>OY987281.1:4786403-5986403 GCA_963920785.1 Sphagnum contortum
CTCCAAATCCTCACTTTTTCCAAGTGTTGGGCTTCACCCGCACACTTGGCCAAAGTAGGGTTACGACAGTAAATTATAAGATTCCATGGGATGTTCGCTATGATGATTTCTCTGTTGTTCCTGTTGGTGGCGTGGTAGGTCATCCGGAGGGCTTGGAGGCTTTTACATGCCCTTCCCTCCTGATCCCAAAGATTTTTTATTCGGGTGCAGTCAGAATTGGCAATGGTTCGTCCTTCATTGCGACCACTCACTCCCAGAGGGTGACCAGTTGTGTTGAGGATGAAAGGGTTGCTAAAAATGGGTTGTCTAAAAACCTCCGCATGGGATGCGGGTTCAAACTTTGTTAAACCAACTCTTACATTAAGCCAAGAACCAAGGATGCTCTTCCAAATGAGCATTTCAATTGTCGTAACCCTAGCTTTGGGCTCGCAACCAAGGCAAGGGGTTGCAAGGTTGCGGGAGTCAAGAGGAAAGAAACCCGGGAGTCAAAGAAAGGAAGCCCGAGAGCAAGGGCAAAGGCATTGGAAGGGTGCGGGCCAAAAAGAGGAAGCCCGGGAGTCATCACATACTCCCAGGAGTCTAAGGAAGTGCGAGGGAGTGTGAGGGAGTGAGCACTCACACTCCCAAGGCAACTCCCATTTTGGGAGACGGAGTCCCGGTGGACTCCCGTAACTTCAGAGTGCGAGTTGAAGGGTCGAATCTCAATGGATTGTTGCGCTCTTAGTACCGTTGAAAATCTCTTGAAATGTAGATGTCTAAAATGGGCTCGCATTGCTCATTTGGACATCTGAAACACAAGTTATGGGCAAAAGAAAGGACGGGAGTCAAACTGGCAATTTGACTCCCGACCATTAAAAGTCGGAAATCGAGGTCTTCCCGAGATCCGATTTGAGAGTGCGACACGGCGTTGGAAAGCTCTCGACGAGGGCTACAACTTTGCTTCAGACCGCGTTGCGATCAGACTTTACAGTCAGGAGATATCGGCGTCCAAAGTCCCGAGACTCCAACCCGGGACAATTTCGGGACTCCCACGCGGGAGTCCCGGGAAAAATAGCCATTTGGATGCCACATCCGTGGAGAGCTGTAGAGTATACTATAAGGGGGAAGGTGGTGGCTTCCCCCAAGTCCGGGCCGTGATGAGTCTTGTGTGTCCGTGTTGCCCGTGGCTCGTCTTAGCACCAAAGGTGCTCCAACTATGCACTAACCACTTTGTGTGGGTTGTGTGCAGGCCCGTGTGAGTGAATAAGCTTGTCAATTCTTCCTAGTCCCATCCCGGAGCTCCAACACACCCCTCTACCCCTCCAAGTGTTATGAGCTAGGGAGCGGCTCCAAGTTCCAACTCCTTCCGCACTACCACATACTTGGACCCTCAAGTGGGTCTATAAGGAACTTGGGAACGCGTCATCAATTTCTTGAGCTTGGGGGCGGCAAAAAGCCAATTTATATCCAGGATGCTTGGCCCTTTACTGTGCACCGGAAGATGGACCTAATCTGCTCGGTGCCTTAGAATCTCTTTCCAGGGTTCTCCTCTAGGGGCAAGACCTCTCACCAAAAGTTTGGCAAGTAATGCTTCGGATTGTGCCTTGGGGTCTATGATCCCTAGGCCACCGCTAGACAAGGGAAGTGTAAGAGAATCCCATTTGACCTTGGCCTGTGTGTTGGAAGCCTTTCCTCCCCAAATGAAGTTTCGAACCATTCCTCTGATCTAGTTGCACATCCTGGGATTGGGGTTCCAACAGGCTGCCAGATACCACATGGAGGAGAGCAATACTTGGTTGGCAACCAAAATTTTGCCGGCAAGAGAGAGGTTGCACTTGTCCCAAGCGATCATCTTCCCTTTTAGGGTGAGCATGAGTTTTTCAAAATTGGCCTCGATGGGTAACCAGAAGCCTATTTGTATGCCTAAGTATCGAACCCCTTGACCCTCGGGGATCCATTTCAGCCCAACTTCACAAAGGACATTATCAGGACTCACAAATGATAGCACGACCATAGAGTCTACTGCTAGCTTTACAAAGGACATTTCAGCACACCACACATGACAGCACGACAATGGATTGCTCACGTTTCAGATGGCAAAACCTTAAAATCTTTCGACAAGTTTTCAAGAGACCCAAAAAGATTGCACCACAAGCTTTTCTTGGCAAAGGCTTACTTACTAGGCAGCTTCTGTAGGCAGTTATGAGAAACGTTGTGGAACGGACAATGGGATAAGTGTAAGGTAAACGTTGGGAAACACGACCTTCACCAGGCAGCCTCTGCAGGTTGCTCACCCTACGAGCCTCCCACAATTTGGCAAACGATCACTTACTAGGCAATTATGATGAATTTTTTAGGAACGGACAATACAGTAAGTGAAAGGTAAAGGTTGGAAAACACACTCTTATCTGGCAGTTTCTGCAAGGTTGCTTACCCTACCAACCTCCCACAATTTGCCAAACGTTCACTTACTAAGCAGCTTCTGTAGGCAATTATGATGAACGTTGTGGAACAAACAATGAGATAAGTGTACCGTAAAGGTCGGGAAACACACTCTTACCAGGCAGTTTCTGCAAGATTGCTTCCCCTACCAACCTCCCACAATTTAGCAAACGTTCACTTACTAAGCAGCTTCTGTAGGCAATTATGATGAACATTGTGAGACAAACAATGGGATAAGTGTAAGGTAAAGGTTGGGAGACACACTCTTACCAGGCAGTTTCTGCAAGGTTGCTTGCCCTACGAACCTCCCACAATTCCAGCCCTATCGGTATGTTTTTGCTGAGTATGAAATGGGTGGGAATCTTAGGACGTAAATCAATGCAAACTTTGAGGCAGTACCTCTTTCCAAATTCCAATTTTCGAGCATCTTTTTTCCCCAATACAAGAGTTAAATTCAGCACCATTCCCAACTTGTCTTTTCTTGGGAATTTGTTGGCTCTGCCCAGGGGTGAGACCTTGTCTGAGGAGGTGATATACGAACTTGGAGTAGCTACCCTAGTAACAGGGGCTGCAAATTCAAAATCAAGGGAACGTAACTTTAGATTCAAAGAATGCGGAAATAGCTTTACTTCATTACACTACTGAAGGTGACATTCCATTATATCTTAAGCATGCATGGGACACAAACTTCTAGTGGTGCTGCAACCATGAAGAATTAACAATCAATGTAAACCAATAACTTGTGACATGCAATGTTTTTGACTGCTTGAAGTATTTTTGTTGATGTAAGATTAACAGCCAACAAGTTAGCAACATTGGTCCAGAGTGGACAATTTTCCATATATGGTTGGAATTTTCTTTGAGAATAATAGTTTGTGGTGAAAACTATTAGAAAGAATAGCCTAGTAGTCTGCAGTAGAAAAAAGGTTATAATAGGAGCAAGCCTTGGTTTATTTTCTTAAACAGAAAAACGTCAGAGATAAGAAGAGGTTGCTAATAAACTTTTAGGACAATTGAAATGTGGAACATTACACATGTTATAGGGTGCTCTTTATGAATGAAGAAATAGTTACTGTTGGCGGGTTCAAGTAACTGGATACCTGGATCGTGGGTTTCAAATTTTGGAAAAATAAATTCAGAACTGGAAATTAGAAATGGGAACGAGTCAGCAACCAGAACCAAAACTGGGAACCGGCCTTCAATTAGAACCGGACTCAGAACCAGAACTGACCGCAAAACTCATCCAATGCAATTTTTGGTTCTTCATTAAATAAAACTGAAAATTAGACATTCAAGTTTCAATGTTGTTTTTTTCCCCTTTCTGACTTGGGTTAGACATGTCACTAGTTTCAGAACAAACTTGGGCTTTGGAATAATAACAGCACCAATTTTTTCAATAACAATTTGGGTTGGGGTGGGAGTGGCATTAGGCATGTAGATTTGATATCTGAAAAGTGTCTCAAGTATGCAATTTTGAGCAATTTTAAATTTTAAATTAAATTTACATTTTTTTGGTGTCTAGGCATGTAGTTGATATAAGTGGTCACATTTCATTGGTGACACGGTGCTAGTGCCTCGACAAAACTCAGTTTGGAACTCTATGTAGTTATGTAAAACAAGATCCAATTTAGAACCGGACTCACTTGAGAATTTATTTATAAAGAATTGGGGTCTTGAAATGTGAAGAACCGGGTGTGGAACTGGACCAGACGTTCTGAAATATATTCTATAAAATCCTTGAACCAGAAACCAGGGTTCTTTCCAAAAAAAACACATTTAAGTTGGAACCAGGACCAGAGGTTCTCTTGAAAAATAACAACCAGCCAAAACACAAAATAACCAATCAGGGATGTTACGTCTACAAATAATCCTTATAGGCATGTGTATATAATACGGACACTTTACAGAATGTTCATAAAATTGTGGAAGTTAACACCCATAATTGCCCATCCAAAACCATGTAAAAATTTCGACCGGATTTTACTTTTTCGGGCTCAGTGGCATTCTATTCAAACGCTGTGGTTTTCCTCCGCTCAAGAAAGAACCCAGCAGGGGAGGAAGGCAGCAGCCCCATCAAACATTAGAGAAATTCAAGAAATACAAGGGGGGCAAGAAGCACCACACAATGGTGACGCAATCAGCCCCAAAGATGCCTAAGTGGCACCATTCCGCCTTAAAGGCTTGATCAAGCCTAGCTTGAATAGTAGGGTCCCGGGTGGGCCGAAGAGAATTAATGGCCTTCCAAGTGGCCATTCCAACCTCAACGGTAGCAACCCAGGCTTGCCGAAGGATTTTCCTACTGGTTATCAAAATGCTTCCGGCATCTCTCCGTCCAGAGGAAGTAGAGGATAAAACTACGAAGGATGTCAAGCGGTTGTCTGATATAGGAGAAGCCTCCTACATGGTACCCTTGGATCCCAGGGGGGTCATCTTCTCTCTCAAAAACAGCTTCACCCAACATGATGAATGGCCAGGAAAGAGTGATGTCATTGGGCGCTCCCCATTTTTGCCATTTTTGCCAGATGTGAAAGAAGGCCTCCCAAGCCCGTTTTACAAGGGGGCACTCGAGAAGACAGTGTTGAGGGGATTCAGGGGCCTCCTCAGTGCAAACCTTGCAAGTGGGGAGGATCCCCATGCATTGTAGCCAGGTTTCCTCCGCTCAAGAGTCGGGTACGTACGTACTAGATTTAATGAGTAAATAAAAAACCCTCACGTAAAGGCCGGTTTTTACAAATGCAAAGTTTCCCAACCTTCCTTGCTGCTTTCCTTGTCTCCTGTCAGTCTCCAATTCTTCGCTTCTTCGACGACAGTGCAGTCTGCAACATGTTGCACTCGTAGCCGCGTAATCAAGCCATTTCACGAAAATGCTCCCCACTTGACCTCTCTTATATCTCCAAAACGCTCCGTCTCTTACCGACTCATGCTCACCCGGCTGCTCCATCTCTTGGGTCTGAAGCTTGTTTGCAAATCAACTTTCCGCAGAAGGGATCATTGTTTCTTATTGTCATAGTCGATTTGTGTGCGGTATAGAATCTAGTCTGCATGATTTTTTCTCCTGTCTTTGCATTTTCATTTTCAGTATCTTGATTATTTTAGAGAGAGCGATAGCATATTGTCTGCTGATTACGAGTTTTGTTGCAAGGTCCCTATCATGGATCTTGTCAGATGATCAACTTTCATGCAAAATTTCGGCCTTTTTTTGTGCAAAGTGGCACAAACTGTCTGTGTACATGTTCCGGTTTAGATATAAGAGCCTACTCGTGGGTTGAGGAATCCCTCACATCCTCCACGGACTAGTTTCGTGAACCTGAGATGAGATTACCCAGCCGTTCTATTCAGATCTGAACACCCATTACTGCTCGATACGCAACCTGAGTTTCTTCAAAACCTTCCTCCGCATGGTCCTCCTTTCAGTTTTCCTGCGGAATTCAAGAAATCTTTTGAACGCACTGCACAGGGGTTCTGGCGTGCTCTAAAACATACAGCTTCGCACTTGTCCATCTCGTGCATTCCTGACCGACGCGAGCAAACAACCAGTTCTCCTCTATCGTGAAGGGGATTACCAGCGAGTGCGCATCCTCAATCCTCTCTGTGTGCTTGCTGTCTTTCACTCACGTTGCTGTCGCTCGCCGGAGATTCATCGACGGTTGCCAGTCAAATGAAGAAATAGCGGGAGGCCAGAGATCACTCAACTAGCCGCCGGTTCAAAGGAACCGGGAAACTCCACAAGTGTAGCGTTGCAATCAAGCCCTTTTCAAAGGCAACTTGCAGAGTGAGGCTGAGCACTCACGTAAATCCAACGGAAGTGTTCGCGCCTACCACGCGGCCGTCTTCTGCTGCGGAAAAGTCCACATACCTTGCGATTTTCCCAAGTTTCTTGCCGTGCTTCCAGTGATCAACAACGAACAAAATGATGTCAGCCTCATTCTAGTGCAAATGGAGCCGAAGAGAAACACAGAGACAGAGGGGTCATCGGGCCGCCCTCTAATGACCGACGAACAGAATGAAAGCGGTGAGAAATCTGCGCTACCCCAGGCGACAGGAACTAACAAGAGAGTGTTGCACGGTTCGATAATCCGCGACAAACCGAATGATGCTAGTGTTGAATCCGAAGTACTCTTCCTCGAGGGAGCTTGGAGTTGGGATCAATATCCGTGGGAATATTCACCAGTGGCTTCTGCTAGCAAGAGACGGAAGGACAGGTCTGAACACATGTATCATACCTGGTGTCGTACTTAATGCCCGTCCTACTCTGTTGAATCTATTGAAGCATAGAGCGCTTCCGCATCGTCTTGTCGAAGTCTGAACTGGATCCTTGCAATAGCTATGAGTTCCCTAAATATACATATCATTCTGTGCTTATGTTCAAGCTCTTCAAAATTTCTGTTTTGCGATGGTGAGGTTACGTTTCACCCAGCTAACCTTGATCATCAGTTCTTCAGAGCTACGTAAGACCCCCTCGCTCTCATGAACCTAAGGCCTATCATTCTGCTGCACCTGAAAAGTTTTTCATGCCGCATGCCTGCTTCATATACGTTATTTCACTAGTGAGTGTTCCAAACATGGAGATGCACACCAGAACCGCAGACCGGAATTGGAGTCAACCAAGAAATTTTATGTTTGTCTTGTCTCTCTCATGTCTCTTGTGATTTCATGGTGGAATCATACAGTGAGTCACCTATTTACACATTGCTGGAGGTAGAGGATATGACTGATAATTATGCGAAGAAAATTGGAGAAGGTCGCTCTGGAGCGGTGTACCATGGAAAACTGCTAACTGGACAAGAAGTGGCAGTCAAAGTTTGGAAGCGAGGATTGTCAGCTGCACATGAATTTCAAAACTTTCAAAAAGTGAGCAGCCCTGATGCCTGATCAGCCAGCCATGTCTGGTCTTTTCATGTAGTCTGGAGTATCATTCAGGACTTTGAACGCTTATAACTCCCTAGGATATGGTTCATCGCAATGGAATTTTAATTGATAGCTAAATTGCCTTGTAAAACAACTAAGCCTCAGGCATCCCCTCGCATGATCTAAGTACCTTAAAATGCCAGAACACGTTAAAGGCACCAAGCATTGAATGGAGTGCATTTAAGACCTGCATTCAAGGAACCATTCAACACCCCTACCCAAGCATAAATTTACAAAATATATTTTACCCTACCTAATACTGGAGAAAACTCACACCATGGTAGCTGTTTAGCCTAAATGTGTGTTCCAAATTACTAAGGTTGTGATGTGGCTGTAAAATGTGGTTTCAGTATGGTCACAAGTATGAAAATCTGGGTGAATACGTTGTCCAAATGATTGGTTACTGCGACACCAAATATGACCAAATTTCAATCTATGAATACATGCCTGGTGGAACTTTGCGACAACATCTTCATGGTGAGTTGTTTCATATTGTGCAATCCAAGAGTAAATGAATCTGTTGTTGTTTTCCTAGTGAGCATATGCTACAATTAAATTTCATTGTGTACTAGGCAATGGTTCCTTTTGTGTGTTGGAGGATATGTCTCTAATAAGGTCCTTGCATACATATAGGAAATCATCATTTTATTTGTAGCTTCTTTATGCAGAGTTTGGTGCAGTTGCATTTCAAAGGGTATGTTACCTTGAAATAGAGTATGTCAAGTTGGACCCAGTATTAAGCTTACAAAATGAATTAGTTTTTGTACATGATTTGTTTTATAATTTCGGTTTTAAAGAGCCTTATTGTCTAGGTCTATACATGATATCCATGTCATTCTTAAAAGGCCTCTGGATTTTGATAGTGGGTGCAACTCAAATGTGAATACAATGCATGCAACCTAGTCTCTTTCTTGAGAGTGATTATTTTTTGTAGTCAATGGTTAACAATTGTTGTTTTAGCTGTTTGTCAATTCACATTAGGTGATTGAACTCCTTTGTTTCATACCCACCTAGAGGTGTATGATAAGGCTTCTTAATTCCTAAATTAAAATAATGGTTATTTCTCCCCATAGTAGCAATAAATTTTTGGGGGTTAGTGTTCCTTGTTAGTTTATGCATACGTTCATCATTGGTTTGTAACTTATTTAAATGACTTCATAATTTCACTCCATGACTTTTATAGATAAAGGTGGTTTGGACTTGGGAACTCATGCATTGGACGGAAAAACACGACTCCAAATTGCCCTACATATAGCTCAAGGTAACTTTTAAAATTTTAAAATAATGAGTCTTATATTTTCTTTACTGATTGACAATTTCAACTAGAATGGGGTGATTAATTTTTGAAAGTAATATGCAGGAACCTATGCTTCAAACCAACTTAGGATTCATTCCATCTAATTGTTCTTTGAAAGTTGGTCTTTGAAAGTAAAGGTGTCATTTTGAATGACTTCCACAAGAATATCCCAAATCCAAAATCTATAGAAAACTATCATGTACGAGTATAATTATCAATATCTTCAGTGCATTGAACACCTCATCCACATGTAATGTTTGCTTATTTTTGTAACGAAAGGTTTATAAGGGTAGAACCCCTTGTATTTTCTACATAATGAAGTTTTAGGTGTGCTTTGATGAGTTGAAACCCTATGCTGGTTGTTGAATACTTGAATTTTCAAATTATTTTACATACATGATTTACGTGGAAAATGGCATTGCATTTTTTAGAATGCAACCAAACTAATAAATGCTCCTAGGAACCTGACACATGGCTAATGAGGTGGGTCTTACAAGGTTGTTAAGCTATAGCTACTCCATAAAAATATTGCGAGTTAATGGTGGTGCACCCTTCAAATTTGGGGGGCTATTTATTTGTCACATAATGTTGACAGATATAGAAGTGAAAGTGGCCTATGTCATATCAGGTTTAGTATTCCAAATTAGAATTTATGTATTCACACCAATTTTTGGGGGTTAACAAGTTCAAGTAATGGTCATTCCCATAATTAGTCTCATGAGGAAGAAAATGGTGTATTTGTCAATGAAGTGTTTGATGCCTATACCTCAAATATGAAGACATTTGCTCGATATTGGTTGAACAGGTCTACAACATTTTCCTGGACTACGTTTCATATTGGAGAGCGATGAAATTTTACTTACAGAGAATTGGGTACCTAAGACTCAATTTTATCCAAAAATTATTGATGATCACATGCCTGCATGGTATGTAATTTGTGTTGAACTCTTGATGTTTTCCCTGCCTACAGGTTATTATTGTTGATTGATTCAAAAACCAAAATTTAAAAAATGTCCATGTTTTCTTTCTTAAATCTATGGCCTCAATTTATAAAACCTCATATATAATAATAATAATTTTCTATGAAGCCCACATTTCTAATGTTTTTGTTAGATGTCAGTATCAAAATGCAGTCCAATTAGTGTTTCAAGTTCATTTCCAAAAATTAATTGTTGGACTTTCTTTGTCACTGAAAAGGAATGTTCAATGCAAAATTTGCATGGACCCAAATTGTGGGTCTATTTGATGTTTGCTAATGAGTAATTTATTGCTCTTAATAGTTTAAACTCTTGAAAACATAGGATAGGTGGACATAGGGATATTGCAAGAATGTATCCTCTAATGTTAGCACTCGTATAGACTAATAATGATATTGAGATCAAATTCGATAAGAGTCATCCATGGACTTGGACGGCCTTTGTGTCACCATTTTTATTCACAAGATAAACATACATTTTTTTGCACGTAGGTAAAATTTCTGGAAGACATGGCATTTGGGGGTCTAAATCATGTCAAAGTAAATTTTGGGATTCTTAAACTATTTTCTAGGTAATGTTTGCAAAATATTTTCCTTGTTAAATCTAAATTCAATCATTAGGTGTATTTAATTTTGAGTTCTAAATTGTTAATTTCAAAGTCAAGATTTGGTGAAAGAAAATGGAGGTTAGCGCCATTAAACATTACATTGACTTTGTACCAAAACTTTTAACTGTTTGCATATGGTTCTCAGGCCACACTATTTTGTTATGCACAAATTTGGAGTTTTTTTATGGGAGTTAATTTCTAGGCGACCACTAATTTTTAAGCAACCACTTTCCAAACCTGGAGAAGCATCTTATTTGGTATTATTCCTTGAATCTATAGTGAATTTTTTGTTCACACAATTAATTGTTCAATTGTTGACCATTTGATTCACGAAAAAATTATAGTTTCAAGAAATCCATTGTAGGCATCTATATTGTATTAAAAAAAGATTGACCAATGAACATTGGAAATGAAATTTATTTAATTAATAAGTATAATTATTACTAATATGCCCATTTGCAAATAATTTCCATGGATTCATCAAGATAAAGAACGTAACTCCCACATGTCAAAGAAAGTCAAGGTACGGGAGAGAGTATTCTTCATACAACTAATAATGTACAGACTTGGAATAACAACAAAGAAAAATAAGAGAGAACTTAATTGAGCAAAAGAAGGTTAGTGCAAAACCCATGTGTTGATCATGCCCATGTTAAACCAAGTTGTGAATGTATAATGTGAAATGTGTAAATACATCAAAGTCGAGATTAGATGACATATTCAAAATTTTAAATTGGATATGCAAACCTTTCTTCATTATTATAAACAATAAAATGACTTGCACAGTTGCACTCATGGATAGGTGAAAGCCATTTTGGAGGAGTCTGCCAACGTGGAGAACATCAACCCTACCCTTGGCTTCAACTTCCCAACAGAAACCATCATGAAAATTTTGAGGATAATACATTTTTGTCTACAACAACCTGTTGTTCGTGAACCAGCAATGAGTTATGTGATCAATGAAATCAATGGTGCATTACAATTGGAAGAAGGTCTGAAGGTTGAAGAAGGTGCTACGAAGATTGAAATATCTCCGTATGTTTCATGTGCTTCAACTGAAACTTTGGAAGAGATCAAGTGGCCGCCAATATTCGATGAAAAGTCTACCTCTGATTGTTCAGAAATCGAACATAAAAATTCAACGGTGGCACTTGTGGATATAAACCCTAAAGGGAAAAGCCAACAACCACCTCAAACAATCTTCACACGAAGTCATGGTTCAAGGTCAGTGTTCCAAATTCTACTCATCTCTCATTTAATGCAAAAAATGACTAGAGGTTTGATTGTCCATAATCTGTGTTATGGGATCGTGTAATGGCTTTCTCTTCACCTGGGACCTTTCCATTGTAGAGATGGATGTGGTGATAGACTATTGACTGATGGTTGGCGATTAAATTTTGTTGTAAGGTCCCCGATATGGACCTTATAAGACAAACAACCCTTCATGTATATTTAGCATTCAAAAGAAATATCTTGGTGTACTTGGAGAGCACCTTATATCCATCAATGTCCCGCTTAGAAAAGAGGAGGGATATATTCTTATTCCTCCCCAATCAAAGGATCTTACTTATAGGCATAATGTCCCTCCCACTCTTAGGGAGTAAGCATAAGAACCCTCCCTTTATTAAACCTCATGATCTACATTTGTCTAGGTTCATGATAACAGTCACCTCATGCTTTACAATGGGCAAAGTCCACAAGTGGGGGACATTCTTTGTATGTGAGGCCAAACTCGATTATTGCCTTGTCCTAGGCCCCTTATTTTGGGAATGGCCCGCAACCTTGACCTTTCCCCTCCACAGAAATTTCAACTTATTTTCACAAACAAACACCACTATCCTAGGGTCATAATTTACCCCAGTCCATATTGAAGTGCATGTTTACAGGTTGGGCCTTGTGAAACCCTACTCCAATGAAATGGATGAAGTTATTCTGAGAAGAATTCTTTTATGTATCATTAACAATGAAAAAACATATGATAGAAAAATAATGTCCAATTTGTCAAAAAGTTCATTTATGAATACTTCAAGTTAATATGAATGTGTTTAACATAGTACTTCAGTCAGGGTTCCAATTCCTATGGAGCACTTGGAGAATTTTTTTTGTTTTGGCCAATCAGCCCACACACCCTATTGTTTTGTATTCATAATGTAGCGAGCTGGAATGATTGTATTTGGAGTATGAATAGCAGCGTTCAAAATGGTGAAGGTGTGGTAACCAAATTTGCATGTTCAAGGATGATGTGCATCACTAGAATGAACAAAGGCCACACTTGGATTTGTAAATGTGGCCTAATAACACAAGAATTTTTGTTTTGTAATTGGTTGCAGAGGTTCTGAAGGTGATTCAATGTGTTCAAGTAGTGATGATGAAATGCCTTCAACAAGCAAGAATGAAAGTTTATCTGCACGATTGGAATTGTGTGCCGCCATCACAAGCATTGACGGTGTTCCAAACCTGCCAACCACGAGTAGCAGTTCAACTATGGTTGCGGGCAGAAAAAATAGTGAAGGCAATGTGGAGTTACTTTTTGAAAATGCGGAAATCATGTCTCAAGTTGTTGGTGTGGGGCTTGAGTGGGCCAAGGTGGTGATCACCAAAAAGTTGGATGTCGAGGTGAGGCACATTGGTGAACATGCATGGCAAGACTTGAGGGCAAATTTGAAAATGGCAGATTTTGAGCTGATGAATATTAGTCTTCCAGAATTGCAAACACAAGACGAGGGGCCCTCAAATATACGGTTGGAAGATCTAACAGAAAGATTTGGTGTTGGGTTAACAAGCAGTGATGTAATTAGTGTGTATATGGAAGACCACGTTGGACAATCAAATGATGAAGGATTTGCTCCCCTTGTATTGAATCTAGCTGAATGCATGGGAATGGAGGAAGCAAATGTGACCAAACACAGGCCAGTTTCAGGGGGTGAAGGTGAAAGCTCAAAGGGAGCTGCAGGAGGGGGAAGTTCGAAGGAGGCCTCAACAGGAACTAAAGATCCCCCGCAAGATCCTCCTGAAGATCCCCTTCAGGATCCTGCTTGGAATCCTCCAGATGATCACGATCAAGATCCACCCAATGATCCTCCTGAAGATCCACCTGATGATCCAGCTGATGATCCTGCTGAAGATCCACAGGAGCCCTTGGAGAATAAGAAGGTTCATGTTGTGACTATTTATCCAGAATATGGTTTTGTCCATCAAGGATCCCATGTTCCTCAACAGGACAACCCAATAAATGAGGCATGTATTGTACCCATCCTTCGTTTTGAGTTTGAATTGAGGGGAACTCACAAGAAGATTACAACCACACTGAGAACACAATGCAATCTTGGGGAAGGTGGTGGACTCAATGGTACCCCCTCAAATCTGGGATATTTCCAGGACAATATCACAATTTCCTTAACTTGTGAAAAGGCAAGAGCTGCAACTCTTTCCTCTTCAAAAGTTGAAGATGTAAAAGTTGCCAAGAGAACTATCACAAACAATAATTCAACATCACTTGCAAGGGAAGGCTCAGGTCAAGTTGCTGTATTTGGGTTTCAAGTTGGAGGAAGTTATGGTGGAAGTACAGAGACAGGTTATTCAACTGCTCATGAGATGGAAATTGAGTGGTTGGGTGGTGGATTTTGTGTGCATTCAAGACAACTTGCAGGAAGTTTGGCTTATAACTTTTCTTATCCAAAAGAAATGAGGGACATCATTGCTGATCATCGTCTTGGTCGAAGGGAATTGTTAGACCTCAAAATAGGTGACACAGTCTGGCCAACTATCATCGGTCAATGGGATGCTCTCGATGACAGCAGAAAATGCAAATACAATTTCAAGACCAGACGGGACATTACTTCCATCAAGGGTTTAAGGCAGTCACATGGGAATGGCGAAGAACCCCAATCCATCCCACAACAGTATGTAGTACCTTTGTGGGTGAATCATGCAATGACTCATATATTGCATCGTGAAGACATAATCCAAGCACCTGGTAGAGTAAGGAAGGTGATTGGAGCAAAGACTGCATTGCATGGTCCTCGTACATAGCAATATTTCCCAACATAGCATTGTAGATTTGTGTGTTTTGGTTTTTGGTTTCTGCTGCTAAGTCAGTGCATATTTGTGTGTATTTTCTTCATTTATTTCTGTCACTATCCTGTTTGTAGATGTTGCTTTTACTATTCATTATCCCCCCAGATAAAGGCACCCAAGTTCTCAACTCCTTTGCGCAACAGCTCATTTCCAGTTCCAACAATGTTCGGTTCTGCGCATGCTTAGGAAGTTTCTTTCTCAACTGCATGCTTGTCCAACTATTTCTTCAAGGCTTTCAATCCATGTCTATTCTCTTTTTTGATGCTTTACTGAAGTTGTGCACTGCCTTCAGAAGCATATTTGTTTGGCCTCAACTTTTAACTGTTTTGTTAACTGTTTTGTCACCACTGGATTCATATACTGTTTTCTTCTAGATCACCCATTTTCCAGCTTCTTGCAGCTTCTATATGGTGTGGAATGTGACCATCTTTTCAAGCTTTCAACTGATTTCAATAGTTGTAATTGTGGAATGAATAGAGTAATAATTTTGTTTTTGTCCATCTTGGACAAAGTAGTGAAACTTGTGTGTGTCCTGGTGCCTCTTTTAGGGAATGCAGTTGAAAGTTGACAGCATTAAGTAGCTAAATTATGTAGATATGGTGTTGAGTTTCTGCTTTTTGTTTTTCTTGGCACTAAAGGGAGAAAAAGATTGCATTACAAAACAGAAGGCAGAAACTCAATGCTGTCAGAGAGGCCACCCAACATCACCAGTCAACCAGGGACAAAACCTTAGCAATTAACAATGCCACGACAATGAAAATGATAGCAGCATCTAAGAGGAAGCTCATCCTGCAAAAACCAAGTTTCATGTGTACTCCTCACTCTTTATCAAACATCTCAAGCAGCAAATTGGCCTTGGTAAAGGGAAACCTTGTCTGTTGCTATGAGAGTGCTTTTCGAAGATGTAGTCTTGGTTTTTGCTGCTTATATTGTGCAAGGTGGTGGTCGTGTGTACTGGTATGAAAGTTGGAAATATGAGCTATGGGAGAGGACTTGACCACTGAAAGTATGTAGTGTACTAGCTAACAATTTTGCCATTTGACTTACACTAATGCACATTCCATGGGCATGCACAAAAACCAGAAGTCTGTGTGGAGTGAATTGTTGTGCAGCCAAAAAACTAACTGCATTAAGCAAAATCAACCTGTTAAAACAAATTGAATAGCACCAGTATAAGTTGGGGTTAAGGACTCTATGTTGGATTTTCTGACTAAGAAAACGGAAAATTGTGGCCTTCTTTTGTTGTTTAATGGATTATTTTGTATAAATTTCTTATTATTTTCTACAAACGAATTTTGTACTAATCAACAAATAGCATGGATCATCTAAAAACCCAACCGATGATATTAAAAAAAATAGAAACATTTTTTAAAAACTCATGTGGGGGGGGAAAAAAAAAGAAAAAAGCATGGGATTGAACATGGCACAAAGCAAAGCAAGTGAATCCAATTGTGAATGAAATAAGCAATACAAATGAATAGAGATAGTAAAAAAGGAATTGAGAACCTTGTTGGAAACACAGACATCATCAAGTGCTGCAAAGCAAATCTATGTGCTTATAAATGTGGCTGAAAGTACTACAATTTACAGAAAAGATGGTGCCTTCTGGTTATTAAGGTACCTAAGACTTTTTTTCACTGTTTAAGACCCTCTTAGAGAGGTGAAATGAAGCCATAGTAAGAGGATTTGAACCCAAGACCAATAGATAGAGAAATTCCCATTACATCTGCTCCAAAATTTCGCCAAAAAACGAAATTCAAAATGAAACATGCAAACATGAAGTGATTTTTGGGATATTCCAATCGTCAGAATTTATTTATTTATAAACAAATAAAGAAAAAAAAATCGCCATATTTCTTCTGTACATGGTTCAAGTAGGTAGCCAAAAATATCGAAGGATGTTGAAATTATTTTCACTTTCATATCTTGGTTATTGCCGAATTTCAGTAAATCTTCATGTGAAATGATCGCCACTTTGGCTATATCACAAAATTGATTACAAAAAACACTCAGTTTCTGATCCTGGCTCTCTGTTTCTCGGAAACTTCATTCATCGTGTCCCTCTGTTGACGTGTGCGTGTACGCTTTCTCCGGTGCGTGTTGCGTTGTCTTGTGTTCTGGGAGTTTTGCTTTGTTGCTCCGTCGGTGCATCCGCGCCTCTTCCTCTTCCTCGAAATTGTTGGTTTCCCTCGCTGGATAACAATATTTTTTGTTGTTGTTGTTGAGCTGATCGCTTAAATTCCATTTCCTTTTGAAATTTTCTTTTATCGTAACCTCAATTCTCTGATAAGTTCTTTTGAACAAATGCGTTTCAGATTTCCGACTTCTCCGTCTTCTTGCTCTTGCTTCTTCTGTTCTCACGGCTTTCCTCCGGTGTGATTTTTGTAACTCTTTCTTCAAAACTTTTAAAGCTATCTTTCCTTCTCTTTTCTCCTGATTTTCTCGGTCACTTTCTTTGCGAATTGACGGAGCTTGAAACCTTGGACACCAAGCGGATTACATAGCGTCGAAACGTAAGAATCGCTTCATCTTTTTCAGTTTCTTTCAATTTCTCTTGTCAAGTCTTGTAACAAGTCTTTTCTGGCCGTGAGTTTTAAGAAAACAAGAGAATTTCGCACTCTGCTGTTGTTCTGTTGTTAACATCTGGAGTCCGTCTGATATGTTTCTTCTTATTTCAGAGTGGACCTTGTTTGAATGCGTATTATTCCTGAATGATTTTTGTGGCGTACTGGAGCTCCCAAGTTTATTTTGCCTTGTGTTGCTTCAAATCGTGTAACAGGGTGGTCTGAAGAGAAAAGTAGAGTGAGCGAGATGTCCACAATAACTGTCCCTCAGTATCTCAATTTACAAGAAGATTGTTATGCGCTCCATCAAGCATTCAAAGGTATGCTGAACATTGCAGATTTTTTTTGTCTAATTTTAGTACTTAATCCTCCTTCCTCTGATACAATACCTATAAGTAGGGACTTTGAGATGAAATGCTTCAGGTCTTCCTGGAGGAATATTAAGCTACTTCTCAGAGTTTTAACAGTCTAGAGGCTTCCATTAGTGGGGGTGCACGTGTCAGAATCATGATTTTTGCATACATAGGTATGTGAATATTGGACTTCTCATTCATAATGGAAGCAGAGACCAGTAACAGATGCGTACAGGGTTCAAGTATGCTAACCTTGTACCCTTGTTCTGATGGATGATGGCAGGGATTGGATGTGACGAGAAAAAAGTGATTTCAATATTGGGTCACCGCACACAAGCTCAGCGCTTAGCGGTAGCTGATGCTTACCACAGACAGTTTGGAGAGATCCTATCTCATCGTCTCAAGTCTGAACTCCATAATAACCTTGAGGTGTGTTTCTTTGCCATGGGTTGAGTGAGCTGATAGCATCAATTTCAGGGAATGTGGATATGTTCCTTTGATGACTCTTGGGACAGTTTTCGACCAAATAAGAGAAGTTTGTATTGGTCATCCAAGGAAAGAGATGTAAGCAATTACTAGTTTCCTTGGACCTTTAGCGTCCAGAGTAAAGGTTGCTTTTCAGCCACTATAAAACTGAAAACTAGTGAAATGGTGATCACAAAGTTTCACCTTCTGTTCTGTCCCTCAATTGTTTAAGTTGATTGATATTTGCAAGGAAGTCAAAGATGTTCAAGATGGATAATGGTTCATTTACCATCCATGCATTGATGAGCTAATTCGGGGACATGGGGATAATGCAGAGAGCAATGCTGTTGTGGATGATGGATGCAGCAGAGAGAGATGCAGTTCTTTTACATGAATCAATTTCAGGGCTTGGCACAAAAGACACGGCCTTGATTGGAATTGTGTGCACACGTACTCCCTCACAGTTATACATTATCAAACAAGCTTACTATAACCTTTACCATAGGACACTTGAGCATGCCGTTGATGGGGACACTAGTGGCAACTATCAAAAGGTGAAGTCTTATTACTGAGACTTATCAATGTCGCTTTTTTTTTGGGTTGTGTACCTCGCAACCTCTTTAGTGCTTGGATGTAGGTAGAAATGTTGAACTTAAGCTTCTGGTTGTAATTTTGGGAGGGTTGTTTCTGATTTTTATGGCACTACTTAGTTGATCAAATGCCCATCAGTCTTATCTGAGAGAGAATAAGAGTTGCAATTGTATCTCTCACTATTGGAAATTATGTTCTACAGCTCCTGTTGGCGCTTCTCAAAGGAAATCGGTCAGAAATCTTGGGGGTAGACCGACAATTAGCAATGGCAGACGCACATGCATTATACAAGGCAGGTGAGGGCCGATTGGGCACGAATGAAGACACTTTCATTCATATATTGGCAACTCGCAGTGCTGCCCACCTGACAACTGTGTCACAATACTACCTGCAAGCTTTTGGGCACTCACTTGAGAAGGTGAGTTCCACAAGCTCTGTTTGCCGTTCTCATCTGATTAGTTTACAAGCATGTTCAACATGCCACCGGCCTTTACCCACTGTAGGGAGCTGATGAAGTCAGTGGGGAAGTTGTGATAGTTAAGTCGTATCATACATACTACTGTTGATGGTCCCTGAACAGGTGTGAGACTGGCACTTTTGTTCATACCGGTGTGTGCTTTTTTGTTTTTGTTTTGTTTTTTGTCTCCCCTTGTTTGGTTCTTTCTGTGGCTTTCTGAGGA
The DNA here is from genome assembly GCA_963920785.1 of Sphagnum contortum. Taxonomy (NCBI): domain Eukaryota; kingdom Viridiplantae; phylum Streptophyta; class Sphagnopsida; order Sphagnales; family Sphagnaceae; genus Sphagnum; species Sphagnum contortum. The sequence goes on from OY987281.1 coordinate 4,805,344, forward strand.
AGTGTTAGCCTTGCTGTTTCTTCTTCATTGTGAGAACGGAGATTTCTCTATTCTTTTGAAAGATATGTTTAACATGCCACCACTGAATGCTGGGTATTTGCACAGAATTTGACCTGATGTCAGTTCCATCAGATGCATTTTCAAATTAATCTGGCATTTCTGAAGCTGTTGTATTAAACACCACACCATGAGTACTCCAGCCAGTCCAGAGCTAAGAAGAGGATTATGTTTGGCATGCGTGCAGGCAATTCAGAAGGAAACATCAGGACATTTTGAGAACGCATTGCTGGCCGTTGTGCAAGCCACATGCTTCCCTCCAAGATATTTTGCCCAGGTATTCACTCCTTGTACTCATTTAGGTGTACTGGATTGGCACTGGGGTCTAACACATTCCAATAGAATAAGAAATATGCAGGAGTTGGATTCAAATCACACTGTGAATGAGTCTAATTGCTGAGACAAAATCTATCATAATCAACATGCCTTCTGCTCAGTTGCCTTCTCCATTTCCAATAATCAAGGGAAGTATCTGTGAAAGTGGACAAGTTGTCACTTGCAGTCTCATAATCCTTATGTACTCCTATCTGCAATTTCTGAAGCAGCAAGTATAGACTGGATTCTGATCACTCACACTTGCATTGGGTGTGCAGGAGCTCTACAAATCAATGATTGGGGTAGGGACAGATGACAGCTCATTGATCCAGGTTATTACTACTCGAGCAGAAATTGACATGCTCTACATCAAGGGAGAATTTTCAAGTATGTACAACAAGACTCTCGAGCATATGATTGCAGGCGATGCATCTGGAAACTACAAGCATTTCCTTCTTACCCTTGTGGGTGGTGCTTAGTTACAGACCCAGGGCACTGGTGTAAATGTGTGTAATTTTGTCACAGAATGCATACTCATAATTGACCACGGAGGTGAGCAGGTCTTCAGGGCCAGTTTCCAACTGGTCTGACTAAATAATTTAGTTTGAATCACTGTTTTATCAGGGCAGTAAAAATATTAGTGGAGTTGTTTTGTCCAGCGATGACAAAGCCATAAAAACACATATTATGGCAATGGCAATGGATTGTAACTAGTAGTGTCAAACACTATACTTTGGTAATGGTCTTTTACTTTGTTGCTTGTAAAAAAGCACAAGGTGGTCATTGTAGTTTCAAAGACATAAGAGAATGAAAGTTAAGGTTTGAGAGATCACAACTCTTGTAGCAGGTATTGTAACAGTTGAACAGGAATGAATTGCAATCAATTACTCTTGACTAGAATCATCGAACCTACTCTTGTACACCTTCTTGAGTCAAGACTCAAACTTTCTGTAGTTTACTCCAGCTGCTATTACCATGAGTCATTATCAGCAAACGGGTTGTTTGCAGGTTTAGGAATGCTATGTGGACAGAAGGTAGGAAACACATGCCCTTGGATTTGCACAGGAGAGATCATCTAGATAAGTGAAGGTGGCTTGCAAAGGATTTCATACTCACTATTTCTAACTGCCCATTTACACCTTGTGTGTGTGTGAGAGTGGGTTTTATGGCATTAACTGTGTCCTCCTCCATCTCCCCTTTTTTGTCCACTGTGCCTTCTCTGTGTCCAACAGAGGCTCTGGGGATTTCCTTTCTGGAAAAGCAAGATGCAGCCCTAATGAGCAGGTGGGATAGGCATGACCCTTGCCTCTGAACCCCTCTGCCATTGATCCTTGATTCCAGAATTGTAGATTGGACTACTCAGTTCTCTATAACATATCCATGATGATGATGATGATGATATCATTGGGAAAGATTGCAATAGCATTGAATGCAATGGGGAAATTTCAAATCTACAGAAAATTTTCTGTCCTTGGTCTGAGATCTCAGACCAACTAGCTTGCCTAAGGTTCCTTCTCTTACCTCCCAAGCCTCAAGTAATTGTGTGAAAATGATGATGCAGTTTTTGCAGATACAATTGATTGCTTTCCTTTGTTCATTGTCCAATCCAAGATTGACAAGATTTGAGTGCTTTATAGGGATATGAAAATTTTAGACAAAAACAAGGGAGAAAACAAATGCAGACTAAAATGTTCCCTGCTGATTTTGCATCATCTACATATGATGCACCCAAATATCATTGATTAGTTAGAGATTCCATTAGAAAGTGGGAAGAATCCATTCCTTGAAGGATTGAAATTTGATGTTGCTTAGTCACTCTTAACATAGGATACACCAAAAAACAGTAAGTAATTGAGAAAAAATCGATAAGAAAACTAGAAGACCCATGTTCCATGAAGAATTGGAAGAGGTGCGGGAACCTATTTCAAGAGAAGCAGTCTGTTTCAATCAACCTCTCCTTTATTCACAGAATTTCCTTCTTTACATTCAGATTTGTAAATTGCTCTTGCCCATTACATTATTTGAACTCATGTGGGATAGTTTCTGCAATGCAGATACTTTAGATTCTTCGGAGAAATTGGAGTGTGATCAGGAAAGGTGGTCAGAATGGGGTCAAGAGGACCTACAGCAAAGCTGATGGGGCGACGTGATATTGACCCTCGATTCAACAGGGGCAACAAGCTAAGGCCCAAGTATGAGAGCCCCCTTGACCAGCAAGAGAACATGAACCAGGAACCACTCAAAACAGCACCCAAGTCTACCAGATTGCGTCCTCCAATGCAAAATCTGGCATTTGATCCCCGTGTTATTCGTGGAACTCTCTCTCATAAATACAAGGTCTCATTTGCTCACACCTTGTCTGCAAAGAAATTGTCATATTTTTGTAAAATCATGTCACAGTGGACAATGGTTTGACATTCACTGCACAATCTAAAAAACGTGGATGACTGCCAAATATTCTGCAATGTACACTGGAGGTTCACCACACCATACTCATCTGACCATTACTATCAGGCAGGCACAAATACTTACTGTCTGATTTTTCCATTGATCTTGAAGATTTTGGCCTGGATTTATAACCACATTCTTTCACTCAGGCCCTCGACCAAAGTGTCAAGTTGGGTGGGGCAGCATCATCTTTGATAACAAAGCAATGGAAACTTGACTTCTTCACTTGTGGGTTGTTCATCTTCTCATGGAATCAGGGCTTGTTATTAACCTGATAATCATCATGTTACAGTCTTCCAACTGACATTCAACTTTTGAAGCACAAAGCCTGGTTTTGTAGGATGATTCTGGAAGCTGATTATAAACCATTCCACTAACACTTAAAACCATCATCAGGGTGAGTTCTAGAACCATGTAGTATGAATTGTTTGACAAGTGAGGATGGTGAGTGCAGTATGTCGAGGAGCCACCTTCAAAGCCACATCGACAAAAGCCACACCGTCCCACGCAGTTTGGTGCCACTCCTGAGCCTATCGTTGGCCGACAACACATGGATGTCCAGGTCACAATTCTACAAATTTCAGCAATGTCATTGATACTAATATAAGTTCAGAGTTGGTTGATTTGTAGGTTATTAGAATAATCCCTTTTGAAAGAATGGGGCGTATACTGTGCTTATGATCACGACCCATCATAAGGTCACAAATCTTCCAGGAGCTGATCCACAAGCTTGAGCTTGTTTAGCCTCACCAACTATAGAGAAGCTGTCTGAATGAACCACAGTAAATAATGGCATTTGGATGTGATGCAGACAGACATATACTTGGAGGACCAGTATGGAAAGAAAACTTTCAATGATTTTGACACACAAACAGACCCTTTCTTGGACCGTCCTGCCACACCCTACTTCATCCCCTGGAAATCTGGCCCTGATGCATTCACTCAGGTTACTCCTGGAATTACAGCTCCACATTTCCTATTTTGCCCACAAACATCCACAACTAACAGAACTTAATCTACAAGGCTGAATGTAATTCACATTGCATTAGCAGTAAGAAAAAGAATGTCAGCAGAAAGTACCTAGAAGTGGGTTCTGTTTCTTAAGAGTTATTGCCAGCTTTCCAGTCAGAGAAAGGTGTACACTGAATAGCAACAGTGACTTGTTAACATTCATCATGGATATCCCACTCTTCCAAGAGACCCTTGGCTCCAATCATTTCAGGTTGTCTCAAGTTAGTAGGGTGACCCGAGGACAATGCAAATGGGATATGATATGACCCTGCAGAAGGAAGCCCAACTCCACTTGTAAGATGGAAATGAATAAATGGTCTGCCAGGCTATTTGATTTTATGCCTTTGTTGATACCACAATAGTTCAACAGAGTTGTGCAGATTTAAGAACAACATTTCCAAGTTTCTGGAGTATCCTCCTGAGGTGGGTGTTTTCACATTGCAGATATTTGATGGAGATCTGTTCGATTTTGAAATGGAAGTGGAGCCCATGCTGGAGGTCCTGGTTGGCCGAGCCTTGGAACAAGGCCTCATGGAGGTTCAGGAAGAGAAGCAGCTTGAACACTTACGATGTCACCAGGTTCTGCAAACTTCCACTGCAATTGATACAATATGCATAGTTGACAATTGCCAACCCTGCAACAAAACTCCCTACATGGGACATCATCTTGAGAGAACGTGCTGATAGTTTCTATCTACAAGATCTGGTGAACAAATACAGAGATGTCTGAAAAAGGTTTGTGTTTTGACAGGATCGTTTTGAGCAACTGAGAGTGGCAGAGCTGACAGCAACACAGAGGATGGAAGCAAGTGAGAGACGGGCAATGGAGGAGAAGGATCGTCGTGTAGCCCAAGAGAGAAAGCGCCTGAAAGAAGAGGAAATCCTCCACCTCAAGGTGTGATCCGTCTCTCAGATGAGCAAGCTCAAATACCCAACAGTTCCATCTACTAGATATTACACCCTGCTGCATCTTACAATCCTGCATAACATTGTTAAAGTGGAAGACTGAGTGCAGAAAGATGGGGCCTGTGAATGGGTTCTGCAGGTAGAGGCACTGGGCATAGCAAGACTGTGCCTAAAGAATGTAACGGATGAGGTGTATGCTGCTCTCACCAAAGCAGGCTACTTCTACGACCCTGTTGAGAGAGAGGTTTATTTGATTCCCTGCACCTCTTATCATCCCCAACCAGACACGCAACACTCTTTGATCATGTTGAAATCTGCTCAAACAATACCTTGAGAAATTGCTCTCTGATAAGGTTTGACATGTGTGCATGATGGGGGGTGGTGATGGCAGCTGGAGACAGTGTTTGTGCCAAAATTGCTGCAGGGGATGCAAACAGAGATTGCAGACATTGTGCAGTCTCGCCATGCTGTGGCCATCATGGTAAGCATCAGCCACTCCCAAATATTGCAATTGCATTCCCTCTCTGCTTGAATGAGTACTGGTGTCAACTCCTGTCAAGCACAGCAGTATTTATGGCTCCACAAATCTAAAACAAACAGCATGAAATGTTAGTTCTACCACATTTTGTTTAGCTTTCATCACAACAACACACAAAAGTCCCCAAAATCATTGAGCATCACAAAGCCTCAAAGGAATTCTACCCAGATTTATCAACATCTGCAGTTGTGATCAGTTAGACATGTTTTGAAGTGTTGGCCAACACTTCAAACTTGTTTTTAACCACAATATAGTTTTAAACACTTACCTTCTTGTGGTGTTGGCAGGTGGATGAGGTGGTACCTCCACCAGACACTGCAGAAAGGGTAGCAGATGGGGTGGACATGGTGATGGCCCGACTGATGAATGTGTTGGATTCATGGATCACATTTGAGGATAATGTGATGCAGGAGCTGGATGCTGCTGAACATGCCACACATAATGTGATGCTTGGCATTGTAGGAGAAGTGGAACTCGTAGAGAACACCTCAACCTCAGTCACCTCCTCCATACTTGACAGGGTACACATCTATCCTCTTATGTTTGACTTATCAAGTGCCACTTCATACAATAAACACACTGTTTCTCATGGAGAGAAAGCTCTTAAATCTTGCTGGAGTTACAAGGAATGCAACATGAAAAGAACCTAGGATTTGAATACACAACTGATATTGCCTGTGCACATTGATTTCAATGATGTTGCAGGTTGACATGAGATCAACAGAGACAGCAAGTGCCTCCCAGAACCTACTAAATTCAATGATAGGACACCTGCAGCAATGACATGAGTCCATTTCCATCTATGCTAGGGTTTGGTTGGCAAAGTAGCACAGATCAGAGTCTAATACCTACACACATTGCAGCATAATATAAACTGGACAACAAGGCAAGCAAGTCCCTTACAATCCAGGTTTCAAGTCCTGACTCTGCAATTCACAAAATCAGCTGCAAAGATTTCCTGTAGCAAAACATCAGATCAAAATGCATTACCACAGCAATGGCATTAACATATATTCTTAATGAATCAAGACCCAGAAGCATGCACCCCACATCTGCCATGTGACCAAGGAAACCCAAGAAAACTCCTCATGTAAGCCAATTCCAACACCATCAGGACAAATCCAATTTTGTAAGATTCCTGGACATAGTTGATATCACACTCAGCAGAAAGAATGAAGATAAGAGCTGCCGATTTTCAGGAAGATGGTGGTGTTAATAAACACCATGAAAAATAGCTTTGCCAGGAACTCAAGCACTCGTGAACTTGGTGACAGCTTTAGTCCCCTCGGAAACAGCATGCTTAGCTAGCTCACCAGGCAACGTCAATCGCACAGCCGTCTGAACCTCACGCGAAGTTATGGTCGGCTTCTTGTTGTAGCGAGCCAGACGCGCAGCCTCCTGCGCCAGTTTCTCAAAGATATCGTTGATGAAAGAGTTCATGATCCCCATCGCCTTCGATGAAATTCCAGTGTCGGGATGGACCTAAAGCAAAAGCAAAACACACACAAAATCAGAAAGATATCACCACCGCCAAGACTTCGTAAAAAAACCACATAACATTCATAGTCAACAACAAGAGATGAAAACAAACTGAAAGAGAAAGCCAGAAGCACAAACACATACACAGAGTTTCAAAAGCTTCAAATCCACACACCTGCTTCAACACTTTGTAGATGTAGATCTTGTAAGTCTCCGTGCTCTTCTTCGCCTTCTTCTTCTTGCCTCCTTCCTTCACAGGCTTCTTCTCCACTTTCGCCGCCTTCACTGGCTTCTTCTCAGCCCTAGACTTCCCTCCCTTCTGATGAGCTTCAACTGCCTTGGGCGCCATTGTCACAGAAACAGAGACACAAAACCCCAAAAGCAAAAACGCAATACACAACCACACAGAGGAAAACCCAAAACTGTTTTTAAAAACTGCACTGAAGTTGTCGAACTATCTGACGACAAATTGAAACTACCCAGGACGAGATTGCAAGCAAGAATTCGATGGGCAGGTGGAGCAGCGCGCTCGAGGCTTTATACCGACGAAGGAAGAGAGGAGAGTCCGCGCACAGTGCAGAGTTCGAAGCGCGCGCGCGAGAGAGAGAGAGAGAGAAAATCAATAATTAATAAATTCGAAAATTGCTTCCACCAGTGATTGCTTCACGTGCTCTTCACGCGGATCGACATCCGACGGACCAGGTTTGATTCGCGACTTGAGATCGACGATGTGAATGAGGTCTGTTTCCGACGGCTCCGATTATTCCCTCCTAGATTCCGGGGTCTCGCGAGACCTCAGAATCGACTCGACAATGTGAATACGGTCTGTCTCCCACGGCTACGATTACTTCCGGAACATCGCGACTTCAGAATGGACGATGTGAATAAGGTCTGTTTTTTGACGGCTCCGATTATTTCTTCATAGATTCCGGGATCTCCCAACTTCAGATCGACGATGTGAATAAGGTCTATTTTCGACGGCTCCGATTATTCCTTCTGATTCCGGGATCTTGTGACTTGAGAATCGACGATGTGAATAAGGTCTCCGTTCGATCCGACGGTTCCGATTTCATCCTTGATACCGGGATCTCGCGACTTCAGATCGACGATGTGAACAAGTTCTGTTTCCAACGGCTACGATTCCGTCCTAGGCTCTGGGAGCCGGGAAAACCGCAATAATTGGGCCACGGTTACCCGGTGTTATAGCGGGTGGGAATGGGGGCGGGGGCGGGTGTTGCAAGAGAATGTGCTCGCGGGAGTTCGGGATTTCGAAAGAGGGCAAGTCGGGTATGTACTATGTACCACTGTTGTTGAAGGGTATTATTTTCTTTATACCCGCAGGGTAATTGTTTGGATGGTCACCCCCCAAGTGTGAATTTCTTACCCAATTAATTTCTCCTTCCAGAATGGGTCAGAAATGAGTTTTTTTTTTTTTTTTTTTTGGGTAATTTAATTGAATTTTCAATAACAGAAATAAAATAACTCAAAAATTCAGTAGTAGCTCTCTCACACCTTAGGTCTAAAAATTATGAAATCACCTCCATAAAAAATTTATTCCCATATGGTATTATGGGCTTTCCAACAATACCAACATAGCAACTCAATTTCCCCTAAAAACCTTTTTAGTTTTGATTTTATTGGCCTTGCCTACTACCAAGGCAAGGATGTATTGTGTTTAGATTCATTATAGAGTATTAGTACCTAGCTTAATGGATTTTGCCCCACCCTAGGTAATAATAGTAGGTCTATTTTTATAATGAGTATTTTTGAAAGTTCATATTTTGGCTATTGTGTTGAAACTTGAGAATAAGTTATAGAGTTATAATATATCTTGAAGGTTTTTTGGTTTCTTTTAGAGAAAATTTTGAAGATTATATTTTTGCATGGTGAAATATTTGAGTTTCCATCATTCTTCTTCTTTTTGCCTTTTAAGATAGGTTTTAATGTAAATGGCCAAGGCCACAATGTGACTAACACACCCCTTGTTGAATTTTCCTTGTTGAAAATTTGTTCAATATTCAATAAACTTTTTACATTGTAGACCTCAAAACATTATGAAACCACTTTGGTGCAACCTTCATTAATTGAGGGTTTTCTAATGGTACCAAGAGTGTAGTGTGAGCCACCCAAGTTTGTTGGGAGATCTCAATACCTATGACAAACAAAACAAACAAACTACATTACTTAGAGATAGATAATTTTGGTTGAAATTTTGCCCTCATGGTACATGTATGTGATTTTAACTATATCATAAATGTAAGGGTAAATGGGGGTTTTCTTACCCTTATTTTACCCTTGCCTCAATTGTGAAACCTAAGGTACATTTATGTTACTATTTGAAATTGAAACATCCAAAATTTGCAATCATAATTGTTGTTAATATTCTTTTTTTAAAAGAAAAATTTAAGTGAAATTTCACATATCTCTATGTTAATAATCTTTGTTTCTTTATGATTGCACATACAACACATTTTAACCTTCATGCGCACCATGATTTTGGAGAAAACAAATCAAATATACCATAACATATCATGAACAAAACAAATTAATTTATGTATCAAACATTCATCATTTTGTTAAGTTTATTTTTTGAACAAAAAAGAATTTACTTGGGTTTCAAACTCTATTCTAATGTCATCTAATAAATTTGCTTTATTATCTCCAATTTTTTCTACGTTTGACAAATCCACACACAACCAAAGATCATAGGGTCTTAGTTTCATCATGCAAAATGCATATTTGCATTTTGAAAGATATACTTTAGTGATCCAACCAATTTTTCACAAGAAGAACAAGGTTATTATGATTACAAGTCTCAAGTCAATAATAATAAAAGGATTTGAAAAGAACTATCAATGATCAAACTTTTCAAGCTGAATTTGGTTGTTTGGAATCCTTCAAACTTTGTTTAACCAAGAAACATATTGTTGGAGACAACATTCTCCTTCCACCATTGAAGATTATTCAATTCGCATGTTTTTTTCTAATGCAATTGTAAATTGAAAAACATATAAGTTTTTGTTTAACTTGCAATTAATTAATTAAATAAATAAATGTATAAGTTGATTGTTGTTAATGAATTACCATAACATCAATAAAGCATTAGAACCCTGAACATAATGTGAAGATAGTCACTTAATTGGACAATTGTAATATGAGTTTCATCATATCCAACACCAAACACAATATCAATGTGATCAATTTTTATCAAATTTAATTGTCCACCAACATCAAGCCCACTTTGTACCCATCATTGAACTTACAAATGTTACTTAGCATAAGAATTAACAAGAGATGGTCAAATTCCATGGCAATATTATTTGTTGTTGTCAATCACATGTTTTGTAACAAGTGATACATCTTTGAATCAAGGGTCCATGTCATAGACAAGACAAAGATTCAAAGAAAGGATTTTGTAAACTTGAACAAACCATGTTCAAAGTGCTCAGCATTGTGCATCATATGATTTGGTCCAAGTAAAGGAATGTTCTAAGAACTTGACAATGAACAAAAAATAAAATACTTTGTTGAAGGACAACGCATGATATAATACTAGGTTTTGATAAATGAAATTGTGCTCCATATGTCACATGTTGCATTAGTGGGGTTGAATGGTGATGCCCTCAAAACCTTTTATTAGTACTATGTCATAAAAATTATCTTAAGAAAATTAAATTGGAATTTAATGTCATGCATCAAATATTACATTTCATGTTGAAGCTTTTGCTTTAATTGAATGTTTTCTAGGCAGTTGCAAATTGATTTTTCAATCAACATCCTTGTATCTATGTTTAAAGTTGTATTAGATTTTATATTCATTGTTTCTCACCCTCTTCTTCAAACAAATGTTGGGCATTAAGGTTTTCATGGTCAAGGTTATGAATATGTTTCTTACTTCTTCACATTTTTTCTATAGATTGTGTCATCGTGCAATAGTGGAAGCCTTGAATTTTAACTCACATTTACAACAATCCTATCCATCTTGTTCAGTTTAAGGTTCATATCCTTACCCTTCAAACACACTTTGGTTGTAACTTTGCTCAAGGTTTAAATGTTTTTCCCATTGTAACTCCTTTGGTCACTACTCTAATTCAATTAAATTGTGCATTTGAATTGGTTTTCTAATGACGGTGGTTCTAATGTTTTGAATTGGGATGGCACCGCTTCAAAGTTTACAATCTTTTGAATGTTCTATCATGTTATAGGCCGCATGTTAGTTATTTTGGTACAATATGCCTTGAGAAACGTACTTCTATTTGTATGCAAATTTAGCAAATTCAAGTTGAGCATCTAATGATACAAATATTGTTCTTACAATTTGTAACATTTTAACAAAATTATGGATTATATTTTGTTTCCCCAACGTTATCATTTTTGATCCACACAACTTCTTCTAGGTCATCATTTTTGTTGAGCTCATTTAAAGACTTTTCATCATCTCAATGGAATAGTTTTCTTTGCTCACAATATCAAGAAACATTATTGTTAAACTAGAAAAATGAGTTAATATGTTATTGTAATAGTAGGATAAATAATAATTACCTAAAATAAGGTTGATTTGTTCATCTATCTTCTTGTAATTTAAGGAAACAACTTCTGCAATAATGTTTAAGGCAAAAAATTAAAATATTTTAAGATCTAACCTGAAGGCAGTTGTCATTTATTTTAGCGGTGGCTAAGTACCTAAGGAAGGAGCTTGATTTGGATAAAAGGATGGGAGCTATTTGGGTGAAGGAGCCTAGGAGTTTGTGTGTGTGTGTGTGTGGTTTTTGTGGGAGAGTCAAAGAAAATGTTGCAAAACCAATAGAGGAATTAATCAAGGTACTAGTAATGGATCAAGGTACAACAACCTTGTATTTGTGTGTTGTTTTGTTGGAACTAAATTATGAGAGTGATTTTTGGGTGTAAAATTTTGGTTTATCACTAAGTTATAGCTTGTGCATGAGGTTTGAATGTGTTTTTTTTTATGTTGTCGCACTATTATAATAGTAGAAAATTCAATATTTTATTTGTTTCCTCAAGTTACTTGACTTCAAACTAGTTTAACTATTTTTGTTAATGTCAGTGTTATAGTTGTATTACTATAGTTGAACTTTATATTGGCAATCATATAATTTATTTTTCTTAATTATTTTCTTCCCAACAAAAACTATTGCTATGTTTGCAATTTTATTGGGCCTTGGTAAAGGAAGGTTTTTCAAGTTTGTAAGCCCAAAGTGTGCCTTTCATAAAAAACTTCACATGTGGTTGACGTAGGTTGAATTTTGCAACATTAGCCCATGTAGAAAAGCAAGCTTGGAAACCATCTTGCAAGAATAGTAACTCACAACAATAATGGCCGTTGCAACTAATTACAAAAGTAAATCATTCCATGGTCGATGACTTTCTTTTTGAAATATATTTAGAGAATGCATTAGAGCTACAACAAGTTAGAGAAGGGGCCTCCTTTGAAGAAACTTTTGTAGCCAAGAATATCATGGTGGAAAATTGCAATTGAGATCAACACATCATTTAAGCTTTCTTTCCAACATGAAAGGAAATTTTGGCATGAGACGAATAACTTTTTTATTTGCCTTTTGACTAGGCACTCAACAATAATAACATAAAGAAAATAGGCTAGTAACAAAAGGGATCATGCCAACAACCAAATGAACCTTAAATTGCCCTTACATGCCAAAAAAATGCTTGTTAATGTCATGGTTTTGGGTATTTTTCAACACAATGGAATTCATTTCACTATTGCCCAAAATTTTTAAAAACTTTTTATAGCATGGGTAGGTCAACCCAAGAAGGGTATACTAGGTGATACCTATTTTTAACACAATTGTGTAGATCATGAGAAAGTTGCCTTTTTTTTTCCTATTGACGAAACATAGTTGGAAATAGTAATAAGAGCATGTCAAAATAGTTGATGATTTGTTGAACATCTTTAGAACTAAAGTGGAATTGGGGAAGTTCAAGTATTAGCTAGGCTTTTTAAAAAGTCCTTTGTATTTTTCAAGCTTCAACTCAAAGGTCTCTAAAGAAGCATGTTTCTATGAACTTCAAGCCAATAAATGGTTCATTATGTTGGAAATTTCAGGTAGAGGTAGCATATGACATGTTGTTAACACAAAGCTTGTCATTGCAATGGGCAAGCAAAGTTATGGATAACATTATTCATTAACCCATCTAAAATTTAACCCCATCAAATTTCACCCTTTCCTATCTACATGACCATTGAATCCAAAAGTATCATTAAAAAAACTATTCAACCATGTCATCACATTCAAAATCATATGATACATCCACAAGTTGTGCAACTATTTATATGATGAATTTCCTTCATCTTCATTAGGATATGTTCCTATATATGAGAGTCCTTGGCACGAATAGCTTCTTCTCAAACTTCCTATGGTTTTTGGACCATTTATTTCTAAAAACAACATCCAAAATTTGAACCACTTTTTTATTTAACAATGTTTGGATGTAGCCAAAATGGTGATCATACAAAAGATGTGACCATTGAATGTGGAAATATTTTAGCCAAATATAAAACATAACTCTTTAATTTGCGTTTTGTATGTCTAGCTACTTATTAAAAACATATTTTGTTTTTGTTTGGGAAATTTCATTTTCTCCTTTGGTGATTTTAGGGCCACTTCCTCACACCAATGAATTTGAACAACTCGTTACTCTTATAGGTGTGGCAAGAAGTAGATGTTCTTCTATAATAATTGTATTAGTCAAGACAAATGTAAATGAAAAGGCCCTATCGTTGTGGTTAAATTTTGGTACATGTTTTTAGAGAAAGAACACACATGACTTTTGTTTTGATTTGAAGATACCTCTTTTCATGGATGTGTTAACCTCTTGTCATTTGGATGAACAATCTTTCTAGTTATGTGAAGTGTTCATCTTGATGATGTCAAGCTCTTTTCATTTGTATGGGCAATATAATTTTGACTTGTTTGCAAGGGGTTAATAGTGTGGGTTAAAGATTAGTTTCTTTTGAACCATTTTTTTCCCTCGAAGCTTTGGTCCCATAGGTTACATGATGAAAATATTTCAAAGGGAGTTCGTGCATTTCTACCAATTATGTTTAATTGAAGATTTTTGGTAATTATATCCAAGAGGGGGGAAATTCAAGGTGTTTCATAAAGTTGAACGAAAGAGACTTCAAATTGCAAAGTCATACACCTCTATACCCAACCCTATTGTATCTCAAATTCAAGTTTCATAGAGGAGTAGCTACAAGTCAAGGGGGATTGCTTTTGGAGGATATATAAAACACTCCACATAAATGTGTTTTCTAATTTTAAGTTCTAGTGTGAATTATGTAGTCGAAACTAGAATATTTTGATCAACTAAAAGAACCACCCACTAGACACCTATTTAACGCATCTTAGAAAAAAAATTCAATAATAATGAGTAAACTAAGGAATTTTGAAAAAAAATCATCACAAGTCCATAATTTTTTTTTTGGGTTAAGGGTTTTTAATAATTTGTTTGGAACTAAGTTTTTTTTCTAATGTATCATATATAGACTTTTTATAACATGCTCAAAATGAAATTGAAAATCAAAAGTGCTTTTATATGTAAGTGCATGGGTGTCATAATTCTTCATATGTAGTTACTTCAAAAGTTCAATTTCTATATTTGTGGCATAATATTATTATGTATGTGTTTAGCTTCAAGTTGGCAATTTAAATCCATTTGAGAAAATGGCATATATTGATCATTTTTACTAGACGTTTATTGCATCTCAATAGATTGCACCCTATACAAAACATTACAATGTAATGCAAAAAATGATTGACCCTAACTTGCATTGACCCAAACTTGATATGTAAAATTATAATTCATTAAACGTGTATTGTAAACGTTAGTCTATATATTAAGGTAGGTATCTATCTTGTTTGTTAATGACCGCACCTTAACCATCCCAAACCTTGGGGCCCCTCGTTGCACTTTTCATATCATTGAAATGATCATGGTGAAGTAGTGTGCGCGATGGTCATTTCACAATTTTGTGACCAATGGAACAAAAGTTATTGAATTTAGACTGATTTTCATCATTATAAATTATATTAAAATTAGACATTTGGCTTTTTCAAAGCAATCAATGCCTCTTCATCACATTGGCACTTGAATCCACATTTGCTTTTTCATATCACAAGAAAATTCATTTGTCTCTTCATATCATGGGAAATGAATGGAGAATCTCCAATTGACTATCTTATTGGTCATCCTTGCATTTAGTCATTTCAACCAATCAATGCCTCATTATGTCACATGAGGAAATGCATTTGCCTCGTCATGTCATGGGGAAATGCACGAGGAATCTCCCATTGACCATCCTATTGGTCATCCTTGCATTTAGTCATCTCAACCAATCGATGCCTCTTCATGTCACATGAGGAATGCATTTGCTTTTTCATGTCATGGGAAAACGCATGGGAAATCTCCCATTGGCCATCCCATTGACAATCCTCCCATTTCACCATTTCAATTAATCAATGTCTTTTCATGTCAAATGTATTTGCCATTTCATCTCATCAAGAAATGCATGGTTAATGTCACATCACCCACCATATTTGCCTTTTCATTATTAGCCCTTCTACTTGCCATTTCATAGCTCAAACCCTATCACTTGGGGCCAATGACATTTGAGTTCATATTTGGGCCAAAAACGTTTTTTCACAATTGAGTTTTTTGAAAAGTCACACCTCTTACTAAAGCTTTGAGAAGGTTTTTTGAAAGGATGAAACCTTGGGCCAATATCACAAGGGTACACTAGTTAGCAATACAAATGAAGCAAAAGAACAAACATTGAATGGATGTGTTAATTTTTCACACTACTCACATCAAAGATGTTATTGTATGGAGGATATTATGTAAACACATTTCAAAGCTCCCACCCCATTATTATCTAAATCCATTTTACATATTTAAACCACCCTAAACTTAACTTAAATTTTATGTTTACATTGAATTTCGTCATTATACATTTGTTTTTAGTTTGTTAATTCTAGTTGAAAATGTGAAAATTGATCAATGAATGAAGGTGATTATACCTTATATTAATTACATTTAAAGTTTGATAATAAACATATTCCTATTATTGAACCAATTGTATTATAATTTTCACTCACAACCAATACATGAAACCTTATATTTTTACTCACATAAATTTCAATTATGAAAAAGAGTGATCCCCTTCTCGAGAAAAAAGTCAATATTGTAGTACAAGAGTAGCTTCAACACATGTTTATCGAGTAATCAATGGGTTCTTTAATCAACATGTGAAGTGTTGCGGAGCGTTGAGCTTTGCAATCGAGAGGGAGAGTAGTACATGAGCAATTGAGCAAAACAAAAGCAATTGAGCAAAACAAAGACTTTAAATCTCTGATTGTAGAACAAGAAGACCAAATGCCAGTCCCAAACGCTGCATACAACTATCCCATTGAGGATCTATGAATGACAAAACATATGCAACAGTAGGCAATAAACACAAGATCATCAACTAGCTCATGAGTATGTGATGACCAACTTGTGACCAACTCATGACATTTGAGGAAAGAAAAGCGTGGTTCATACTGTTTTGAGGGTTGGAAAGGATTAGTAAGATTGATTTCTGAGGTACAAAGGCAGGTACAAATGGAATCAGCAAGGTTCTGATGGATTCCTGTTAGACAAGGCAGCTGATGTCTATAAATGATAAAGAACAAGTGAAGACTCATGCAATCGAAAGCAGCATAGACATGACAGTACACACAACAGTAATCTCTCTCTCTCTCTCAGAAGGTTTCAGACAACAAGCGCTGTACTATCATCACAGTAATCAATAAGGGTCAATTGGTATAGTAAAAATACATAATTGCTATCAGTGCATATTCCATCAGAACCTCGGCTAGGACCAACTTCCCTCCCAAAACCACAAATTTGACACTAGAATTTGCTTGCAGTAGGGGAACAAGAAGCGGGTCTATTCTTTGATGAGACATAAATCAGTCTTGCATGGCCACCTCTCAGAAATGGCATGAACCCATAGCTGCAATTTAAGCACACCCTTGAGCACCTCCCTGCAGTAAAAAAAGCAACTCATAATCACAAATCAGTGCTAGATTTAGACAAATCGGGCTTGAAAGGTTAATATAAATCTCAAAGAGCCAGAAGCAAAAAGCTTTTTAGCATATTGATGGCATGTGCTTCATGTAATCTTTGTCAATCAGCTTGTGTGTGTTTTGTGCTTGAATTCTGCATCCAGTGGCACTGTCCTTGAAGGTCTACCCCGTGCAAAGATGAAGATGCAGATACAAGGCCTCAAGTATGTTTTTGAGGACAAAGCCTGAAGCTCCTTTCCTCTAACCCAAATTTCCCCAATGTGGGCAAATGATACAAACTGGCTGAGAAGGAAAAATATAGCTAGAATGGTTGCCTTGTCATGCATTATCTTCCCACCGATGACATTGCTGACCAGGGACTCAGGATTTCTACAAAAATTTGAAGTCTGATGACAATATCAATACCACACCCCTGTGGACCGACAAGCCTGCTATCCCTTGTCATCTTTGCCACCTTGGTGACGTGTAGAAATCTGAACTTCAGAAGTGGGCTTCGACTTTGCTGTTGCAGAACCAGCTGCATCTACACCGGGAATGAATTGCTCCAGCACTTGCTGAAGCTTGGTAAACGTCACTGGCTTGGCTATGAATGAGTCCATTCCATGTGAATAACAGTCTGCCACATTGTCTGCCAGTGCATTGGCCGTCATCTGTTCCAACAAAGCAAGTGTTACACATCTCCTATTCTTCAAGTAATTCTATCATCTCTTCACGCTTCCAAAGCTGCATTACCAAATGGACTTACTCAAATGTCTTCAGCCCTTGCTTTATCCATGATAGTCCAATTTACACATAGATTTGGTTGGCCCATAGCCATTTTGTTCCCCAGTTATCAAGTTGGGAATTAATGTACTATTCCACACAAGTTTGAATTTATCACTCACAAAGCAATCAGTAAAACACTAGGGATTGGTTCCTTCTGAAAGCCAAAAAACCAGAGAATTTAGTGATAGTAGACATACAGCTATGATTGGAGTTCTTCGTCGTGTCACATTCTGAGGAGGTGCTGCATCTGCAAATCGTGCATCAGGCAGAAAACCACCAGAATCCCCTACTACCATTCTCTTAACTTCCTCATCTGCATCAAGCCATGATCCTGTCTCTTCATATCTGCGGATGCGCCTTGTTGCCTCCAGCCCATCCATTACTGGCATGCACACATCCTGCACACCCACCACCAAGGCTATACATCCATGAACTTTGACAGGATGTTTCAACACATGACATAGACATTCTACCCACTAGTCAAGATGGAAGAGAACTGCAGGAGCAAACAGACTTACCATCAAAATGAGATCATACGAATTCCGTTGAAGTGCCTGAATGGCGTCTGCCCCATTGTTTGCAACCTCAAGCACATGCCCGAGCTTTGTTAGCATTGACTGAGCCACCATTACATTCACTTTGTTGTCCTCAGCCAGAAGGATTCTTGATGGTTTTGGCTGACTCCCAGAGCCTTGTGAGAAAACACCCTCCCTCTCACCCTCTGACCCCTTTGTCATGTTCTTTTTCAACCCCCTTACTGGACCTGTCTGAGATGGAGACTTTGCTAGTGATGTTTGTCCTATTGGACGCTGGTATTCACTGCTTCTGGTTCCCATGGGATCTGAGGATTGGCTACAGACGTTATCTCCTGTGCTTGTGCTACTTGTCCTTGACTCAGGCTCTTCCTCTGGTCTATTAACAAACAGTTGAGGCTTGGTAAGACTTGACCGATCAGATTTAATTGCCCCTGGTCTACGACCATCCATTCTAGCTCTGGGTAAAGGACCTAAACTTGGTTTTCCAACTGTAACAACACGTTCAGTATCAGATCTAATTGTCCGTGGGGCACTTGAAGGCACATAGCGACCATCTGTAGCAGGGTAGAAAACTGTGGAAGTAGGTCTTTTACTTTCAGAGCGGGAGGTTCGAGGACGTGTTGAAGTAGGGTAGCCACTTGCTGAGAAATCAGAGTAGCCACTTGTTTTTCTAAAGCTAGAATAGTCTTGGGTTTTTCTACCAGAACTCCGTTCTTGCTCATTGGACATCATGCCATATACATTATCATTTGCTTTTCCAGAGCTGCTGCTTGGCTTCTGCTCTGCAACTTGAAGTGGCAATGTAAACGAGAATGTGGAGCCTTCATTCACTTTACTGCGGACAGTTATACTCCCTCCCATCAACTCAACCTACATCTCCACAAGATGATTCAGCACCGATCCATGCATCACACCATCACAGTGTCTTTCATTAAGAAACATTGCCAATTTGAATTCACAAAGACAATTCCTGAAACTACACATTTAGCTTGATCAAAAGACTGATCTGTGAGGTTGCAAAGAAAACTCCATAACAAATCTTTGAAGCTAACACAACACCAAGTGCAGACATACCCATATGAGAGTCACCCACAAAGTGTCAGCAGGCTCAAAAGATGGCACAGTATATCTTCATTCGCACACATCTGGGATCCTGGTCATTTTTCAAAGATAGATTGTGGGAAGGAAATAGCACCGATATTTACCAAATTCTTGCAGATTGCTAAGCCCAGACCTGTTCCACCATACTGACGTGCATGTGTGGTGCTTGCCTGTGTGTATTTCTCAAACAACTTTGGAAGTGCTGCTTCTGCAAAACACACCGAACATGGTGTCATGAAGATGACAAATGAACCCTTTGACAATGGTATAACTAAACCTTCTTGTGAAATGGACACTCCATGATGGCACTAAGTAGGTGCATTCCAACAAATGAGATTCTGGGATAGTCCAACCCTAGAAAATGTTGATCTTTTGATGAGTGCAGATCTGCTACCTCTAAGGTCCTCAACCCTCCTGCAACTTAAGGAAGCTAAGATGTGTGAACTGGCTGCTTGATCACCTTGGAGCAGTGGATAGTGTGCCGTGATTTAGTGGCCAAGATAAAAGGGTAAAATTTTGTTTCCAGATTTTCTTCCTAAATATTCCGGAGTGTCAGGGTTGATACCTGGAATACCGATCCCAGTGTCACACACTTCACATTGGAGCCAGATAGTTTCTCTGGTACTTTCAACAGTTTCCAAAGAAGTGGATGCTGAACTTGATTCTTCATGCCTGTCCTCCTTGCTTGTCTCAACAGACATTGCAGTTTGTTGGGGATCTGGTTCCCGTCTGTCATATGCTGGAGGATTGCAACTGAGTGGTTTCTTGAGATGTGAGCTCTCTTGCAAGGAAAGATTTTCTAAAGACACCCAAACATCTCCACGATCCTGTTCATTGCACTTTGCTTTCACCAGATTGGATGGAGGCGGCACTACCCGCACGATAATTTTTACACTCCCCTTATTTGTAAACTTGATAGCATTGCTGTTCAAGCACAACAAACATGATCACAGGGCAATCCCACAGATTAACAATTGTCTCATACGAATTGAGAAATCTCCATCCTCAAATGAACAGATGGACATGACTGCATGTACTGTTCAAGACACATGAGATATTGAACAATCCCAGGAATTCTCTAAAAGTAGCATTCAAAACTTGTGATGGGAACAAGGATGTGAGTTCTGTGTCCATGTTAAAGAAATCCATATTTTGGCTTTCCAACAAAAACAAAAGTCCCAGCTTTCTGTCTATGTCAGTTATGTATTTGTACCTGACTAAATTGGTAAAAACTTGTCGGATCCTTAGTACATCTCCTATAACCTGACAAGAAGTTTGCAATTCGTTAGTCTGGTATCAAGTACTGTTTGCCAACGCCATGTAGACATGACAAAAGAGAACTCTGGATAACCACTCATAGAAAATAAGAATAAAGAAACACAGCATCCAATAACAGAGCAAAGGGATCAAGCCATCCAACAAAAGCATGATTCTGTGAAACTGAGAATAGGACATGATGCCTTGAGGAAGAGAATGTTAAGGCTCCAACCTCAGGGGGCACATCATCATTAACACTCTCTTGTAAATCAAGACGTTTATTTTGTACTGATGCAGCTGCTGTTTGCAACACATGCTTCACCACCTCCCGGAACCGGAACTTCTTTGCTTCGAATTTCATTGCACCTTTCATAGAAGAACCAACACAAGACTCAGAACAAGATCCCACATCACAGAGAGCTCAGCAAACAGGAAGAAGAGGGGTCATAGGCAAGAATAGTGTCTTAGAACTACAAAGAAAAGCAACTGATGTAGCGGGGATATAAGTATACCTGATTCGACTTTAGAAAGATCGAGAATGTCATTGATAAGCTGCAAAACAAGGTCACCAGAGGACAACATAACGTCCACAAGCTGACGCTGCTCTGCATCAAGACATGTGGTGGCCAACACCTCTGCCACGCTGACTACCCCTGACAATGGCGACCGAATCTCATGTGACATTGTTGCTAACATCTGCTTTGCTCTCATTGTCTCCTCTGCATTTTCATACACACACCCATTTTCATCTGAGAACTAGCCTTCAAAGTGAATGCTGGTTCTTTGTGGGACTTTGGCTTTCATGTCCCACAGTTCACATAACTATATGAAATGTTGATTTTGACAACCTTCTTCATCAATTGAATACTTATCAACATCTTAAGCTGATCTCATCTGTAGTGTTGCTATCCAACTGAAATTCTCCACAAATGAGAAAGTGGTTTCATACAAAACACAACAACAATGACACATGAAGATGCATATACCTGTGATATGAATGGTCCTATTCAGTTCAGTTTCCATAGCTTTTTGCACGGCACCTTCTTCTCGTAAGCACATCAACTGTTCTCGCTTATCTACCTGATCACTGATATCCACAGATATGTAATTCAACCCAATGGGTTGCCCTGATTTGCTCATCACTGGCTCAAGTGCGATCAGAAACGTCTTCTCTCCAAACAGGTCAGTGTTGAAAGTGAATTCTCGTTTCTCTGGCCAACCCTTCCGCATCACCTCCTTTTTGAATTCCACAACCTCCATAATTCCTACTCCACTTAAAATCTCCATATCTGTCTTCCCAATCACTTCCTGTGTCAATCATAAAACAGGAGTCATAACACAACATGGAGCTAGAATTTCAGCTCACACTGCACAAGCTCTTTACCTTCAAGTTGGAAAACCATGGCACCCAGTCACTCCTTAAAGCAAATGTGTATGCATCATTCCATACCATGATATTACAATGTTGCTGATTGATTCTGGTAGATATAGAGATTATGAGAGAAGGCAAACATACCTCTTCAGTCAGTGTTGGAAAGGCATTGTATATGAAGCGATACCGCAACTCTGCATCCTGCAAGGCAGCACATATTTGTTGAGGTATTTTCAGATGCTGATTTTGCTAGTAACTGGAGTGTTGAAGAGAGAAGCACAAACAGATGGGGAGAGGGCAGTATGAAGAGGGAAAAGAAGAAGATGAAGAAGGACCTGGTGGGCTATGATGATAGGTGCCTTTTTGAGACAAAATCTCAAGAAATCATCAAAATGATTTGGCTGCAGCCCCAGCTCCTCCAAATGTTGCATTGGTGAGGCCGCAGATGTGAATTCCTGCAACCTTTTCTCTAAGATCTCTTCTCTTCGAATGCTTTCAGCCAACAGCTTAGAAAACCCTCTTGCCCGGTCCCGCCAATATTCAACTGAATGATCCCCTTCCAACTCCGAGGTAGAGCATTCACTTGTAGGCAGTGAGCTCCAAGAACCAGGCCCATCATCACCAATAAACAGATCAGACCGAGGAAGAGATTCCTCGCTCACATTCCATCCATCTTCCAGATTGTAAGATGACTCATAAAGTTGATCGTCAAGGATCTGCACTTGAAGTCTTTGGGCCTCAAGCCTCTGCATGTTCAAGGTCTGAAGCTGCTCATTTAGAAGGCTCACAGCATGTGCCTGCCTGTTTTCATAGAGCTGTGCCAAAGAAGACTTTTGTATTTCTCCTGATTCACTTTGCTCAATCAACTCATGCAAGTGATCAGAGTCTGCAAAAGCATACTCCTTGCCAAGTGCCAGATTGTCCTTCTCCACTTCTTCAGGTTCAAGATTATGCTGCAACCCTGGGTGCCTTTTGGCAACCAGAGATGCTGGCCACAATTCATAACCCTCCATTGCCGGAATGTCTGTATCATTGCCCATCTAGATATCTGTGCTCTCAATCAATGCCATCAACTTGGGGAAACCTCTGACCTAGAGCCTTTGCTATCTAAATGTAACACCAGTCTCCCATCAACCTCCTTCACAAAACATTCATCTGTGCATCAGCAGGTGTCATACTACCTATGTTTCCACAATCCTGAACAGCACCTTGCTGTACTGAGGAGTGCAGCATCCTTCAAGGTCACAAACCCAAATAGACAATAACCCTTGCATCTTCCCAAATGTTTGAATTTGCCTTGCAGCCTCCTTTTAAGAAAACTCTTCTGCTTTGTTCCAACAAATGTACTCTTGAAAGATTTCTCTCAGCAATAGAAATCACAGGGGCGGAGGTCTGGTTGAAGACTTTGCCCTAATCAACGTCTAAAAGTTCTCCTTCAGCTAAATAAGATCAATCTGGACCTGGCACAAAGTAGAAAAATTCTGCCAGTGTAAGACACTGGAATGTAAGAAACTGGAATGTGGTGTTGTATCAATGACCGACAAAATGGCATCACCAAATGAAGGACTTTTGGCTGCGGTTCAACAATTGGAAATAGTACATCTGAATTTTTTTCACTAACAAACCCCTATTTCTTCCTGCCAGATGATCACTCCAAGACACCACTCTACCACTCTGTGCCACTAGAATTTGCAAAAAGAAACCACCACCAACATGATCCCAGGTAACTAGAATTTGCGCAATTGACCCTTTAGCAATTAGCAAAAACCCCAAGATTGAGATCAGAGTATGGTGGCAATCTCTCCCTCTCTCTATTTACCTTATATCCAAATCAAAGCTCCAGATTTTCACATCCTCAAAAGCTTACTCTTAACCTGCCAATCATCAAAAATCTGTCAACAAACATTTCAAAACAAACCTGAACCAACTTTTCTTTTAAATAAAAATTGAACTTAAGAAAAAAAAACAAGAACAAACAAGCAAACACTGATGATGGTCTGTGATGCAAAGCAAGGAGTTTTCTGGCAAAACTCCTAAGACTCAAAATACCACTTCTGTGGATCTGAGTGGGTTCGCATGTCAGCTTCTGGTTGCTAAGATGTTTGAAAGATCGGGAGGGAAAAAAACCCCAAAGGAAAAAAGAAGGACCCAAACTCAAGCTTGGATGTTCAATCAAGCTCACTTCCTCAGCTCCACAAAAAGCCCTAAACGGAGCATCCTCTGCTTTTTCTTTTTTTCTTGAAAACCAAAAACCACAACAAGAACAAGAACAACATGATATGCTAACCCAATCCAAATATATCATCTTCTTCACACACACACACATAAGAACAAATCTGTATCAGATCTATGTCTTGGGTGGTGCTGGAAGAGCAGGAGCCAAGAAAAGAGAAGAGAAGAGAAGATATTCTCTCACTTGTGGCAAAAACCAAATAGGTAACTAGAGAACCCAAACTTTTGAACAGTTAAAAGAGTTTTTGTACAAAGGAAGAAGCTTAATTCCCAAAAAAACTCCATTTTCCCAGCACAACAACACAAAAAAGAAAACAAAACCACAAGCAGGTTTTATTACCTGACGAAGCTGCTGTCGACATGAAGGAAGATCTGTTCTCTACGTACTGTAATATAACCGCAATCTTTGGTGGCAACAAAGAAAAGGAGATGGGAGGGGAAAGAGAGAGAGACAGAGAGAGAGACAGAGAGAGAGGGAGGGAGGGAGCGAGAGAGAAGAGCTACTACGGTTTGCAAAAGAGGGGATGAGGAAGGACTTGCACGGAAGAAGAAGGGAGCAGATTCGTCCTCCCAACGTCCAAACGTAAGCACCCGCTGTTTGGGGAAAAAAAATAAGGGGGTTGTTTGGTAGGGAGTTTGGTCAGGGTTTTTTTTATAATTTCGTCTCCATATTGCGAAATTCGCCCCCCGCCGCCCCCCCCCAATAAAAACAGTTTTTTTCGCAGTGTTTTCTTTTTGGCAATTTTGTATTATTTTCAATATGGCGATTCTCCACAGGAAGATTTAGCCAAATCTGGCTATAAGCTAAAATATTCAAGTAAAAAAATTTAAAACATATTTTTACATTTCTGGCTAGCTTCTTGAACCACCTAAATGAAAACTGGCGATTGTCTCTTAAATTTTGGTCTAATTTTGGCTATTCTTAAAATTTTCAAAAAGCACATGATTTTAGCAGCTTCCATTTTTTTTTAATATAGCATTTTTGCGATATATAACCAGCAAAAAAAAGAAGGCTTGTGATGTAACTGAATTGGCGATCATCCATAATAGAGTATAGTCAAATTTGGCTATAAACAGGATTTTGCAATTAAAAAAGTTTAAGATTCCTTCACAATGTTTTTGGCTACAACCTAGAACCCAATAGTGAAATCTGGCGATATTTCCAAAAAAATTTGTAAAAATGTGTCGACTAGAAACCCAGAAAATATGTATATGGGTTTAGCCATATTGAGATTTCTTTTAACCAAATCGATAAGTTTAGCCAGAAAAAAAAGGCTGGGTTTGGCAACAACTCGCCATAGGTACCTATGTGGGCCCCTCACTTGAGTTCCCTTTTGTTCTTTTTTTTGTATTTTTTTTTTGGGGGGGCTTTTTTTAATGGGATTTTGGGTCTTCCAGAATCTGATGAGTATTTTGGCAAAAATAATATTATTTTTCAGAGATGTTGAAATTTTCATCCAACAAAAAAGGAAATTCCAAACAACAAAATTGTGGGAAGGAAAATATTAAAAATTCAAGAGTTTTTCTTTTTATTTTATTTTTTAAAATTAGTTTATTTATTTATTTATTGACAGAAATGTGTCAAAGTTGCCAAAGTAAAACAGATATTTGGAAATTTGGCAAAATTTCCCAAAAAATACAGCAATTGTTTTAATTACATTAGAGAAACACGTATTTTTCACCTTTTTTTCTTTTAAAAATTTACCCAAAAAATATTCCAATGAAATTCATTGCTGAGTCTACTTTAAATATATTTACATTTATGACTTTTTTGTTACATTTATGTATTCATCTATTACATTTTAAGGTTTTTTTGTGGTGAATTTTCGCTATTTCTAAATTTTCAGATAATTTTTTTTTAAAAAATGGTTTTATAGTTGTAAAATGTGTTTTTTCACCAAAATTTTGCATAATCAAAATTTGGAAAAATAAATAAATTGATTCAAAAAAAAATTAATGCAATGGATGACCATTCACATAATCATGGTACATCCATTATTTTCTTTTTTTTTTAATTCAAGTATTTTTTAGAAAATTCTTGGGATCTTTTTGCTCACACCTCCAAAAAGAAAAAAGGAAAAAGAAAAGAAAAAAGGAAAATTATTTTATTTTATTTTATTTTATTTTGGAATACATTTCAAATTTTTTTTGTAAATTGGGAAAAAAAATATTATTTTCCTCTTTTTTTTTCAATTTTTAAATTTGGACAAATCCTTCCTTTGCCAATCTCATACTTTTGTCATCTAATGGCTAAACAACTAACTCTATGCTATATTTTGCAATTTATTATTCTCCCCACCCCCCCCTACCCCTCCAAATAAAGCCTAAATTTCCCCATTGCATGTGAAATATGGTCATAGGGCTATTGCCCAAACAAAACAAGTAAATAATTTTTTAATATAAATTATAATATAATATAATAATACCTAGTAGGTAGTTCTTAACTATTTTTGGTTTTTTTTTTTTTTTTGGGCTTGTTTTTTTGGGAGAATCCCTTTTCTATAGAACTTCAAAACCTAAACCTTCTCGTCAAATGTTTTGAGGGGTGCCTTTTTCCTTCCTTTCACTTTTGGGCATTGTTGTTTTCTTCGACGGCCATTGGTCCTCTCTTTGTGTTCGTCCCTTTTGTTTTGCTTCGGGATTGGTGCTTTGGAGTTTTTTTTTCTAAATAAAGTGGAGTTCCGAAAGTAAAACCAAAAAAAAATTCAGGTGGTTTGCGACTAGTACTACCTACAACTTTTTCATGTACAAAAAGTTTTTTAAACTTTTTTTTAAAATAAATTCCTTATCCATTTTGCAAGAAAAAAGACCCCACATACGTACATACACTCTTTTCCATGGTTTCGATATTCGGACAACTCTTTTTCTCTCCCTCGGGCACACACAACAACAACCCCCCCCCCCCCAAACAATAAATAAATAAAATAAAAATCTCCAATTATTTTTTTCAATTAGGTTTTCTAGGCCACCAAAAAAACAAATTAGAAGCAAATTCTAAACCCTAAACAACAATAGCTCAGAAAAATAAATTAAATTAAATTAAATTAAATTAAATTGATCCCCTTTTTTAGTATCTAGGTTTTGGACATGACCCAAATTATTAAAACATTAATTAAAATGGCCTCCCCAAAATTAATTAATTAGGAGTGTGTATTTAGTCCTAAGTTGTACCCTTTTTGAGGAAAAAGGCCCCCTCCCCCCCAAAAAAACAATTAAAGGGCAAAAATTTTGCACTTTTTAACACCTGGAAATCCCTTTTTGTCTCATCGTATTTGGATGTGTCAGGAGACCCACATCCAACGGTTCCCATTGAGCCACTTGTTCAGAAGTTGCTTGCCATGTGGCGTTTTTTGGGGGTTCATGGGCTTAGAAAGCCCGGTTGGCCCATCCTTGGTGCAATGGAGTAAGTGCGAAAAGGTACCCAACAACCGACCCCTGCCAACTTAAGTTTGGACACTTGGCAACCCCAAATTCTCATGGTCCTCTTCATCCCCACTTTTTTTTTTTTGGGGGTGAGTTTTTTTTTTTTTTTTTACCCATTTTGGTTTTGGTCAGCCAAGGAGCTTTCCTTTGCAATTTCTCCTCCCTGCCCCCCCCCCCCCCCAAAACCCCCCTTAGATGGCATTTGAGGAATAGGTATGCCTATGGTTAAGGTAGTCAAGGGGGGGGGGGGGGGGGGGGGCGCACCAAATGAGTGACCAAGTAAACTAGTCATCAAAAATTAAACTAGTCATGTGCATGTTAAGTTAAAAGAAAATGCCCAATGTAAAGATATTGTCCCAAAAAAAAAAAAAAAAAAAAAAAAAAAAACATTCTTTATCCAAGAAAAATTTAGGGTTTAGATTCTTCAATAGTGGATTTTAGAGTTGGGAAAACCAAAAGAAGATGACCAATTATTGAAATGGGAAAGAGAACTTGCAAATTACAAGCATTGGTTATTGGAAGATTTTGGGAGAGAGGAGAGTTTTCTAGTAATTGGTGATCTTTGTAGCTCTATGATATTTTGATTTCACTTGACACATGGAGATGGAAAAAAAAATTTGTCAATTTGTCACACTAGTTATCCTACAAAAATGTTCAACCCTTGTGAAGTTCAAAGGATCATGCCATTGTGAAAAAGGTTTCATGCTCTCGTCACCCCCAAATGTCCATGTGATGTCATGCTTATTGATGTTGTAAGAGGAGGATATCCAAGTTTCTCAAAATGTCTAGTATGCTTGTGTGTTCCTTACACAATTTTGTTTGTTTCATTCTTAGTTGTGCAAATTATAAAACATTTGCACAACACAAAATACTTTTGGGAAGGAAGCATTTCATAATTGTTACCCTACTTTCATATCAATTTTAATCTTTGCATTGTTGAATTTTAAAATTTTCCTCACAACAATTTTTTAATTTGATTATAGTTGTGCAAATTGGAGAATATTTTGCACACGTAATGCGACTTTGGGAAGCATTTGACAAATATTATTCTAGTTTCATTCCAATTTCATTTTTTGATCACGAGAGTGATGTTGAAAAGTCCTTTCTAACAAGCACAAAAAACAAGAACAATAAAAAATATATTATTATTGTCAAGTGGGTAATTAAATAATGTCAATTTTCTTGTCAAATGCATGATTTAAGTTCATGAGTTCTGTACATGCGTTTCAAATTTCATTTTTAATAACTGCAATGTTTTACATTGTTGGTGATATGAGTAGGAATTCTTGTCACTTCTACAACGAAGGTTCCAAAAGAGGTCAAAATTATAATGAGTCACAAGAGAGGCCCAAGCATTGGGGTTGCAAAGAAATTCTTTTTAAATCTCTTCTCAACTTATAGTATTATACCCAACAATTTAGGGTTCCCAAGGAATAGGGATTCTACATCATAAGAATATGAGAGGTGGGATGAACTTGCAATTGATTTGCCTTTATAACTTGGTTAGAATGTGAAAATCATTTTGCAAAATACATGAATGTTAACATGAAAAAATATAACAACTCCACATGAACTTCTTACGAATGAAATATACACATATGTGGGTGCATTGCCCAACACCTTGCAAAGCAAAATGTCATGAAAATTAACAAATCAAATGCATAATAAAATCAAACATATGGAGAGCACTTACAAAACTATAGTTGATTTCCTTCAAAGTACATGAGAAGAGTTGAAATATTCCATTAATGAGAAAATGGGGGTGACAACAATCCATGACAACACCTTGTAATTTGCCCATTGTAACATAGATTCATGTTTGATCATGTGGTATGTAATAACCCATGATTCCTTGGTAATTTTTCAAAACATGTTGATGTTGAAACCATGTTCTATGGTTTTCCAAGTCAAGGAGGGATGGGTGACACAAATCCAAGTCATAACATATGTAGATCATAGTAGTGAAAGTCTCCTTAATGATTAGGACAATGATGATGAAGAAATTTATGACCTCATTCCAACTCATGCAAAGGTAAAAGTAAGGTGTGCCAAACCAAAATGGACACTATAATCATTTTTTTTTGCAAGTGATGAAATGTAATCGAAGGTTATATAATAAGTTTATTGAATTTCCTATGGTTTGGATTCAAATATGTGTCTAGTGTTATATATGTGTTGAAGGTAAAAATTTTACTAGATTTGTATTATCGAATTTGATATCAGAAACACATTATTAGATTTTGATTTTGTTAATCGAATTTTGTATCATCGGATTTCCTATATCGAATTTCGTCATTGGATTTGTATGTTTACTTTTAAAACAATTATTTTGGGATCATGTCAAATGGTTGTTCCATGGTTTTGATGAAATTTCTTTTATGGTACTTAAAATGTAAAAAATCTAAAGGTATAACAAGGGGTGTTCTTATCAAAAGTTGATGAAGTTTTTGTTTACTTTTTATTCAGAAAAGATTTTCCTTTCCAATTGTTATTGGAAATATTTTTTACATTGTAAGGTCTTTTAATTTATTTTATTTTCAAAAAAAATTTATGTTAAGTTTTTGTTGTTTCTTTCCTACCAAGTTGATAAGAAAATACTCAAGCTACTTGCTTTCTATGTTGTAAAAGTAGTTTTTTACTTTTGCTCCTACCTATTTTCACAACAAAACCTAGTAGTTCATAAGGTGGCCTTAACAATATGCAATGCATAAAACATTTTTGCAATTGAAAATAATTACATTAATGTATCTTTGGACATTTAAATATGTGTATTTGTTTAGTTATAGATTACAAATATGAATGTGAATTTTGTTTCATGTGGACAAAAATAGGTTTTTATATTTCAATCACATGAACTGATTAAACATATTATAGATGACATGTAGAATTCAAAATTCAAGAAATAATCTTGAAAAGAATTTACATATGGTATTTAAATAATTTTCTTTAGAAAGTTGATAATGGACATAAAAATGATTTAAGAATATTATGTTTGTATTATCAATATAAAACTAATGGGAAGCCAATGGTATCATTGAATAAGGTCTAAGCCGTGATAAACATTCAATAATTTTCTTGTTTTACGATTAATTAAATAAATAAATGACATGAAAGAAATGAAGTTAGCACACAAATTCATAAGACATCATCAACACCTTAATCACAAATTGGAGTTGGAAATGGAACTCAAAGATAGCTTGAATAAAAAGAAGCCCCACAAGAATCACCTATAGAAAAATAGTCTCGCACACTAAACTTTTTAAGTCTAACAATACAAGGGATTTATTTCTAGGGTTTTATTGAGCTTAATTTCCAAAGATTAGTTTCAAAACTTTTAGAGACCAAATTTGTAGAAACAAAAGTGGGGACAAAGCTTCATAGACATTCCAAAAACAACTTCTACACAATCCCCTTCAAAGCTTACTTAGCAATGTTTTGGAGAACTCATGTGTGTACCCTTTACATCATTGAAAATTCATCTTATCAAATTTGAACATATATGCCAACTTAAAGTTGGAAGACCAGAAGATCCAACATCCATTTTCATCTTCTTTTCTAACTTTTTGAAGGTTGGCTTTGGACACTATGCAATTTGCATGCCCTAGTGCTTGGTGGATCGGAATTAGAACTTGAAAGTACAACCCCATTTCCAAATGTAAAAGTTTGCATCATAGAGGATGTAGGAATCTCTTGAGCCTCAACACATTCTAATCTTCATTGGAAAGATTCACAATATCACTATTTCTATGTGTAGTGTGGACTCCTTGATCAACACCATTAGACATTCCATCTATTTTAGCAATACTAGCAAATAAGTAGTCAAATCTCTCATACCAAGGCTAGTTTAAAGGTAGAATACTTGTTACATTAATATTTTTCTTCTGAACATCGTACTTGTTTTTCATTTTGTTGAACTTATCTTTGCATTAGTCTTAGGTATGTTGCACATTGGTTGCACAATGGTTGGGAGGTGATTACTCATAGATGCAACAAAAGCTTCTCAATTTTACTTTTAGGTGAAAGCACACATAGGGTGAGCCATTTCTGTTCAAAAAAGGTGATGTATAACAAGTATTATAATACGTAGGAAGCTAAATCTTGATGGCATCCTTTGGTTATTCTAAAAAAAAGTTTAAATTTTAAAAATTTGCACAACATTTTTGAATCAAAGTTGATTTTGAATCAAAATTAATTTTGATCCAATGGTTAGATGAGGAGGATTGTATAAATTCAATATACATAAAATATAATTATAGTTTTTTAGTGACCATAGGGCCTCATGTTTATGATTCATGAAACATTACCAATTTTTTTAAAAAATCAATAGTGCAATGCCCTTCTATAAAATATCCTCCTCTTTGATATGGTAGTGGGTTTTCCCTAAAACAATATATTATTATGCATTCATTACTAAATAAATGCAAAAAAATACATTTTTTGAATGAAATTTCATCCAAAACTTTTAAATTTCTAAATTGTCCTAGATTTAATTGATGTATATCAATGTCATACACCACAAAAAATTCACTCAAAAATTATATCCACAACCCTAGTTTTGAAATATATATTCAAAATTTCAAACCCTATGATGGGTATTATATTGTCACGAATATACTCCATACATTCAAATTCTTTAATGTTTGTTGAATTTCTCAAAATAATTGATTAGACAAAGTTTAAAGCTAATCAAATATACTTTAAACAAACAAAAATTACCCAAAATGTGATGTTCATACATTACTAAAAAATTAAATTACAAAAAGATTATATTTGTGACTATAATTTTGTATAACATCTATTTTCAAACTTGTAAAAAAAATGCAAACGTTGCATTGCTCCTTATGGAATCAATCTCTTCAACTTAGACCTCATCTCTTTCATGCACATTATAGCTCCATTATTTGTATCAAACAATATATATAGAAAGTTAGGATGTTATGATGTAGAAATTTCTTCTTGAAATCTTTCCATGGCTATAAAAAAAATTCAATAGTGGTGCAACCTTAAAACTTGTTATTTTGTTGTGATTTTTGAGCATGGGAGAACATTAAAAAATGATGAGATTTGTGATTTTGTTAGTTATGTGTAAATCATGATTATATTGGTAAATGGTTGTCACCATTTGTGGTAAGTATAATAGGCTAAATAGGTGCAAAAATTTATGGGCTACACATGGATTTGTTTGCCATGAAAAGCTCGTGGGATTGTTACCAAATTTTGGCACAAGTTGACAAATGTTCATCAAATT
This sequence comes from Sphagnum contortum, assembly GCA_963920785.1. NCBI lineage: Eukaryota > Viridiplantae > Streptophyta > Sphagnopsida > Sphagnales > Sphagnaceae > Sphagnum > Sphagnum contortum. The sequence goes on from OY987281.1 coordinate 4,838,138, forward strand.
TGAAAACTAATCATGTGCTTAAGGTTAACATTTGTTCTAAACACATGAAGAAGAACTGGAGTACATAAGCTTGTTGATTAGCCAATGAACAAAGTTGGGTGCGTCCCATTTTTTTTTTAAAACCTAATAATTGTTTTAATAGGCATTGGCTTTTGTTATAATCATTTTTAAAACTACCATGTTTCCTTTTTATAGCTTGAAATTAAACCACTACAATAAACTTGTATATAGAAAATATAAGTTATAAATCAAGGTGATTGAATCATTTAAAAATAAGTCATGGACTTTTTTAAATGAGTGTCATGTTAAGGTTTGGAATTGTGAAAGGATTGCAAATTTTGTGTATTCATGTGTGGACTTTACGTCTACCAAAATTGGTCCATTACACCATATTTTCACCCACAAGCACACCTTTACCTTTAGCTCTTTGGCCACTACCACCTCAATTTTTGAACATTGTCAATTGATGTTGTTAAAAAATAGTGGATCTCGAAAAAAATTCAAATGTAACACAACTCAAAATGAAGATACAACCAAAGTTGACCCAAGATGGTTTGGGAATGAGCCTAAAGCATTTGTGAAAGCTTTTTTATTATTTGCAAAAGAGAATTAGTTGACAATAAAAGAAAGAAATTGGATTGAAGGTCATATGGCGAAATCAACAATTTGATGTATAAGGTTAGGAACTTGAAATACAACTTAAAAAATTGGAGCTTGAAATAGAAAAAATAACATTGAAAAGACAAAAAGTTCAAACTAAAACATCCAATTTCCAATTTGAACTAGGTTGCATTAAATTTTTTTAAAGCTGAAAAGAAATGCAAGATTGAATTCATGACCTCAACAAGTAAGTATTTCATAAAAACTTTCTTCTTGTTTTGAAACAACATAATCAAATTATATTGTATTATCGTGAGGCTTCTTGTTGTTCTTAAAGTGAATTTGGTAATTGTAAATCAACTCAATTAGATTATCATTTCATGTTGGCCATAGAGGACCACTAGTTATTTAAAGTTGAATCCAGATCTTTGAAATCCACTACACAACTTCAAAACCAATAAAAAAAAAGGGAAATGATTCCTTGAATAAAAAGGCCTTGTAAATTTTCAAAGTTCAAATTTTGGTTTAGAACATACAGGCCAAACATGTTTTTCATAACTAAAACATTTTATATCTATATGTTAATCTAATTATGTAGTCATATGTCCTTAATCATATTCCTTAATCATCTTTGCGACTACATTGTGACTACATAATGATTATGTATAACTATAATTGCATTTTGACTACATGATTAGCTTATTTTAAGTACTGACTATTATTTAGATGCCAATTACCTACTACCTACTTGAGTACCTATTAAGTAGGTATGTCCTATTAGTCAAGTACTGATTGTTTACTACTTAGGCATCTACCTTAGGCACATGCTAGATATTACCTACTTTGGTGTCTACTAGGTAGACCTACCTATTACCTATGTAACTATCAGGTAGTAGGTACCTACTTTAAGTACATACTAGCTACTACCTACCTTGGTACCTACTATCTACTGTGTAGGTACTTATCTAAGGTAGTTAAACTAAGCTACTTAGGAAAGTTAGGGGGAAAAATGTGGTGCAATGGTTAAGGATTTCATTCCTCAATGTGAAGGTGAAAGGTTCAAGTTCTTGCACTTGTAACCTAGCCTAGGTTAATTTGTTAGTTTAGCTTACATTATTAGTTAAACTAGCCCATGTTCCTATGTAGGCTAAGGTTTACATTCTTGACATATTGGAATCAATTGTTTAACTTAGGATACCTTAGGGTCTAATATCAGGGGGTGGACAAATTAGTAAAAAGAAATGGAAAATTCGTGAATAAAAATATAGGGTGTAATATATTGGTTGTTGAGTAAAAATTATAAATTAATTAGTTAAAAAATAAGGTACATTTTATTCAAATAATCAATTTAATTATAATGTAAGGTATGTAATAATCTGAAATAATGGATTATAATTAATATAGGGTGGTTTTAATATGTGCATAATAAATAAATAAAATAATAGAGTGATAGGTTGGACAATTATCTAATATCACCCCTTAAAAATGGTTGTTTGACACACATAGATCCCAAACTCTACACTAAGTGTTCCCCTCAGGGGTTTTGCCTAGACTAGGTTAAAACTATATATATTTGATGTCTTTCATGAGTGTCATTGGAAAAGTCATAGTTGCAAAAGACATTGTCTCTAATGATTACTAGTGGGTGCCCGTGGCCGAAGGCCACTCTGAAGCCCCTGTGTGAAATCCAGGTCCCAAGTCTTGAAAACCATGTCCTGAAAACCATATTTTAAAATTTCCCAGGCCCCAAAGTTGAGATCCCAAGTCCCGAAAACCATGTCCTGGGCAGTTTAGGGCGAAAAAAAAAAAAAAAAAAACCCTCCCTGCCCCCCCCCCCCCCACCCCTGTTGGCTCTAAACGAAAAAAAAAAAAAAAAAAAAAACCTCCCTGAATCAGTCATCAGGACCTAGGTTCCCGTTTTCGAAATCCGACTGTCCGGGACGGTTCTGCCGGTCCATTCAAACGCGGAACCGTCGTCGGACGGACGGACAGACAGACACACTGTTGTAATTATATAAGAGATAGTTGCAAAACACATGTTCTATACAACATGTCCTATTTGACTTCAACTCATATAGTCATGGATGTTTTAAACAATTACCAACCTAGTCATGGATTAGGGATTTTGGCATTGTATTACCATTTAAATACATTAGAGATTTTCAAAAGGTCTTTATACAAGCATTAAAATTAAATAGCATATTTTTCTGGTATCTTTGCCCCCAAAATCCCCCTTTTCACATATTGTTGTGCTTCATGATTCAATTCAAGCATTTATTTTATAAATATTTTCTTTTATCTTAAGTTGCTCTAAATGGCCCCACAATGTTTTGGAATGTAAAAACATCTCCATCACAAACAATATAATGCCATGTTCATAATATTTTCAATGATGTACAACACTTAAAGAATTGGAAATTAAGTGTGGACTTACAAATATATGCAAAAAAAATAGTGATATTTAAAAGGCTTAGAAGAAGAAAATGATTATTTTGTATTACCTAATGATTATGATTGGCGTAGGTATATTGGCATTTAACTAGTTTTTCACTTTTGTATATTATCCAATTTTTCATGTTTATGTGATGGTGATGGGGAATTGGGTAAATGAACAATCTAATGTTCATTTTGTCTGGATATAATAATCAAAAAAATCACAAGCAATATTTTATAAATGATCCATATGGATATTGTTCCAATTTCTAAGGTTTTTAGTAGTGTAATACTTGACAATTTAAATTTTAGTCATGTATGAAGCATTTTAAAACTAGGTCAAAACCCATATTGAAAAATGTTATTGTTACCAAATATGATAAAATCACTTTGAAAATTCTAAAAGAAAACCCATAAAGTCCATAAAAATAAAAACATGTTTAGGTATTTCAATTACATACCCATGGGGCACAAAATATTTAATTTGTTTTTAAAAATCATTTCAATTTAGGACTTTCAAAAACAAGGTCCAATTTTGACCCTTCAAAAGTTCATAAGTACCATTTGATCAAGGTTTCACAAAAAAATAAAAATTACATTTAGCTTTATGATTTATTTTCAACCCATGTTTCATCACAATAAACAATTTGGAGTGGAATTCAATATGAATTCTTGAATTTTTTAACAATTCAATCAATTGACTACTCCATATTTTTTATTTAAAAGTTCACTATTGATAATGAATGCACTACTTTCAAAAAATAATTGTTGAAATGTTTTCATAATCAAGTTGTTGGTTTAGAATGAGTCGTTATTTAATGTATTTCAAATTGAATCATTCACCATAAGCATTTAAACACAAAACATTTGCAGAATTCAAGCATGTGATGTAAAAAGTGAATCACTTTAACATTACTAGATGCTCAAATGTGATTGTAGATGTTTTAATGCGGCATTCACACTTGATGGTAATCCATTAAGTTAACATCATGTTTTTATCATTTTGAATTGGATTCATGTATATTGTGTTATACATCATATTTGATGACATGAAATCCTCATTGGCATGTGATATTAGTTCCATGGCAATGTGTTTTGTTAATTATCATCTAATCTACATAAAACATAGTTTTCAAAAGAATGAAACAATTTGTCACATAAAATAATCATTAAAGGTTTCATAATTCAACATTATGTATTAGAACCCATGATTACATTATAATCATGCAAGCATTTCCATATTCATTTTTGCTATGGTGTATGACATGATACAAGGATTCATGGCTTAGACCAAACCAATACGAAACAAATGCCATGCTAATAACAATGTTTGCGAATTACATTAAAAACTAGCCAACCATGCATAGTTGTGCATAACAAAACAATAAAAATAATGAAATTCGACAAGTTATCAAGATATAGATTGAAATTACTACCAAATCTTCATTTAATGCAATTGTAAAAGTGACAAAATTAAACTTAATAAAAAATTTTGATGCATGAAGATGTGAGTCTAAAGTTGATTTATAGTTATGAACAAAGATGTTTGAACCAAAGTTGGTTAACTCCCTTTACAAGTAATTTCTAAATCTCTTTTGACTTTCAGTATTTTGAACTTTGTGCCTATCAATTATTTATGAGGGATTTGTTTCAACTTTTCTTATCAAAATGTACATAATATTAAAAAAATTGCACTCCTTTAGTTGCATAGTAGATTGTATAATAGACATGTGAACACATTTGGTAAAAATGTGATGTCTACTTCAAACTTTCACATTAGCTCTTGAAACATCTTTTGAAGGATGTCAAAAACAAATCTTCATAATAGATCCTTCACATATTTATGTTTCATGTTGTGCATGAATCTCAAAATGATATCTTTTTTTTGGGGTAAGGTATCATGATCCAAAGACATGCAAATATTTTTTCTCCCCAAATATACACTAAGGAGTAGCACCCATGCCTCTATTTGGGTGAAAAAAAACTTCAATATTGAACATGTTTATAAATTGTTGACCTCCTCAACATTTTACAATAGTTGACACTACTTGGAAATTGACCAACAAATTGACCAATTCCAATGATGATGTTACCATTCGAACTGGTGTAGGAGAAATTATCATAAATTCTTGTTGTGTTTCATACTACCGTTAAAATAGATTTTCGTTGGTTGGAATTTATTTGAACAACTTAATGAAATTATGTTTTTTGTGATCTCTATTTTGGATAAAAATGAATTAATTTCTTTCTTTTTTGGTTGTAAGATTTTTTTTTATTCAACATTTGCAACTCAGAAGATTTTTCGAAAGAAATAAAAAGAAAATAGGTTTTGTAATTTTGTTTGGTCTTTGAGATTACAAGAAGGCTTGGTTGTTTGAAGTTTGAGGATGTTGTTTTGTTTTGAAGGAGAAAGATGGGAAGTGAACTAGATTTGGAAACTTTCTTTTGGTTCTTTGGTGCTCGTTATTATTCGTTAAATGTTGTGAAGGATTGAAGCTCTTAAAAAACATTAGATCCAAATGTGATAGGATTTTACAATCATGACATTTGGCTTCAATTGTTTTGTTTTTATTTATCTCTTTTGAAAAGCTTTATTTTCTATCATAATTTTTAAATTTAAAATTAGAATATTTTATTTTTTTCGAAAAAATAGAAAAAAGGAAATATGGAACCCTTGCAATTATGGAATTTGTTCTAGTTTCTTGAAAGTTTCAAGAGTTTTTTTTTTTTTTTCTTTTCTTTTCTTTTCTTGCAACATGTTTTAATGCCTCTAAAACTTTGAACTTAATTTTTTTTGCAAGTACCAAGATCTAATGACATTTCATATAATTTGTTCAACTATGACATTATTTGTGCTTTATGGGTTAAAATGAAATATAGGCATATAATTATATGGAGAAACAAAAGCAAGTTGAAAGGACTAAACCATGTGGAATAGAAAGTTGCATCTCATCGAATGTGTCCAAAATCATCTAGATGAAAAATGCACCACATGCATATTGCAAGTCTCTTGGTATTGAGATTTTGTGAGATGTTTGCCTTGGTATTGAAACTTTAAAAATGATGACCAAGATAACAAATGTCTAAAAAAACACATGGAAACACACCCAAAGATTGTACTTGATTTCATATGGCCACCAAATAGAAATAAATATAATTCTAGATTTTTTGGAAACTATATTTATTATTATTTTGTTTAATCTATCACACAATTCAAGAAAATTGTCCATAATAAATGTCTTTTTCTAGAAAATGTGTTAAAATTTTATTATGGGTCAAAAAAAATCTTTGCAATTTAATTCCTAGATCATCCCACCCATCATCATAAGGTCAAATTCTAATGAATTATTTTTCAAACATGTGTAATTAAATGGAGAACATATCTGAAAGCAAGTGCAACAATATCTTTAAAGCTCAAGATTGAAAAATGTAGCATATTAAAGGTCCTACACTTTGTTATTGGAGTTCATAAAAAGAAGTGGTCATTGGGAGTTTAACCTTCATGCTAAGTGAGCTAGGAGAAGATGCCAATAAACTAGTGTATGAAATAAAACCTCCACAAGCATGAAAAATAAAATAAAAATTGGTTACACTGTCGATTGTAATTATAACATATCACCTTTATGCAATATGTTGTAGTTTACACCCTAATTAATAAAAATGTCTATTTTTGCAATGTTGTACCTTTTAGAATCATGACCAAAATATTTCAAAGACAATTAATTACGAATTCACACCAATTGACATGGATACATCTTTTCGTTGAATTTTTTGTGGAATTGATTGAAGACTATGGTTGTGAAACGAATATAACAAATGCTGAAGTCAATGAGATGGTTTTTGATAAATTTGAAGAAGAAAAACAAGACAAAAAGTTAGGTGTACAACAAAGTATAATCAATAACACAACTTTGAAGTCAATCATCATGGTGAGACTTCAAAATATTTGATATTATTTTTCAAGATTTTGAATTTTAAAAGTGATTTGATAAAACAATGGTTTAGTTGTGCAAAAGTACATAGTGCATATGCATGAGCTATATGTTGGAGTTCATAAAGAGGTTGTTCTTTGATTGAAAAAAATTACAACATCTACGTCCACTCATAAGAAGATTTAATCAAGTTTTTAATGAAACATTGGGAACACATGATTAAACAAATTTGGACTCATTCATGATTGGGGTTCCAAAAAGGAATGTCTAACTTTTAAAGGATTCCAAAGTCAACCTTTGGATTTTTGTTCTATTTAGATGTAACAATTGTAGTGGATTTTTGTATGCCAATAAATAAATATTTTTTAAAAAAATTAATTAAAATATTAAAAAATAGTTTGACATTAAGTAAATGTCTTTTTGAGTCTTTTAAACTAATTATATTAGTTTTAAACTACATTTTTCATAATAGGTAATCAAAAGGAATGTATAAAATCATGCAATTAATTTCAAACTTATTGTACAAGAAAAACATGTTCCCCTCTATGCAAGTACATTGGGTGAACTTGATGGAAAAAAACCAATATCACGATTTTAAAGGCTTGAAATTTTAAACAAAAAGTTTCCAAGAGAATTTAGGACTCATTTAAAAAACCATTTGGTTAAATGTTTATGTTCATTATGTTCAAAATTTTTAGCTCTAGGTGTAAGTCACATGTGCAAGGAATAATCATGCAAAAAAACATCTTTAGTTGTTCTTATGTTTCTATTTGTAAACCGAAATATTGATGCACAATTATATACACATGTGAAAAATCACTACCACAACATGAATTATCTTATTTGGGGTGATTCATTTTTTTTAATTCAATTTTTTAAAATATAAAAAAAATAGCCCTTAAAAAAACCTTGGAGTTCATATTCCTTTTCTTGAAACTTAAACCACAAATTAGCCCATTTAACTTGGCAATCATATAAAATGTGTTAGTACTTTGCATGGTGTGGTGGAAAGTAACACAAAGTTGGTGCACTAACTTCAAAGTAGTACGACTAACGCACATTCAATGAAGATCATTGCAACTTCCAAGGTGATTGAATTATATTCAAAGTTATTTTGCAAATCACATAATTATTTATATTTTAACTTCTTGTTAAATTTTTTTAAAATACTTCAATTACTGTAAAATCACCAACATGAAATTATTGTAAAAAATTTTAAATAAGAGTATTCACTTCTCACTTCACAAATATGAACATCACTAGCATATCAACTTACTTCTTGGAAGATGCTCTTCACAATTGTGCCATAGAGTAATGTGAAATGTCAATCATTGGATTGACATGTTAATGATCAAATTCAAGGTTCAAAATAAAACAAACAATGTTGAATACTTATATTAACCTTTAAATTGATCAAATTGATGTAAGAAATGCAATTGAACACATGTAATTTCCTAACCAAGGTGAAAATCATGAAAAGGACAACATGGGTAAGGAAACGTGTATGTGAAGTCTTGATATAGTGAATTCGTTGTGTTCAATTGTGTGCAAAAGCAAAATGTCTAAATTGATCAAGTAGTTGAAATTGTGAAACAAACTGCAAGAAATTCAACCTTAGGATAATGTTATATTAAAATAAGTTTATAAATAATTGATTGTACTCCATATTAAGGTCCATATTAAGGGCAAAAGGAAAATTTGCATGATTGATTTATTTTGTGCTATGAAGGATGTGGAAGAGGACACCTTATTTTGCCTCACAACATATGCTTAAAAAGGATGGGCCTTGCCCAAGACTTTTTTCATCAATTTTGTGAACTAAATAATTTGGAAAAAAAATTCCCCAAAAAATTCAAATTGGATATAAACATGTAATTTGTAAAAAATGAACAATAATCATAGATAAATGGGTATTATTTGTTTAAATTAAAAATAATCAATTTTCACTAATAGTGCATAACAATATGGAGCCCAATTTACTTTTTCCTATATAATTAACTCATGTTGTGTAACAATGTTAGGAGTAATTATTTTGTAGTAATAAAAATCTTCAAAAGAAGGTCTTTAAAGGTTTCACCATAGAAATGTGTGTTTCATTATTAATACATGTGTCAAAGGTAAACCAAACCAATTCATTCAAATTTGTGATCAACATGTGACCAATAAATCAAACCTCCAAAAAATTTAATTGATTTCATGAGAAACAAAAAACATGATAGAATTGTCCACAACAAACAACATAGAAAAAATGGAAAGAATTGCTCCATATGCAAGCTTGTAAATTATGCATGCCACTTCAATTTCCATTGAAATCAAGTTTTGATACTTTTCTTTTCTTATTTAGCTATCAAAAGCTCATATATAATCAACTAGGTGAAACAAGAATGTCCCTTTTGATATCTTGAAGTTTTTGACCCATCGTTCGTTACTATATTCGATTTGTAAAAACTTGGAGAATCAAATTTTGAATCTTGGTTTCACCCAATGTCCGAAGTTAGGAGACAAATTATTTGAAGCGTTTGAAATGCAATAAGCATGGAGAGTTGTAACTACAAGAACACAAATGTTAGTAGTTTCTTTAAAATGAGCTATCTTAGTGTTCAGAAATGAAATGAGTTATGCAACAATCACCTTTTGAAGAACTTTGGTAAAAGAAAATGCAATACACTTCACTACAAGAAAATTGTGCATCTATATCATATCCATTGGGAGTAGGGCAAGAAAAAAATGAAAATGCAATGAAAGAATACAAAATCAAAAGAATGCACAACACAAAATGTAAGATCTTAACTCTAGCTACAATAGATATGCAAGAAACCAAAAAAAGGATATGAAATCAAAGCTCCAAATTTATAAAGAACAAAAGCTACCACACAAAAAGCATGGAGCTACCATACACATAAAACATGAGAGTGCCATGCACAAAACACAAAGTTGCCATATAAAGGGGCTAAAAACATTGTGTGAAAACTTTGCAAATAATGAGAATTTACCATTGCAAAGAGAGCATACCAAAAATTATTTGAAAGAGTTGTAACGGTGAGACAAGAGAATAGAGTTATTGCTTTAAAGGAGTTGCCATGATGAGCCAAAAGAGTAGAAAGAAGTTGGTTTGAAAGAAACGCCATGACAAGATGAGAGAGCAGAATGAAGTCAATTTGAAGGAGTTGCCATGACAAAGGCAAGAAAATTATAGAGTGAAAATTATTTGAAAAAGTTGCAATGGCTGCATAGGAACAAAGCAAACATGGTTACAAGGGATTGCAATGACAAGGCAAGAAAACGAACTATTTTTAATCACCTCCCTACTTACAACCCCTCAGCCTTTATCTATTTATCACCCATCTACATGCATTTACTAACTTGGTAGCCACCTATTATCCACCTACTGCATTTATCCTTTAAAGGATGAACCCGAGGTAAACCCTAATTTGCGTCATTTTTCATTCACATTAGCATGTGGTAGAGCACACCAATTTGCATCACTTGGACTGGAGTAATCATTCAAAGCACAGCTCTAATTTTTTAGCATGAAAAGCAGATGAGAAATGCATATCCAATTCAGGAAATGGCTGTTCCTGGATTCAGTCAATGAAATTTTGAGTGATAGAAAAATGATGGCAGAGAGATTGAAATAGTAATGTGAAGGTACAGGATTACCACTCTTTTCTTGGCATCACAAAAGTTGGCTCCTATTTACATTGCACCCGGGTTTTCCAATTTACATGTCATGACTCCAACTCCATTGAATTGCCGTCTTCAGAACTATCAAAGGCCACCAAGAATTTGACAATGCATGGATACAAAGCAGCAGCTACTTTTACATACAACTTGTGATTCATCCACAAGCCAGAAAAAAATTCTCTAACTAACTAGCACTCAAAATGGCCTTTTGGTGCTTTCTTTTCTTTCCGGAAATTGCTCATGAAATTGGGGTTTTGGAGATCCCTGGTATTGAGGGACAGCACTGGCTGTTGTCAATGCAGATTTGTTGGAGTTGGGCTTTTTCCATTTGGAAGCTGCTTTGCGTGACTCAAACATGCGGCGCTTTATTCGGCTTTTTTGTTTGTCTGAAATGGCTGCCTGTTTGAACCACTCTGCTGCTATTTCCTCATTTCCAAGCGCTTGTTCCACAAGACCCATCTCCTGCATGGCCAGCAGAGGAATAACAATGTCAAACATGCAACCATGGGCTAATGCTTGGAGTACAAGGAGATGGAATCATTTTCAACTGCATCAACTACTTTGATGCAGGCTTTGACTTACCATGACTGTAACCTAAACATATTTCCAGAGTCAAAGCTGTTGACCCTAAGACACTTCAGGCATGGCAAATACACATGTCACTCCTAAGGCAATCACTCGATCTTCTCATAGCCTATCCATTTTTAATTCTTGATCTATAGAATTGGGCCACGCCATGAATAGAAGAAGGGTACCAAATACATCCATCAACATATACTGTCTTCCCATTTATGCAACAAATCACATGGAGGCAATGACTTATCATCCTCAATCCTGGGATCCTACTGCACCTCACCCTGAAAAAGTAACACTAATGCACAACTTCAGATTTTTGTTGCATGACTACAGCATCAGAAAGAATAGAGCCTTAATTACTATCAAAAGCATATAACTGGCAGACTCAGAAGCACATACCATTAAAGTGGCTGGATTTCGAGACTCTACAGATATGGCAGCCTCTAAGATTGTCTTAGCAGCCCCAAAATTTCCACCCATCCGCTCCATATGTGCATAGGCCTTCATGACCAATTCCAACAACCCAAAGAAAGTTTATTCAACCCTGAACTGGTCGCCCAATCTAATTTTGGAACACAGGCAAAGAACTCTTGTAGAAGAGTTTGTTGGTACCTGAAGGCAGGGGACACTTTGCGGATTAGCTCCAAGTCCCCTTTCAAAAAGAATCCGAGCACCTGTAAAATTGCCTGCATTTTGCTCCAGAACAGCCCATGCCTACCATCCAACAGTAAAAGATAAAACATCACCAAACACTCTGATTTCTGTAAGGGATACCAACAACTCATTCACATTAAGTTCTACAATTAGTTGCCTTCACAAAGTAGTGTATGACCATGATATTGGTCAGATTGGAGGTAGTAAAAGGGAAAGAAAAGTGTTAAACCTCACCTGCCAAGAATGCACACTGTTAGAATCCAATTCAACACATTTTTGGTATAATTTTCTGGCATGAGTTCTGGATTCCTCTGTGCCAATTAGAGCCTCTTGATGTGCCCATGCCTGCAATATCAAAAGGCACAAAAGTCATTTGCCTGGCCACCTGGTTGATCTGCATAGACTAGTTCTGAACAGTTCATCAGGGCTCTATCCAAATTGGGCATTGGGTCCATGGCAACAAGCCTACAACAACCAGTCTTGGGATTACAGTCTACTGGATGCTTGCAATCAGATTGCACAACTCGCCTACTGCTGACTGAGAAACTTTCAAATGCCAATGTCACTAAAATTTAGTTCATCGTAAGGTTAAGAAGACACATACAGACCTGCAAAGAGTGTAGATTATTTGGCTCTGCTTGCAGTGCTCGTTGAAACAGTTGTCGCATTCTTGTTGGCTTACTCTGCCTAGCCTCAAACAATGCCCATGCCTATTGTACACACAAAATTCATGTGAATCAGCCACAACTTGAATCCCACAAGCACAGATCTTTTGCTCAATTCAACTATCCCACAGGTCTAATTGACTTCAACTTGCTCTTCATCAACCTCCAATTTGCAATTTTGGATCAGACAGAAGCTACTTAAGGAGTCCAAACACCGGCACCTGAAAACCCATTTGCCAATATTTTGTTCTGTTGCATCCCACCTTACCTGCCAACATTTAACATCTTCAGGGGCTGCCTCAACAGCAAGACGGAAGTGGAATCTGGCTGCAGCATAATTGTGTGCACGCGACTCTAGCAATGCTCTTGTTTGATGGACAACAGCATTCCCTGGCTGTACATTGGCAGCTCTCTCCAAAAGCTCACGAGCCTTGCTCCAGTTCCCAAGCTTTTGCTCAAGCATAGCCCATGCATGAAGACCGTACACTGCTGCACCCTTCAGCTCCATTTCTCCATTTTCTTGTTCCTGCATGCAAAACACCAATATCAAACACCAACTACTTAGGTTGCTGCTCCAAAACAAACTTTTTTTTTTCCAACTCGGATTAAAGCATAACTTCTACCAAACTCTCATCTAACAAGAACTAAGATGTATTGGTCTACAACAGGTTGATTTTGTTTGACAGAATGCTTTTGTTTGACAGAATGCCTATGACAAGTTGATGATCATGGTTTGTGATTCATAACTATCTCACAAGTGTCTACAAGACCTTGCAGACCATGATAGATATAAGCATGATGAAGAACCCACACTAACCAGAACTGCAGGTGCTCCACAATTGGCAAATGCAATGATACACAACAAAAAAGAGGAAGTCACCTTCACTGCAGCTTCCACTGACTCTGTGAAGAGAGATCGAGCTTTTGCAACATTCCCAGCTTGTACTTCTAATGAACCTGAAGCTAGCAATGTGCGCACATATGCTAGGTTATGCACTCCTTGATCCTTGAACAATTGGATTGCTTTTCCATAATATGATGCAGCTCCAACCAAATCATCTGCAGAATAATATATTTCCAGATCATTGGCAGTATTGATGGCCTTGCAAAACTGCTCAATCAAAGCAGAGGCAAGGTTTGCAGATCTATAACTGGTCAAATCATGTAGATATAACTGTGCTAACTTACCTTCTTTTCTTTTAAGTTGGGCAAAATGCACCATGACACTAGGGTCGTAAGGGTACTCTTTTGAAAGCTGCAACATCAGCGAGTCAAAATTAGAAAACTTGGGAACTCTTGCAATCTAACCTGTTTCAGCAATTCACACTGAACTGAGTATTGGCTTCCAACATGAAAAACACAATAAAATCAGCCCCACTCCTAAACCCTCAGCAATTATTGCTCACCATAAGCAAAGAACTTCGAGCAGCTATCAAGTCACCAGATGCAATTTGCTTCCTGATGTTGGCAAATTCTTCATCAATCACTGGCTTGACACCTTCAATACAATACACTCCACCTTTCTCATTATCTGAACTCGGGCTAGTAGGAGAACTAAAGAAACCTTCCTCTACAACTTTTACACCAGCTGAGAGTTTCTCTTGGGTCACTTTTGCTGGACTTGCTGGCTTTTTTAGACTGCGGATGTGGCTCCTGACCCTCCTGTTGCCACTTTCAAAAGTGCTACTGCTTGGAGCATTCTTATCACTTTCAGAATCCTTGACCCTCTCCACCTGCAGCTCCTGTTCCATCTTCTTCCCCTTATCCACCTCTTCAGCAGCATTCACCTGATCAGGAGAGTAAGTTACAGGGCCAGAATTCCTTGAGGAGGCTGGAGGGCTGTCCACAAAAATAGTGGCAGAGGAGTTTCTGAGCTCTGCATCTGTGCTTGCCTCTCTAAAATCCATGAGCAGTTGAATCTCATCATGCTGCAAATCTGTGAGCTGCTTGCTGTCTCCTGCAATTTTCCTTTCAAGCTCCAGTATTGCATCAGCATCCGCCTCACTGCACTCATATGCTATATACCCTCCCTCATCTCCTTGCAGTACATTACTGATTCTTAACCTGGACCTTCCATCTCTGATCCTCCTGGGGAGACCAAGTTGCTCCTCCAAGTCAACAAGTCCGTTATTGGTCACAACTTGTACACGCCGCCTTGCTGTTTGTCTTTCTTGTCTCCAATTGTACTCCTTAACCCCTCTCCTCCCCCGTGATTCTGGTGATGATTCCTCCCCCCCCTCCTCCTCCCCTTTTTCATATCTCTCTTGCTCAACATAATCCTTTGCACGGGCCTGTAATGATGGTAACCCTGCACTAGAACCTCTTTGAAACTGTGGCCCCTGTTTCTTTGCACCCTTAGCAGCTAGTAGTCCATCTCCTTTATTACTTCGACCATTCCAACGTTTGCTACTAGAGTTAGCTGCGACTGAAACAACAGAATGCACAACGATACCAGAAGCTCCAATCTCCCCCCAATTGGAAGAAGAACTTCGTCCAAATGATGCGCTGCTATTATTTTGTAGCTCCCTGCAACTGTGTAATCCTCTCTCTAATGCTCGCAACTGCATAGAAATCAGTGTCAAAGCAACAAAAAGCATCATGTCAAATCATCATCATCATCATCATCATCAAAGGCTTACCAAACAGCTACACAACATCCAAAAAGCCATCTATATCCATCTCTCGTCATGCAGCAAACCATAATTCTAAGATCCACAAAGCCACCCATGTACATCTCTTTTTCATGCAAATCACCACTACTAACCAACAAAGAGTCCATGGGAAATAAGAAGGAAACAAAGTGACAGTACCTGAGAAGAACATGAAGCTCCGGATATTGCTGTCGAGTTCAAGCTGCCAATACCAGTACTGCCACTACTACTCGCCGCATGATGAAGTCCATGAAACCGTCCACTGTTGCAAGCACATACTGCCATCCTAGGACTAAATCTACTACTACTCTCGCCGCCACAGAAATCACTCCAAACTCGCAAAAATTTATGCACCCAAAAAAAAAAAAAAAAAGAAGACCGAAGAATCTAAGGAGTACCTGGCTGCCTTGTTTTGGAAACCCGAGATCTCTCAAAGGCTCAACCCTAATTTCTTCCTATGAACAAACCTTGTTCACAGCCTTGAGCGAACTCAAAGCTCTCTCTCAAAGAGATCTCAAAGCTCTCTCTATATCTCTCAATCTCTCACTCTCAAAATTCTCTTCTCCGATTTTTCCGCTATTGCTGTTCTCTGAAATCCGAAGGAGCTTCCAGCATCGCGTACGAAAACCAAAACAGATCTCGACTTCTTCGCGAATTCGTCGAATATTTCCGCTAGAATTGGACGAACTGCGCAACTGTGTGTGTTTTCTTCTTCGGAGTGGCCTCCTTTTTTCTTTTTTTTTGTTTTGTTTTTGTTTATTTGTTTTAAATAATAATAATACTAATATAAATGATAATAACAAATTATTATTATTATTAAAAATTTTGCGGGGTTTCCTTGACATGGTATTTTTTGGGGACAAATTTTGTCATTTTTAGACCAAAACCAATTTGGGAATTTTTCGTTTTTCTAGTGTCAAATTCGACTGATTTTGCTAATTTTTGGCAAATTTTTGGCAAATTTTTAATATCAGAAATTTGATTTTTATTTTTTATTGTTTGTTTATTGTTTCTTAGTGTGGAAAATGAACAATTGTCAAGGACTGGTTTTTTTTGTTTTTTTTTTAATTTTGTTTTTTTTTGGAGGGTTTTTTAAGAGTGACTCAAAATTAGAGCACCACAGGTTGCCACGTCGACCAACGGAGGGGTTTCTGGCGTAAAATGAAGTCGGCCGACGCGGCAACCGCCTCACTACTCGCTTTTTACTTGGGTCTGTTTTTTTTAATAATTTTTGAATTTAAAAATTCAGTTTCTGTTTCTTCCTTTCATTTGTTTGGGTCTCTTTCTTGAGAGGATGGCCTGTGGATTGGACCAATAAGGAACTGTCAGATGGTGACGTGGCAGGTGTATAGAAGCACGAGTGTCAACGAGTGTCAAAAGCACAACCCAAACTTCAAACGACCACCCGGGCTCTTCAATTGGCACGACCCAGAGGCCTTCAGAGATTGGCCGCCCCAGTGGGTTGGGCCAATGACCAGGTGGACAACTACTCGAGACAGGAAAATAGGGACATGCTTATTGTCACGTAAGGTGTCAGACTTAAGGTGCATTCACACTTGGTGTGAATAAGGACTCTAAGTGTTAAGTCCCCTAACACCAAGCTAGTCATTTAGGACCTTAAACCTATTTATCATGAAGATTTTATGTTACTTTAATAATTCATTTAATATTAAACAATCACCCATTTTAACATTGGGTGCCACCTAAAATGCCACCTAGATTTTCACTTAACACTAACTTAACTTTAGGTGTGAATGCACCTCTAGGGTTTCAAGATTTCCAACTGGCCATTATTAGCACCAATGTCACGTGGGTACATTGAATTCAAAGTATTTAGGAAAAAATATACTTAACTGTTGTGTAGGGCCCCTTGAGTGGGACCGATTCCAGCACGCCCCCAAATAAGGGCCGCTGGTACGGGCAGAAGACACTCACAGCAATGCTCCCCTTCAGTAAACCAGTGTAGGGCGAGGTGGTTTTCAGTTTTTATTGAGAACCGCTGGGTCCTCTTTTAAATGGCACTTTATAAGATTTCATTTTTTTTTGAGAAATTAAACTATTTTTTTAAAAAGAAAAAAAAATCATCTCTATGAGGATTGAACAAGGTTTCAAAATTTTGAGAAAAACAATTTTCAGCTGGTTTTCAAAGTGACAATTTTCACAAATTTTATATTAGCCGGTTTTTAAAGGCAATTCTCAAAAGTTGGGTATCAAAAGTTCAATTATTTGTACCAACAAGGTTTTTTTAATTACTAAGATTATTTTTTTAAATGCTAGAAAATTTGAATGAATAATATAATTTCTTTTTTTCTTTGAACATTTTATATGTCCTTGATTTCATCCTGTTCAAATAAGTCATCAAATTCTTGTTCTAAACTTAAATCATTATTAAAAGATGATTTACAAGCAAGTCTAGGATTGCTTGGCTAGTTTTTCCTCACAAAAATCAACTTTTAAAAATTATTTGACATCTCATTAATGTGCAATTAATGTATGTAACTAATCCAATGTGAAGTGTGAATAATAAAGCCTTCACACAAACAACAAACCTACAACTACGAACATACAAAACATATGCAACAAAAAATAAATCTAAACACATACATGTTCAAACACACATACAAACATATAAGCACAATGGAAAATTAATTAAAAAAAACAAAGAAAAAAAAAATTCACCTTCAAAAAATTGAGCTTGAAGTTCATGTTTCCTCTCCCTCACTTGCTCAAAAGCAAAGGTTGGGGGTTGTACCAAATTGAAGTAACCAAACCACAACAATGAAGGGAAATAACAAAAATGCGCATCGATGAAGAGCCAAGGAGCAACGACAATTCAAAGAGGTGCCTAGGGGAATGGTTTAGTGAACAACAATGAGGAATTGAAAATTGGTAGCAACGCACAATAATGAAGAATAGTAATGCCCAACAACAATGAACAATAACACCCAACAATGAAAATTTGAAGAATGGTAGCAACATATGACAATAAAAGAATAGCAACATGTAACAACAAGGAATCAATGGCAACAAAAATCAACAATGCATAACAAATAGCCAATGAATAGTAGCAATGCACAACAATGAGGAGGTGCAAAACTCAATAAAAAAAAATCAAAGCATAATCGAACACTTGAAAATGACAAAAAAGCAAAACAATAAACACAAGAGACAAAAATATTTATATTTATATTTAGGGATTATATTTAAATAGTGAAAAAAAAACTTGAAAAAAAAACATGGAGGAAGAAGCATGTGTCATTTTCAACTAAACCTTAATTTATAAAAAAATCTTATTTAACACCCACTAACCTACTATTGACTAATACCCCAACCTTGTTATTTATTAATACATTATTCGGGTATCAATTGTTTTTACATGTGAAAGGGTTTCAAATCGCTATTTGCAATTAGCCTAGTGTAAGTTCATGTTTTAAACAAAATATTACCCTCGGTGATACCCATAAGGAATGGGTGGATTTCAAAAAAGATATTCCCCCTTGGTGATATTTATGTTTTTTCCTCTTATTGTTGTTGTAGAAGATTTGATAGTCCATTCATAGTCAATTTATAATTGATTTGTAGTTACTTCATAGTTTAATCCTAAATAATTTGGTAATTAACTACCATTTCATTTATAGTTTTTTAATTCACTCATAATTAACTCATAGTTCATTTTAAATTCATTTTTAATTAACTCATAGTTCAATTATAATTAGGAAAACTCTTAAGAAGGTTTCTTGGTTGGTGGGCATATACAAACCTCTATAAAAGCTTTTATGGACTAGGTCCCAAACGGGTATAAATAAAGGTAAAACCCCCCATTATGTTCAATCTACTCAACATCAATTTGAGCTACAATCTTGTTCCATAATGTTGTTATGTTCTTTTTGTATTTTTGTTTTCATATTTTATCACAATAAAAATATATTTACATTTTGCACACTTCATGATCTTGTTTTTAGCCTTGTGATTTTTTAAATCTTTTATATTGTTACGTGTTTGGATTTAAACGTAAGTTTGTCTTTACATCGTTTGTCTTCATAGTTCTCATGTTCATGACAAAGGCCTTTTTTTTATATTCCCAAATTTATTGTTTTTTTTTTTTTTTTGAATACTATTTGGCCTTGAATATTGTTCCTTATGTGGTGAATATGTGGAAATTGTTTGAAAAAGTTGGGATCGAATAATAAATCCTCCATATATTACATTTCAATTTTGATTTAATTTATAACTCAATTGTCTTGGGCTTGCTTTGATTCAATAAAAATGACAACTCTTGAAACAATTTTTCTTCTAATATATTTATGAAGAAATCTAAATCATTTTCTCTCATCACTATAACCACGAAGAATATTTCATAAGGAGAACAAATGTTTAATTGTTAAACATTTATAAATTTGAAAGATTTTATTATGTCTAGTCATAATTGATAAAGAGTCTTATTCGATTGAATAGCACTTGGTGAACTTTGATTTCGTAACTATGTTGTTGTCATGAATGCTTCACCCCAAAATATTTTTGGAAGTTTTGAATTGTTGTTAACAAAGTTAAGTTTGTTCTGTCAATGTTCAATTCTTTCTTTTCGCCACCCCATTTTGTTGTAGTGTATTAGGAACTATGAATTATTATAGTATTCCACTCTTTTGGCAAAACTATTTGAATTCACTTGACTTTGTACACACATCCATTTTCAACTATTAACACTTTGATTTTATCATTAATTTGATTTTCAATTGTTTGTTTGAATTGTTTGAATTTGGCAAAAGCCTAAGACTTATGACATAAAACATACATTGTTGTGTATCTTATGTACAATTATCAATAAATGTAATTAAATAAGTGTAATTAGAATGTGTTGATATTTGTATGGGACCACATATATTAAAATGCATGAAGCTTAAAATATGAGAGGTTCTTGTCCCACCTTCTTTTGAAAAAAAATCACAATGTTGTTTTCTTTTTTAAACATGTAGTGCACACTTGAATTTTTTGGATCAAAAATTTCAAATTCCAATAACCATAGAATTTGTCAGCAGTTGATGTTTCCATGCATGGTTAATGTGCCCTATACACTTGTGCCATAATTGTGTTTTATTCAATTTTGTTGTTGTTGGTATGGCAATAACATTAACATGAATTTGTGACGTGGTGCCAAGTCTATAATGTTCATTTCAAGCATGCAATTTGCTATTATAACACCATTTGGTGATTTAAAAATACACCTTCCATACTTAATTATCATCTCACTAGCTCTAGTTTCATCCAATTTCTTTAAAAAGAAAAGATTTTTCATGAGATTCAAAACATGGAGTACATTTTATCTTCTTTCTACCACTTGATAAAACAATGGATAAATCTCATGTCCTTTAATGTGATGTGAAATATCATCGCCAAAATAAACAACTTGACTTGTTTGCCAAGATTTATATGAAGAAAAAAAAGTGATTTCATGTACCATATGTTGTGTTGGTCCTATGTCAATGTACCAAGTGGGATCTTTTCCCTTGGTAATTAATGTTGTTTCAACAAAAAATCTTTTGTCTTCAACGATTATATTTCCTTCTTTAATATTTTGGTTTTCATCAACAATCATTTTTCAAAAGTCTTTAATGAGATGGCTTGTTTCTTGCAATAGAAACATGTTACCTTTCTTTTATTAAAAAAAAAGGTTTACTAAAAGACACATTCAAGTTTCCTCCATTTTTTTGTAGGGTCCTATGATGTACATTTTTCTTTTCAAAATAACATAGCCCTTTTTACTATGAAAATAACCTTTTAATTGTCATTTCCAAATCCAAGATCCTTCATCAAGGTTTCTTCTTGAAGAAGGTCTATAATTAAAGTTTATTGTGTCAATCTCATTTGCCTTCTCAAGGTTGATAGAAAAACTTCATATATATTTGGTTTTGCTATGTATCAATCATAAAATCATGTGATCTTCATCATCTAGGCTTCCAATTGAAGCCAATTGTTCAAGTATCATTCGAATTTAATTAATGTGTTTTGTTACACTATTTGATCTTATCACCTTTAGGCTTCTTAATTTATGTTTCAAATGCATCCTAGTGACAACATCTTTTGCTTCATACAACTTGCATTTGACTCTTCCCATGCTTCACGAGAGTTTTGACATAATTGAATATGAAATACCATTGTATTATCAAGGTAATTAGTGATGAAAAAATGCTAATGCATTTCTATCTTCCCACTCAACAAAGCTCCCCTTTCTAATAAAAGGTAATGGTTGGATAATTGTTATGGTGGATGCTACAAGTTTCTTTTTTAAGCTATTCACAATAGTCATAAAATGTTTTTGCTTTCATAACAAATGATAATTGATGTTTCCATACATTGAAATATAAATCAAATTTGGGGATGTCATTATTGTTTGTCACTTTATGATGCAACATGATTGATGATTTTGTTATATTCATAAATATTTAAATATATGACACGTTCATTATCAAATTATATAAAATCTTATGAGTAACTAGCTTTCATACTATACTACAAAACACAAAGGAGAAAAAGAGGTAGACTCAAAATTCAAGTGTAATAATAAATACAAATGACCAATGTTTATTAAAGAAGAAAATACATTTTAGAAGGATTGTAATGGTTGGAAATATGCCTTTTCATTTTGTATACTTGTTAACTATTGGTCATTTAAACCTCAGGTATTAATGTTTATTAACAAAAGGTGCAATGGAAAGAATGTAATTGGTTGAATGAAGAAAAAAACTGAAATTAAATGTGCTCAATTTCAAGTTGAAGCACAATATCAACAAAAGATTCAACAAATATGATTAACCTTTGACAAGTTGTTAAAATTCATTAGCAATCCTGTAATGTCGAATTCATCCTACATAGTTCCTTTTCATGAATTGAAAAGGACAACGACCTTGCTAAAACGATTCAAGTAAACAAGGTTGCAACACTTTTTACACTATTTCCAGCCTCTAACTGAATTATCGAGGCTTCTTTTTCTCCAATAATAATAAAAAGGTCATTTTGCGGCATTGAACATTTTTATACATGTTTACGAATTCATTTTTGCAATTTTTTATGACCCATTCCACACAATACCCCCATCCACAATGTATGGTTTTACATTAACCATAAAACCAAATAAATAATACCTTCATTTGCTTGAGGAAAACATTGATTGTGGCCATGACATAATGAACAATACCTTCATCAAGTGTGAACAAACTTTCATTGTTCCTATAATGCCATACTCGCATAATAACTTCAAGTAGAAAATGTATGTAATACCTATGTACAATTGTATTTTATACCTTTACCAAAGGGGGCCCGTGGTGTATGGCATGGTTTGATTATGTGGATATTGCAAAAAATTACTCTTCTTTCATTAAAGTTTATTTCAACCACATTTGGTCCACCAAATTTAATACCCACATTCATTCACCTAAAATTATTAATGCCCATTTTTTTTGCCCCCAACATGTGAAAATTGCAAGGACTTAATATTTTTGAATATAAGTTCCATGGTAGGTGCCCCATTTCATCATGGCCCCATGTGAAGGTATGGCAAAAACTTGGTCCACTATCATTTGAGTCTTCGTCACATCATGGTAAGTTGATTGTATGGAATACTTGCATGAATGTTGTTTCATTTATTTTTGTCAAGGAGTAGAAGGAGGGGGAGAAGGTAACTCCCCTCATCCCTGGAGGCAACTTAGTCCTTTTTTAAACTACCAACTTTTTTGTGTCATAACTTTTAGTTCATACCTACCTTCAAATCAAGAATGCAAGATCATTTTAAATATGTACGATTTGAGATCTTTTCAATAGTATAAAGAATGTTTGATGTGGAAAAAATTTATTCCTTGTATTTTCTCGTTTAACATTTAGGAATTTATTCTTTGAAGTTTTTCCTTGCAAAATTTGCACCTTGAAGCAACTTAGTCCTTTTCTCCTAAGGGAGAAATTGCTTTTGGGGACAATTTAATCCCCTTCTCCCCAAGGGGAATCATGCCCATCTCCACAAGGGAACGCGGTTGGAGTTACCATTTTGTTGGAAAGTCCCTTTCCTTAAGCCATCTAGCTTGAAAAAGTTACCCAAATTTTTATTTTTTTCATCCATTTCATTCATGGGAAAACAAAAAATTTGAGAAAAGGGTCAAACCTTTAACCTTTTGGTTGAAACATGAAATTTAAACTAACATATCACTTTTTTTTCCTTGAAAATATTGTGTTAAAAAACTTTAAAATGTTAATCATAGTTGGGTACAATAATTGTTTTTCAAAATATGCTTTTTTATTAAAGATTGTTTTGCAATTTTGTTGGGACTAGTGCTACACGCATTGAATTCGTCTCTCTTGTTTGTGTATTCCTTTTAAATCATGGTTACATCATTAACAATGGTATGTTGTAACCAACATACATCACAAACTATCCAACCCATTTTGGCAACATGTTGCCATTTGAAAAATTATGCCATTGATACATATAGTATATATGGAACAATTAGATAATTATAATCATATTGTACGAGTGAGCATGAATTCAAATGATTTGCATGATGTCCTCATTGATTTTGTCAACAAAATATGCATTTCCACCTCTCTCAATCAGTGTTTCTTTTGTGCAAATTTGACCAAAATGCAAAAATAAATAAATAATGTCCATATTTTTATTTATTTTTGAACAATCATCCAATTTTGGAAAAAAATTAAAATTCATCACAATTGAACTTTGATTTTTAATTTGGTAGCCTTTTTGAAACTAGTTTAAAAAAAAATTTAGACAAGTTCTAGAAACCTATCACCATATAATTTTAAATCCCTTTTGAAATGCTAACCAATAATGCAACATCAAAAAATTGAGAAAAAAAGGTAATTGAGTGAATGGACATAGCAACCTTAAGCCATTAGGTCTAGGTGCAATTCCTAATAACGAAATTGTGATTTGATGGTTGGCACCTTATTCATAAATTACCATGGAACATGCAATTGGCTATCCATTATTCAAGGGTGAGATGAGTGGCACGCCAAGCGTGATAGGTAGCTCTAAGCTCATTCCACTACATAAACATCTTTAGTGAATAATTACATGCACCATAAAATGACTATGGAAATGATATGGGAACAACAAGGAATCAACATGGGAATGCCATGGGGAACATTATTAGAACATCATGCAAACAACATTAGAACATGTGAACATTCATGGGAACATGAGAACAAAACATGAGAACTTCTTTTTAATAATTCATAATCTTCTAATTTGAAAGATTTTAGATAGCAATAATCTTCTACCTTGAAAGGTTATGGATGTAATCTACTTGTTCGGAAAATTATGAATTGTCATCCAAGTGACACATGGTAGGTTAAAAAGCACCACCATTACCCAACCTATACTAGTCAAGCTTTTTAAATGAAAAAAAAAAAAAGTGGCATAGAGAAGAA
Organism: Sphagnum contortum; assembly: GCA_963920785.1. Taxonomy (NCBI): domain Eukaryota; kingdom Viridiplantae; phylum Streptophyta; class Sphagnopsida; order Sphagnales; family Sphagnaceae; genus Sphagnum; species Sphagnum contortum. The sequence goes on from OY987281.1 coordinate 4,862,765, forward strand.
GACATATGCCTTGCTCAGCACTCATAAATAAATGCCTCTTGTTACTTCCCTTGATCTTTCTTTTAACTGAAATTCTGTAAAGACCAATAGGCACCTCACCTAGAAGGTTCCCATATCTCCTAGTTAGCTTACAATTTGCAAGGTACATTCTCTTATTCCCCATCATACCTAATTACTACTTTGTTCAAGTCTATCAAAGAATTCAAACTAATTTTGTTCAAATCTTTTTCTTTGAAATAAAAATGTCTTTTCTTAGTAAAATTCCATATAATTCGTTCAAAAAAATCTATTCTTAACACCAAAATCCATTATATATATATACATTTATTATTATTATAATTATATTTCATACTTTTTAACTGGTTCCATGTCTATTCTTAACAACAATTTTTTTTATAAAAAAAGTATAATTGTTACACACTATACGTGTGCATATCTATTCTTGACAACAAAACCTCTTTCTTTATGGATAATGGTGATAAGTAAGGATGCTTCGTGCGCTCCATCCATCATACATCACAAAAGAGACGGAGGGACTTACAAAAAAGAATATGAGAATATTATTTATTTATTCTTGCAAAATATTATGAGAGTTTTTCCGATCCAGATCAAGTTGTTGACTGTGTGTGCATTTCATTAGCGGTGATCAGTAAGTGATGCTGCACAGTACAATTGGATGAAGAAAAGTCGAAATATGCCGGTTTGGCTCAGGAAATTGGTTTTGGCTCAGCATATTTAGACAGTTTATGGTGGCTAGTAAAACGCGCTGCAACGCTGTTGCACATGCAGAAAGAAAGAGAGAAAGGAGAGTGTAATAAATATGATCTGACTGCTGCCCAGTATTTCTGATTGGCCCATCACAAAATGTTGTTTCCAGGTGGTTTGCTATTAGCAGTCCCCCCACCCCACCTTTAAGCCTGTCGCAGTTTCAGTTTCACCAGAGGGGTTGCCAAAAAAGTAAATAACTAAACTTGGATGTGAAAAATATTTTTGCAGTGTGACATACTGAGCACTGCAGGGGATGATACTCTAAGAACTAAACTATAAGAAAAAAATGGTGTCATTTACAATAGCGATTTTTTGATGTGTCTTTTGAAGCGCTAAGATCTAGTTGTTGGATGTACAGTATTATGTTTTAATAGGTTCTTCAATTTGTGAAGTTTTGTTAGTTCGATTCTTGTTAGAGGGGCTGGGGTTGGGTCTTTTTGGGTTTTTGAGGTTCTTCCTTGGAAGTGTCGTGAGGAGAAATTCGGGGGACAAAACATTAGTGCGCATTTCTGTTTCGATGATCAAGCTTTTTCTGACGGCGGAGAATTCGATGCAGTTGTTGTTGTTTTGCGCATTTTTTGTTTCGATGATCAAGCTTTTTTCATCACGGCGGAGAATTTGATGCAGTTGTTGTTGTTTTAGTACATTTTTTTGTTTTGATGATCGAGCTTTCATCATGGCGGAGAATTTGATGCACTCATTGTTTTGCGCATTTTGCTTGTGTTTTTTGCTCGGTGGGAGAGTTGCTTGCGCTTCTTCTTCTTCTTCTTCGTCTTCTCCTTCGATCCATGGAACGATTGCATTTGCAACAGTTGGAAGAGTGAAATACGCATTCGATATTTACACTGTCCAAGTACCATCAAATATTCACTCCATTTCTCTCTCTCGTGATGTCCCTTCGGTGGCGGAGGAGCTTCTCCAGGAAACTCTTCTCACTGATGGAGTTTCCGTCAACTCCAATGGCCATCTCATTACTCCCACTTCTTCTTCTTCTTCTTCTTCTTCTTCGATTGCACCACTTTTGAAGCACCTGGAGATTTGTTCCGACGATGAGGGGGACAACAACAACAACAACTTATGTTCAGAGGCAACGCGTGATGATGTGCTTGCTTTTGTGTCAGAGAGAGATGGAAGTGCCCAAATCTACTTCAGGATTCTCCGTACTCACAACTCTCAAGGTGAGGAGGAGTTCCAAACCCTAAAGTTGGAGTTTTAGAGTTTCTTTTGGGAGTTTTCTTCAAGTGCACAGTAATCTTTCTCTCAATTGAAAACAATGCAGATGCCATCAGTTTTGATGCATGATTTAGTCTTCAGCAATTTTCTTTTTGATCCAGTGTTTGTTACATGTTTTGTTGTTTCTCTATGGTTGTTTGCTGGTGTGAGCAAGCACATCATGCCAACTTGTTTATGGAAAGACCCACTTTCCTTTTTGACATGGTAATGCTTTTTGTATTTTGTATTCACATGCCCAAAACGTGGCACCTGGTAACAAAGTGAGTAGTGTGTACTTTTGTACGAGCACTGTTGGGAGCTTGATGAAGTCGGTTCAGGAGTCTGTCATCATGGAAGGCAGCTTGTCACTGCTATTCATGATGAAAGTGATGCTGATGGTCTGATACTTTGTGAGCAACACTCATAAGGAAGGCTATGACTTTACATTTATTTTCATTTTTCCTTCAAAGTGTTGTTGGGGAGTTTTCCCTGCAGCCCTGCTTGGTAGATATGTTGTGACTAAGGCAAGTTTTGCAAGAAAACCATCTACTTGATGAAGAATTGTCCATCTCAGTGGTTGAGGGGAGAGGCCTCAATAACCCAGCTGGGTCTGTGCACAGGTCTGGAATTCATTTTGGAATGCTGTTCTAACTTTGTTCTTTATATCACTGAAATATGGACTTGATAAAATTTGCAATGGTTCATTGTTAAGAACCAACGGAACCAATAGATGTGTTTCAACTGATGGATGGTTTTGCAGCATGGAGTGGCTCTCTGTGGTGTTGTAGAGTGTGATTGGTTTAGGAAGAGCTATAAAAGGGCCTCAATTTCACTGGACTCAAAATGCATTTTCTGGTAAAAGAGAGCTGTTGTGGTTCTGAAAGGGGAATTAGTTTTTTGACAAGTGATGGCAGAGTGGTTAATCGTTCAGCAGCCTCTGATCTCTCACCAACATTAAGCACCGACACTAGATGACGCCGGCATCCCACCAGTAGGACAGGGAAAGCCAACGGTGTGTTGTGGCTCTGGGGTTTAAACATCACAAGTTGATAGATTGTAATGTACTTTTGAACCAGTTGTTGTCCATTAGTCCTAATAATCAACAGCCTACTAAGCATATGTGAATTTCCATGTAGCTGGTGCAGTGGTTGGGAGTCGACGCATTGCTCAAGAAGAGCAGCTTGCTGCACCTGTGAAAATAAGACCATTTTCCAGAGATCCTGGGCCAGCCCTTTATGACAGACCATGTCTTGCTGGAGATAGACTGCTGTATGTATCAACAAGGGAACCGCTCAAGAGACCGAGAGAAAGCTGGACTGCTGTGTTTTCCACAGATTTGAAGACTGGATTCACCAACCGTATCACCCCTCATGGAGTCACTGACTACAGCCCATCTGTCTCTCCTTCAGGTTTGCTTTGACACAGAAACAACAGTTTTTGTTTTGAATTCATGTCTGTTTTGAACAAAGTTGTGGCTTGGAAGTACACCATTTTGTTCCCTCTGCCCAGTTGTTTGGCCCTATCAGAAATTAGGCTGTCCTAATGACCAGAATGGAATCAAGTCTGAGTTGCTGCATCGGCTATTTACACCCATGTCATGAGGATCCTGGAATTGTAGGACAGATTTTTTGGGGCAGAACTTCTCAGACTCTTATGGCATCTAAAGATAGTGCTATTGTTATTTTGTGCATGTCCCAGAACACTTCCTGTTCCTGATTTCCACCTGTAACAATTGAGAATCAACAGAACAGTTTTTGCAGAATCTGAGGTGTTAGGATGAGTTTTGCAGGGAAATGGGTCATTGTGGCTACAAATGATGGAAGAGGCTGGAATGGAAATAGACACGACTTAGGCACGGACCTGTACTTGTCAAGTGCTGTTGATGGCTCAAATAGGCATTTGGTTGTGAAGAATGGTGGTTGGCCCTCCTGGGCAGATGAGACCACTGTCTTCTTCCATCGACAGGCAGAGGATGGGTGGTGGAGCATCTACAAAGTTACTATTGCTGACCATCTTACTTTTCAAGGTATGGTTCTATGAGAGTCATTCTCTGCATGTCTTTGTAACTGGCTTCTTCTTGGTCCAGGTCTGACAGGAATTTCAGGATCTGCAGTGTGCAGACTCTAATTCTGAGTTGTTGGCTGAGATCTCATTTACAATGTGTGTTGAAGACTAGTTTTGATGGTACTACTTTTTTTGTTCAAACAAGATGGGACAGATGCGGAGCGGGTTACACCACCAGGATTGCACGCCTTCACTCCTTCAGCTTCAAGGACAGGCAATTGGATCGCTCTTGCAACACGGCGCCCAGATTCAGAGTATCGCCATGTGGAGATTTTTGACCTTGGCACAAAGACATTTTTTAAGCTATCAGAAATTATTAACCCAACTGTGCACCATTACAACCCCTTTGTTTCTTCAGATTCAAGTCGAGTTGGGTACCATAGATGTCGAGGAAACAGTGTTGATGCAATGAACTCAACAGCAGCTCTTATACCAAGAGTTGAGTATATAAGATCCACAGAGCCACACTTATCCCTGATCCGAGTTGATGGTGCTTTCCCATCATTCTCACCTGATGGATCCATGATTACGTACATCCCTGGCGTTCATGATGCACAGGGGGGTGTCTATGTGATGAATCTGGATGGAACTGGAAACAGAAGAGTCTTTTCAGGGCAGGTCTTTGCAACAGTCTGGAACTCTGCAAGGAAAGATGTAGTCTATGCAGCGTATGGACCTTCATTTGCTTCAGAAGATTCAACTGTACACATAGCAGCAATTTATGATGCTGATGTTGCAGACTTGGGTCCTGATGAACAGAGCTCCAATTGGAAGACTTTGACAGCAAATGGTACAGGGAATAATGCATTTCCTGCACCTTCACCTGATGGCAACTACTTAGTCTTCCGTTCTGGCAGATCTGGTCACAAAAATCTGTACATCATGGATGCTTTTCATGGAGAAGAGAAATACCTCCGAAGGTTGACAGATGGCCCTTGGACAGATACTATGCCAAGCTGGTCACATGACAACCGATGGATTGCTTTTGCTTCTGACAGAGACTATCCAGGTACCTCTGACTTCATTGCTTCTCCCAGTTTTATGTAAAAGAGTCTGAAAACCTTCCAAATAGATGTCAAAGATGGATGGTGCTGCGGATGTATAAAATGTATCTGATCTTGGAATGCCCCACTTCATGCAGGTGAGGGAAGTTTTGCAATTTACTTCATTCATCCAGATGGAACAGGACTACACAAGGTTCTCAGCAGTCGAGGCGGGCGATTCAACCATCCAAATTTCAGTCCTGACTCAAAAAGTCTGGTCTTCACATCAGATCTTGCAGGCCAATCCGCTGATCCCATCTCAGTGCCTAACCAGTTTCAGCCATATGGTGAGATCTTCATTGCTCAAATAGATGGCTCTAATGCACACAGGCTTACTCATAATGGCTACGAGGATGGGACACCGTCATGGGGACGCACTTTTATTCCAACAGCTGATCTCAGCAGTGAAGGCAGTAAAGTCTTTTGTGATTTCAGTGATGATCTTTGGCTAGCAGCTGCAAACAACAAGGTTACCTCCCAAACATGTGGCTCTCCTTGAGAGATGTAAATTCACATTTTGAGTTCTAGACTTCAGGTACATGTATAGTCTTTCTGTCACTGCCTGCAAAGTTTCTTTATGTGATAAAGAATCGTCAAGGAACATCATAGTGCCAGGAGAAACTTAGAGACCATGGCACTTTGCTACAAATTATGATTCCCTACGGTTGTACTATTATCTGCTATGTTTTATCCACGTATTTCCCAAACTATCTCAACTTCATGGCAATGTGGTCATCTGATCACTCCTCCTGCAGAAGACTTAGTTTGATTGTTCTGCAGATCAAGTTTTGTGTATCTGCAAACCTGATGTACAAAAATGCAGCATAGAACTGTCTTCCAAGACCCTAGAGATAAATCATGCATTTGCTGCAACTGTTGTGGAAAGTTTCCTACTTCCATACATCCATTGGATGCAGCTCTTGATGTGCAACAAAATTGGCATGTAGAAAGCAATCTCGAGGATGAAGCTGAAATGTGGAGAACAAGGGTAGATGATTACCGAAAGACTATTATGGAGCATCATTTGTGATGGCTCTCAGATAGCACAATTGGAAATCACTTGCAGCAGACACTAAGCAGGAAACAAGAGAGCTCTCCACAGAAACTTCCTAACAACCCTCACCTCTCCTTATCTTTATCTTGAATGTTGCAAAGCTCTCCAGGGTTACAAGAAGCCATGAAAGCAGCAGCAGCAGAACTGAGTGCAATGATACCATGTGCTCCTCTCTGGATCAGAATCTCTTTCATTGCATAGATTTCACCTCGAAAAATGCTCTGCAAATTCCAGGTTCAATTTACGGCAAAAAACTTCTTCTAGACATGTCCCTGGCGAGAAATTCTCCTAACCGCAGAAATGCAAATGGAATTCACAAGACGTCAATACATACACAGGCTCTGCAGGATTGAGAACCGAGACATGGACAGGTAGAGAGAGTTTTGTGATGTTTGAGAGTTTGAGAGTCAAGACCTAACAGAAAGCTTTTGCCTGGTGTATCTTCTGTTTCTTCTTTCCCCCTGAGAATACCTGTATTTGCTGCAATGATTGCCATCTCCCCTCATGCTGATGATGATAATCCCTAAACCCTAAAACCCTAAACCCATCATCATCATTCATTAGATCATCTACTTGGGGTACAGAACTCTTTTTTGTCTTCTTCTTGGGTTTTGGGGGTCTGGATTGCAGATTCCCAGCAACTTTTATACACAGCAATAATTTTCCAGAGAAGACAAAAAAGATGGAGACCAACAAAGTTAGAGTTTCTCCACTAGGAGTACTCTCTTATTGGGATGTTTTCTGGAACTAAGAGAAATTATTAGACAATTTGCAGCAATTGAAGAGATCAAGAAGAAAAAGACAAAGAGATTCTGAGATTCTTCTCGTGGATCATTGACTCCACTGATGATGATCAGCCAACCCCCCCCCCTCTCACCACCCCACGAAAGAAAACAAAACCCCAATCTCCGAAATCCCATCCCAAGACAGCAATTGGTGCAGATTTTGTGAAGAAAGGTAGTGGGGTTTTTTTTCTCCCCTCCATCTTTGCTCTTCTTCTGTATTGCAGCAAGCTGCGGTGGCACGTGTGTTTTGGAGCTTTTTTCTGGTGTCTCTCTTGTTCAGTAAAAGGAGTAAGTACTGCAGCTTCTTCTTCTTCTGGTTCTTCTTCTTTGGAGATTGATTGCAGAAGCTTTAGAGGGTGCTGTGGACAATCCAGTACTCCAGCAGCTTTGCAGCAAAAGAAATGGACATAGAGGTGGTTTTGACAAGAGCATCAGAGTTGCACGCCAAGATCAATGACGCCATTGAAAGAGCCATGAAGTCAGAGTTTCTGCAAAGCACAGCTGGTGTCAAAAGAAGCTCCAATAGCAATATGGGTGGTGTGGTGGAGGCAGAGAGTGGGTTGTTGTCTTCTTCTCCGGGGTTTGATGGTAACGAGTTTGACAGGGATTCCTATGAGAGAGGAGAAGGAGGAGGAGAGGGAGGAGCTGCTGCTGCTGCCGGGAAGGGTGATTCCAATGCAGAGGCCAGAAGCTTGGGCTCCATCCGCGATGCACTGGAAGTCCTAGAGGAGCAGCTCAAAGCCTTACAGGTGACAGACTCTTTTGCCCCCTTCCCCTTCCTGTCTTTCGTTGCAGTTTTCATACTGTTTCTCAAGAACCTACAAGCAGCATGTCTTGGTGATGGTTCTTGAGTGAATCAGCATGTCTTGGGTGGTGGTTCTTCATCAGGCTGTGCAACAGAAGCAACGAGCTGAGAAAGACATGGCCTTAGCGGAGCTGGAAGAGAGCAGGGGAATTTTGCTAGGGTTGCTGAAGAAACATCGCGGGCATGAGTGGGAAGTGGTATGCGAAGCTTTGGCATTTGCTGGAGAGCCTGTAGATGAGAGGGAGGATTTGCCTCTTCCCCCATATCCCATGTCCACTGTCAATCCTCCTACTTCCTCCTCCTCCATGGCTGGTGGTGGTGGTTCCTCCATGGATGCTGCAGAGCAATCTCCACAATTTCGCTCTTTTCCTGTGAGTCATCGACAATCCATCAGTGGCAGTGGAGCTGTGAAAAGATTGACATTGTTTGGTGGACGAAGATTGAATGATGGAGATGACGACATCCAGTTTCTGGGAGGAGACAAGGTAGAAGAGAATAATAATCGCCATGAAGAAGGCACCAGTCATCATGGCCATGAAGAAGAAAAAGAAGAAGAAGAAATGGATGGCACAAAAAATGGGAGTGGGTTCCTGCAGCTTCCTATCAATCTCTTCAGATTTTCAGGAGCTGTGTTTGGCCATGCCAAGAACATTGCATTGGTGGTGATGAGTGTATTGGCATTTATAGCTATTTCAGAGATGGGTGAGATACGGGAGCAGAAAAAACTCCTTGCAGCACAATCAGTAAAGAAGCCAGATACCTTGCCACCGTCACCACCACCACTGCCGCCGGCCCCAGAGCCAGCTGTCTCCTTTCTTCAGTGCCCACCAGGAAAGAAGCTGATCATGGAAGATGGCCATGCCAAGTGCATAGTCAAGGAGCGTATTGAGCTTCCATTTGTGAGGGAGGTAAAGACTCCTGATGTGCTATATGGGCGTGGATAAAATTCCATTAATCTCCCAAGGTCAGCTTTGCTTTCCAGCACCAAACAATTTTGTCTCAGAGAAAACTCAACTAGATTGCAGATAGCTTGCAAGAAGCCAATAAATTAAAGACCTGCTGGAGCGGGAGTTCTTCACTGAACAAGCTGATGGTAGATAAGTGACTAGTGCACAAGAGATGGGCACTGGTACATGAGGTTTTTTTAGTGTAGATAGATTAGTATATGTGTGATTAGCATAACTGGGATTAGCCATGGGATTAGCATCAGCTTGTTATCTCATTTATTGCCACCAGCTATGATCTTGTCTCAGAACCTAGAAAGGAATGTTGTTGTCAAGAGGGTATGCATTTTGATTCTCACCAGAAGTTTTCTGGTAGTTTTCAGTGCAGGCCGTCTAGGTCTGGTTTATTGCCTGTTTGCAACTGTATTATGCTGCTTTCATCGCTTCTCTTTGGCATGAAGAAATGAAACTTGGGATGATTGATTACAGTACATGGGGTTTCTAATCTCTGCTTGATCCATTTTGGCACTAGAGAGACAGAGATCACCCACCTTTGAGAAATCTGTCGTCATCAATAGCTTCTCAATTGATTTACCAGAATCTAGGAAATTGAGTACTTACCTCATCACCTTCATGGGCAATCTTCTCGCTGCAAACCTAGGTGCAGTTTCAATTCTTTGAGAGTTCAATTCAGCACTCAAAAGAACAGAACGCTCAATTTTGTTGTCACATATGGACAAATCCTCCTTTCTTTCTGTTGCCAAAAGAAAGCATTGCAAACTTGCTTGCTGGCCACTTCCAGGAATGCTTGTGCACTCTCTTTCAGCTTGAATGTCTCCCATGTCCACTTCTAAAAATCTGAAAGGAATACAAGAGACAGGACATGTACCACCCATCTAGAGAAACTGATATTACTTATAAAACTTGGAGTTGCATGACCTGGAGTGGTCTAGACAAGGTTGAATGGATCATATGGAGTTCTAGGAATGAAGACAGTGGAATAGCTGGCTGTAATGTCATTGCCAAGGGCTTTACCTGATGCCCAACAATTTGTTCCTGTTGTATATCTAGAATCAATGCGAAAACCCACACTTTGACACATGATTACAGTCACTACATATTGGACTTGAGTGTCCTCTTTGTGCCAACAAACATCCAGCATTGAGTCAAATGTATGGCAGGCATACCATCAACTTCATAATGCAGGAGGTAAACAAGCCGTACGAAGGAGCAAAGATGAGACAGAGAAGCATGTACAACACAGACAGCACATGCATGAATTGTTATCCAGAAAGCTCCAGACATTCATGCTTGATTGATCACAAACATTTCTGTCTCCTCTATCACAAACCACCTTAATCCAAGTTCCCACATCCCAACTTTCTGAGAGACATTTCGTCAAACCTGAATTCTATATATACTCAAATACAGTCACTCGTGGGTTGACCCATCTAGTTATCTCTGCCTTGTGCACAGAAGTCTTGTGATTTTGAGTAAACAGAAATTCAGATACAACATTGTCTATGAGTAGTAGCCAGATGCTTGTCAAGCAACAACAAAGAACCAGGAACCACTTCTCAGCTGCAAGCAGCAAACAATCAACTCTCATGGAGTATCAAGAAATCTCTAATTGTGTGTGACAGTAACCATTCCTACCTGCAACCATCAAACAATGAACTCTCATGGAATATTAAGAAATCTCCAATTTTGTGTGTTGTTTGCAACCTTGACAGTCTCTTGATTGCACACCTTGAAAACCATAAAGCAGTGAGAGAGAAGATGGAGAAGTAAAATAACAAGCAACCAAGGAAGAAGGTAAGAAGGAAATGATAAGCTAGCAACAGGGGAGGAAAGGAAATGTGCATTACCATGGTGCACTTCTGAATGCAATAGAGAGGCACCGCAGAGCTCTGACCTGCATGCATTCACAAAGAGGAGGAAGCAGCTTCACAGTCAAAAGCTTGAGCACTAGTATCATATGCGGATGTGGCTGCTGCTAAGTTGTTACACCAGGTGTTCCACCACTCATGCAAGGAATCCAATTGAGAAATACAAGCAAAACTCTGCTAAGTCAGAGATACACTCTTCTGCCAGTTCACAGAGAGGAAATGGCAGAAGAGGAAACAAAAACAAAGACAGTACCTCCACAAGGCAGGCAGGCAGGCAGGCAGGTGTAGCAAGTTACTCCCACAAGTCCATGCAAGTCTCACAGGTCCATGCCATGCATCATCCACTGCTGCTGCAGTGGGCTGGTTTCACTAGGAAGCAAACAAGCTAACACACTTGTTGGTGTTTCCACAGAAACAAACAGAACTATCTGTCTCTCTCTGTTGAACTGCTAAAGCAAAAAGCAAAGCTCCATTGGGAGAGAGAAAGAGAATCCAGTCTTTTGCTCTTAGCTCCAGAATGAATTCTCTCTCTCTCTCTCTCTCTCCTGTCTGCAGCAAGCACAACAGCATTGCATGCATGCATGATTCAACAACAATGCAGAAACTGCTACAATCTATCTAAACCCACCACGAGAATCAAGACCTCTCCTAAACCCTAGACACAGCAATCGGATGCAATGCGCGTCCGTCCGTCCGTCTTCTGGGAAACCCAAGATGAGAAACACCCATCCACACCAGATATGAGATTTGAACAACAACGTCTGTCCTTGCGCAATCAAATGCACCAGCTGAGAATGCAGCCCAAATGCTACTGCTGCCAAGGAAGAAAAATTAGGGTTTGAGAATCGGCAGGATTCGCGCGCTTCCTTTCTTCCTTCGGGGATCGTGCTTGTTGCAGCAGCTTGTCGACTAGTCTCAGCTGGTTGTCGGACACTCGGTTCTCGACAATGGGTGGCCGACAGATCTCGAAGCCCAAGCACACCATTCCCACCAGCTCTCCTTCCCATTTTCTCTAGAAAAATGCCCAACACTTGCGGCACATTCTTGGGCACTCGTTGGGAAGAAGAAGCTGGCGAAGATCTTCTTCTGTCGATCTTCTAACTGTCACGCATCGAAGCAATCAAGAGATCGAGAGAGAGAGAGAGAGATAATACTTACAACAAGATCAGCAGCAGCAATAGCAACAGCAAGCAATGGTGCCGAGCATCAGCAGCGAGGAGCTTTCACGACACAACAAGCAACAAGACTTGTGGATCTGCATCCAAGGAAAGGTCTACAATGTGACGGACTGGCTGCATCGCCACCCAGGAGGAGAGCTTCCGCTCATGAGCTTGGCAGGGCAGGATGTCACAGACGCCTTTCTTGCATTCCATCCGGGTACAGCAGCTTGGAATCTACTACCGCAGTACCAGGTAGCAACTCTGGCGGACTACGAAGTCTCACCAGTCGCAGAAGAGCACAGAAAGATTCTTGGCGAGCTCAAGGAAGCTGGACTGTACAGGAATCCAGTGGAAGTCTACCTAATGTACGCATTCTGGATGCTGGCAATGCTGGTGTCTTCTGTGCTGGGAGTTCTTTACTCCAGCAGCTTCGTGGTGCACATGATCTCTGCTTTGCTGTTAGGTATGGTGTGGCACCAGAGTGGATGGATAGGTCATGACACTGGACATTGTGGGATGCTGAAGAAGCGCAAGATAGACAAATGGGTGGGTTTGCTTGTGGGAGATTGCTTGACAGGGATCAGTATGGGATGGTGGAAGAGGAATCACAATGCACACCACATCTCTTGCAACAGTCTAGAGTATGATCCTGATCTGCAATACATCCCTCTCTTTGCAGTTTCAAGTAAGCTCTTCTCCAGTCTCTACAGTTTCTTCTATGACAGGAAGATGAGCTTTGATTCTACTGCTCGTCTCTTGGTAAGCTACCAGCATTGGACTTTCTATCCTGTCATGGCCATAGCTCGGATCAATCTGTTTGCGCAATCCATTCTTGTGCTGATCTCCACCAAGAAGAAAGTGCCGGATCGGGGTTTAGAGATTGCCGGCATTTCTTTCTTCTATTTCTGGTTCTGTACTCTTCTTTCATATCTGCCCAGCTCAAGAGAAAGAGTCCTCTTTGTGCTCCTCAGCTTTGCAGTCACTGGCATTCAGCATGTGCAATTCTGCTTGAACCATTTCTCTTCTCCCATTTTTCAAGGACAACCCAAGAGCAAAGCTTGGGTGGAGATGCAGACCCGAGGAACACTGAATCTTTCTACCCCTCCTTACATGGATTGGTTTCATGGCGGTCTTCAGTTCCAGATTGAGCATCATCTGTTCCCCACTCTTCCTCGACACAATCTGCGGAAGATTGCCAAGTTTGTGAAACCCTTCTGTGAGAAGTATGGTATGCCATATGAGATGGTCAGCTTCTGGGATGCAAACAAGATGATCATCTGCACTCTTCGTACTGCTGCATTGCAGGCACGCGATTCTTCCTCTCCTGCTCCATCTCTTTCCAAATCCCTTTTGTGGGAAGCTGTCAATGCTCATGGTTAAGGGATTTTTTTTTATGGAACAAAGTTTTGTCTAATCCCTTTCCCCTCCTCCTCTTTTCTGGTATTCTCCTACAGCAAATCATGTGAAATCCTCATAGAGAGGAATTCTATCCCTGATTCTTGTTGAGCTCCTGTTTCTGTTTTGGATTTGAGGCAATATAGTTTCTTAGATTACAAGAACCCAGACAACTGCATTCTTAGTAAAAAATTGGTGCTCATGAGACCACCCATTGTAGAGCGTCCCCTATCCAGCACTTGCTGAGTGTAGTGCCACCTCATCCAGTGATGGGGCAGCAGCATTTGTGATTTGTGAAATGTGTATCATCACCATCCCTCAAAAGCTCAAGATGAAGTTTCTGCAACTCTGCTTCTGTTGTGCACTCCCTTCTTATCTGCATGAGTTCTGGTGTTTCTGTTTCTTCTTTTCTTTGTTTTGGCAAAATGTGAGTTCTGTAGCTGCTGCTTGCTGCCACAAACATGATTTATTTCTGATTGAGTAGTAATGCACCTCTCATATAATTGTGGACAGAAGGGGTTTTGCAGTACTCCAATGTCTTCCATGGACACAAATTGTAACTGCTAACATGTTTGTAACAATTGGGTATGTAGTGTGCATTGCACAACGCTGCTTGCTACTCAGCTGTTACAAACATGATGCTTCATTCCTGAGTGATCTTGCTCAGGATGCTTCAAGGATTGTGTTGAAGTGTCAAAGTCTTTGTCTCTGTGTGGTAGCTCCGTGGTTATTTCAGGTACCATCCAAGCTTCTGTCTTTGTATAGTAGCTTGGTGATTGTTTTGGGCACCATGCACACTCCTGTCTTTGTGTAGTAGCTCAGTCGTGGTTTTGAGTAGCATCCAAGCTTCTGTCTTTTTGTAGCAGCTGGGTTGTTTTGAGTAAGAATAATGGCAATGATGCTCTTCTGAAGGTGCTCTCAGTCTCTCATGCAATTGCAAATTGCAATGTATGCTTTCTCTACTGAGACCAGCAGCAATTGCATGAGAAGAAAAAGTTCCTTTGTCGGCTGGGATTGAACTATAATTCTTGTGTAATTACTACATGTGTAGTATCATATAGAGTTGGATTTTTTTGTTTTCTAAAAAACAAAGTGGTGAAATGTGAGTACACCAATGATGAGGTTAAAGCAAAGGCTGTACTTCTTTAAAGGAAACTCAAAATGATAAAGAAAAGTTCAACACTCCTATGCAAAGTAGGGATGTCAAATGGAGCCCATTTTGAGGGTGACTAATAACTGAAAATCTGCAGATTTTTCAATCATATTCTTCTTGGAGATTTTCTTGTATTCTAATTAAGCATGCGACAAAAAAAGTTACCATATTTGATTGAAAAAAATATATAGCAAATGCCTACACAAGTTTTAAATAGGCATCCATATTGTATAGGTATATTCAGGAAGGAGTAAGCAACAATTCTTCGTGACCCAAAGAGCCTCTTTCACATAGCAATGAACAACAAATGGGTTTGTTTCCAGTTTTAGTGTCACAATGGTTGAATCAAATTTGTTGCTTTGAACATGGCATATACAACTTTGTAAAATTAAACTTGTTGCTTAGACCATGACATATATGACTACATACCATTGAACCAATCCTGTCACTTTGATTCAACCACCGTATGTACTATATACAAACTATGTATAATTGAATCAAGCTTGTACTTAGATCATGGCATATATAACTCTGTAGAGTTGAATTGAACTTGTCGCTTTGACTATGACATATACAACTCCATCCACATGACTGGCAACTTTCATGACTACAATTTCTTTTTTTGAAACTAGCTCTAAACACTGCCTGAAAACCTGAAACCAGTCTTTAGTGAATGGCTTAATACCACTATGGATTTTTTTGGAGGGATGAACTCTGCTTATACTATAGCATGTGGTGACAAAAAGGATCTTTTTTTTTTTAGGTTTGGAGAGAGCTTGCTTGGGGTAGTATCAGAAACTACCCACTGCCACAATGCCCATCTGCTGCAAACATTGCTTGCACAGCAATCTCAGACAATTGTGAACCAGGAAACCAGAAACATAACTTGGACAAAATTCTAGTAATTTACTATCACATTGACTTACAGTTCCAAGAGATTCAAAACCATGTAATGCATGCTTCTCTGGATTGTTGGAAAATTGCCAAAACGTGCTTCAGAGGAATGTCGATTATAGGTTGGCGTCAAGCTCTTTAGATCACTTCCAAGCACCACTTATCAAATGGCTTCATTGCCAGGAATTCTGCACTGGTGCACAAGTTGTAGTACAATGCAGGATGTTGTAGCAGGAGCTTCATGAGTGATTGTCTCAAGCTTTCTAGGCATTGCCATTAAGCAATCCATCATCTGGTCCAAGAAGAGTCACCTGTAGACAAAAGGATTGTAGTACACACAAAACTTTAGCATGTACAGAAATTCCTTTAAAATCAGGAGAAATTGATGCACACATGTATGCCGCCCTCTTCCACTGATCAAAACCACTAAATTTACTACTGGTTTTAGGGTTGAGGGTTTAGGGTTTTTCTTCTACTAGACTAGTACTAACCAGCAATATGATTTTCGCAGATAATTCATAAACCAAAATCTGATTGGGTACTCTATAATCAGACAAGAGAAAAAGAGCATGATGTTTTTAAAAAAAAATGAAAACAAAACTTACATTTTGGTTACTTGCAAATCGCCTTGCAAGCAAAATTGCAGCATTGCGTTCTCTCTCAGACTCCAACACGAGCATTAAGCTTAGACCTTTATTTGCAACCCAGTATAGTGATCGCACTGCTGCTTGACCCGCTCCTCGTGCTCCACAAAGCTGCATTGCATATCCAATAACTGCCTTAAAAGTATGAAAGACCCATCATACACACCAGAACATTGCTCTAATTTCAGGTTGGGGGAAAAAAAAACATGACACCCATTGGGAGAGAGACTCCCAGTGCACCAGACTCATGCTTATCAAAAACATTGCTCTAATTTCAGGTTTCAAAAAAATGGCACAAGTGCCATTTGGGTGCATTTTCAGAGAAAACTGGTCCAATCCAAAAGAAAAAGAAGACAAATTTTTGAGATTGATTGATCTCTAACCCAAATACTGGAGGAGTAATCCTCTTTTGCCTTGGTTGTGTGGCCTTTGAAAAGTTTCATTTGTGTTTGTTCTACAAGAAGAACATGAAGCAAAGGCTTCTCAAGAATCTCCCCATTTTGCTGGACCAGTCTCACCTGCAATTATCAGAGTTCAATGATCAGTCTCTCTGACTGTCAATCTCAAGTCTGTAATCCTTACTGATCGCTGAGGACTGATCTTGATTCACATGCAGAAATCATCAAAAGAAGCATAACATTTTGATGAAGAAAAACACACATCAAATTCAGCGCTGCCTTTTTTGAAAAGTGCTTCCACATAATTGCCAAGTCCTGGAGCTGCAATTGATCCCACCATCGTGACATGGTTAAGTGCTAATAAGATACACTTGCCTGTGCTTTTGCAAGAAGTGATTTAAGATTTAGGGTTTAGGGTCTGCAATTCTGCCAAATGAGTGATTTCATTTAAGGATTCTTTTGTACCTGCATCTAAAGGTCCGGAAGTCAAAAGAGTTTCCTGTTTGCCGTCAGGCAGAAGAATGTCCACCCGCAAAACCCAGCCTACGTCAAAAGGTTCAGGTGCATATTGAGGCCTGTTGGCACCTGCAAGTTAATGCACCAACAAACTCATGACATTGCCAGCTACCTACACACTGGATACATGCAAGAGGTCAGATTCCAGTTCCAGTTATAGAGCTCTTGCAGATGGTTTTATTTATCAAGCAATTGAACTGCATTCGCATGCAATCACTTACTTGTGCAACTTAGTTCAAAACATGAGAGATCATGGCACAACTACATCAGGCATCCAGAGTGTTGGGTCACCTCAGTTAGTGTAATGCTATGTGCACCTGTGATACGCCCGTGCTTGCTTCTATCAGCTGACTCACGGTGCCACTGAATGGTACATTTGGAGATATCAAAATCATTTTCTTTTGAGGGAGCGATTGTGAGTGAGGATCCTAGTCGCTCCTCACCTTGTAGCTGAAAATGCCCTGCTTGCCCTGTGCGTTTGGCAGCCACTAACTGCCCATCCCAGAACACCCCCAACTCAGCCCCTCAATTCACAAGAAAATCTGATGCCTACAAGTTGTAATGAATTTTTTTCCTTCTGCAAAGAAAGAAAGAAAGATCTCCTGACTATGCAAAAGAGAGCTTCCAAGATTGAGTATGGAAAGAGACTGTCTGAGATCAACTATGTAAAGAGAGCCTTTTGAAATTGACTATGTGGCATACTGACAGACCTTAAACCCTAAACCCTAAAACTCATGCATACCTCTTTACGTGTATGTATTAGTTCGACAGTCTTCTGGGTTAGCTGTTGGCGCAAACCTTGAATCTCAAACTCCATATCCATTGTCTGCCAATTCAAGTCTAACCACCTTACTTTCTTTCAATGATGATCAAGGGGAGCAAAAGACCCATCATCATCACCATGCAGTCTTAAGATCGTAGAAGTTTTGTAATGTGTTTTTTCAGTCTTGGGATTAAGAAGATCAGACCTTGCTGGGTTCATGAAGCATTTTTATCCTTCGAGCTTCGATGATTTGTTTTCTCATCTCCTCAAGCTCCTGCATTGATCACATCCCAATACACATGGCAAAAATCTCTGTCTCTCTGTCTCTGTCTCTGTCTCTCTCTAATTCATTCACATGGACAAAAAATCTCTCATTTTGCAATTCTAGAGAGGATCAAACCCAATTTATAAAATTGTAACAAACTGAAAACTGGGTCAGAATGCAATTGGGAGATTTAATTTTTTCTTGTGGGGGAGAAAGAAAATTATGAAAAGATTTGAAGAGAGATCCAAAGTGGCAGCATACCTGTTTCTCTGCAATGCCTAGTGACTCCACATGCTCTATGAGAGAAGCTTCTACACGTAGAACTGTAGCACGGGCTGCCTCTATTTCTGAATGTGCATTAGATTGTGCCTTCTCCATCATCTTCCTTGCATCATCTGACGCCTGTCCCATCCCTTACAGTGCCTTGAAGAACTCATGCCCTCAAATTTAACTGTGAACAAAAGGAGACACTGGCAATTGGAGTAGAAAGCAAGAGAGCAAGAAAGAAAGTGCACCTGCTTGAACAGAGCTGCCTGTTTTCTGACATTTTCCTTCTCTTGTTCCAACTCCCTCTCTTTCTTAATCCATTGTGCCTTCATCACTTCAACCTGCAAGTTGAAGTCATTGAGAAAACAAAGAAGTGTTACATAGAGCTCCCGTAATCATGCTACTTGATTGTGCTCTTTTGACAATCTTGACAAATGACGGCAGGTCCTTACAATCCCAGAGCACAATTTTATATTTGATGAAATGTCCAAAGTAGAGAGAGTGGCATGATCCAACAAGAATCCCTGAAGAAAAGGAAAAACCGCATGTGAGGACATGGGTTGTCTGAGGTCACAAGCTAGGGAAAATTACAGAAACATTTCGGGATTGAGCTAAGACAACATTGTTCAAAGAGGAAGATGAAGATGCTGGGTAAGATTTTACAAGAGAAAGAGCTTCTGCAGCATCATCCTTGTTTCTTCCAGCAACACGTCCTGCAAGTCCACCAAGTAAAGTGCGCAGTTTCTTCAAAACTGATGGCAAATCCATTGATACCATTGAGTCCTGCAGCTTGTTCTGCCACCACCACCACCACCCACAATTGCAACAACAACCAAATGGCTTTGGCAAGTTCAAAGGAGATCACATCACTACTCTTCTCAAGCAACCTGAAATCATAACCTAAAACAAACTCAAATTCTCAGCAAACTTGCAGCAACAACATCAGGCAACATCTGATCACTTGCAGGAACTGTACATGATCATGATCAGAAACCAACATGCCTTCGCATTTGGATGAATTTCTTGAGCCTAACCTTTTCGCAATCACGCAGGTTTCCACTAGTACGCCTCAAGGAGCTTCGGAAGGATGGGAGTGCACCATCACCAGGGCCACTTTTGGTTCCTGTGGTAGTTCGCCTTGGTGTATGTGTTTGTTGCTGCTGGTGCTGGTGCTGGTGCTGCGGATGATGATGTGTATGATTACTACTACATTGATGTCCATAGCGTGACTTGACTTCCTTGTTAACTGTCTGCAAAAGGGTTCACAACAGCAAACCATCAGCTGCAAAAGGTTCACAGAAAAGCATCAGCAAGGTGTAGGGGTGTCAGCAGCATACACAAAATCTCTTTCTATTTTTCTTTCCTTATTTCTTTCTTTGTGTTTCTTTCAAATCTTTGGAGCTACAGCTGTTTTCCAATTTGGAAAGTGGGTTAGATTAGGAATCCTTTTGTTACCTCTTCTCTTTTTTTTTCTTCTTCATCCTCAGCAAGTTTTGCAGCAACAGCTTGAGCAGCAGCTTGTATAGTTTCAAATTGAGTGATGGTTAAATCTCCAATTGATGAAAGGTGATGCTCCAATGATTCCAATTCAGCTGCTTCTGCTTTGGCCACCAGCACTCTGCTCTTCTCCGATTGCACATCATCACCATCATCATCATCACCATCTTCAATATTGTACATGGCTGGTGACAACAGATCCCCCTTCTTGTTCTTCTCAGACACATCTACTGCTACTCCGTCCACCACCATCATCATCATGGTACTCATGATTCTTCTTGAATCACCCAATTCTCCCAATCACCCCAACTTCATCAACAAAACACATAACAACATCCGAGCCTTTTTTGTCTCCCA
Organism: Sphagnum contortum; assembly: GCA_963920785.1. Classification (NCBI taxonomy): domain Eukaryota; kingdom Viridiplantae; phylum Streptophyta; class Sphagnopsida; order Sphagnales; family Sphagnaceae; genus Sphagnum; species Sphagnum contortum. The sequence continues at coordinate 4,882,638 of OY987281.1, forward strand.
CCCAACTCTCCCCAATCACACCATCTTCTTCATCATCAACAACAAAAACACACAAGAAGATCTGAGCTTTTTGCCATCTCCACCCAACTCTCCTAATCACACCATCTTCTTCAACAACATCTACAAAACACTTCTCCCAATCACACCATCTTCTTCAACAACAATGTCAAAATACCTCAACAAAAAGAATTTGAGCTTCGTCTCCCACCCAATTCTCCCAATCACACCATCTTCAACAACATCAACAAAACCAACCAAAAAAGATCTAAAGCTTCTTGTCTCCTCCAAATAGGACCAAAACAAAACAAAACAAAAACATGAAGACAATTTTTGCAAGCTCAAAGATCACCAAGTTTTGGAGACTTTAGGGTGTTTTGGGTGTTGATGATTAAGCTAATTCTAAATGCAACACTAATTGATACAACTCAATTAGCTTAAAGCAAGTACTTAATTGAGGTACAAAGTACTTCATTAGACAAAGTACTTTACTTCGTTTGGTGAACTTTCTTTATTATTATACTCTCTTCTTCTTTTTTGAGGTACACACTTTTCAAGGCAAATCCTTGAAACTACAATTCTTTTTCTAGTATATAATAAATTAAAAAATTTGAGTATCTTTTGAGTCAAAGGTTTCTATATGTATGACCCTTAACATTATTAGGTGGTATTATTATTGCCTGACTTTTGTAAGAAAATTAGACCTAATAAGTTGAAATCATGCAAAGATCTTATTAACATGAACAAAAATGGGGTCTTATAAAGCAATTTTCTTTTAGGCTTTTGAATTGTGGTAGGTAAAATGAAAGTTTTTTTGTTGATTTCTTCCTTTGGATTGATAGAAGGGAATTTCTTCTTTTTTTTGGTTTTAGTATTTAGAGTTATGGAGTTGTTTAACATGGAGAGTTGTTTGAAGGTTGTAGAGTAATGATATAAAATGATGAATGTTTAACAATGTATTAGCAATGTTTGTTGTTGTAATGTGCATAGTTAGGTTTTGTTTTTTGGTGGTTGTTGTTGTTGTTGTTGGTGGTGGTGGTGGTGGGTGTTTCATCTTCTTGCAACAACAACTCCACATGAGGGATCTTAATAAATTACAATAAAAGTTCTTCATTATTATGGTATTGTAAGTCATTTGTTTTTTAAAAAGAAAGGGGATTTGACCAACTCAACTAGGATTCTTATCTTTTAGGGTTTTTGTTGAAAGTCTAAGGATATGGTGGCATCCCATCCTTGCTTGTTATTAGGTATTTGTTTGGGTTCTTATTTTATTTTATTTTTAAAGATGGGAAGTAAGAATTTGCCTCTATTGTGATGATGATGATCTCCAATTGTTCAAGGGAGTGGGTACTTCATAATCACCTTATTTTTATTTTTCTTCCTTTGAATTTGGGACATTATAGGGGATGGTGTATATAATGGGTGATAATAAAAACACTCAAGTTTCAATGGGATGGGGAAGTGACTAGTTAATCTAAGTAATGGGTACATGCTTGATAATGCATTTGTTTACTATCATGAAGGTAAGATATGAAGTCTATAATCTAATTGAGAGTAAAGGACACCCTTGGGCCACTATATAAAGTTTATTTCTAGGGTTTGAACAAAATGGGTATCAAAATTTGTCAATTATTTACTACCTTGACAACTTTGACACTAATTATATTATTTTCAAAAATGTTGAAATTTTCAAAATTAATTAATTAATTATTCAATAGTCGTGTGTCAAAGCTACCAACCTATTAAAATAGGCAAATTCTTAAATAATGGAGGAACCAACCCCCCTCCCAATTTTTTTTAAAAAAAAACCTACCCAATACCTTCTTTAAAGAGAAAATGGATGGATTTGGACTAAGCATGGGATATTTATAATATTGTGAAGCAATTTTAGATGAATTTTGGGGTTTTTTAGTTTTTACCATGTCATTAATGTGGGTGCTACTAGTTCACCCAAGGCCACCCACCACCAATTTTTAGGGTTTTATTTAGGAAGGTTAGGGCAATTGGGTGGTGTGCAAAGGGTGCCAACACATCCACTTGTCATAAATCTACGGCCACGATGAACCAGCACTCACCAGCACACCATGAAGGATGGATGAATGATAAGTGATCAAGAAACAATTTTCTGTTGGGTTCCAGTTCCCTAGCTAACCATGGTGGTTGGTTAGCTCACATGCTTTTTTTTGGCTACCTATCTACCTTCCCACCTACTAACGACCCACCAAAAGTAGGTTGTTACTAGGTAGGTATTAAAAACAGCCCTTACCCATGTATAAACCATCTACTTACTTACTAGTTACCTATTTTCCTACCTACCTACCTATATATGAGACCTAATATTTCTTACATAATTGGTTACCAAGGTGAAACCAAATCTTAACTCAATTGAAGTTCATTCACAACTGAGTTAATAATGGGCATCCAATGGATGGATGGTGTGTTAGTGGGTGTTGGTTCACTATGGCTCAAAAACTACTAGAGAGGCTTCACAATGATAAATCTATTTTTCTTAAATTTTGGCTATGGCCTCTTGTGGATAATTGGCAATCCACCTACTTACCTCACACAATTGCCCAAATTTTTAAAAACCCCGGTGCTCATAGTAAATGTATTTTAGGGCAATTCACATTGATTAGATGTGGTAATCCTAGTCCTAATCTTGGTTTAGTTTTGGGTATTGAGCTAAATCTTTTGATTGGCCCAAGATGTGAAATTTGTCTTGGAATGTTGTTCACTTCAAAAATAAAACATAGAATTAGCATTTTCCCATTTCACATTATCTATTATAAGTAGCCTAAAGGATTACACTTTTTCATTGTTTCATAGGAATTTTCCAAAGTGGTTTTAACTATGTGTTAACTATCCACATGCCATCCACATGTATATGTGTTTACATTCGAAAAAATTCCTTCTCACCCATTATACTATTAGATGGAAATCTTTTGTTAATGATTTTGTATTAAAAACATTTCCAACAAAAATCGTGATGCCCCATTGATCCTAATTACCAAGTTCTTGTTTGCACTCGAATTGTTTTAGCTTTGCTCGAATAAGTTTAGATATCCTCCAATTGTCCTCACAATTGCTTAAATTTCATTGAAGTGACTTGCATAAAGCCCACCTTTGACTAAGGGAATAGCCTTTAATTGAAAAGGCTCTTATTTTCAAATGCCAAATAAGGTATTTGTCCTTTCTCTTCACATGTATATACCTACCTAGTAGCCATCAAGTGCCTTACTTACTACCTACTTAAATAAGAATTACTAACATACCTTATTTACTTATGTATGATACTTAACCCATTTATTATATAGGAAGTTACCTAAGTAATGTGAGGTGAAAGTAGGAGGGTTTACAAAATAGGTTACCAAGGGTGCCTTGGTTGTGGTTCATCCACAACTATGACAATTTTCCAATGGATGATGCCCCTTCCACCTAAGAAGCAAAACATGGAATGTGGCCCAATGGGTATTTTAGGGATTTTTTTAATGTAGCCTAAGTTGTGATAATTCATAAGAAAACATAGAAATTATGGTGATCACGCATAGGAAGATTTAGCCAAATTTGGCTATAAATCAAATATGAAATACAAATCTTTAATAAATTTTTTATATTTATGGCTATGCATTCAAAACCAAACATTAAAATCTAGCAATTTTTTAAATTTTTTTTCTCACTTTTCACAATTGAAGCCCGTTAGAATCACTTCATTTTAAATTTTAAATTTTCATTTTTTGGTGAAATTTCCCCCAATGAAAAAAAAGTTTCACTAGCCCAAAAATTGAGACATCATTTTGTCAAGGTGGTTACAAGTCTTACCAAGGCATGTTACAAGGTAGAACTAATGTTCCCATGGTTAATTCACATTTCAAATGGAACTAGTGGAACCAAAAGTGGAACCAATAGATAACCATTTCTTCCCCCACCTAGGAAAAAACCCTAAAAAAAGGGAAAAATCAATTGAAAATGAACAAATGTAGTGAATGTATTCATTGTTCTTTAAACATTTTTACATGTAATCCCAACATTTTTTTTCAATTATGTGGAATTTTTTTAATGGAAGAAAATTCCTATAAATTAGCAAAATTAGTTCAATTTACACTAAAAAATAACATTTTCCCCCAAAAATGCCATATTTGATCAAAATAAAAATTTCCCAAAGAAATGCCATATATTGATCAAATTTTTTTAAAATTTGTATCTTTTTTTCAATTTTGCAATGTAGCCAAAATGTCAATCATTCACAAGAAAACTTAGCCAAATTTGGCTATAAACCAAATATGAAAATACAAAACATCCTTCCATATTGTTGGCTACCTACTAAAAGCTTTTGTAAAAATGTACCCATTTGAACTAATTTAATTTTCTAATATATGGAAAATTTCAGCCATTCTTTCATTAAAATCAGGAAGGCTTCTATCGTTGATCACAAGTGTGAACTCATTACATAACTAATTTCCCTAAAGTTCAAAACCAATTTTTGTAATTTAGTTGAATTTCTAGTTACAAAAATTCTTCAAATTTCAATATGTCCCAAATGTTAGGTCTAAAAATTTAAAAATTACCTCCATAAAATTTTATTCATTGAGGGCTTTCCAATAATACCAAAAGCACACTTCAATTTCCTTTTTGAAATTTTATTTTTGACTTTATTGAATTTTCAATGACAAAATTGTTTAATATTTAATAACTCATGAACAATATGTTTAAACATTGTGGAACCACCTTGGTGCACCCTTATTTGTCAAGGGGTTTTCAATAATGTTAAGATTGCAACAAAAAACACCAAGGTTGGGGAGATTTCAACATGACAACAAAACTACCTTCCTTAATAAATAAACCAATGTGGCCTATGTCATTGGTTCAAGTATGAATGGTTACCCAACTTATTTTTCCTTCTATTTTTTTATAATTAAATTAAATTTCCAATGACATAAACTACTCAAATTTTAATATTTCTCACACTTGAGGTCTAAAAAGAATCCAAATCATCTGCATTAAATCTTATTCATCAAGGGCTTTTCGACAACACCAAGAATGCACCCAATTTTCTCTATACATGTTTTTTTTTTTATTTAAATGTTTTTTTAGTGAAACAATTGTTCAATATTCAATAATTTTTCCACCATAAGCCAAAATATTATGAATCAAACTTAGCACACCCATACTTATTGAAAGCTTTCCAATGGTATCAAAAACATTACAATAATTGTCATGATTGGGGAGGAGGTTTCAATTCTTAACATGACAAATAAACAAATTAACTTTTTTCGTAAATAGATTAAGTTCAATTGTGAGGTTTGGGCTCCATGTTGTTACACACTACTTATGAAAATCAAATGAAAAAAATTGCAAAATGGTCTCCATTCATTTATGTCAGTATCTAAATGAAAAATGCCATATTGGACTTATTCCAAAATAAAAATAAAAATTATAACCTTCTAAATATATAAAGTTTGAAAATGAAAAAATGATGAAAGCTTCATACATAAATCAAATCCTTTTGCAAAACCATAGAGGGCCAAATATAATCCAAACGTTTTATTTTGGCAATCTTATTGTCAAAACAACCTTTAAACAATGTGTTGGTAATGGTTTTTTCCTTCCTTTCTATCTCCTATCCAATATTCCAGGTTGTCTTTCTTTCTACTATTAAATAATCAATGGAAAACCTTTCCATGTCTTGTAGCTCACTTGATAGTGCAATTTTAATGGATCAATCCATCAACAAAATTTAATTCATAACTTCATATTAGGACAATTTAACAATTTTTTTTTTTGTCATTGTGTAGATTAGGACAAACAAATGATGAATGCAACGGACAATATGTGTGTTTTCCATGTCCATCAGGTGAATTTTCACAAATCCAACACCTCTTTAAGCCATGGCATATGAATGTGTCTTGCATTTTCACGAGGTGCATATTCAGAAAATTCATACCTTCTAGAATTACAGCACATGCATTTCAACAAACCTAATTTTCTTTTCAATTGCCCATGATAAAGACATTTTGTTGATTTTTTTAATTTTCTTGAATCACAAGAACATATTTAAACCTCTAAATATCATTAGTGCATGTAATCTACATAAGTAAAAATGCCTGAACTAAATATGATAAATTCCATCTCCTTGTTATTTTTGTGATGAACAAAGTTAACAACATTAATGAAAATACTCCTAATTCACATGTGTTGAAAAGCATTTGTGTTTTGAATTACACTAAAAATATATTGCATCTTTGGGCCCATACCATACAACATATGGATTTCATTTAGTCCATCTTTGAGATCTTACCTTTCTTTAAAACAAATTATGCAACAAAAGTTTAAATGCGTTATATCTAAGGTACAATGAATTCCTACTCAATATTGTCAACTCATGGTGCATGTTGCATTATGAATTATTCCATAATAGATGACAAAGTTGGTAAAATTAAATTACTTTATTACTTATGAATACATCATGGGAGATTTCAACATCAATGTGCGAGATTTTGTTTACTCCAAGCCCAAACCAAAAATTTATCATTCCCAATTCTAGAAATCAACATGGAGATTAAAGGGTTTACAATCAATAAAAATGGAGGTTTTTTTAAATTTGCCTGGGTCAATCTTTTATTTAATGAAAAGTAAAACACGATCAACTACAATGTGATAACAAATGGTGTCGCCTTCCACCTTCATTACTCATTCATGCCACCCCATAAGGCTAATTAATACCATTTTTGAAAATAATTTTCAACATAGAATTATCAAATCAACAACAAATGCAAAATGCACCTTATGCCCTCTCCTTATACCAACTCTAATTATCATCATCATTGGAGTTATAAATCACATTAAATTTAAGTCAAAACATTGCAAATTTTCACAACAAAAAAAGATCACGAAAGCCCTTTGTGGGTGTACTTGTATATCCATGCACATTCAAATTACTCACCATGTTACATGGTTTTGCCTTCTCTCTTCATTTAATTTGTTCGAAATTGAATGATGGAAAAACCATTTAAAGAATTATGAAAAGGTTTGGAAAATCTTGCCAAAGAAGATGATAGCCATGTATATTTTTTCCCATGGTTTGATTTGATAAGTAAAATGTGAATACTATGTTTGATTTATGATTGCTTTTATGTGACAAAGGGGGACCACCCTCTAAGCCTAAGTATTCCTCAATGATTGATAACGTACAAGTACCGTGAGGGAAACGTGAAAAGAACCTTAAGAAAGGGAGTGCAATAAAAAACCTGAAATCCAATGCAAACAATCAGTCAAAGGACAAAGCAAGCTAAGTTTTAATAGTGGAAAAGAATTTTAAAAAAAAAAATCTACCTTGCTATTTAAAAAAATTCCACTCTAACGGCGTACCTTTTGCACAATGGGTCAACGACTAAATGAACATGGCAAGCTTAAGCCATTAAATGTACGTGCAATGAAGTTGAAAGTAAATAAAAAATATAGTTGTTTCTATTTGACCCGAAACCAAGTGATCTAGCCATGAGAGGGTCGAAGAAAGCTTTAATGGGCCTTGGAGGACCGAACTCACATATGTGGCAAAATATGGGGATGACTTGTGGCTAAAGGTGAAAGGCCCACCAAACTCGGAGATAGCTGGTTTTCCACGAAATCTATTGAGGTAGAATGTATAATGTTTATGGCTTGAGGTAGAACACTCAATGGGCTAGGGTGGCCCAAAGCTTGACCAACCCCAAGGAAACTCCGAATATTGGCCATGATTTTGTACAGACAGACTTTGGGTGCTAAGATCCAAAGTCGAGAGGGAAATAACTTTAGATCATACACTAAGGTCCTTAAGCAATTACTTAATGGAAAAGGAAATAATTGAACAATGACAAACAATCTCTCTTTAATGACTTTGTTCAAACATCATTTAAGGTAAAACCATTATTTAATTACCAACTTTTTTTCAAAAGTTAAATTCCTTCTTTAATTTGTCAATTATTTTCAAAAGGATTGAAATTTTTTAATAGGTTTTGTTCAATAAAGTGTGCAATTTTTTTTCTTTAAATCAATTAAACAATCCATCAAGGAGTCCACATGTGATCTATCAAGCATCATACAACCACCTTAATTTATATTACATGTCTTAAATAATATACCTCAAAACAAAACAATGACCAAATTGATTTAAAACAAGTTTACCATATTTAAAAGGATTGATTAATTTCTTAGGAATTTTCATTTCAAATTACCCATTGCTTCCAAACATGTTCCTCAAGTATTGGTCAAAGCTTAAGATCTTTCCAATCTTAAATGAATTAATTCCCTCCAAAAAGAAAAAAAAAAGGTGAATTATTCCCCTCCATGTTTGTAGATGTTTTAGTAGGTAAAGTTATTGATGGAAAGTATGATAATATTAACACAAAGAGGCCAAGTTATTGATGAAAGGTATGATAATATTAACATGAAGAGATAATATTGTGAAAGTTGCACCTTTTGTGTACCTATTCTCAATTGAAATACATTTAACCAAAACAATCTCATGTCTAGATTACATTTTTTGTTATTAAACAAAAAGGTTTTGATGTGAAAACTTGAAAAGGATGCTTTCTTCTACCCAACATATTGTTATTTATGCTTTCAAATATATTCTTGGAGGTAATATCCAAATGCATTCTTTGATCTACAATATTAAACACATTTGTCAATTTGCATTTAGAAGAAATATAACTTTGACAAATATAAACACATCACAACCTTTCAAGATTGGCATTCCGATGTTGATGCAAGAAGTAAACCAAAAACATCCAATTTGTGAAAGGTATTGACAATGGAGCCCATTTCATTTCAACTCATCGATACCCACCTCTTAATTTCATATATTTGGTCAATTAGGTCCAAAATCATGTTTTCCATCCAATGAATGTATTACAGATGGACATTTAAATCAATTCATTGATTTACAAATGGGAAGAATGGGGTGACCACAATCTAGGGTGGTTCATTATGTTACACCTAAAAACATCACCCAAAGTCCATTTCCTTTGTATTTTTTTTGAGCTTTGGAAGGACTAAATAGTTAAACATGACTCAATCCATTCAATCCAAGTAATTATTTAATTTACTACTTGGGCCAACCTAAAAAAAATTGTTTTAAACATGTGTGCATAGACCTAACATAAATTGAAAAAAAATCCATAATGATATGGACTTATAAAAATATCCAAAATTTTAGCACTAACAAGAACAAACAAAAAGTTGATTAAGAACGACTATCAATTTACTTGCTACAAAATCCTTAAAACCTAATTTAATTATTGTATTGTTAAATTAAAATGAAGATTTTAAAAATCATAATAATAATTATTGGACCATTTTGAAAACCATATAAAAAACATATTGTCAAGGCGCACTAATTCATTCAAGTCGTTTTATAAGTCCATAGATCTTTTCATTTTGTAAGTTATGCATAATAAATAATTACATCATATGCAGACTCAAGTTAACAATCTCAAAGTAAGTCCTTATTGAGAAATTCTAACATGTAAGATTAATTGTTGCATTCACATTCATATCATAGAAACTACCATTGTGACACCATGCATAAACTCAATGGGAAACTAATAATTTCTTACAACACAAGTTACTTTTTTTTTATAATAGAAAAGATGGCTATTATAAGGCGCCTTTGGTGCACTTTTGATGACATTGCAAATACTAGAACATCAGGCCTTTGGTTAACTTCAAATTAAATGAATTGAGATTTGACTATGTGCACAAAAAAAAATCACTCAAAACTAACCTAACATTTAGTTTTGTTTTAGCAATAGCTAATGAAAATCACATAATGAAGAATCGAATATGATAACACCACTTATCTACTTTGAACCTTCTAACAATGTAAAAACATTGTAATGTAATCTTAAAAGTTGGTAAAGGGTGTGTTAATAAGGGCATCAAACTTTTATTGCTTTTAATAATATATTGTAAATATTTTCCCTAGGGCACAATGTGAGACAAATTGAAGCACAATATTTGCAATGTCATTAGAAATGCACCAAAGGTGCCTTTTATAATAATCACTTTTTTGAAATCTCAAATTTTCCCAAAAAGGTTGTTACTATTACTACCACTAATACACCAATAATTACAAGATGGTGGCCATGTAAAATATCTATCGCACCTATATTCCTACCATGGGTTTTCATTTTCATTTAACTATTTCACATTTTTAACATTTCTACAACTTCACTCCCCCTCCTTGTCACTTGCACATCTTCTAGCAATTCAAATATCAAAACAAGATGACTTTATGAGGAAAGAGGGTGTTTACAAAGAAAGAGGCATGGTGGTGGTGAAAATCCTTGATTTTGAAGGTCTAAATGTTGCAATGTTGGTGATGGACACAAAGTTTTTAAATCAAGTAAATGGTGAAATTAATGAAGGCTTTATGAATTTTGAATGATGTACTAGCTATCCACAATTGGAAAATGAATGACACCTCATGACACATTTAATTTCAAGCCATTTTTTACAAAGGAAATTTAGTGAGGCTTTAATTAATTTGGCTTTTAGGCTAATTTTTTTGTGACAAATTGTAAACTTAAACCAATCTTAAAAAACTTCAATGCTTGAAGATTATGGATACAATTTTATCATAACATATGATAAAAAAATCAATGATTCCAAGGCTATCAACAATACATGAAGTTCAAGAAAATTCAAAAAGAAAAATAGGAAATGCAAAAAAATTGTTAATAATTAGATTATGCTTGTTGTGGTGTAGCTCCATTTTATCAAAACTACTCAAATTACAAAGATATTTTGTAAGCAATTGAAGGCAAAAAAGTTTATTAAAAAGAATAAGTTTTAATTGATTCTTTTTTTTTCCCCAAAAAAATAGGAATTTCAAGTGGTAAACATCTTTTTTTAGTATAAATTTGGTTAAATTTTCCTATATATATACATATATGTATGAAAAATAACCACAATCACATTTTTGTATTCCAAATGTTGATCCATAGCTAAGAACATATGTGATAAATACCGAAGGCCTTTTTCCACCTTGTATTCCAAAATTTAATCTATGATCCATTAAAAAAGTTCAAGGTGTTCCATAAAGTCCATATTTACATACAATTTCACAAATTCACACAATGGTAACACCAAAACTTGGATTGAACATCAAAATGGGCATCATGTTTTCAAAATGTGCACCTATAAATCCCTTCAATATGGATATGAATACAACCTAAGTAATTTCAATAAAAAACTTGAAATTTTGTACATTTTCAATATCATGTTAGAACAACTTTAATGATGCATTGAATTTGATGAATATCATTATCTATCGCATCCAAATATAATGTTAAATATTTGCCCCCTCCCCATTGATAAACAAGAACTATTGAATAATATATTTTAAAAGAACGTTTAAATGCCACATATCAGCTAGTCGCTATGGTTGGTTAATCAAAAGTATTTATTTTGTTTTCTTAGGTCTTTTGACATCCATCATATCTTACACAAATTTATAAGAATTGAACCTATTACACACTACTGCAACTTGATTTCATCCGAATTTTGATATACATGACATTTTATTATAACCAATTTTGTGATACAGAAATGGCTCAAGGATTTAACAAAATGGGGATTTGAACATGCACACTTTGAACTTTAATAAACTACAATGACAGTCGTAAAATTTTAAAATGTTACAAGTCATTTAATTCAATGTGAAGTAAAAACTTTCACACATGGATGGCAATTTGGATGCATGTACCTTACATATTTGCATGGTTTAATGGTTGACTATGCTCAAAATAGTGGTTCAAAAAATAACAATCAAATTTCATAGTGTCCTAACTAGAAATTCAAAATTTGAATATGTAAGATTATCACACTAAAGAATTTTTACCTTTAACAACACAATAAAATGAAACCCTAATCAAAATTTTAACTCTATTTTGAGTTATTTTTTAATTATTAAAATTGAAGTTGCCAAATTCCATTCTTTCAACATTGATTTTTTTTTTTTTGGCATTGTTTTGGCCAAACACATGGATATCAACTATTTTTCACATGCACATGAAGTTATGTTGTGTAAAGAGGTGGATTTGACCAAAGTTGTGGTGTAAGTGTGTGGTTTTTTCCATGCCTTTTGGGTTGGACATGTAAAATTTCCAAATGATTACTCACTATATAACAACATATAATTATTTTTAAAAATTACATTGGGATTGGATTTGAATATGTAAAAATAATTCCAACAATGCATTGTATTTGAAGCAATATCAATATTTATGGCATCCTAATTTAATGTTAATGTTTACCCTCCCCATCAAATATTGAACAATATACACACAAGGAACATTTATATGCCACACTTGGGTTAATCACTATAGCCAACCAATCAATAGCAATCAATGGGTAGCCAATCACTAGTGTTGGCCAACTAAAAATCATTAAAAAAAAAGGCTTTCACATGGCTATGGTGTTTATTTCATCCAAAATTTGGCATACATGTCATGTTATTGTTGTCATTGGACATGTTTGAAAAATGAAATACACATGGAAATAATAATTTAGGTTTAGGTACCCATGATTGGATACCTTGTTGTTTGTGTTTACAACATGGGTGGGTTATCCATATTTATTTAATTATACCTTCAATAAAAAAAATATTTAAACATATAAGTAATTTGAACTAATTTTCAAACTTAAATTCACAATTCTTATACATGACAAAATGGACCACCACTTGTGACAATAATGTTAGATTTTACTTTAATAGAATGGTCTCCCAATTTGTGTAACCAAAGATTTGGCAAAAAAAAAATCCCAAAGAATTAGCAAGATTTGTAAAAATTTACACTAGGAAAACAAAAATTCTAAACATTTCCCAATAATTTTGTCAAAATTCAATTTAAAAACCCAATACAATATTTGATGGGTCTATAAGCACTAGGTGGATACTTGAATTGAGATAAATAAATAATTAAAAAATCATGGTTACATACCAAGATCGGTTCTTTGAGTTTTGAGAACCGTGGGTATCAACTCTAATACCCACCCAACACGGGTTCAAACCCAGCAAGAGAGAAAATTTGAAAATAAAGGTACATTAGTTAGCACCTTTGACACATAAATATTATGTATACGTTATTTTCATAAATGTTGAAATTTTTTTTACACAAAAAAAGGTTTTTTTGGAAAATAAAATAAAATTGTGAATGAAAATCAAGAATTATTTTTTTAAAGAATAAAATATTTTTAAATGTTGTATTTTTCTTCACATGTGGAGTTCTTCAAAAGGAAAAATAATATATTATTCAATACAAACACTTGTACTATAGTAGATGTACATTATTATTGTATTATAAACATTTTTTTTTTGGTTGGTGAAAATTTTCCTTATGAGAGAGAGGGGCATCCATTACCATAGGATTCCATATGTGGTGTGCCAAGTGCCAACTTTGTGAGGAAGACTTTTTAACTTTTTTTTTTAATAGCCATTTTTGGCATACCACGTGGAACACAAATGTCAAAAAGCTTGATGAAAATTTCATTGATCTTGTCAAACAAAACCTTATAATATTCAACAAACCCTAACCCAAAAGTCCAATTGTGAGGAATCAAACCCTCACCCAAAAGTCCAATTGTGAGGAATCAAAAAGCTTGATGAAAAATTCATTGATCTTGTCAAACAAAACCCTAAACTAATCACCAAACCCTAACCCAAAAAAGTCCAATTGTGAGGAATCAACACTTGTGAGTGAGTGAGGTTATATAAGGTCTTGAGTTTGGACATGATGAATTTTGGCCAAAGAAAGGCAAGTTAATTCATTCCACACCTCATCATCACATGGGCTTTTTTTTCATCCCTTTCTCTCCCCCTACCCCAAATCCCATCCCACTTTTTCATCCATGATGAGCATAACAATATCATCCCCCTTTTCATCCACATGATACTTGTGAGAAATGGGCTCCCATAATGAATGACATTTAATTATTATTATTATTATTATTATTGGGGTTGTGTGTGAAAATTTTCACAATATGAAAAAAAAAAGTATATTGGTCACATATTGCCTCAAATTTAGGGAAAATTTTGCCCATTTTCTTTAATAATTTATTTTTTACTCGCATTTTGACTTGGAGTTTAGTTTGGAGGGCAAATTTTAAAAGAAAAATTCCCACTTTTTTTTTTGACAAAATTAAAATATATATTTTAAAAAAATGCTAATTCCCTTTTGGGATGCTCGCCATTGATATGCAACATTGAAAAAATGGAAAAATAAAATAAAACCCATTTCATTGATGATAATTGGATTAATAAGTTTGACATTCATATTTTTAATAATTCAATGTGTGAGAAAAGGGCGATCCCTAAAAAAACCTTACATTTATCATGTGAATATTTAGTGGGTTGAAAACTAATTAAACCTTCATAAATATTGGAATCCCAATTTAGTGGGCTCTTGGATGAAAAATAAATCATTACCCATGTTCATGGATGAGTAGTTGAAAATTTTGATTTTTCAACTTGAAATTAGCAAATGGATTAGTGAATGTGATTAGGGGCTTTGGGAGGCTAATTAGCATATTGATTGAATGGATGAGTACCTAGGTGGAAAATGATTGTTTAAAGGTTGAAATTAGCAAATGGATAAGTGAATGTAATTAGGGGGGATTAGGAGGCTAATTAGCGCATTGAGTGAATGGATGAGAAGTTGAAAAATGTGATTTTGGGTTCCACTTAGCAAATGGATTAGTGAATGTAATTAGGGCCAATTGAGTGAATGAATGAGAAGCTGAAAAATGAGTTTTGGGGTTGAATTTAGCAAATTGATTAGTGAATGTAATTATGAGGGATTAGGAGGCTAATTAGCACATTGGGCAAATGGATGAGTGGCAGAAATATGTGGTTTTTGGGTTCCAATTAGCAAATGGATTAGTGAATATAATTAGGGGGAATTAGGAGGCTAATAATTAGCACATTGAGGAAATGGATGAGTAGTCGAAAAAAGTGTTTTTGGGTTGCAATTAGCAAATGGATTAGTGAGTGTAATTATGAGGGATTAGGAGGCTAATTAGCCCATTGAGCAAATGGAGAAGTAGCCAAAAAAAAAGTGTTTTTGAGTTTCAATTAGGAAAATGGATTAGTGAATGTATTTAGGACCAATTGAGTGAATGGATGAGCAACTGTAGAATGTGGTTTTGGGTTGCAATTAGAAAATGGATTAGTGAATGTGATTAGGGGGGGATTAGGAGGCTAATTAGCCCAGTGGGTGGATTAGGGGGAGAGAGAAAGACAGAGAAGAGAGAGAGAGAGAGAGAGAGAGAGAAATGGCAAAATGGAGAAGAGCGCGTGCATCCCTGACAGAAGAAGACATCAAATTTCTTCATCAAATTCACAGGAGCTGCTGCATCTCCGGAATCGGTACATACCCATTTCCCCAATTTTGCAATTTCTGCAGAATTCTCTCTTTTGTCATTGGCACTACTTTGTGTGGGTTGATTGTTTGTTGTGCTTCTTCTTGAGAAGAAAAAGAAGAAGAAGAAGCTCAGGTATCTACCCCCTAGCCACATACCTCCTTCTCCTTTTCCTACCATTTTTTTTTGTGCTCCCATTTGCACATTGCATGCTCAGGAGTTCTGCACATTTCTGTTCTTCATTTGCATGTTTTCAGGAGTTCCTGGCCACTGTACTCTGATTTCTTTTCAGTTTGCTGTTGTTGTTTGGGGGTTATTGCATCAGCTCTTGGATCTATGGCTTGTGGGTTGGGAAAAAAGAAAGTCTGTTGGGGTAAGGGGAATGAAGGAGAGGATCTTGAGGGAGGGACAGGATCTTTGTGTTGGGTTTTGGGGGGGGGGGGGGGAGAAAGTGGGGAGAAGAAACAAGATCTTGGGTCTTGGGGGAAATGGCTTTTTTAATTTTTCCTTTCTTGATGAAGCTTGATGTGATGGGTGTTAGATCTCTGTTTCTCTCTTTTCTTGCTTGTGCTCCTCTTGCTGCCTTTGGGTTGAATCAAAAGCACAAGAGATGAGATGAGATGAGATGAGAGGAGGAGGAGGGATCACATGGAGAGAAGAGATCCAGCCAGATGTGGAGCACATGGAGCGAGATCCAGCTCAGAATGTGGCACTCTTGGCAGCAGCCATGTTTCGTAATACTAGATCTTTTGTTCAAGAGGGCAGTCAGTTGGTCAGTCAGTCACTGAACATGATAGGTGTTCTTGTTTTTTCCCTTCATGATCTTTATGTGGGTTTTACAGATTGCCAGGTCCCCTTTGGTTGAGCTGATCTGCCGGAGGGAGGGCGGAGTGGAGGAGGAGGCATCATACTGTAAGCAAGCAGGCAGGCAGGCAGGCAGGCAGGCAGGCAGGGAGGGGTTGACTTTGAAACTGTTGGAAATTTTGCTCTGAAAATTTTGCTGGTCCTCGAGGAGGTCTGTGTGTGTATCCTCACTGTAGTGAGCTACAAATGGCAACAGTGACAAAGTCCTTATCTGAGGAGGAGGAGGTTTCTTTTCATTTTCCAAAAAAACCCAACATTTTTGCATCTTCTTGTAGATCAGACTTGCTCGAACTTGCAAAAATGTCGGATCTGCAGATCTACATAGTAGTCTTTTGAACCCACCACTCTCAGAATATTTTGGTCAAATTCTCTGATAAAAGGAAAATCAGGGTAGGTACAGCATGGCTGAGTGATTGGAGTTTTTTGTACAGGTAACTACTGCAAAGGTGAATGGCTCTGTTGTGAATGGTGTTGTGCCTGTGTTGACAAGCTCCAAGGAGCTGAAGGTGGTATTTGTGCTCGGTATGTTTTACGCCCATCTTGTTCACATGTGTGTGTATACAAAAGAAGAGGATTCTTGTTACCCAGTCTCCAAATGATATCAGTTCTGTACATAAGGAAGATGGCTTCTTCCTTTGTGTTTGTGACTATATCTGTACCGGGAAAAGTGTTTGTATGAAAAGAACCTCCATACTTGGTTTGGTAATGTGTGGATCAGTTAAGTATGTGTAAGGTGTGGTTGGGGAACAGGTGGACCGGGCAGTGGGAAAGGCACCCAGTGCTCCAAGATTGTGGAAACCTTTGGCTTTGTGCATCTCAGTGCAGGTGATCTGCTACGTGCAGAGATCAAATCTGGCAATGAGAATGGGTATGTGCTTTTGGGCTCTTTGCACCCCCTCACTGTTGTTCAAACCTGCTCCTCAGTTTTTGTTTTCTCCATTATTTAGGGTTGGGGTGGGTTTTCCTCTTTCTCATGCTTGCAGATTGGTTGCTGGCATGTTGTCAGATCTGTAACATATCTTTAACCCTTGTTCTCAGGTCATCTCTCAAATTTCTTTTCCAGGTTGACCTGAATCATAAGTGTGAAGGAAATTCTAAGTAATTATGAAGAGATTTTGCTCTCTGTTCCCCTTTACCTCTTTCAGGTCTGATGTACTTAGAGTCCCAGGAGGAACATTTGGGAGCTTTGGAAGCTCCTTGTCCTGAGGAGCTTGCAGATGAGGAGCCTGCCATTGGCTGCTGAGAGTGAGTAGCATTGGGGTTTGAACTTGCCTGTCAAGTGTGAAAAGGTAGTAAAATGGAGGGGGCTGAGATGGGTTTTATGGAACATTGGCTGGTGTAGAAACATGATTCAGAATATGATCAAGGAGGGCAAGATTGTGCCTGCGGAAGTTACAGTCAAGCTTCTCCAGAAGGCTATGGAGGAGAGTGAGAATGACAAGTTTCTGATTGATGGGTTCCCCAGGAATGAGGAGAACCGTGCTATCTTTGAGAGTGTGGTATGCTATTCAAAAAGATGTGCAATTTTATGTTTTGTGGTCTTATACCTTGAAATCCATGTTTTTTATGCTTTGGAGTGTTTTATCAATTTTGTTGATTGAAATTCTTGAACCCTCTGAGATGTTATATCTTGCACTTTCATGCATACTTAGAAAAGCCTGACTGTCCAAGATGTAGCTAATGATGTATATTTTACCTTGGGCAAAATTTGTGCAGACTGGCATTGAACCCCACTTCATTCTTTTTTTTGACTGTCCTGAGCAAGAGATGGAGAGAAGGCTTCTTGGTCGCAATCAGGTCTACAACAATCATGAAGATGATTGGCTTGTCTTCCATCAGCAAATTTCTTCCTTCTATGGTTTTATTTTCAGTAATTTTTAAGTACTGTTTTGTTTATAGAATAAACCAAACTGTGACGGTGTTGGGTGAGCAGGGCCGTGTTGATGACAACATAGAGACCATACGTAAGCGGTTTAAAGTGTTTGTGGAATCCAGCATTCCTGTTGTGGACTACTATGAAACCTCTGGCAAAGTTAACAAGGTACTCAAACTGTTCAACTCTCAACCCACAATGTTTTCAAATGCCATATTTTGGGTCCATGATTGTCTGTGCAGTAGTTGGTTGAAGGATCCATGATGCTTCAGATCTTGATCCAATTTTCCTGAGTCTACATGTGACTGTTCAGACATTACTGACCTAATCAGGACTCTGATATTCTTGTCCTGTTCCGCAGATTGATGCCACCAAATCAGTTGATGAAGTCTTTGATTCAATTCGACCTTTGTTTGATTGCTTCAACCATGTGGTACCCCTCTCTCTCTCACTTACAACTTCTCCCTGGCTTCTTCCTCCCATTTCTTCTCCATTAACTTTTCTTTCCTTCAGATGGTTGACAGAATGACAAATGTTTGGTGTATTTACTCCAATGGGTTCTCTTTGATGTTTTTCACCACCCGAAGGAAACTAAATGATCAGTAATTTTGGACATTTGCAATGCCTCCTGTCATACATGCAGTCAAGTAACGGCTATGAAGAGGAATTGACAGAAGCTATCAAGCAACATAACATCAATGGCTCTGCAGTGGCCATCACAAGCTGAATCACCAAGGTCTTTCTTCCTTCAAGACACTCAGACTTTCCTTCTATTGTTCCACCCCAGCATGATGATCTGTGCTGGATTTAATTGAGAGCATATGTGTAATGAGAAGCACACTGTGAATACACACACAAATGCAAATTGGTTTTTCCTTTCATTCTACCTTAACAAGTTTTTTTGACCATTGTGGCTATGGTGGGTGGTGGCAGATTTTCCAGGATATTCTGCCAGAGAATATCACTAGCCTTCAAACAAATTTGCTCCATACAGCTATCATGATTTGTGTTAAATTAGCAAGTACCCATTATACCATTTGATGCTAGCTTACACAAGTCGCTCATTTGTGATATTGTGTCGGGTCTCACTATACTAATCTCCTCAATAATCTAGACTTTGATGAGGTCATAGATTCTTTCATGTTTGATAGATCTAGAAGGGTTCCTACTTGTGTGGTGTTTCCTTCTTGGGTTTAACTAAATTCCTAATTCATTGTCCACATGGCCAGATTATTACAGATGCTGACCAAGGAAGTGGTGTTTAGACTCCGGTTGTTTTGTTGCCCAAGTAAAACTCTGGATAAAAGCACTCCTCCAATTGAGGTTAGCATTTGATACCTATTCATGTGACTCTCAACATGATGTTTATCACTAAACTATGATTTATACAATATTCTTCGTGCAATTTCCACATTGGAGGCACACTAAAGCATTGTCCACATGAACTCTCTGATGTCCCTGATCGTGGTAAACCTAAACCCTAAACCCTAAACTAGTCTAGTTCTGCATGGTTCTAAACACTTCACACATATAGATTCCAAGTGAGTATAGGCATGTGTGGTGGCTTTTGACCTAAGTCAAACAAGTGGTTTGATTGCTCTTGGGAAAGATTTGTCTCCTTTTGGTGTTATTGACTAACAACATGCTTTACAAATTTTGTTGTTGGTCTTTGGTTTTTTCATGTTTATATTTACAAGCAAGAGATGGGTATCATTACACCCACTCCATTTTTTTGCCAAGGAGGTTGGGAGGGATGGAGTAGGTGTGTAAGAGGGAAGCGATAGGTTTATAGTAAGGTATGGAGAGAGGAAGGGAAGGTTTGTAGGTAGGTATGAAGGCTTCGGATACATAGTAGACACCACTATTTTTGATCACGGAGATTTATTTGTGAACAAGATAAAACAAACATAGAACAACCTTGTCTCATGAGGATTAGAACAATTATAGTTTTATAACCAAAGCTTTTTGTGAAACTTTCAATCCAACTTTAGTTTCAATGAACACATTCAATCCATGTAAAAAAAGAATATTATTAATTCCATCCTTGAATTGTATAAATGTAACAAGGTTAATATAATAAAGTCATTTGTTTTGATTTTCAATATATAGATTTTGAGAACTTTGCCAAGTTCTACATTGTGGATTGCATTGTAATATATGCTGATTTGCTTATCTTGATGGGTGTTCTCCCTTTGTGTAATGCTTGTTTATGTTCAATCAAATATGTAAAAAACTCCATCCATGAATAATCCATTGGCATTTTTAGAAAAGTTTAATTGGTTGCACGTGATAGGAATGTCATATGATCATCAATAATGATTTATTCCTCTTTAGTAATTAATACCCTCTATCCAAGTTTGAAAGGAATTGATACTTTTTCATCTTGCATTAATCCCATAAGTTATCCATGGATGTGATGCTATTAGACCTTGATTGTGCTTGTCAAAATTTCAATCATATTGTGAACAAGTGTTGTGTCATATTGTGGCCTTGCCATTTACATTACAAAGTATCTAATGCAAAAGAAGAATTATGGAAATGAAACTCAAAAATATTTGACCATGCATAAAATGTAATGTTCAAAGAATCCTTTAAAGGAAACCAAAATCCTTCAAGATACTATAACTTTGTAACTAATCTCCAGTTTCAACAAAAGCCAAAATATCATCTTTCAAAAATCCTCATATAAAAATAGACATATTACTTAGGGGCCAAAATCCCTTAAGCTACTATACTCTATAATGAATCTAAACACAATATATCCTTTTCCTTGGTAGGCAAGGCCAACAAATACCCTACTTTGCAAGTATGTAACAAAGGATGTTGCAAGGTTATAGAATATAAGCTATAACACCAATGTGTGCATTGGGTACATCTAGTTTGATATGACTTCTATTTTGTACTATGGACCATTCCACCCATGAACACCCGCTATTCCATTGCATGGTGATGGGTTTTTTGTGACTTGTTTCAAAGCATAATTGCTTTTTCGATTGTCGATTTGCATTTCAAGCACTTTTAGTAATTGTCAAATTGCATCACCAAAAGTAGAACCAATAAATGGTTGGCTATCACACTTAGAAAAATGCTTGTAGGAGTGTTTCATTAGAACATTGAAAGTGATTGTGATTAGGGAAGCATACTTGATTTCATCCACTTCCAATTACTAAGCTCAAATGAACATCATAAATTGCACTTGGTTTTGTGTATGTTATAGGATTTAATGAAGGTGATTTGAAATTTTTTAGACACAAGGTGCATGAGATATATTTGGATTTTGAATAGTTTTTTGGTCATTGGAAATTTGATCGAATTACAAAAAATGGTTTTGGAAAGAAAAATTAATTGGGCAACCAATTCACCCTTGAATCAACAACATGTTACATTTGTTAAAATTAAAAGTTAATTATAAATTTTAGCTTGCTTATCAACTTTTTTTAAAAAAATTCAAGTTGCTATCAAAAAAACTTGACCCTTTGTTCCAAAATGTTTTTTCAAGGGTCTAGTTTAGTTTCAAATCTAACAAAAAATTAGTTTCATAGTCTAGTTCTTGCATTGTTTCCAATGAAAAAATGTCCACGTGAGGCCATGTCACAAAAACTTGAACCTAAACCCCTGATATAACATTGCAAATTGGATACCCTCACAACATTGGTGAAAACCTTTAAATTTTTTTAGAGTATTTGAAAATATGCTTAGATAATGTAATATGTTTGTGTGAAAAAGGTGGGTGTTTTCCAAAAATTAAATTCTTGAAAGATAGTTTTGAAACATTCATCATCATTTTTTCAGTTTTTTTTGTTTGTGGTAAATTTAATCTAAAAAACTTGACCCTGTTTTTACTTCAAGAACATTTTTTAGAGTAAATTTTCAGGTAGGTCTTTACTTCAAGAACTCCTTGATTATAAGGTGTTACCCTACACAAAAATTTGCTTTTGGTCAATAGAGGCACTTCAACAAGCGAAAATTCCCATTAGGCTTTGCAAAGCAAAATTTATACCGAAGGTTAAAAAGTTACAATAAGAAACAACGTTGGATGATTATCAAAAATGGTGTAGCCAAAAAGAAGAGGTCAACAAAACCTCATAGTTTTACTACATATAATGGTGATGATAGTACAAAATACCAAATTGGTCAAAGACTGTGCTTCGCCATGAAACCACCTATTCACAATTACATTACATATATTAGGGCTTAGGTGAATCAAACCTTTTTGGA
This sequence comes from Sphagnum contortum, assembly GCA_963920785.1. NCBI lineage: Eukaryota > Viridiplantae > Streptophyta > Sphagnopsida > Sphagnales > Sphagnaceae > Sphagnum > Sphagnum contortum. Next base: position 4,904,986 of record OY987281.1, read on the forward strand.
TTCAATTTCACTAAGCATCCACATATCTCGTAATGGCATTGCTTCTTCTCACATCCCATCAAAATCCCATAAGTTTTTACAAGAAAGAAAACTCAACCCAATCCCACACCTAATGAATGAAAAATTAACAATTTCCCAAGTGGAAACCAACTGCAGACCCCAAATTCAAAGTGCCAACCAAGGTACTCACATCATCCCATCCCAAAACCTACTTCCCAAACTCAAGCTTGGTCACTTTCGAGGCAATGCCACTAAGAAATCGCTCATGAACCCTCTACATTCTACATCTTTTTCACCAACAGCTTGTAACTAACATACTACCATAGACTTTATATCTCCAATGCAACAGAATCTCAGAAAACAAAGCTATGCACATAAAGCATTCATTTCCAAATGCATTCTACATCAAAACAACTCTACTTAGAATCCAAAACAATATTCATTGAAAGAAAAAAAAATTAGTTCTTGCCAAGATTAAACCCTAAACATAAAAAGTTGTTCCACTAATGAATCGTCCTCCTTCAAATAGTTGAAGCTCCAAATCACCATAATATCTTGCCAACCAATTGGAACCAAGACTTTACGATCCACCATGAAAAGCAAAAAACAAACATGATAAGCTTGTAAGCTCATCTATCAAAACATGGAGACCAAAATGCCCACATTCTTCCTCCATAAATGTAAACACTTGCAAACATAACATATAAAACAAACTCTGTGGGTCATGATCATGTTGATCGTGCTTTACTCCAAATAGATGCATCTTAAAATGAAAAATGCAACTAACATTTTTGAAAACAAGGGGTGAAGTTTTGGGAATGGATGGATATTTTCTTTAAGGTATGTGTTAATGATGTTAATGTGCATCAACTCCACATGACAAAACATTTCAAACATCTAAAATCTACTTGGATGTTCATTATAATTTTTGTTTCAAACTTAACCTTGAAAATAATTGTTTATTAGCAAGTAATGAACTCTTGATCTTAGAAAAGTCAATAATTGAGTTTCCTATCCTCCTCCATCAAAATCTTGCCCCTACCATTGCCTCATTTGCCTAGGCAAAAATTGTTGTGAAAACACAATTATGAATATAACGTATAAGAAACCAACAAAAAATGTTGGTATTTTTGTGAGGATAGGGTTAAGGTTGTTGTTTTGATCATATTGGATTTTATTTTTTGCTATTTTTCTTGGAAGATTTTGGATGTGTTGTTGATGGGTTGAATTTCAAACTTGGTGGTGGGAGGTAATGGGATCATGTAAAGTTTGCCAACAAAGTAACATAGAAAAGCTTTGGAATGGAAGTGTGCAAAGGCAATTTAAGGAAAGAGAAGCCTGTAGGAGATAGGGATGGGTGTATGAGGGAAGTTGATAGCTTGTAGATGTGAGATGGAGTATTTTTATGGATGGATGTTGTTTCACAATGTGGAAATTAAGAGAAACTTTTTGTTGTGTTGGAAATTTGTTGCTAGAAGAATGAACATTCAAGTTTTTGGGTGAGCTTGATTAAAGTGGGCCATCTTCTTTAACATAAAGAGGAAGTAGGTCATTTTTGTTGTAAGAAAAAAATTAGTCAACACAAGATGGAAAACACAAAAAGAAGTTGCAAGAGAGAAAGAGAGATAATTTGTGCATTTTTGGTATGGCATGAACAAAGGTCTACGTGGTATCCAAAATATTATTAGTAATATTATATTAATAGTATAGGAACACAAACATTTAACAAACAAAAGGAAATTTTTGGGATGTTTTGACAAGAGCTAACTTTTCATAGACTTAAACCAACATGATAAATATTTTTTTATTTCTTCATGTAATAAAGGAGGCTACCTCTTCTAACATATGTGTTGTTGCCTAATGGAATTTTGTTGGTCTTAATTTTTAAGATAATGTCTTGCATTGTAATTTTTACCCACTTACTCGTGAGAAAAAAATGGAAATCGATGTAGACCTAATTCAAATCTTCTAGTATGTATGCTTGCAATGTACAAATGTGGATAGGTGACATTGAATTTAACATAGGGAAATAGGCAGGAGGTTTAATGTTTGTGTTATGGATCTTTGCAAGTTGAATTACTTGCAACATGTGAGTTGTGTGGTGCTTGGGACAAAGGTAGATGGAGAGTTGGAGTGTATGAAAATTAATCATATATGTGAGAGACAATTAGGTGAAAAAGGTCAAATTGGTTCCATTTTTTGATTAAATAGTATTTTGATTTGGCACCTTTTTTTTCATCCCCAAATGTTTCCAATTGCATTATGTATATTCCCATTCAGATACATAATTGCTCCCATTTATGATTCTCAGTTGTTCTTAATTAGTTCATTATTGTCTTCCCCATGTGTTTTCATCATTTATCCCATATTTTTTGCTTAATGTTCATATATATCATCCTCAAGTTCCCATTTGTTCTTTGTATTTGCCTACAATGGCATTATTTTTTAATATTATTTTCTTAAAGTTGTATTATCTTAACATGTATAAGTGAGTCAAATGAAAAATGTTATAACATTATCTATCTATAATTATGAAGATTGAAGACATTTTTGGCTAATTCAAAAATATTATCACAAAAAGAAAGCTTGAACTTTGGATGGAATTCATAATTAGTTAATGTGAATCACAATATCAATGAATGTTGCTTTCTATATCCAAGTTATTAATGATCATAGTATAACAAAATTCCTATCAAATGAAATAATAATGTTATGCCCTACTTTGGGGTATGCATCTTTAATAAATTTTTTGCATCAAAATCATTTTCTTCTATGTATTGTATTACAAATTAAGCATCTTCAACACATGCCTATAAAAAATGAATCACTTTTGAAATTTTGATGCCACAAATAAAACAAACTTGCATATTCAAATATATATATTTGAAGGAAAACACTCATTTTGGAGTTTGAAAACTTTGTGAGCAAAAACAAAGGTCTTGTATATTGGTTGTTAGATAAAAATTATAAATCAATCAGTTATATAATAGGATCATGTTTATTATCAAAACCTAGATACAATTAATATTGGGTATGCATTGATTTTAAGCATTAAAAAACCATTAGGAAAAACATAACATACATGTACAAGGGACTTAGGTGTTAATTGTTAATAGGTCCATTTTATTTTTTGTTATTCAAGGTTTGCAAAAGTTTATAATGTCTCTTAGGTTTTGAATTTGATTTCAATTTTGGGGGAAAAGTGGGGAAAGTAATGTCATGAAAGGGTTGGGAAAGTTTCTTGGATGAATTAATGAATGTTGTTCAATATTCCTTCTTGGCAACATTATGTTAAAGTTGTGTGTATAAAAAGAATCATGATTTTATTTATGTTAAATGGTTGTTTGCCTTGTATATATGTGCATGTGGATAGATTGTGCATTCTTCATTACTCTTCATAGCTTCAACTAAAACTAGAAATTGAAACAAATGTATGACATAAAAATTCAATTCAAATATATTAAAATTTAAATTAATTTTAAGGTGGTTTAAATATGTGAATATAAAAAAATTAGATGATAGTAGGGTAGGGAAATTAAATGTGTCCTCAGAAACAATATCCTATTTGATGCAAAGTGTAAAATTTTAACATAGAATCAAAAATATTCCTTCGGATTTTCCCTTGTTATTTTTTCCTTTTAATAAAATACAATTGATTTTTATTTTTATTTTTATTTTACGAATGATATAATTAGTGTGAAAGCTAAAAGATATTGTTGTATAGACCATTAACCTTCAGAATGATTGGTGAAACATATAAAATGTATTCATGAATCTTTTTTGAATTTGTTGCATTACAAATTTCATCACACAAATTGTATTTGTATTGAAAATTTGAGGATAAATCCCTTCACAATATTTTAATATATTTAAATAGCTAGTGGATGTTAAATTGCCTTTTTCATCTAGACCTATTAAGCATTTAAATTACATTTCTATGACATTATTTGAAAGTCTATTTGATTATGCAATCCAATAACTTTTAAAAGTTCATTAATTCATCTCATGAATGATACTTTATATTATTCAATGTTTTCACTTCATAATTTAACATGTTAAGCACATATAAAGTTAGCATGCTTGATTATCATTTGTGTTTAATGATTTCAATACAAGTATATTTCAAAAATAGATATATCAACACTTACTTTATTTTCAATTAATACTTAATAATACTTGGTCTCCTCATTGCTCTACATTATTAACAACAATCAATCTAACATAAGGTTGGAATATTGACATATTTTCATTTAAAAAAAAAATTTACAATATCAAAAAAAATTTCAATGATCATATAGTTTTTCCATGATATCATTTACGCTTCCATTCACATATATTCCAAAATTCAATTTATCAAAAATTTTAATCTATAATGTTTGAGGTGGGTGTTATAAGGTGGAATTTCAACTTGCAAATTTAAGTTCGTAAAGTTAGTCAATACTTGTGTGAAATAATATGTGGAAATATATTATGTTGGAATTTGTGTCATAATAATGTGTTTACCCATCATGATGGTAAAATTATTTTTTTATTATGTCAATGACATTATTGTTTTTAAAAAAATTGTGCCATGACAATTTCATATTATGTTTTTGATTATGTCATGATAATTTTTATGTTTATGTTTATTCATAATGTTTTGACAATATTTGAAATGATCTAATCAAAATTGTTACATGTGGAAATTTTTATGTTTTTGTTCATTCATCATATTTTGACAAATTTTTCAACTCATAGAATCAAAATTTTCATGAAATGTTTTGTGTAAATTGTGCATTGTTCAATATTCATGTTGCATTTCACAATTTGTGTTGTTGTGTCATCTAATTGTTTTGCAAGATAATTTTTTGTTTTGTTCAATATCATGTGATCTAAATTGAATTCAAATATGTGTTGGGAGGACCCAAAAAAATTCAATTTCTACATGTGATGATTCAAAAGTGATGATATGAAAAGGCAAATATAAAAAGACTTTCATGTGGAATCATCTTTAGAAAATGGACAACTTAGAGAACTTGAAGTAGTCCCCCTTAAGCCAACTCTTATGTATCATTATCATTAGAATTATGGATTAGTTCAAAATAGGCACATGAGATAATAATCTTAAATTATAATGGAGTTCATATTTACCTAGATTTCACTTTGTCAATAATTATTAACATGTATAAAAATGTCCATCACCCATGTGAATTTTCTTTTGTGTTACAATACCATGAGATTTCATTGACCACTATGCAAAGACAACAATGTTACTAACACATATATGTACTAGCTTTGTGGAGTCACCAAGGCATTAATGACACCATTTTGCATAGAAACATACATTATGAGCCATCTTCCAACTTGAGGTTAACCTTTTTTCTAAGGCAACTTCCTTTTCCTTTACTAACATTTTCTTACTTCCCAAGAGTTATCACCTTTTTCTCCAACATTTTCACCACCATTGTTTAGAATTTCCTAATATCTTATGAACTATTCGTTGACAAGAAAATATAATTGTGCCATCCATTTTTCTCCAATTAAAAAAATAATTTAACACACTTTCAACTAATTGAAGTTTATGACAAAAATGTACTAAATTATAAACATGTTTAAATCACATGAACGTATGAGCGCTTTAGAATGCATCTACCAATTGAAAGAGCCTTAATGCTCATAGAAACATTTCATGTTTTGTTATGTGTTATGATTAGAACTCAACATTATTATTTGAATATTTCCATCTATTACATTATAATGGAACTTGTATATATTAATATGAGCTTTGCATTGCTACACACTACCAATGACAATCAACTATTTTATTTTTTCTTATGTTTTCATTTTGGTTTTCAATTATTCATCATTATTTATGTCAATGTCAAACTTAAGTTAAATTAATATACAATTCATGGACTTGAAAAAAATATGTTAATTTGATTTTTCATATCCATGTTGGTGAATAGGGGAAAAGAATGAGGTAGTTATAAAATGGGGTATTTACTAGGAAAGGTGGGAAATACTTATTAATAAAGTTCATAGGAAGAGGAAACAATTATTAAACAAAGATTGAAATAGTTAGGCTTGACAATGAAGTAGCAATTTCGAAATTGTATGTGGAATAGTCCATGGACAACCATATGAAGGATTCCAAAAACTTGCCCATATACCATTTTTGATTATTCGTCATTTGAACATCTCCATCTACTATACTATAATAGTTGCACATATTAATTCGGATGAATTACAACCATTAAATAATGTGAAATTAAGTTTGGAAATATAAACATGCACATGCACATGATAGAAAGGGAGGAAGGGGGAACCAAAAGAAGTATACACCTTCTTTATTCCAACAAAGTTTTCTTTAGTGTTGGGAAGTTCTTAAGTTATAAGAAGAACCTTTAGTTCTAGGTTTTAAAATTTTCAAGGGATTGGTTTTAGTTTAGTTTAAACTTTTGTTTTACAAAAATTAGATATAGGTATAGTTCTAATTTCTTAATTTAGGGGGGTGGTTTTGGTTTTGATCCCTTTTAATTTTCAAATTAAATTGGTTGTAGTGTTTTATCCCATAACCTCTAGTTTTGGGTAACCTTTGGTTCTAATTTCAATATGCAAAACAAAAAAAAATTCAATGTGAAACATTTGAGCTTTTATTCCAAGGAAAAAAAGGTTATTACAAAGGTTTGAAAATGTCAAATTAACCTATTTCTACATTCTAGACTACATTAGATGTTCGAAGATCCAAAGAAATTAAAGAAACAATAATGTGAAAACCTAAACTTTTATTCTTGGATAGACCCCCAACTTTTTTTTGTAGAAAATGTCCTCAATTTTTATCTATTAGTTGTTTTGGTTGGTAACCAAATTTTGCAAGGTCCTTTTTTGGACATTGTTATACCACCTACCTGACCAAATACCACCTACCTGACCAAATGAAGAAAAACCTTGTTCTAGATATGGGAAAGAATAGTTAGCAACACAATTTGCAATAATATAACAAAATGCACATTTAAATTTCAAACATTGTGACATGTCAATTGTTGAATGATTTCAATTTTTTTTTTTTTTTTTGATGTATAAGGTTTGAATATAGGTGAAAACACATTATGGTGACACCCTTTTAGCCTTTTTTGATATAGTAGTATAATATATACCTTCCATGATGTGATGCACTTAATTGTGGGTTTAAGTTTTGTTGTTCATGTTTTAAGATTGAAAATCCAAAAAAATCATTGACACCATTAGTTTAACATCATGGCAAACCCAATATAATTTATTATAAAAAACCAAGGGAAGCAAATCAAAACAAGGTGATTTCACATCATATTTTGTTAAACAAAGGGAGAAATACAAATGTTGAAAGTGTGATGAGCCGCATCAAAAGAAGGATTGCCTTAATTCTCTTCAGACCACTACCTTCAACCTTAATCTTAGTTAACCATTTTCCCATTTCAATACTTATGGGCATGATATAGATCATTGTTTCACATTACACCCAAAACTATGACATAAATTACAATTACAAATTGTTAATGTTAACAAAGGACATGATGGGCATGATATCGATCATTGTTTCACATTACACCCAAAACTATGGCATGAATTACAATTACAAATTGTTAATGTTAACAAAGGACATGGTTATGAGAAAGACCATAAAAGGAAACGTGCAATCGACAAGGGTTTAACACCCAAGTCAACACTAAGTCCACCCAATAGCCTTGAAGCGAGATTCACACATTTTGAATCTTTCATTACGAATATGGCATTTCAAGTGAAATTGGGTACACTCGTTTTAGAACCAATGAAAGGCAAATCATCATCATTCGATCATAATGATGATTGGGTTATTTTGGTAAAGCAAAATATGTAGGTTTTGTAGTAAACCATGATGTTATGCTAGATCTTCGAGGAAATTAGGACCCACATGTACATGGTAGTGGAAACCATGATAGGGTTTCATGTCGTGTCAAAATGTTTTTGACGATTGCACCAATGATAAGAATGAAGCTCAAGTGTAAGAACCACATGGTGTTATGAACAATTATGAAGCTTAGGTGTAAGAACCACATGGTGTTGATGAACAATTAGATCTTCAATTGCTGCACGAGAGCTTGAGCTCCTCCAGTTACATGCCCACAACATATGTCGCTGATCAACATGAGCAAGACAACAATACTCTTGACGCAGTGTTATTGTTGATTGCTGTTGGAAACACCCATCTTGTGAGAGTGTTTCTAACTGACTTAAGTTCCTCAAACTTTTTGTCATTTTCATCATGCCTAGCATCTCTACAGCAACCACAAATATGAGCTGATTTTGGCAGATTCTCTATATCTTTTGCTGAGAAAAAAGGCTCTTGTTCAGGACACCATTAGTCACCTGCTCTGGATGAACAGCATGGTTGATTTCTCTAGCACTGACAAGTTTGTCCATAAGAGCGACAAGTTCACACCCCATGTTCCTGCAAATCACTGCAGCTGACCTCCAATCAAGTGCAGGAGATGAGCATTGAGGGCTGTTTATTCATGACAGAAATGAATGGGGATCTCACTGCCACAACATGCTGCTGCCACCATCAAGTTGTCATCACCAAGTATGACCTTGAAAGGGGGTAGTATCAGCAGTGCTTGTGTCTGTGAATGTGAGCAGCCATTGCAACAGATGGCACAAGCAAACAATCGAGATCCTAACTTTGAAGTAGTTCACATTCGGTCTACAGAGACTACATGAAATGTCCCAAAACCAAACAGCACAGTTCACTATGAATTAGTGTGCCGCTGGTTATGCAAACTATGACTTCAACTTGTACTAAAAACTCTGAGCCTCACTTGTGCAGAGAGGTAGGTTATCCAGTCCACAAGATTCCATTCAGCTTCAGAACTGTTGAAGCTCTTCTCTGTCAATGTGTGTAAGGTATTGAACATTCATAAGCATTCCCAATAACCAATGTTAGCAAAAATCAGAGACCCTAAGATAAAAATAGATTCCACCCATCAGAGTGTTTCAGTGGCAAAATGTTCACAATTCACCACACTAGAGATGAAGATTTCCACAAAACTTAGGATCAAGGAAACGATTGGTGCCATTAGGTCCAGAGGAGGGGACATTAATATTAGGGCCATCTTCAAGCAAGCATACCAGCCCGAAGTCTGTGACCTTCGCTAGCAGATTGTCATTGAAATCCTTGTGTACAAGAGTTCTGGTGTGGAGATCTGTAACTCTGCATTCACACCACCCCCAATAGCCCGTAAATTGATGAATGCTGGAACCCTGTAGATCCTTGAGTCAGAAATTCCTTGTCAATTCTTTGGTGACACAAGAACTTGCAATCATACGACATATTGCACACACTCTAAGTGGCTTCTATACTGGCAGAATTAAACTCTATTGCAGTTACCTTACTGAGCCTGAAAATCACCACAGAATGTTGATACCTTTTGGCTGCATCAAGGGCAATTGACAATCTCTGTTTGAAGTAGAGCTAACCCACCATTGCCATCTGCAATTACAGTGACATTCCATCTGGGGAAGATAGATCTGAAATGAGCGGAAAAACAAAGCATCTTCACATGCTACTCTCCAGTTCTGGCAACAAATCGTGACATGTATATTTGAGGAATGCAGAAGGTTAGTGGAGGTCACAAAAAATGCAGCAAGGGGATTGGGAAAAGACAGAGTTCATGAGGAGAACAAACACATTGGGTAGAAGATCTGAAATCTTGTTCTTCTTACCATATCATCACTGGTCAGTCAAATCGTTGTAATGTAATATACGCCACAATAAACATCACATATTGTACATTGTAATGATCGTTGTAATGTAATATATGCCACAATAAACATCACATATTGTACATTGTAATGTGATATACGCCACAATAAACCTCAAAAATTGTCTATTGTAATGGTCGTTGTAATGTAATATATGCCACAACGAATGCCACATATTGTACATTGTAATGGTCATTGTAATGTAATATATGTCACAACAAACATCACATATTGTATATTGAAATGGTCATTGTAATGTAATATATGCCGCAATGAATGCCACATATTGTACATTGTGATGGTCATTGTAATGTAATATATGTCACAACAAACATCACATATTGTATATTGTAATGGTTGTTGTAATGTGATATATACGCCACAATAAACACCATATATGTATGTATATTGTAATGGATGAAACCACAAAGTTGACCTCACATGCATCATGAGCGACGACTTTTTGTGTGAGAAAACTCACATTCTCCTCAAGGAATAATCGCATCCTTAAAAATGCCATGATAGATGGATAGATAGATAGATAGATAGATACCATTGAGAGATTAAAAGAACCCAACTATGATCATGGGTGCATGCCATTCTGCTACCACCATGTGCAAGTCTGTCACAATAATTTTTTGTATTTGGAATTAGCATCAATCCATTCATAAAATGTGGGGCTAGGTTCAATTTTCATGCCTAAAAATTAGGCCCACTTTACACTAAGAGTCAAGGCCAATGTTCCATCATTTATTAATAGCTTGAGTGCAATGTTTCTAGCATTTATTGGCCTTGTCTACCAAGGCAAAGAAGGATATTGTGTTGAGATTCATTTACCTATAGAGTATTATAATAGCTTAAGGGATTTTGGCCCCTAGGTAATAATAATAATAATAGGTTTTTATTTATTTATTTTTTAATATGAGGATTTTTGAAAGATTGAGATTTTGGGTTATGTTGAAACTTGAGAGATTAGTTACAGAGTTGTATTATCTTGAAGGATTTTGGTTTCTTTTAGAGGATTTTTTTTTTTTTTTTTGAAGATTATATTTTTTGCATGGTGAAATATATTTGAGTTTCCATAATTCTTCTTTTGAGTTGTTTCTAAACAACATAATGTAAATAACCCATCCTAGAAAAAAAAACTAAATCAAGGTCTCTGAGTTCAAATTAACCTAAAATAAAAATAAAAAGTGCAAATTGGACTAATTTTGCCAAATTGTTTTGGAAAAATTCTCTAAATTTTTTATATCAAAAAAATTGAAAAAAAAGTGTCCATTTAAAATTTTTGCTATTGTAAATTGGACTAATTTTGCTAAATTTTTTGGGAAAAATTCTCCAAATTTTTGATATCACAAAATTGGGAAAAAAAAAAAAAAAAAAAAAAAACCTCTGGTAGGTGGGGAAGCTGGGGGTGGGGGAAGAACAAAACGTATGCGTATTTTAATACATAAATACATACTTGTACAAAACCACGATACATACATACGTACATACGTACATACGCTCCTTCTGGAGATGACTCTTCTATTATGAGCTTTGCTCTTTGCATGCTCGCTCTCTGCTGAGGCTTCTTCAAGGCTGCTCTGCCGAGCTGCTGCATTTGCATTTGGGTAAGTCGCAGCAACTTCATGTGTGTGTTTTAGAGATCTTTAGAGCAAATGTGCTTGAGGTTTGTCTAGTTTTGAGCATGGGTTTTGACTCCCATTTTTCCCATTGTGAAGATTTTTCCGAAAAATGTGTGCAGGGATCGGAGTTTCATGTGTATGGATTGCTTGTGTTCTTCGCGGTGTTGTTGAGTTCAGAGTAAGGTGAAACTTGTTTCAAAAAATTTTTCTTGTATTTTTTTTTCTGGTTGTGATTTTTTTTATTTGGGTGGAAGCAAGGCAAGCATCTTTGACTGAGGGGGTGGGATGTTTGCGTGATTGGGATGGGGGAAGGGAATAGTGGAGTAGAAGAAGAAGAAGAAGAAGAAGAAGCAGCAGCAGCAGCAGAGAGGGCAGCCCAAATGGCTCGTCGAACTGGATCGGTGCCATTGAGGCGTGTATCAGAAGTAGCACCTTTTAGCCCAACTTCTGCGACACCCAAGAGCAGAACTTCTCCTTGGGTCTCGTTCTGCTTGCTTCTCATGGTGGGTCCAACTTGCCTTCCTTTATTTCAGCTTCATTTCGGCAGTTAATCACATAAACTGAGAAAATGTGAGCAAGTGCATATTTTAGGGTACATTGTATCTGAGAAAGAGGAAGAAGAAGAAGAAGAAGAAGAAGAAGAAGAGAGTAAGTGGGGGAAAGCAGAGTGGAAAGAAGCTCTTCTGTGCTGTGGGTTGCAGCTTTAGCAATAACAGTTTTGCTGATAAAGAAACCCTCAACGTCATCCCCAAATTTTTTTCCTGTTGGTGGGGTTTAGGGTGCTCTGGCATTGATTGGATACTCATATGGAAATTCAGGTGCATTGCCCCTTTACTTTCCACACCTGACTTGAACACACAACAGACTTGTCTTTTAGCTTGTGTCTGAGATCACCTACCGGCTGCCCTTCTCCTTTGCCATGTAGAAGTCACACTACAAGATCCGGGAACAGCTTTCTTTCTTTCTGATGTATGAAATTGAGAATAGTGGGCTTGAATTCAGACTTGTTGGTTCTATTCATGGATTTGGTTGTGGATCTGAAATCTATCAAACTATATTCTTGAGTCTCTTCTTAATTCTCTTCAGAAATCATGAAAATATGGAGAAGTTCAGAATACTTATGAACATATTGAAGTCAGTTTTGTGAAGCGATATTCGGGTATGTAAGTTGCAATCCAACTTTGCATAGCACACATTATAGAGATACTGGATGTCATGTCTCTTTTAGGGTTTCTGGAAAGAGTACTAATAGGTGTGGTTTGTTCTTTGGGTGTGAAGTGTTTCAACACACAGAGAGCACAGGGATAAATGCTGGCCACAACATTGCACGGTCGCTAGCTGCCAGATCAGGGGATGACATTGCTGATTCTGGCACAATACTCTCTACTTGGGATGGTACAACTCTGATGCTTCTGGTAGATTTTTCTATGGGCAATGCAATTATTCTATTGAATATTCTGGACTCGTGAGTTCAGTTGAACAAGGATGCATCCAAGCGCAGTCAGGCATGAAACAACAAATTGCAAATCTAGGTTGATTGGAAATTGATGAGAAATCTCGAAATTTGTAATGTCTTAATACAGACCTTAAGACCTTAAGGGTTTGCAACAACATCTCCAAAATGGATAAGATCCATCCAGACATTAGATAAATCTGTAAAGTGAAGGAACCACAGTATGAGTACCCTGAGTTTGGTCATTAAGGGGGGTAAGATTAGAGAAAAAAAGTAAGAAAGTACATTGCATTTAACAGGGAGTGAAGACTATGAAACTCAGATTACACTGAATTTTGTGGTAATTTGTGTTTCATTCTATGTTTCTCTTTTTTCCTGAGTGCCTTCACTGCTGCTGTGCTTAATGCTGCCATAATGACTTGAAATCTTGTGCATTAGATATTGTGGTACTGAGTTTCTCCCCTGATTCAATAAAATTCCTTCACTTTGCAGATAGCAAGGTTTGAGATTGAAATAGGGGGTCAGGGTTGAAAGGAGGACCCAAAAGCAGTGTCATGTTACGGATTTCTCTATTATCCTGCATCTATCTACACATCTGCACGCTAAGGCTGTCTTTAGTACCACCCTTCAGTACACATAATCCCTGTGGATTGATTGAAGGATCAACTTCTGTCTCATAAGAGTGTCATGAGGTGCGTCTAATGTGATTGTACTTGTCAAACGATGGTGGTGCTGATTATGAAGTGCAAATTTCTGTACCTGGTTTGCAGGGTTGAGGGCTTCTTCACGGCCAGAGTGCTCAGCACCAGTGTGTGATGTTATACCTATCTTATTGGATATGTATGGCAAGACTATGCATCGGCTGCTGCATATTGGACCTGGAACATGTGGCGTTGTCTCAAAGTTGCTTAAGGAGGGGGGTTCTGAAGCATGGGGCATCCAGCCATTCAAAATGAAAGAGCCTGTTCACAAAACATGCCACAATCTTCTGCACAAGGGATTTATCCGAATAGCTGATGCCAATAGACCTCTACCTTACAGATCCCGCTCCTTCTCCTTTGTTTTGGTGACAGATACATTGGATGTGATGAAAGTGCGCGATTTGAATACAACCTTGAATGAGCTCTCTCGCTTGTCTGCACACAGTCTTGTTGTTATTGTCAGTGAGGCCCTGGAACCCTGCTGTTTCTTGATCGTACAGACAAATGCATTTGTGTACTTGTTTGTTCTGAGCATAGTAGTAAGAGAAGCTTGAATGAAGTGAAAATCATTTGTTGGGAATGCATGTCAACATTGTGTACAGTACATTACCCTAGGTCTGATTGTAGTGCTGAAGATGGTGTGGGCTAATAGTGAAGGACAACTATTTGGAACTTTGTCCTTGCAGGCAAGCATCGTCATTTGGCGGCAGTCAAAATGATTGCAAAGCCTGGGAAGATCATAAAACCTGTAAGTGCATTACCCACAACATTTTTCATTCAGTTATGGGCACACTGATGCTATTATTGACTGGGCGATGGGCTTTATCTGTCAAGCTACAAACTGGTTTCCCTTCATGTGGTGACATGAGGGTGAATGCGTATTTTGCAGTTGAAGCCACGCACAAGAGCCTGGTGGCTTCTTCGCTTCCAATTGCTGGGATTGAAGGAGGATGAAGAAAAGAGCAAGCACTTTGATGCTGCTATACAGGAGATAGGAAAGAAGTTCAGCTTTTACATCTTCCACTTGCTTGTTCCATCTTTCAGCACTGGGTATTGCCAAACTGTCCTGTTTTTTCCTTATTTATTTACTTTTACTTTCTCACTTGGTTGAACTGCCCTTTGTATTACAGCTTGTTGAGTTCTGTCCTCTCATCTGGAGTCTACACTTACAGGGATTCATATTACTGGGCTAGCTAGAAGTAGACAGGCATGCTAGAAAGTAGGGCAAATTAGCAATAAGTGGAAGAAAGGATAATCGTCAAGACAAAAGTTTCCATTGAATCCTTTCTGTGTTTCTCATGACCTCTCGTTGTTCTGATTTCCTTCCTTTCAAGCCCCCTTCTTGTGAAAGAACTGATATATGTAACAAGAGCCTGACATTCTGCATGTCTGTCAAATAATCAGGTAGCCTGGCTCAGGGGAGCTGAGATGTCAGAGCATCTACCCCTGCTGCAATTACTCCAGCTTCTGTTTTCCATGGACGACTTGGTGTCCAAGCTCCAAGTACTGACTGCCCAAAGCTAAGATGGCCATCTGTTTGCTTCCCAGATGGTAAAATTTGATGGAAGTGGTGTCATCAACATTGGACATGCAACCATAGTGAAGTTGAAATTTCCGTAAATATAGGTCCAGGAAAGAGCATCTAATTTCAAATAGAAACACTCTGTGCTATGCAGCCTGGCTAGGAGATTTAGAGCTACTCTTATAAGGAGGGTAGTTTGCTGGTGGTAGTTGTGAAGTACACCAGTGCACAAATCAAGGATGTGATGCAGCACTGAAGATGTAATGCTGAGCCCATTAATTTGGCTGTTTTTTACCAAATTTTGTCAAGGTGCAACATCGTGCCACATCTTCAGGTAAGCCAGTTTTGATTGTACATTGGTTCTTGATATCACTGCAAAAACATGTGTGCTCGTGCAGAGTTGTAATGCCATAGAATTTTTGTGTGACTCTGAAGCACTCCCAAGAGGATCAGATTTACACCTTTATCATGGCAATCCTTGAGAGGAAGAATTTTGTGCACTGCAGTGTGTTATTCTGAATATAACAGTAATGAGCAGTGTGATGCTCTTGGCAAAACTCATATGGAGCACATAACACTCAAGACCAAGCACAGGTCACAGAAATGAAACAAGGTAGAATGGACACAAAAGAATGACAAATTGGTGCAACAGTATGTGCTTTGCAAGATTAAAGAAACTTCACTAACAATTGTTACAACTTTCTAAGTAGCTCTTTGTGGATTGACAGCCCTTGCACCTCCTGATGAGAAACAACCAAAGGCCATCTTTAGAGCTAAAAGAATTTGAAGGCCACATGCAGCTTGGGTCGATTGACTAGTTGCCCCTGGAGACACATCTGAAAGTAAGTCTATCAAGGGTTTTAGGGCTTAAGGTTTTGGGCTTTCTCAGATTTCATGCCAAGTTCTTCATCAACGATTCCAGTCTTGGAACCTTTGTCACTCAAAAGAGAATACACTCGTTTTTCCTTGCCACCAGGCTTTGATGATGCATTACCATACCAAATCATGCCACAAATTGCCAGTAGCATTCCAAGGACAACCTGGATACTCAATCCCTGCTTGCCAAACAGGAAGAACCCCATTATGAGCACCAATACTGTCTTCATGTGCCCAAGCACCTGGAAGGAGACTGCACTAAATCGCCCAATGCAGATGAACTGGCTCAAGTTTGTACCGACCGCAATCAAGCATGACAAGATGATGAAAAACTGCACATTTTGTCCACCACACAAAAGCTCAGTTCAGCAATTGAAGGGTTCTCAACACAATGCACAATATCATATCCATGAATTCAGATACAGACATTCCACACTACTACTTCAGGGCAAGAAATGCTGCAAATTTGAGCATTCAGAAACCCTCAAGAGAAACATTGATGACAGATAGCTGAGTAGTAGCATAAGGAAGTTGATCTCTCAATGCATGAGATCCAAGAGATGGGTGCTTACCGCAGAAGGGAGGCTATAGTCAAAAAGGTCGACTCTCAGGCCTGATAACCAATAGTCAACAAAGGGCCCCAACAGAACGAGTGACGCAGCTTGTACAGGAGCTGTGTGCCCAAGAAGGTCAAAGGAGCCCAACGAGTACTTCTTTTGTAGATGGTGAACATACTACAGTCACATTCAAGCCCCACAAATCATGTCAGGGAACAATTTCTCTGGTCTTTTGCAATGAAAATGATGAGAAGCAAGCAGTAATCCAGCAGTCCAGAGACACCAGAGATTGTGTCACCTTTGCAGTTGGTAAGCAGACATGTTTTAGCATCATGGGACTTACATATTGCTGCAATGCAGTGCTCCAGACAGCAACAACTGCTGCAATGAAGCCTTTTGTATTAACACTCACATCACTAACTGTGCAGATCGCAACACCCACCAATACCACCATTATGCTCAGCTTTGTGTCTCTTGAGTACCCAATCTTATCAAACACCACCTCAAACAAGCATGACACTGGTATCATGCTCAGCTTGGCAATCTGCACAATTCCAACAAAAACTCATGAAAACAATAATTTCAAATACGGCAGCATCCCAACCAAAGGCATTCAGCCACAAATAACTGACAGTGGCAGTGATGCTACTGAAAAATTGGGAATGCACTTTTGGATTATGAAAAACTTGTGATTGTCATGTCTGCACTTTGCACCAGGCATTCCAAGCTATGGCAGCTTCTGTGGTTCATTTAAACTGCTGGAATAAAGAAAATCCAGCATGATTAGCTCATAACAAATTCAAAGGAGAAACTTCATCAACTAGAAAGCCTGTGGAGAAAGATGCCATTAAAAAAGAGAGCTCCACAACACAGCAAACTCTTGTCTTCTCCAGGGCCTTCACGATGGTCTCACTTATCTTTGTCTACATCTTCACTGTGTTGTGGAATGCAAATTTTGTACCCTTCAACACCCTTGAACTTGACCTGTAAATGGTCCTATTTTTCAGGATCTAGAAACTGACAAAAAGATAGCAGCAAGATTGAGTAAGTTTACCTGATAGAAGCCGACAGAATTCCACATCAGGCTAACATTCATGCCTACGATGGAAAAATTTGCACATAGAGCAAACTTCACAAGGTCAAGAAGCGGCAGATGTGATGGTTGAATGTATCCCATACACCTCAGCACAAGCGTCACGAGTGTTGTCATTGAAAAGTGCAGACCTGTCAATGTTGTTGCTGCAATAAATTCCACCAATATTAAACCACATCAGTTGCAACTCATCAAATCAAATCCTGTACTGGAACAAAGCACTGTTTGTAATCTTCTTAAGAAATCAACTTTGTTTCTTGGGAAGTGTATAATCCATGTTGAAGATCACAACATCCTGTGATTGGCAGTCTCAAAAAATTGCTTCCAATACTTCACTTTTATGACTTCGCTATCCATTTTCTCAAACTGCTCTTCATAAACAGACCTAATTGCTCTATGAGGACTACCTCAATTAGGTGGTATGCTGGCTTTACAACATAAAGAAAAGCTAAAAATAAAATGTATTTTCTCTGACCAGGTCATCTCTGTTTTCTTCTTCCTTTTTCCACACTGATGTATTAAGACTTGGATGCAATTCAAAGGAGTGTTTCATCATGACCACATTGCAAAATGTGACAAATTACATAAGTACATCTGTGGTCATGCAAGTCCATAAGCAGAGGAGTGATTGTGGGTGTGCTTGAAAGCAAAGACACAACAATTGGAAGTTGTTTTGTGAAGGTTGTTTGCTTCCATTTCTCTCTCGATCAAGACAGAGATGCTGAACAGAGCAATGCAATCAAAAGGAAACTTGGCAGATCTTTGAGAAAAGAAAGAAGAGGTTCCCTCAACAGTTGCAAGAGTTTTTTTGTTTGGTCTCAGTTCCTTTCATTCTAGAGTCACACTAAAAATCAAAATGCAGCTTCTTGGTGACGAAGCATGACAATCTGACCATAGCAAACTGTCAGGTAGGGATAGAGAAAGTGAGGCTTGATCTGAAGAAGCACAAGCTGCCAAAAACTAAAACAATATTTGGAAGAACTTGAGATCCTCAGATAGAACAATCATATTGAACAACACCTTCTTCTACTTGCTGCATACAGACAGAGACCTTGAGAATCTTCAAAGATGCAAACAAAACGAGGCATGGAAAACAAGTTTGCAGGTTCTTCACCACTATGACACATTCCAGCAAGTTCGCAAGGAGAAAGAGAAAAAGAAAACCCCCAAGTCTTCTAGTGAGGTGCAGCTGTGAATTCTGAGGAATGCCAATATCTTGAGATCAGGGACTAAAGACTTAATCCCATCTGAGGGAGAAAAGAAAGACACAAAAAGACTTGTAGAACAGCAGCAAGTTCATGTCCTCAAGCAAAGACAAGGACTGGAAAGCATGAGTCAATGATCTGAAGACATACACACACGGAGGGAAGAAGAAGAAGGAGAAGGAGAAGGAGAAGAGGGAGTCAACAGAAAGGGTACAAACCGAAGCTGAAGCCATAGTTCGCCATGAGCTGCTTGTTAACCATGATGATCCCCACCGAGGTTGTAACATTGAACAACCATGCTCCGACATCAAGAGCAGCTTTCCTATCTGCCTTGCTTGTCGGATTCCGATCTGGTTTTCCAATCGAAGGTGCCATCTCCCTCCCCACAACACAAAATGCAACTCACGCTGTCCAAGTTACCCAACCTTTTCTTCTAACTACCATGGACCGATACTACCCTAACCTCTATCCTTCATCAAAACAAAAGAAAACACACACACACACACACACACACACACACACAGACCCTTCTGCTAAGTATTTGATGTCTTCCTCTTCCCACCAAGTAGAGACGGGTGAGCTTGGAGACGCCAAATGAAAGCTTTATCCTTTGTTTTTTTCCTAACAAGACTTGTCACGCCGAGACTTTTGTTCTCTTCTTGCAATCCACCCTCAAAGATCGAAACTTTGACCTCCCCCCCACCGCCACCTCACAGCTGCTACCTTTTTTTTTGTGTTTGTTTTGGCAATGTACTTACATACAAAGCTCTTGATCTATGTACTCTGAAGCCGGATCTGGCACCTGATCTGCGAACACAAAAGCTTCGAAAAGTGACAGCTTGGAGAAAACAGGGCTCACAAGACGAAGAAGCAGCAGCAGCAGCCAAAGAAGCCCAACAGCAACAACAATGAGGGAAACGAAGCAGCGAACAATAGAGGAAGAAACAAAATGGGGGTGTGCGTGTATGTGTGTGGGGAAAGAGAGTGCGAGAAGGAAGGAAATGCAGTGAGGAGAATGAAGAAGTTGTGAGCTCTATTTGTTAGAAGAAGAACAAGAGAGAACACAAATGGGGAAGGAACGGACTGGGGGAGGTGGGGACAGACAGACAGACAGCACACAGTAGCAGCAGCAGCCAACAACAACAACAACAACAACAAACTCTTTTTAGGAGGAGTGAAGGAGAAAGCTCTTCCAGGAAACTGATGCAAAGCTCCTTTTGGTGGAGAACATTACAAAACACAACAACAACAAAAACAACAATAACAAGAAGCTCAAAACCAAAACCAGCAACTTTTTTGTTCACCACCACCACTAGGCCTACTCTCCTCGTTTGTTTGTTTTTTTTCTCTCTCTCTCTCTCTCTCTCTCTCTCTCTTTCTTCATTTGCAATTTGTTCTTCATTTATTATTGATTGGCTCTCTGCTGTAAAAGGCAAAAGGGCAAGAGAACCCAAAACCCATTTCAATTTTGATTTGGTCCCCATATTTTGAGGAATGTTCACCAGGAATTTGTTTGTTTGTTTACTACCAAGTACCTCACCTTATGTGCCCTACAATAATAATACCTTGTAGGTAGGTACCCTTCCAATTTAGCACAATTGAAATGGGGATGCTTAACTTATATCATCATACTACAACAACTTACAAGCCCAGCTTCAACACATATCTGTCCAATAGTTTTAATCAATTTAAATTTTTTTCCATGTGTGGAATTTTTTTAAATAACAAAAAGAAAATAAATAATTGGGGGGGGGGGGGATTATTCCAAGATATTATTTATTTTCCTTCACAAATTTTGTTTCTTTGAAACTTCTTAAATTTTTTTTTTTTTCCAACATATCTACAAATAATATAATTAGTGTCAAAGTTGCCAAGGTGTACTTCCTATGGTATTCAACTCTAGAGATTCATATAATGGCATATATATATATATATATATATATATATATATATATGATGATGATGATGATGGATGATGCAAAAGGCCCTTTGAACTAAGGAATGGTAATGGCTCTTATTATGTATGGGCCAGAAGTGAGAGAATTTCATTTTGGTAAAAGTTGTCAAATTTTTAAAAAATATTTGGGTTTCATTTGTGTAGCCAAAAACATTAAAAAAAAAGAAAAGGGATGATTAAAGATTTGTATACTTCATATTTGATTGATAACCAGATTTGGCTAAACCTTTCTACTAACTCATGGTCACCACTTTTTCTACATCTTTCTCTATGGATGATCACCACTTTGGCTACCAACAAATACAAACAATAACTCCTAAAATTAACATTAATTGGAAGACTTGCCCAACCCATAGCCTATTTCAGGTGGATGCATGTGCTGTACTTTCAAGAGCTGCAAGTGTACTTCAGACCTTTGACTGACTTCCTTTCCAAAAGGTGACCATCAAGCATCAAAAACCATGAGTGGAGTGAATAATGAATCCATGCAAGGAGAAAAAGTATTTTTGTAATTATTTATTTTCTTAGAATAATATTTTATTTATTTATATATTAGTTTATATTAAAGAATAATATTTTATTTATTTATTTATAAGTTGTTATTAAAGATGGGTAAAATATGGGAGAGAGAGAGAGAGAGAGAGAGAGAGAGAGAGAGAGTATGACACAATATTTTGTGTACATATCCAAATCTTTTTTTTTTTTTTTTTCCCTTCTCAATTTTGCAATGGAGCCAAACTGGCTATCATCCAGAAGAAGATTTACTGAAATTTGGCTGTAAACAAGATATGAAAGCCAACAAATCGAAGCATCTTTCTATATTTTTCTTGGCTACCCACTGCAACCTATTATAAAAATCTGGCAATTTTCTTTAAACTATAGATGAAGCTTAAAGCTGAAATTAAGCTTTGAAAAGCATTTTGGGGCAATTTTAGTATGATGGAATTAAATCAAATGTGATTTTTTTGCTTGCTATCATTGTTGTGGAATTGTGAAATTTTACTTTCATTTTTGCTATTGGTTGATTTGTAGTATTTTGGCAATTGGACTTGAATGATTCACAAGACAGTAAGTATAAGCAAGGGAAATATGTTAAAACATGTTCCACATATTAGCCCAGGTTTAGTTTTGGACCAACCCACAGTTTCATCCCCTGTTTTTTCCCTGTGTTCAAACTTTCATCTTGACTTTTTTTTTCACTCATGACCTGTTTTGGTGAAATCGGGGGTTCTCATGCCTAGTTTCAACCACTTATGACTGTACGATCATTATCAGAGGGTTATGTCGTATAATGTGATCAAGAAAGAAAATGACATAATTCACACCTGATCCCCTCCCTCCAAAACAACCTTAATCTTCGTGGATATGGAGGGAGATCTGAAGTGGGAACTTTGGCAGAGGAAATACCTTGAAGAATTGGTGGTGAACGGAATCAAACCCATTGTAACCCTTGTTTTTTTTTTATCATTAAAGCATCAGGGAACAATAGCACAGCCTTAAAACTCCCTTACTCAAAATGTATCATGGATATCAGTAAATAAACATTGTCATGGTGATATACGTATCTCAACTTGTCATTTGGGTCTTCAGATCTGCAAACAGTGATTCAAACTGCCAAACCTGGAAGGGGCTCCTGAATCCTTGCCCTCATCACACTATTATGGCCAGAGGGAACTAGCACCCAGGGCACCATGAAGGATGTATGGTGTCTAGACATGAAACATTTTTTCTTTATACAAATGACCACTAGATAACACACACACACACAAACACTACTGTGATGAGCTATGTATTAACCATCCACAACCATCTACTCGCCTAGTAGCCACTGCGTGCCTTACCTACTTATCATATGATCACTAGCATTCCCGACTTACTTATGGTACTTACAGACTTAGTAGTTACCTAGACAGTGCTGTGGGGATGTAGGAGCATGTACAGGATAGATTACCAGGGTGGACCTTTGATCCATCCACAACTGAGTCATAAATGGGTTTCCAATGGATTGTGCACCAGCGGGTGCTGAATCACTTAATCCCACTTAGCATATTCAAGCTCTTCTGAACAGTTTGCTTTGCACTGACCATGCGGCTCAAGCTCTTCCAAATGTTAGGGGTTGGGAGTAAGGACTTTCTGACATTCAAAAAAAAAACTAATTAACCTTTCATGCAAAACTTCCTGGATGAGCATTGAACAAAAATATGTAATTTATATTTTGTGTGTCAATTTCACACTGAAAAGATATGTTGGTATTTGGTGAGCAACCAGTGTTGTATGATTAGTACTGTTGCACTTACCAAACCCATTGATGAATCACACAAAAAAGTGCTGGTACATCTAAGCAATTGAAGTAGTAGATTTGTACATACCTATCACAGCCACTGTCCACACTGCCTACACACAGCACAGTAGTAGTAGTAGCAGCTGCTACTTCTGAGCAGCTGAATCAATCTTAATCCAGTCTTGTACTGGAAGTTGTTGAGTGGTGAGCATCTCCACCAGTAAGCAGTAAAATAGCCTGTACAGTTCATTTTAGATGAAGTATAGCAAATCATGTATCCCACCCATGTGGATGTGAGTGTCATGGGGCTCATCCTAGTTATCAGTCTGAAAGCGCTTTACTTAGTTCCTGAATCTTGACATTTAGATGATGATGATGATGTTCTAGACATGCTTTACAATGTTGTTCTAGACTTTCTTAATGCTATGCTGTTACTGTCAAAGCTTAGCCATTGTCAGCTTTTGCCTTATCTGTGATCTTAAATTGGGTGGAGTTGGACATTTAATTATCATAGTTATCTAGTCTTGAATCATTTACTTAGGTCATGATTCTTGATATTCAGACAACAAGCTTTTTGACATATTAAATAGACTTTCCCCAATGCTAGGCTACTCTCATCAAACTGCCCACTTGTGAAAGCAGATCCCCTCCATGCATGGAAGTCAAATTGTTTGATCAGATCCCACCAGACATTATCTCTGTAAAAGAAATTGAATTTCATATGCTTGCTTTTCGGTGTAAGTAAGCTGAATATGAGGTCTTGACAAAGGGATAAGCACATGTTTCCAATAGATGCATCCCTCAGTTTCACACTATTTAAGGGCCTGAACTTCATCTAAATTACAGTTTCCACACCATTGTACTGCAACTGGTGGAGCTGCTCTAGAGTCTGTTTGAATCCTTGACAATTGCCAATCACACTGGAAGAAAGAAGTATGGTGTTACAGTCAGAGGATGAGGAAAAGTTAGGTTATGAAGGATTTCCTATTGATTACACAACTTTGTATGACATCTACACTAAATCTTTACACCAAACCCACATGCAGTATCCCTGGATTCATTCAAGACAACTAGTGATGAAATACTGAACCCCATGCAAGATATTGAAACCAAACCTTTGCTTGAAAGCATCAGCAATAATTTACAATAATAGGGTCAGTGCAGCCCCCTGACACACCCACACCAGAATTAATGTGCATTCTGGACACATGAAATAAAACAGAGAACTAAGAATTTGTCCTGGTCTGCTTATCCAGCAGTGTCAAGTGTAAAGGCTGCAATTGCAAGAGCAGTGAACTGTACTTAAGTAAAGCAGTATGAGAAACAAACATGCCCTTTCTAGGATTGGCCCAGAATAAGTAATTTTGGAGTCTCTAGATGAAAGTGACATGGGGAAATTGCTGACCCTGATGCGTATGACCAGATGGTGATCTATGGAAGAATATGAAAACCAAAAGCTTGCAATGTGTATATGCTGAAAGGGATGTAAGCAGAGTGGTAGATAGGAGACACTGCCCATGCCCGGGCTTGAAACTACAGCTCAATTTACAGTATTAACCTTGATGAGAACACAATCAACAAGGTTCATTAACAAAGCGTCAAACCAAACTCTCTTATAAGTGGAACTTTTCAATGTCAGAGCACCACATTTGAAGAGAAAAGCACCTTGAAATGTTTAATTATTGGCTCATTGTATAATAAAAATGATTGCTGTTGCCTTCAATTTTAAGTTAACACCATGCACCTGGGGCTAGGTTGAAGGTGAGAGTAAGGAGATGAGGTGCAGCATGTAAGCTATCAAGCATCCCAACAAAGCTCCTGCAGCCACCTGCCACAGAAATTCCTCCACTGCATCAGAAGATCTCCGATAGGGTCCAGTAAAGGATCCATATGCCTTCTTAGCATACCAAACTCTCTGGACTCCTACAGAAACCTATGACAAATCAGGACTCTAAAAAGAATCAGATCCATTGAAAGAGCAACTTTCAGTTGCACAGCTCCATGTTGCCAATACCAAAACGCACCACAGGAATGGTCATGTAGTTGGACTATTTAGTTGGGAATGTAGACATCTTTTGCTTGAAACAGCTATCACATTGGATGAGATGTTTTCATGGGAGCGCAAAGTGAGAACAACTGGATATTAAGCTTCAATCTCATCACCATGTTTAACAAGCAAACTGTTTGAATTTTCCAACTTGGTTGTTCATTGGTAGTCTACCCTGCTGTTCCCCCTATGTGGCAAGTGCTGTATTGGGCTTTTGTAAAAATTTCCAGTCCCTTCATCAAGGCTAGAAAACACCATGAAAGGAAAAGGATACCTGGGGAGGTGTATGCCCCAGAAACTCTCTAAGAGGCCGAATATCAGCAAGAGGGTGCTCCGGTGGAAGCTCGAAAACTATTTGATTTAGAACCTGCACCCATTTCATTGTACATCCCCCCCACTCATTATTCCCTGAGACAATTCTATTGCGTAAATTCACAGGTAGATTGCCAATTGAGTTCACAGAGAAACTCAGCACACTGTTACCTCAATACAAGATGATTTGTCCAATCTTAATTGTTTGGCCTCAACAGGGAGGTGTATAATCTCTGTTGTCCATCAGAGACCCCATCTAATGGCATGTTCAGACCTTTGATTACACCACAAGCAGAGCTACTATGGGAAATAACAGCTTCTAGACATTTGCCAGCTCCCATCAAAGCTAATGATTATATTCATGGTCACAAGCCATTGTCTGTGCTGACATACACCTCAAAATTTACTGGTACATAAAATGGAAATTAAGAGAACACTGCTGGTTGACATTGTACAATGCATCCCTAGGGTTCAGTGATACAAATAAAGATTGAGTTGCTGTAGAGCACAGTTAAATGGTCTATTATGTGAATGTTGAGCTTTGATCCACTTCATCTTGAAAGAGTAGTTGAAATTTTTTGGACCAGGATATGTCTGAAAGCATGCTCAAATGTCATTTTAAGCAAAATCATTCTATGAACCTGTCAGGACTTGGCATTGTGCCCAGGTTCCTCATGGAACCAACATGATAAAGCTGGGTCAACTTGATTCAAAAACTCACAAATCTCAATCAATTAGAAGAATAAAGAGGCACAAGGATGTGGTGATAACCTCAGCTTGTCGACCAGCCTGCAGCCTGACACCTGATGCATCATACATAACCTGCATAAAAAATTCCCACACCCACAAAGCCCATCTTCACAATTCCTTCCTACCTGGCCTTGTAGAAAACCTCTTCCTCCATTCTTCTCCTCTTTCTTTCTTGATAGCATAGTGATTTCTCTGAGTTTCTGAGGATGCAACTCTCATATTGTTTGGTGCAATGGTCTTTTAAGCGGTCCACACTACATTCATAAATTCTCTTTCATGTCTCATCTTGCCTTGCAACTTCAAATGTTAAACCCCTTCTTGCTACTTCATGTTATCCACCTATAAGGAGGCATTAATGTATGGCAGATGCAGATAAGACTGAGCATCTGCAATCCATATCTTTTGACCTCAAACACAGGAAGCTACAAAAGTTTTGACAAACTTTCTTACAATGCTGGCAAGAACCAATGCGATTGCAAAAAGGGGTGACGCAGGACCCTCGCGAAGGCCAATGGCACAAGCAAGGCCCATTACGGTGGCAGAGTGAGAGGATGGCATGCCCCCTGACCCATACAACCTCTTCACATCCCAACGTTTCTCCTTATACCTGCCCATCTACCACCTTCTTCAGCAGCATTTCCACAACCTTGCATATCCTCACCAAACAGAACTACAGGCATGAGTTCTTCATCCATGAACCTAAATCCACCAACATGGTCCAAGGCTCTACAACATTCCATTGCAATAACAGGTAGTAGGAAGTAACTTTCACACTTCAATATAAATTCAGGCTGTAAAGCTGAGTACTCTTTTTGATCTTGTGCTTGGAGGTTTAGCCAAACTCCTCTTGCAAGGAAAGCTTTGGTAAAGAGTTCCTCCTCACAAAGAATGTACCATTCCGCGAAGTGCAGAACCCTGGCAGTCAACAAGCTTGTGAACTGTAACAAACCTACTTCCCCCCTTACATTTAATCCAAAATGTCATCATACTCAAACATTGGCATTCCTCATCAAAGGAATTCATCTGCCAGCCATGTGCAGGAACCCTAGGAGTTGACTCAAGGGATGTTTGATACAACCATTTCTGTTTATGCTACAACTATCACAAAGCCCAAGGAGAGATAGACAAAGAGCTTGGTCTGTATTCCTACCAAACACACCTCTTTGTAAACACAATGCATACTAAACAGTAAAACCTCTGAGATTACTGGCTAATCATCAAATGTGACCACGGCAACTTGGCTGTATACACCTGCCTGCAAGGGTTTGGGAGTGGGAGCCCTAGGTTACAGTTTCATCAGAACACCAAAATATTGCAAAATAGCTCCTCTCTTCACTTGCTGAAAAAATTCTTCTTACTTTCTGGATGGATGCAGGAAACTCACTCCTTCAAAGAGGAAGACCATCCCAGATAAATAAATACATACGTAGAGAGAGGGGGGTGGAGGAGGAGTCGGGAGCGGATCTCTTCTACGAATCTCTTTAGTTTGTCGCGACCAGGGGATGAGAAGCACAAGGGAGGCGAGAAAAGAGATCAAGGGAGTACCAAGTGGTCAAGACCTTAAGCGACTGGGCCACAGCAAAGGCCACAAATGCCGCAACCAGGGGTAGATTCGTGACTGCTTCGTACTGCGACTTCACCATCGTTGCATTCGCTGCTGTGGCTGCGCGTGCTATCTCTGTCGCTGTTGATCCCATTTCTGTGCGCTCTCAGATCCCCTTTCCAGTACTAAATATTTGAGCAAACCAGTAGTTGAATCTTGAACCGCCACCTCGCACCTGGAGGAACAATAGTGCCAAGAGGGGTTCCCGAACATTCCCCCCACCTAGAGCTCGACCTCCTCTAACAGCAGCAGCTATTAACGACGCCACAGATAGAGAAACAGTGCTAAGTCAGTTGCCCCGAAGTGTGTTCATCCCAATATGACAGTCTAGAGAGGGAACCAGCGAAGGCAAACGAACACAGCGAAAACAAAAACACAAACACAAACGCATCATCATTCTTGCGCTCGTTTCCTCCGGAGCAACAAACAAACAAACAAACCCCCTTATTTCTTGATGCTGAGCATCACTACGAAATCAAACGAAACTCTCTAATAATACGGCAGTACAAAAAACAGATTTTTCTCAGCGAAAAGCCCACAGTAGAAGCAAACCAAAAAAACCATGTCGACCATGAACGAATCTCCTTTTCTTTCTTTGCCCAAAAAGCACCAAACAAGGTGATGGAAAAAAAGCAACATACGTACCTCTCTCTTGTCGTTTCACTTTCTCTCTCAGCACTTGGATCTGATTCCCGGAGACAACATTGCCATGAACTTGGACATAGCAGACACGCTTGGGCAGATGCGAATTCGCTGTTGCGCAACGCGACGATCGATGGGGAATTGCAGCGACGCGGAGAGAGAGAGACAGAGAGGGAGGGAGGGAGTCGGGGAGAGAGTGGGGCACAATCAGACGAGGAATAAGTAGCGCAACAGGAGGGCCACAGTGAACCATGAAGGATGAATGATAAGTGGTCCAAAAACAGTTTTCTGTTGGGTTCCAGTTCAGTAGCTAACCATGGTGGTTGGTTAGCTCAGTTGGTTTTTATTTATTTGAGAGCTATTTCTTACCTAATTGGTTACCAAGGTGAAACTACTTATTAACTCAGTTGAGGTTCATCCACAACTATGGAATAATGGGCATCCGGTGGATGGATGGTGTGCTGGGGGGTGCTGGTTCACTGTAGCCATATAATGTTCCTAGGTAACCCCCAAAGTGCCATATTTTCAATCCTCAGATTGCGCGTTGCCAATAGTTTCCACCATATTTTAAGGGTAAGCAACAAGTGATTTTATTTTTCCCCAACAAATTTTGTCGTTTTTAAAACCCAAAAGTGGAATTTTTGATGAATTTTTTTTTAAAAAGTATAAATTCGACTATTTTTCTTTTTTTTTTGAAAAAAACCTTCAAAATTCTTATATCACAAAAATGGGGGATTTTTTTTTTAAAAACAATCTCATGGTTGGGAACTTGGTTCTCAAAGGGCATTATTTACCTTACACCCAACATAGCTAAGAGATATTCAACAATACCCTGGCTTACGGGCTTTACAGACCAGCAACCTTGTTGTTACCATGGTAAAAATCCCCAAATCCATTTAAATTATTTCATCTCTGTGCTACTACTACACATTACTAGTGTGACGATCAATTATTTTAATTTTTTTTTCTTATGTTTTCATACGGTTTTCAATAATTCATCATTATTTATGTCAATGTCAAATTTAATTTAAATTATTTGTATGTTTGATGGACATGAAAAGACACATGTTGATTTGTTTTTTCATATCCATGTCCATGGATAGGAAAAAAGAGTGAGATATAGTTACAAAATGGAGATAATTATTAAGAAAGTTACTAGAAAAACAAAGTTATTAAAAAAATAAAAATGAAGTAGTTAGACTTGAAAATGAAATAATTATTTAAAAAATTCTCTTTGGAGTTTTCTATAGACAACTATGCAAAGAATTACAAAACATCCCCCATTTATTGAACCATGACCCCCAAAAGAATAGTTTGTTGGTTCTTTTTGGCCTCTTTTAGACTTTTGAGGAGGATCTTGATTCTTTCAAGTATTCTCAACATTCACAGCAACGTCCATGGAAAGAAATTAAAAAATTAACAAAGGAAGCAAACAAAAGAAAGAAAGAAATAGATAGAGAGAGAGAAAGATAGAGAGAGAGAATGAAAGACAGAACAAAATATAAAGAAAGAGAGGAATAACAGAAACCTAGTAGAAAATCGACAATGACCGATGAATTCTTTACTGGTTAGCCTACATTAATGAGTCTTTGGGAAAGGATGATGGTAATTCCATCCGAGAGCAAGGTTCCTCCAAACAGAATTGGATGAAAAGTGTCCAAAAGAACCCATTAGAGCTCAGAACTTTGGATGCACTTTTGAGGATGTCTTTATGCGGAAAGGAGATGCAAGATAAGGATTGACAATATACAGTTATCCGTAGTAAAGTTACCCTGTCTTCACCCTCACTTTGGGCGTGCTTTCACCCCCTATCTCCTCTTTCAGTTGTATCCACAAATTAAGGAAATTTTATTAAATCTCAGTATGAAATGCTGAAACTCAGCATTTAACGCACAAAGAAGCTCGAGACATATTATAGTAGTTGTACTGGTAGGAGCAGTCAAAATATATGTAGTAGGCATGGAGGCGGCGCTCAGGAAAAACTAAAGACAAAGGAAAATTTCCAAAATTGGTGGAAGAACTAGTTTGTGTCCCAGTTATTTCGTTTTGTAAAATTTTCATTCCCAGTTATGGGTTTGATGCCCTATTATGCTGAAACTGGCCGTTCTCGCCCTCTAAAACAGCGACTTTACACATAACTCTATTATCTTTGACATTTGTATTGCTATAGGTTATTAATTTCAACACAACAATTTCCGTGTACATTGAGGGTCCCCCCATTGAAGGTTAGATGGATGTAAATTGTAAGTTCCTTAACCCTAAGGGCTATCGTCCCTAGGTTAAGGGGAGCTTATGACGATGATGCTTGGAATGAGGGAAGCCTTAGGGTTTAGGCTACCTTGTATGAAAACTTGTTGAAGCTAGAAGGATGGTAAGAAAAAAAAAGGCTGTCAAAGGGCTTGATGAGTGTCATGCCCGACCCTACGAGTAGGGCTCAATACTTAGCAAAATTCTGCCTCACTAATTACACTAAAGAATAATGGCAAATCAGAAAGGCACTTTTAGGACAATGTAAGGGATATTCTCCCAAGGGGCCTTAACCTTGCACCCCCCAAAGAACAACAAAAATTTCAGGCCTTGGGTGAACCAGCACCTACCTGGTACCATGGTAGCTTCAATCATCCGAGCCTAAATCAATTATAATCACTCTTCTGGGTGACTCCATTTAACTCATAGTTTGCCTTGTATAGTTTTTTATGAGATTCAAGTTCAAAATATTAATACATTTTAGCCTAGGTTTCTTCTGATTGATTGATTTATATATTGGTCCATTCAGGTTGCATTTTGATACATGTTATATGACTTTTACATTTTGATTTATTTGACATTTTGATACTTTTAGATTTCATAATTGCCATTTTTGGAAATCTTCACTCAATAATGTTGATTTCTTTCTGGATAATTTTAATTTCTTTTGTATGATTTTTGTTTACAGCCTTCTGTCCGGTTCCATGTTTGCAATATAGAGGATTGTTGTTTGCAGTCATATGTTGCAATCCTTAGAGCATCTCCACCGGGTGCCCAGATGTGACTCTGGACAGTAAAATTTATTGTGAAAAAGTCAAAATGTGCCGGTTTAGCTCAGGAAATTGGGTTTTCTGGACCAAATTCGTGAAGCTTGCCGTGGCTGGTAAAAGGTGCAACACATGTTGAAATGTTGTCCTTTTTTATCTTCTCGTGAAAGTTGGAATAACCAATTTTGATCAATTTTAAACTTAATAGAAAAAAAAGACTTTTTAACCTAAAAGATTCAACAAAAGCGGGGCAATTTTGAAATGAAATTGCTCACCTTTCAAATGACACAGGCAATTTCGTGCTCAAAATTGCCTCACTTTATTTTGGAGGAATGAATCTGCTCTATATAACATGGTCTCCAAATACATGAAATTGTTTTGAGCGGTGCTTTCTGACCCAGGGAGGGTCACTGGATTAAATTCATGTAACTAGACAGCTGACCTGGAGGTAACTAGGGTTCATTAACCTAATGAATAAGTAAGTAATGTAGGATGAGAGAGATCATTCAAGGAATGAAATAATAAATGAAGGAGAGGGCTAACCCTCCAATGAATGATCTGGCTGGTCTTAATGAATGGGCCTGTTGATAAGGGATGAATGTTCAATATTTACTTTAACAGATGTTAATGTTAACTAACCATGGTGGTCCATTTCTTGTGAAGTTCATGGCACACTAGTGTATAGCCTGTGCCATTGTGAACTGGTTACCAAACTAATTTTTCCTTTCAAAACCAATTTTTATAAATTAATTGAATTTCCAATGACAAAAACTACTAAACATTCAATATATTTCCTCCATGCAATTTTCAAATCACCGTCATTAAATCCTATTCACTGAAGACTTCCCAATAATGCCAAGAATGCACCCAAATTTCCCTATATTTTTAGTTTAGATTCAAATGATTCTCCACTCTAGTGTTGGAACATTATGAAACCAACTCTGTGCACCCCTACTCATTGAAGGCTTTCCAGCAATACCAAGAGTGTGGCAAGAGGCACTGTGGTTTGAGGGATTTCAATCTGACAAACAACAAACAAAACAAACAAACAACTTTCCTTCATAGATAGATTTCTTATTTTAACTATTGCTGGGTTTCAACTTGCAAGAAGGGGCAGAGCCACTTCCGTGATACCTGAATCTATTCATCCATTGCTCCACATGATTCCTCCGAGTTCCTGGAGCATCCCTTGTATGCACAGGTGCATAATAATCTTCATGCTTCTCCCAGATAATGGGTGCATCATGATGCATCTAGAAATCTTCCCCTCTACAGACATTCAAATCTCACATGATGTTACTTCACTAGGTTTGGCCCAGGATACTGCTGAGGTTATCAATGTTATTCAGTTTGCAGGCCCACTGTTTAGGGGCAGTAGTTTGATGCACTAGATTTCAGTTATACAGTTCACTAGCCATGACAAGTCACAGCCAGGCTCAAAGCACAATTTAACAGCTGACAATGATGTCAGAAGTACCTGAGATGGTGCAAAACTTGAGAAGGTTCACCTTCTGATGAACTCAATCACAAAATAGCCACAATGTTATATTTGCAATACGGAATCCACATTGTCTGCATAAGTATAATGAGCACAATGGTGACAACAACCAAAACATAATTCAAAGTCACATGGTGCTAGTTTTTAGCAATCAGAGAACTGATCTTGCCCTCTTGGACTCAAACAAACATACTCTCCTACAGTCGACAATTATCAGCCCCTTCAAGAATAAAGAACAGTCACAAATCTTGCAGCACTCCTGCAAATGCAACTCTGCTCCAAAATTACTGTGAAGTGGTCCCACAAATATAACAATAGACTACTTGTCCAAATTTAACTAAAAAGGCCTTAAAGAGGGCCTCCAATAGGAAGGGCGCAACCCCAACTTGCCATGCAACGCGCCAGCCAATTATCACAGCCAGCCGCATGCCACCGACTGCAAGAACTGTAAGACTGGCAGCACTCAACCAAAATAGCCCCATGATGTCTTTCCCACTGGCATGACCAGCCAACCAAGCAGCCAGCAAAAAGCCCCACAAATAACCTGAGGATTTCTCTGTCAACAGTATGTGGTGGCCACTGCTGCCCCCAGCAAAAATAGGCAAGCCACAGGCGCCACCCAGAAGGTAGAGTATCACAGCACCCATCCCCAGGTGTGAACCAAGGACAACTGATAGGGCCAGGACCGCAAGTGACTGAAGAGTGATGGGAACTGGATTACCAGGCCTGTATATGCACACCTGGGCTGCAGCTGCTAATGCTATGGCACCAAGAACACAGCGCAAGACCATGGCCTTCCAATACAAAGCTTCTTTGGCACCCTGCTTTATGTATGGCTTCATTGATGGGACCATGCTTGTATTGTGCACCAAAAGACCTCCAATGTATGTCGCCAGTACAGATTGTGCATCAGATTCAATGACATGATCATGGGAAAGCACAACAAAATCAGCATATTTCCCTGGAGATAAAGATCCCACATAAGTATCCATGAAACTTGCATAAGCAGCTCCCACACTATACCTGCAAGAATCATCTGTATGTGTTAGAAGTAATAAATCATTTCAGGAAGAAGACTTTGCAAGTTCATGGAAATCCCAGAGGATTTAGAAGAGCACACTTGCAACACAATGTAACAAGCAAAAATAATATGGCCAAAACAGCAGTAAGTATAGGGCAAACGTGCAGATGAAACATGATCAATCACACCAATCTGCAGGAGCATGGCTCTGAAATGTGTGTGCCCTGCATTTCTGGTTCTCATCTCAAAGAGGTTGAGAAGTGGGAGAGGCAATATGACATTTTGCTTTCTTTTCAGGTTGTGGTTTCTTCAATATTCACACCAAATCTGCAAGATAATGGCCATAAAACA
Source organism: Sphagnum contortum (assembly GCA_963920785.1). Taxonomy (NCBI): domain Eukaryota; kingdom Viridiplantae; phylum Streptophyta; class Sphagnopsida; order Sphagnales; family Sphagnaceae; genus Sphagnum; species Sphagnum contortum. The sequence continues at coordinate 4,939,253 of OY987281.1, forward strand.
TATGTACTCTACATTTCTGGTCCTCTGCAAGCTTGAGAATTGGGAGAGGTGATATGGCATCTTCATAGCTTTCTTTTCAAGTTGCGGTTTCTTAAATATTTCTTTGTCCACAGACATATGCAACTGAGCTTATTGATCTGCAAGCAACTCAGGTGAACCTAGCAAGTGCTTCTCTGGTAAAGCCATATGACTTGGTTGATGGCACAGGAGTCAAGGAGAGATTTCCTTGTGATAAGCTGTTCTGCAATGTGATATGTCCTCACACATGCATGGCCACAACTTCAGCATGAACAAATAAAACATAAGCCCAACTTGCAATTCATAATAATACTCAACTCACCCTGTCAAAGCAGCTTCACTTGAGATAATTTCAAATGGAATCCACGGTGACTGCCAGCCATTGGGGGTCCTTCTTGTTGCTGCTTGGATGCCTCTTAAGGGATCAAGTGGGGACACCTACACCAGAAATATATATAATATGTCCCATCAAGCATAAGTCTATCAGTCTCATTATCTTTTTTAACTCAGAAGGGTTCCAATTCCAGACAATCCTCACAAAGTTGCAAAAAGAGACTGCTATGGTAGAGACCATGAGGAAAGTGGACACTTGATAATGGCTTTCTAAGGAGCATTGAGTTTGTCTTCTAATATTGTCAAACAGAATTGCCCCAGAGTAGCCACTGGGTGCCACCATGCATAATCTTCACCAAACATGATAAGTTTCATGACGATGGCTGTTTGCAGGATTATGAGGCAAATGTCAAGTTGAACTCACTGGCCAATCTGAACCCAGTGCAAGCTGTGTGCCATTTCCTAGAAGTGAATTGAAAAGGTAAGAACTCTGTAATGCTCGCTCCTCTCCTAGCTTCCTAGAAGCATACTCCGCATCATCCAGCAGGTGATATGGCTGCCACCAACATAGAGAGCATGAAACCAAGTTAATTACTATGCAAAGCTAATCATAGCAGGGAATGTCCTTTTGTACTATGTAACCCTTTTTGCTGAATGTACCTGGTCAAAGCTTCAATATATTGCAGCTACGAAAAGGTGTAGACATAAGACCTGCATATGTTAGGACTTACTTGCACAGAAGCAATGACACTACTTGCTCCAAAATGTCTAGGTGCCCCACCTGAAAGATGCTGGGCATGTTCAATCTGTCCCCACCAACCAGCCCAGAGAGACTAGTTACCCCCATTGCAATTTATCAGAAAACGCAACTTCTATGCTGACAGTGAATAATAGAATCAAATGCAGACAGTGGACTTTTAAGGTCAACATAGTGCCAAAGATGTGCACCATTCCGATCAGTGCTGTGAATGTCTGCTGAGACAAGAATTGACAAACCAAACTGTCTGCAAAGGACAGGTACTGACACCTCATAACAGCCTGCTCAAACAATAGAGAAGTCCCATTCAGATGTCTTGCAGAGTTGCAATTACTCTGAAACGTCGATCTCGGTGCCCATTCTTAGATTTAACAGTGTCAAACATTGCTAAAACTTGATCATTTGCTGCATCTCCAATGGCATGAACTGCAACCTACAAAACCAAGAGACCACACCACACAGGACATTTACCAACATCTTGCATGTGGAGACAGGATGATGTGGCAAGAGAGACTCACTTTGTAACTAAACAACCATGATCCAGCCTCATACACAATCAATTTGTTGTACAGGCAGCTCCTACCTGAAGTCCAGCATTGTCTGCTTCTAAGACAGCTTCAAGAAGCCAGTCAGGATCTGAGACATGAAGCCCATAATTGGTATTATCATCTGCATATGCCTGCCAGAAATGGCACACACATTAGGAATGCATTATTTGATGTTGAAAAGGAAGTAGTCTGTATGTGTTGTTCTACCAACACAGGAACCCTCCAAGAAATCTGTCAGCCAAACACTTTCTACAATCCCATACCTTTCCTATGTTCATTCTCATTAGGCCTATAACCTCCTCAGAGTTTTGCTGAAAGTAGCAGTATGTACCTCATGAAACAGAGCAGATCCAGATCCCAGACTCCCATCAGCAAAAGCCTTGACACCGCCAACATGCAACCAATGGCTGACAGGGGATCTCCTCTGCTCGACCAATGCCTGCAGGCATAACCAGATGTACTGTATGCCTTGTCCCTTGACAGAAACTTGGTTCACTATGTACAGTAGATTATGACTCCAGGACATGTAACTGGACAATAATAGAATTTCCTGATCAGTGAGACAGCATTCTCCTCATGCAGTAGATCCCAGACTAGTCTGATTTTACACTTTGAAAACTTCTCTTTAGGTACAGCTTGGGAGACTCACTGCAACAGCAGGCCAGGTCTCCAGTGGTAGAAATGCAGACACCCTCACACACATGGTCCCAGTTGCCTCTGCCCACATGTAGACATCTGACAAAAAGAAAATGCACAAAGAAGATAGGGGTATAGTCTTTGCCCAGACCTGTAGGTTCTTGATAAACCCCGAAGAAGTGTCCTTCAGAGCAATATAATTTTGACTTGTCCTGTTTTCTTAGTTGATTCTGTGCTCTTCAAGATGAATTCGAGGACATACAAGGATATCATAACATAACAAAAAGAGTTGGACACTTGATACCATTAAAATCATCCCAAGCTTGCTGTGCAGTCTCCCCTGGGCTAAATCGCCCAAAATCTACCACAGAGGTCACACCTCTGGCCAAGGCGAGTTTGCCTGCTGCAATCAGTGCTGCCCTCCGCTCTTCAAGTGATGGTTTAGGAACAAAACGAGTTACAAGGCTCATTGCTGTGTCCACAAACACCCCTGTTGGAACTGCAGAGAATACAAGTTGACCATCATCCAAGAGCAAGGGCAGCTGAAAGCCGATATGGCCTTGCTAAGCACATTACAATGTCTATGTGAACAAATATAGATGTCCTTCCCAGCAGAAAAAGAAGATAATATGATGACAAAGGTGCACCTTGCTTGTCTGATCACTATGTTTAGTCTCACACTTGCAGTAGGATAGTGTACACAGAAAATGTGCACTCTCTTGCTGCTTAAGATGTCAATGTGCAACCAAAAGTCAGTTTCAAGAAATGTACCCCCATGGATATCCTTCTGGATGGTGCCCCCTTGTGGCTCAGGTGTATCTTGGGTTATGTTAGCCAATTCCATTGCCACAGAGTTTGCCAAACACATGTGCCAATCTTGTCGACAAACCCACACCTGCAATGTGCATTCACCAGTTGGCAGTTACGAGTGACAATCTAGTGAATTCCAAGCCTAGACTCTGCCGCTTGCCTAACAAAGACCATCAGGAAAAATGATAATTTTGAGCAGTGTGTGAGCAATCAGCAAATCGTACTTCAAATGTGTTGCCAATAATCTGTTGCAACAGTTCTTCTCACACCAACTGTTGAATCTATTTTTCCTGAAGGGACCATAATCTTTCCTCATGGAAACACCTATAGGCTGCTGTAGTGTAGCTAACGAGATCATCAGTAATGATCTGATTGCAACATGCAACTTGTTATAACTTACAGGATGGCTCACTGTCACACTATCGATCCATGAAGCTTTTGGGAGTTCTCCACCCCAATTCTCATTGTTCCAGTTTGATCCAAGGATCCAGTGTCCGTTCTTGGTGCCTGCAACATCACATTAAAACTCTTTAAGTTGTCAACACGTCAGAGGCAAATCTTTCTAAAAGGAACTTGATTGTGACCATGGCATCATGACTGGTGTCTACATTTTATGGACAAACCTTCCAAAGATGCTCATAATCATACATCTCTAAACTTCAGACACTATTCCATGACCGATAGATCTACAATGAAGCCAACATAAGTTTGAGACCTTGTGCAGCAAGCCTGAGCTTGGCTGTAAATTGAGCACAACTGTGTACACCTCCAAGATCAACATGTCTCATCTGTCATGGCAATCCCACCAAGAAACCAATATCAAAGGGATATGCAGTTCTCAAGCTCCATACCAGCTCTGACAGACCAGCAACTTTCAGTAAGGCTAGAAATTACAGATGCAACACAATTCAGTCTCTCACAAGATGTGTTGTCTTTCCTTACAAGAATATATTGAAGCTACTGTTTTATGACTTCACCTTTCAATGCTAAGCATGAACAGCTGTGCAGTCAGATGACCTTCTGGGCACAGAAGTATGATCACTCACGGGTTATGCCTTCTCACATACCATCAGCCCACCAGAAATGAAATGGACATGTGAGTCGATAAATCCTGGTACCACAAATCTGCCACCCAAATCCACAACCTTTGTTTTTGTGCCGATGACTGCAAACTGTTTCAAAAGAACAAGTCATGGATAAGAGAAACCATGTCTAATGAGAAAGTCAATCATTTTTCAAGGGGCTGTATAACAGCAGTGGTCCCTTGTCCACCTGAGACCATTCGAGGTGATGAACCAGCCATGAGGTTGGTAAATCAGAAACAATGTCAAGCCTTCAAATTGCAGGTTACTGACCTGAATTTGACTGGAGTTGCCAATCTTGGAAACCTGGCCATGAACAACTGCCATGAATTCTGCCCAGGGCTGCCTAGGGTTTCCTGTCCAAATTGTAGCATTCACATACACAAAATCTGCAGTCTTGTCTTCCTCCCATCGCAAGGCCTTCTTCAGATCTTCCTTCAGGCCCAGATAAGTATCTGGGTTCAACAACCCTGCACATACAATTTCTTGCAGAATGAATTTGACAACTTTGTTGATTACATCTTCGACATGTAGCCTGTACAAGAAGGTGAAGTGGCGATGTTTTGCAGAGGGCTGTATGTCTCTGGCAAGTGTGAGTGACATTAATAGCTCATTAAGTAGCCCACAGCCATAGCAATATGCTTAGGGTTTGGAGCTGGCCATCTTCTGCTAGAGAAGCTGTCTAGAATTGAGGATTATGTTTGAAGGGGGATCATACGTCCCTCATTTTTGGGTGATGACAGAGCCTGCAACATTCGAGCTGTGCATGATCCAAGACTGCCACGAATTCAGCGAGACATGAGAAGGACCTTCATCGCTTCTCAGTAACAAGCTCATGACCCATGAGCACATGGTGATATCTATTTTTCTTGAATCGAACGGAGGCCATTTTTTCTTCCGACACGCTAAACAAATCCCCTAATCTGATTTTTAAAATTCTTTTCCTTTAATGTGGGCGGCTCCTTGCTATATAATTCAGCTCCTTGTGAATAATGTCTCTAAACAATCAGTTCACCAAATGCATTTTCTTTTTCTCCCCTGCTCTTGTCTTCTTCGACCAAATCGGACTTTTTGTCCTTGAAGCCCGGTATCACAAGCTTCCGTATGTGAAGAAAGCAGGAAGAGGCAATCACCTACGAAAACGGACGAAACGACAATCAACACTGGCAGCAGCAGCCCCTGGAGCATGAGCAGGCCGCAGCGACCCATGGTGAGAAGCCCCACGAAAGATTTGTTAAAAGACTGACGGCAGAGTGCATTCCAATCACTCCTGCAGTCGAACCTCAGATTGCAACTCAGTGGACTTGTTCAAGGAGAAGACAATCTCAATCACAGGCAGAAAAAAGACCGTAGAATTCTTTGCGCGCCAGCGCACTAAGACGTGAGCCTTAACCACACGGTAAGGCTGCCTAGCAACACACTGCAACAACAGTGTCTCAGCTCCTCTCACCGGCCCCTTCTATGGACTAGGTAACTGGCGAGAGCGAGCAGGTTACCGGACATAACCTTTATGTATGAGCGCCCCGAGTGCAGGTTAGGGTACGGTTATGAGGTTCAGCCAACTAACGACCAAGAACTTGCAAAAAAAAGATCATTTTTTTAGCTTTAAAAATGTCAAAAGGTAGCAAATTATGTAACAGAAGCAGGCACCTCTTGCCCAAGAGGGAGCTGTCACGTTACGTTATCAAGATGCTCCTTCAAACAATCAGTGCAAGACTTCCATCTCCATTTGGCCAAACAAGTCTCTGGTCATCTCCCTCACTAATTTGCCCGGGTCTCTCCAACTCGAAGAAGAAGCTTATGTGAATCGAATTAAACTGAAAATAGCTGACCTTTTTTTTTTTTTTTTTTGCAAGTACCTTAACTTACACAAAGCATAATCTTCAAGTTGTTGCTAACATAAAAGGTATACCGTTCTACACTAATTAAAACTATTTGTAAAAATGTTGAAAATTTCAATAAAATAATTTTTTTGTCCAAGAGAAATTTTTTTTGTGAAGGAAAATAGAGAATCTATGGGAATATTCGAGAATTTAAAAAAAAATCTTTCGACCATGGAATGTTCAAATTTTAATTAATTATTTGACAAACATGCGTTGAAGCTGCCATTCGTGCTACGCTCTAAAAAGCATATTTTTTTTCTTCCTATGGCCAAGAAGATCTGCTCTACGAAATGGCGAAAATATGGCTAAAACCAGAGTATGCGAAGATAGCGCGGCGAAACCACTGCAATCCGCGCTGCTTCCATCTAACGGCTCTCATCCCAGAAGTTGCCGACATCGACGGCTGCTGTCGGCCCTTGAGATTGTGGCTCAGTATCTGGATAAGGTCCTCATCCTAGTGGCCGGCCTCTCGGAAAAGAGGCTCCAAATCCCATTTAGATGGCCCCCAAATATCTGATGTGTCGTTTTCTGCTTGGTCTGAAAGTCTAGCCTCTGGAATTTGGGCTTCTCTTTGGCCTTTGATTTTGGCATTCAGGAGGAGTTATGGCTATGGTGGTCAATGCTGCATGTGTGTGAGAAGAGAAGCTCCCTTTCACAGTCTGTTTGACAACTCCGAGCTTCTCCAGCTTGTAGTTTGCGTGTCGCGTTTCTTCGAGAGGGGTGGTGTGGTCGTAACGAGCTTGATTTTGCAGCTGGAGGATTGATTAGAGATGGCGGCCGTTGCTGCGAGGGTGCAAGTGCAGTCCCGTGGCACAGTCTGTGTGCAGGGCTCGTCATCTAGACTACTGGGAGGCAAGCCTTTGTGCCTTGCTCCACTCCCCTCTACCTCAACCCGAGGTGTTTCTCTGGTCGTGCGCGCAGGCTCTGGCTTGCCTTCTCCCACTAAGGTAAACTCATTTTGCCCCCCGCCCCCGGAACCCGCCCTTCGCTTCTTTTTCGTTTCTGTTTGGCAGTCTGAATCCAGATGGAATTCTTGAGAGAGTGCCAGTCTGCGCGATTTCCATATTTTCAGATTTTTTCTCGTAGCTTTAGCTCAAGATTATTGAACTTTGAACCCGAGCATGACCTCAGTTTAGAACTAGGTAGGGGTCCCCTGATTTTGGGTCGGGTTTTCAGTTCTTTTTACTTGGCTTTCTTCAATTTCTCTTCTCAAGTTTGTAGCTACTAAATCTGCTAATTGATAGTGAAGTGAGCTATAGATTAGACCATTGGTGAGCGGTACTAATGGAGTTGCCTATTTCTCATTTTGGAGATTTGGTATGCTCGTTTGCCTTTGGCGGTACGCTGTTTCAAGGAACATTATTCCCGGTTCTCTCGCTTTGGGTTTTCTTGGTAAATTGTTGTTTTCAGTTCAACGAGGCTGCATTCTTGGTATGACGGATATTGCAGTTTCCACCGCTCATGATTTGGAGAATTTGTTGTATTTGTTTTTCACACGAGTTGGAGATTGTTGGCTTGAAGTTGTCTCTCTGAGTCTATACAGTAGAGTAGAGGTGTCTAGATCTCTGGTTGTGTCGTTCTCTGATTCGCAATCTTGAAAGCATTTCTCACTTGTTTGTGAAGCCAGGGAATGGTCGCTTCACTGTTGGCTCAGTGTGGTTTCTGGGTGTCTAGTAGCAGATGTGTCCAATTCAGGGTCTAGCTATATATGTTCATTGCGACACTGAAGAATCAACATTCCAGATAGCCTGGCAAAGGCTTGCTGTGCTTTCAGGTGTTGGGTATGTCTGTAGGTGGAATGAGTTGTGGGGGTGAAATTGTCTTGTTTCAGGATTCAAACAGGGCATTGATCTTCGCTTCCAAACAGAGCCTCTCTTATCTTGATGGCAGGTACAGATTATCACTTCCTCTTAAGGCCCTTTTATGTGACACTTTCAAAGATTCCAAAGATATGTATATCCTTGTTCCAATTAGGTGGAAGAATCCTCAGATTTGTCTTCTTGGCTAGATTTCCTGACACATAACTTCTTCCTCATGTTAGTCAGTCTTTAAGTAGTTAATGGGTACCCCAGTGTAGCCATTTTTGCCAACTTCCACCTCTGCACCATGTGTAAGTCAGATTTTTTTTCATTGTCTTGTCCAGTCTCTTGTGTGTCCCTTTTTCATTCTAAGTTATCCTTAGCAAGAAGGTTTCTAGATAATTACTATTTTCAAACATGCCTGTTATCTCTGACTTCATGTATCAAGACCAAGACTCAATTATGAGCTGAATTGTTGTGTTCAAAGCTAGAAAATCCAGGAGAACACAGAAAGGAAAAAAGCCAATAAGAACCAAACAAAAAAAAGCAGGAGAGAGGATAAACTTTAACAGGATACATTTAAGAGAATAATCTTTTCAGGAAAAATTGGCCATTCAGGATCAAGAAGCCCTTGAAATAAACAATTTTGAAGAATCCAAAGAAATCTCCTATTTTCCCTCTTTGCTGATGTGTTGTCAGATCTGAAATCTCTTTGACCTTATGAGTAGGTCATCTCTCAGTTATATTGTGGCTGACTTCAATCATAAGCATTGAGAAGTTCTCAATACTCATGTAGATATGTTCTTGTTCCAATTGAAGTGAGAATGACTATCTTGACATTCTGTAATCTAACAAGCTGTTTTTGCATTTTCAGTTTGCCAGGAGACTATGGTTTTGATCCACTGGGTTTGTCCGACCCAGATGGTGCCGGAGGTTTCATTGATCCCAGCTGGCTGTCATATGCGGAAATCATCAATGGCCGGTATGCCATGCTTGGAGCTGCTGGTGCAATTGCCCCAGAGATCCTGGGGAAATTAGGATTGATTCCACAAGAGACTGCACTGCCATGGTTCAAGACAGGAGTGATACCACCAGCAGGGACTTATGACTACTGGGCAGATCCTTTCACATTATTTGCATTTGAGATTGCCCTCATGGGATTTGCAGAGCACCGCAGAGCTCAGGATTACTACAAGCCTGGATCCATGGGCAAACAGTACTTCTTGGGTTTTGAGAAATTCTTGGGAGGATCTGGAAACCCTGCCTATCCTGGTGGCCCTATCTTCAACCCTTTGGGCTTTGGCAAGAATGAGCGTGAGCTTAAGGACTTGAAAATCAAAGAGGTGAAGAATGGGCGGCTGGCCATGCTTGCAATTCTGGGCTATTTCATTCAGGCCATATTCACTGGTGTTGGGCCTTTCCAGAATCTGTTGGATCACCTGGCCGACCCTGTGCACAACAACGTCCTTACCAACTTTAAATTCCCATACTTATACTAGTTTTGTGTAATTTGCTGGAATTTGACGAAATATCTCATGAATGAAGACTGCACGTTCTGACTGTAATGTGTACTGCACCCACCCAAATGTAAATTTCTTCCTATGTCAACACCCATAATGAATGTGCTATGCCATTTGTATTAATATTTCTTATTTGCTGGACATTGAGTTGCTGTGTGTTGATCGGCAATGTAAAGGCTGCATACAAGTTAGAGTGTGACAGAATTAGGTGGTCTTCAACCTAACACAAACTATCGGAAATCATTACTGAAGACTTATGTTACAGCTATTGTCAACCCAGGATTAGGATTACTACCTACGCCAAATGTGTTGGGTAGGGTTGATCACCATAGGTGTGTAGGGGGGATCTTGGTTCTCATGCAACAGGCAGCAGGCTGGAGTACTTGACTGCTGTTTAGTTTCATTGTGACTAGTCACTTGTATCCACAAGACATCTGGATATGTGTCAAGAGAGGCAGGCATTTTGGAAATCTGTCACTGGAAATGTGTCAAAGAGAGACCTGTGCATTTTGTGAAAAATGTGGAGAGTCAGACAGGCTGAAAATGTGTCAAGAGAGCTCTGCTGAGCCAGGAAGTCATCAAGAAAATTATCATCTGAGGCCTGCACAACCTGCAATCAAAACTTGAAAGACAAACAGTCTGGAAACATGTCAAGAGAGCTTTGCTCAGTGAGGAAGTCATCAAGAAAATTATCATCTGCCTGCAATCAAACTTGAAAGGCAATAAAATAATTTGTTGAGAATCAGACAGTTTGAAAATCTGTCAACAGAGCTTTACTGAGCCAGGAAGTCATCAAGAAAATTATCATCTGAGGCTTGCACAACCTGCATTTAAACTTAAAAGGCAATCTCTACAGTCTGAAAATGTGTTAAGAGAGCTTTGCTTAGCCAGGAAGTGATCAAGAAAATTATCATCTGAGGATTGCCCAACATGCAATCAAACTTCAAAGGCAAAATCTCCTCTGTGCACGGCCTTTTCCCAGGTGTTGTTCCTTGAATGGCTAGGATATTTCTACGAAACGAATGGACTTTTGTGTGTTTTCTATATCCGCTCAATCTCCAATTCTTTAAATAGACATGCAGCTCCAGATTCCGTGAGCGCGCAAAAACCGACTTTTGGAGAATAGAATATAACGCTTTTGAGCAAAAACTGCGTCAAAATGTCAAAACTCATGAGAATCTGGACGTCTGGACAATCTGAGGTCGAAAGTCATCCGCTGGCTGGACAAAGAGGGCATAACGAGTGACGGATTTTTCCTTTGGTTTACTTACCACCAGTTTTCCTTGCATCTCCTCTGCGTGGTGCTACCATACTTGTTCTGTCGCTGGTCTACACGAAATCCGTTCGATTCTGGTTTCGTGATCATGATTGCTTTGGAGGCAAGGTGTTTGTTGCTCAATTTTTCTGCTTTTAGGAGTTTCGACGAGAATTGTCGGGACGATTTGAAGTTTTGTAAGGAAAGTTGGAAATCTGCGACCAAGTGCAGAAACGAGCCACTCCAAGGTACTCCTCTTCTTTGATCCACAGTTTATCAACTTCATAACACAACTGCTGCACAAGAAACTTCTAATTTTTTCGGCTTCGTGGATTTGTTCTCTCGAAACATATTTAACAGAGGGCTTGACAAAGGATGCAACGGAATTTGGCACCTGCTCGTGACTGATCACGAATACTGAAGTCACGACCGGGTGCCCGGCACCATCGGATCACTTGTGGCCCTCTCTCCCACATCCTCGTGCACACCCTTTGATGTGCGTTCCTGCGAAACTTCAGAGATGAAATTTTTGTTTTTCTTATTATTTCGTTGTTCTAGTGAGCTATTCTACACGTTCACGAAACCCTCTTTCCTACATATAACCTCGTTGATCTCACGACTAATCAGTGGAATACTCGGTTCGAATAGTCAATTGTTGAGAAACGCACAGATGCGTTACATTCCGAACTAGTTGCTGAAAAGCGTTGCATCATGTATTGTGCAAATGCGCATGAATGGAGCTATGGCCTATGCTGATGTTCAGTTTCCGTATCTGTGTAGGCAACAGGCATGGAACAGTTCAGAGATCGTGTGGAAGAAATCGCGATCATTGTTACGGCGGTTCGTGAGGGTGCAACAGCCAGCATGATCAATGGAAAGCAATGTGGGAGTTTGGCGAGTGTATACGAGGGCATTGATCATTATCTCAAAAAATTGGGGAAGATGGATGCTGCAAATGACGTACGCTTATTGCCATTGCTGGATGAGATTATTCGTGTCCTTGAGAGGGGAAAGGTCCTAGTCTTGCAATATGGAAGTGCACAATGGTTCGAACTGGCAGTGACCAGGGGAGATAACCGGGAGGCCTTTAAGGAGATCCATTTGTTGCTTGAGACTAACATGAAAACATTGCAAAATCACATTTCACAAGGTTACTGGCCAACGAACTTGTGGTATTACATATCAGATGCAAAACAGAGAAGGAGGGCAATTGCAGAGGACGATCATGACAAGATACTGGAAACATTGCAGATGTTTTATGAGAATTTGCCAACAGCAATTGCTAAGCTCAAGGGAACACCCCAGATGTACAACCTCCCTATCAATATGCAAATAGATCGGCGAGAAGTTAAACTTCAGAAAATTATTGGAAAGGGGGCTTATGGGTTGGTGTTTGAGGCATGCTGGCTTGGTTGTAACTTTGCTGTCAAAATCATAAAAACAGAGGATATCGATGCATTGAGGAAAGAGGTGGGGATCCTTGCAAAACTTAGCCATCCACACATTGTACAGCTAGTAGGCTTCTCTAGAGGTTCTAAGAATAGCATGATTCTAATGGAGCTAATGGATGCAGATTTGCATCATCTCATTAAAGATCGAGTTAAATCTACTCCACAGGCTCCACCATTTCCACCAGAAGTAGCCATAGACATCATCTCTCAAATTGCAACAGGCATGGCATACCTACACAAACAGGGAGTTTTCCACGGAGACCTCAAAGCCTCAAATGTGCTTGTCAACCATTGTGGTGGCCACATTGAAGCTAAGATTGCAGACTTTGGGGTGTCACAAACTGTACAGCTCACCAAGCGTTTTGATACAAGCAAACATAGTGATGGAGGTAGTGGTTCAGGCTCTTCTGTTTATTCAAATCGATCATTTACTGGAGTCGTGGGTACAACTGGTTGGAGGGCACCAGAGGTGTCTGATATCCAAGTAAGTATCTAGAAATCCAATTCATAGTCAATTTTTTGGGGAAGGGATTTGGGGGTCTGAAACTAAGGTTCAAGTTTCTAGACATGAGAAAAAAAGTTTCTTTCAAAATGAAAGATTCTGATTCTATTGAGTCCAAAATGTGATTGGGAGCCTCTTCCCTTTTATAGATGTGCCTAATTTCCTTTCAAGCAAATGGAATGTCAAGGTTACTTCAACCAATGCTGCTTCATTTTGGTAATAAGTAATAACCTCAGCACAGGGCCTATTCCATTTCGTGAAATCCTTTGCATAGGGTGCACCCATATGGAGGACCTCCCACCTGCGCAGGCTCACCTCACTTATTACACTGGGTAATGCCCTGGCAACAGAGCATTACCCTACACCTTATACTGGCTCAGCTTGTATTTGGATGAGGTGTTTGCAAGTGGCCTTTCATACAAAGACATTCTTGATGAATAGGAGTAGAATCATATTGATTGTATTGATCTGTAATGGGATGATTATCTTGTTGACCACCCAGACCATAACAGTAGTTTTATGATAGATCAGATCCATTGTTGTTCGTAAACAAGGGCTAATCCTATTTTGTTTGGCTTTGCAACTCAGATTGAACAATGCAACCTCTCATGTTGGGTTTTTTCTTGGGTCAATTGTGTTCATGCTAGACAAACAAAGGGGAGACGTCATCAGTGAAACCAACATATACGGCAAAAGCAGATGTATTCAGCTTTGCAATGACTTGTTATGAAGTGGTCTCAGGGAAACTTCCATATAGCAGTGACCTACCACGACGGTCAGTCAATGAACAGGTCAGGGAAGGTGTGAGGCCTGCATTGCCTGAAGATATAAACACAAGGTTATCCAGCCTCATCCAGCAGTGTTGGCAAACTGAAGCTCCAGAGAGGCCTACATTTGAAGAGATTTGCTTCGATCTACAGAAGATTAAGGCCTTGGAAACTAAAGCTCCAGAGAGGCTTACATTTGAAGAGATTGACTTCGATCTACAAGAGATGAAAAAGGCCTTAAAAACTAAAGCTCAAGGGAGGCAGAAATTACAACAGAGGAAGAAGAGTAGGTGTACTATTAGCTAATTTAGTCTAGCTTCTTAACTACATATACTTATTAGAGTTAGTGGAAAGACATCCATTTAAAGGTATATATATTGGTTTAGAAGAATTGCAGCATTCATGTGACTTTCATGTTTTGTAGGTTTGGCTGGATTTCCAAATTTGAAAGTTGGAGTATAGACAATGTTTAGGCATGCAAGTGATTACACTATCAGTAACATCATAATCCAATGGTAGATATGATCTTTAAGAGCATTGTGTAGGTTGACTACTCAAATGTTTTTAATGGCTTTTATCAACCTATCAATATTACAGAACGTTTTTGTGTAGAACCTTGTAATTTCATTGAGGGTAGAAACTCAAATCTAAATGTGAATTCACCATTTCTTCATTTCCTACATTTAATTTTATTATTTTCATCTAATCAAACTCCCACTATTTAACAAAAGAAAATATGATATGAATTATGATGAGTCAATGTTGAATATTTTTCATTGGCAACTATACCCAAAACAAAAATAGTGCTCAGGATTCCTTGTTTGGATGGGGCAACAGAAATTGGGAACTTTTGACAAATATATTTTGCCCCAACATTGTAAGGCTTTTTGTTTACATACCAGTTCAAGTCTTGAAAGAATTTTTGTGGAAACATGAAGTCATAGTATGAGTTTGATAGGGCATAAAGCTTTACATCTTGATTTAAAATTTTAGCCTTTTACAAGAGTCTTATTTCAAGAGTTTGTGTAGTAAAACCTTCCAAGTGGATCTAATTTAATGATCTTTATGAAACTTCTTAAAATGCTTAAGCATGATGTATTTTGCGTTCTTTTTTGACAAATTAACAACCAACCCCCTTTGAACATGACACATTATTTAGAGATTATTTAAGTTTCTAGGGAAAATATGGGAATGTGATATCTGTAGGTGGACTGGTGGCAATAACCTGTGAGGTGGCAATTGGAATATTTCCCAATTTCATATAGACTTGGTGAAATAGGCTGTCAAATTGTTCGCAAAAGATTGGGAAATTTGTTCCTTACAACATCTTTGTTCTCTTTTTTGGATAAGGTTACCAAAAGATTGATAAATTTGTCAATTAACCTACAATGAATATTAAGAAGGTTAAACAATTGTTGTAGCAAGAAAGTTGGATAGATTAGTTTTTGTATTTTTTTTAACATTATTTTCATCTAGTTATATTGTCCCCAGTGTATTACAGGCTAGTAGACCATGGCATGTCCATTTGAATGATAAACATGTGAAATGGAAAATTGTACTCATATTCTCAATTTTTTCCATTGACACAATGGAAAAAATTACTTGTTTATATATGTATTTTCAATTGAACATAGATGTTCAAATGATTTGAACATTGTGCTTCTTCTTGTTTTCCATACATTGGGCTAGTTGATATGCATCACTAAACCCATGAAGTAATGATTCATTGTTCATAAGTGGAGTGAATTATTTTGAATCTGTTTTGAATTGATCAAGTATGGTTGTGATTTTACAAAAGTGGTGTGATTTCAATCTTGTTCTTATGATATTTCATCCATCATGTGTACATATCTCTGACACATATGTGGTAAGCAACTAAATGAACGTATATGGTCATCTAAGTTTTTATCATGTATCAATATTGACCTAGAACATAAACACTTGCAGTGGACTATATTTAAATGATAGGATGACTATAAAAAAGTATGGCATTATGTTGGATGGCAAAAGTCATATCAAGGAATTAAGGTGTGTTTGACATGTGTTAGTGGAGGTAATAGTAAGGGTCAATGTGCAATGAAAGAGAGGATAGAATGAAGAATAAGAATTTGATGAAGATTAATCGTGCGAAGAGGGTAATGTACAAACAAACATCACAGTAGATGATGTCTCCAAATGGGACTTAATTGATCTGCTTCAACCTAAAGAAGTTTATCAACATTTGTTCGTGGATTCAACTTAAACACATGTGACACCAATGGCGCAAGTGCCTATGGTGTTTTATGACATAAATTTGGTAATTCAAGAATACATGGTTGGGTGTACATGTGAATTGAATAGTAATTTGCTTGTAGACCATATTCAAGAATTTGAAGTTCATGCAATGATGTCTCCTACAATTGGATTGCGCCAATCAAATCATAATATGTGAGCAAATGTGTACTATCAATTTGGAGGCTTTTTTTACAACCCATATTCAATGCAGTAATTTCATCCTAGTGCCAACAAATTGAACTTTGACATTCATAGAATTACATTTGATTGCCATGCCATGGTAATTATACCAAATTAGATGGTACCCTAGGCTATTCAAGTACCATAATAGATAGGAAGAACCAAGAATGCACATGAGAATATATAGTGATGTGAAGAAATTTAAGCAAACACATGAACACTAACAAACATTTGTAATTGAGAAACCATTTCAATTGAAATGGAATTTTCAATAAATGAAGCTTGGCCAAGTGTTGGATTAGATCATTTTGCAATTGAAAGTGCAAGTTTTCATTTCCCATATCTTTTGCACCTCTTTTGAATTCTTCAAATGTTAAGCCTCTTTTTGGGATGGCACTTTTTATGGCTTAGGTTGTGGTACATTATTTTGTAGGTCATATTCAACTATCATGTCATGGAAGATGGTATAGTGTACACACATACATAAAAGTATATTGGTGATGGGGAAGAATAGACTAGAGATGGAGAGGAGTAAACCAAAGATGGTGATGAATACACAGGTGATGGGGAACTATAAGATGGAAATGGATAATAGTCTTTTGGAGTTGGGCCATATTTTGGTGAACAATTGTGCAGTAACCCCACAATGGCACGTAGGTCCTTCATCCATTAATTCTAAACTCATCTTAGAATTATGGAAAATATAGTCATTAAATATGACCAAAGGTGATGGTTCAAAACTAAAAGGTTTTAATTTATATTTTCCTTTTCCTACTATATTCAAAAGTCAACAAATGTATAAAACTACAATGGTCATAACAACAACAAAAGTCTATCATTACAATTATTCCAAGATGTTATAAGGATTTAAAATGTGCAAAGAAGTCCTTCCTTGGGAACTTGTGATGGTTTTTTAAAAATCTCTAAGATTTTATAACATATTCATTGTTGAAAGAAATGTTTCATTGGGGATAGATTTTGCTAAAACAACATTAATAGTTTAACATTGATTAAATCCAAAATTGTGAATTTTAATTAGAAAGGAGCTAGCACACCACTCATCAAACACAAATTTGTTGCCCATTGCCATTGTGCAATGGAAATTGCCCCTTGGAATCAAAGTATTATTTCTTACTTTGCATTGGCTATTATGATGACAACCACATGAACATTACCACCACGTGGACACTACTATGTGGAAACCATCACATGGAAACCATCCCACATGAATTTTTTTGACGTGTTGAAATGTAAATATTTGTTAGAAAATATATTCCCATGCTAAAAAAATATGTCAATTTGTTTTTACACAAATGGACAATGCTTTGAATTTTCTCTCTTGTTCTCATTCACCTACTCATGAAACAACATTCCTAGTTATCAATATATGTTCAATGGTTATAATAATGAAGTAGTGCAAGATTAGGTGCAACATAAACTTTGACCAACTTTAAAGGTTCATTGGCATTTAGTTTAATGGATTCATTGTGAGTTCACTTCTTTTTCTTCAAGTATATTTTCATGACTAATCCACTGGGTTAATTTCCCAATTGATCCACTATTGATTTTTCCACCACTACATGATATGCCAACATCAAGAGACTTCATTAATTTAGGTGCCTCATGCAAACCATGAAAAATTGATATACATTTCTTGAAAACAAATTGTATCAACCTTCACTAGGTCAATTAGACTCATCATCTAAAAAGTTAAATACTTTCAACCATGGAATCATCACATATGGACAATGCCTATAGAAACCATGCCCAATTGTTTGGCTTTTATAATATTTGCGAGCTAGAGTGGTTCACTTTTGAATCCATTTTAGGATTTTTCATAATGCATTTTTTACATTGCAAAAATGTATTTGAAAAATAACTTGTCAAATCAAGGACATTTAACCATGTATTCAAAATGAATTCCTCCAATATATTTAAGGTTCATTGACTCATCCCAAATGGCATTTCCACTTTAATTTTATTTATTTTTTCCAAAAAAATTAGTGCATATTTTAATAATTTAGATAATTGAATTTAAAAACCAACCATATGGGATAAACATTTTAGTTGCAATTTGTCACAACCTAGCATTAATACAAAAGTGGGGCATAGCTCATTATCCTAAATCATTATGAATCCATAAATATGAAATGTGGGCCAAAATCCAATAAAAATTGATGGTCGAAACCATCACATGGAAGATAAAACGGAAGGCCAAAGAAAGGCCAAAAGATGCATAGTCCACAGGAACCAAAGAAGGGAGAGAACTAATCCCTTTTGTGGTAGGAAGTTATCTCACCCACTGCTCATCTAATGTCACCTACATGCAAATTGTGAAGTCTAATAGTAATAGGAGGTCTAAAATAAACATCTTCCACCAACGTAATCTTCCTCTCTATAATAGAAGTTAAATCATGTTAAAGAGCAATATTCACATGTTGCTTAAAAAATTGAATGTAAAAAGACAAGGATAAATGAACTCTTGATTATCTATTGTGGAAAATACAAGCATGCTCCCTAATGAAACGATCCATATCATGCCTAGGTGCATTGACCACCTCCATGGCCATCAAAATAAATTGGTGTCCTTCATGAAGACTTTTATACTTGTGAATCTTAGCAATGGCATTAAATTCCATAGCTACACATTTTGGTTAACACTCGTAACCACCATCTTCCATGTTGGGTTAATAACCACCACAGGCTAGTTTTCATGAATCATGTAAAGATCGATTTGTAATGGAATTCTTAACATAAGGGTGCATCATTAATTTTTCCATACAACGTGCCCAATCTTGCAAGCGAATGCATACATGATGTTTTTAATGGCATCATGTGTGGCTAACCATTGACTTTTGAAAAGACAATTTGTTAAATGTGTGTTAGATGCATCTAACCCTTGTCTACACTCACACGTGAAAAAATTATATGTCGATGGTTGAATCGAACTGAAACAAAATGCATTGTTGAGGGGAAAATAGAGTGTGCAATGTGGAACGAATGGATAGATGGCCTAATAATCAACCATAGCTTCACCTCCTTGCCCGAACAAGAGCAAATGTGAGCTTTAGATGATGAAGAAAATGGAATCATCTTCCAAAATACATTTAAAAGAGGTGTTGTGATGGATGTCCATAAAAAATGTTTGCAAACCTAGGGTGCTGATAACTGCCAAACTTTCAAAAGAAGGGTGCATCTTTTTAGCAGTGGGTAGAAGGCCATCCCAAGTTGCATGAAAACATGATTAAAGGGGTTGTGGGCCTCCTTCAACCTGAAAAACACTCCTCCAAAATACGTTTATAAAAAATATGAAATATGGAGCACAAATATGGAGCCACCAAAACCGAACTCCCGAGAAATGTAGATTAAAAGCTTATACCACCAAAAGAAATTGGGAGTTGAATCTGATACCCCGTTAAGGGGCCTTGAATAAACTCCCATGACCCTAGACCCATAATGTCCCCACATATTTGCATAATTCTTTTGCTAAAACTCGTTAAAAAAGATGGGAAGGAAGAAGAAATAAGTATTGTCTAAGTGGGATAAGAAGGTTGATGAGCGACACATGAAAACAAAATGCCCAATGTAACTTGTGTGTTTTTAACGAAAGGAAGATCATCAATATGTGCCACATCCTAAGATAAAACCTTGTTAAAAATTTGTGTGACAAAGTCCTAAAAACCCATTAGCACACCAAAATGCATAAACCATTTGTGACCAAAATGTAGCTTTGAAAAATATTTATGTTTGAAAATATCTTTAATCGACTCCAAAGCTTGTATTTTGACACCTTGACCCTAAGCCTAACTAAAATTAATTAGGTTGAAAAGTGGTCAAAAGTAGGAATAATTTTGCTCATAAGGCCCACAATGTGGGTATTGTCTGTTAGGGATGAAAAACACAATTAGGGGCTTGCATAATGGTCTCTATGAATGTTCAATAATGGGGTAAGGCAAATAAAAGACCTTTTTGTCACCCTACTTCATGCCTAAAGATGACTCAATAATGGTGACCCCCTTTTCATGTTGCCCATGTTAATTTTTATTTTTTTTAAAACATCATAAAACAACTTGGTAGAAGGGATAATGTTCACCAAAGGTCCCTCGGCACCTTGGAGTTCTTTAAAAAACAAATTTAAAAAAATGATATTAAAAACATTTTCGACGTTGATTTGCATCATGACCCAATTAAGGTGTAGGTTGAAGAAGGCTTTGATGCCAAAAAAAATGGTTTCATAGCTTCCAGGGGTTGATACTCCAAACTAGTGAAGGGGGGGGTAGGTGCTTTTGAAATGGCCCCCAAAGTTGTAGGACAATGGTATGACTAATAAATCAAAAAAATGTTTTCTCTTTGGTAATAGTGTCCTTTGCCATTGCCAATAATCTATTAACCCACAACATTAGGGCCATCAACCTAAGGATATCACCACGGGTAACAATAAAAACAAGTTAAAATAGTTTTGAAAACCTTGGGGATTGGTCCTCTAATATGAAGCATCTTGAGAGATGTTCATAAACCATCCCAAATAACCCACTTGAAAACAAATGGGGAATAGTGGCTAAGGCTTGTGTAAACAAAGTTTTATCCAAGACAAATGTGTGTTTAGGCTAACATTAAAAAATAAATGGAGGGACATGGTCTAATGGAAAGGGGTGTAGTTAACGTAGAGCTATAATGGTGTTTTTTGAGGGAATAGTTGGTGTCATGGGCTGAAGAGCTCTAGTAATGCAACTATACTTTTTGTCTTCACCTAAAGTTAGACATTGACAAAGACAAGTGGTCAAAGAATCGTCCAATGGGTGATGAAAATGGGAAGCACATGAGGCATGAGAGGACTTTTCTTAAAAAGAAGACCAATACCCCACCATAAACCTCTTAAGGCAAACATAAACCTTTCATTGACTTGAATAACCTTTTTGAGAATAATGCAAACACTAACACAATAACTTGAAAAAAAAGAACCATGTTGATTCATCCATTAGGTCTTCAAGAATTTGGTCAAAAGGTAAGTGAAAATCTTGCCAAACTTCATTTTAGATGGCTCGAAGGATTTTATGAAATAACTAAAGGCATGCGAAACGAACTTTATGAAACAACCCCAAAATGAAATCAAACTAAACTTGAAGCCGTCAACCAATGGCAGGTGTTGCGGACAGCAACTCACACAAAAACTGGAAATAACACTAGAAGCTTAGGAACTAGAACTAATAACACAACAACTCACACCAAAACTGGGAATAGCATTTGAAGCTTCAAAACTAGAATCAATAACACTCAAAGAAAGAAAGAAAGCTGGAAGTAGTATTGATATTGGAAGAGCAAATACAACTAGTGTTGACGAGAGTGAGGGACAAAGTCTCAAGGTCCTCTATTTATACTGCTAAAATACTATTGGAAACTCCAATGCTAAGATATTATTGGAAACTCCAATGCTAGATACTATTGGAAACTCCAATGCTAAGATATTATTGGAAACTCCAATGCTAGATACTATTGGAAACTCCAATGCTAAGATATTATTGGAAACTCCAATGCTAGATACTATTGGAAACTCCAATGCTAAGATATTATTGGAAACTCCAATGTTAGATACTATTGGAAACTCCAATGCTAAGATATTGTTGTAAACTCCAATGCTAAGATATTATTGGAAACTCCAATGTTAGAAAGTTGGTTTCACACTGTCACGTCCGTGACATCACCCCCCCCTTCAAGCAACGAGTTCCTACGAGTTGTTCTATGTATCTTATCAAAAACTAAAACTAAAAATCTATTACAAGAAGTCCATGTGATATTTACATGGTGTGGTGTTGATCTAGACATGTTGGATTCAAATATCTTTGGCACTTGGTTTTGTTGGGTACTAACGATGAAATTTGTTGATCATTTTGGGAGCATTAGCAAGATTAGCAGCAGGTTCCCAAGTTCGCTCGCTTATGTCATAGCCCTGCCAATGTACAAGATATTTTAATTTCCTTCGATTGATGCGGGAGTCGATGATCCTAGAAACTTCAAATTCTTCTTCTCCGTTAATCTCGATTGGTGGCGGAGGTGCTGGCAACCGTCCTGGAATAGACGATTCTTTATATGGTTTAAGCAAGGAAACATGAAACACTGGATGAATTTTCATAGATGATGGCAGGTCCAACTTGTATGCTACCTCGTTGACCTGCTTAATCACGCGAAAAGGTCCAAGACGACGATAGTCAAGTTTGTCGTTTGGTCGGCGAGTCTTCAAATTGCGACGTAAAAGCCAAACTTTATCTCCAACCGAGATGTTTGGATTTTGCTTTCGGGATTTGTCTGCATTTCTCTTCTGCCGCTCTTGAGCTTCTACAAGCCTTGCCTTCATGTCTTTGTGGATTTCCAGAAGTCTGGTGACCAGATCTTGTGTAGCCGGATTTTCTGCCAAACTCAAGTTCAAAGAGTTAAATCGTGGATGATATCCATAGTTTGCGAAGAATGGAGTTTGATGGATGGACTCTTGAAATGTATTGTTGTAGGCAAACTCTGCGACTGGAAGTAGATCCACCCAATTGTCTTGATGGTAGTTGATGAAGCACCTTAAATACTGCTCCAATACTTGATTCACTCGTTCGGTTTGTCCATCCGTTTGAGGATGATATGTTGATGATAGATTGGTCTTCACTTGTAAGATCTTGAACAGGGATTGCCAGAACTTGGACGTGAACTGTGTACCACGATCGGATATGATATCGTTGGGAAGTCCATGATATTTGTACACATTCTCCAAGAAAAGTCGTGCCGTTTCTTTACCTGTGATAGTTTTGTTACAAGGCACAAAGTGTGCCATCTTTGTCAACCGGTCCACCACAACAAAAACTGAATCAAAAGATTTGGACTT
The DNA here is from genome assembly GCA_963920785.1 of Sphagnum contortum. Classification (NCBI taxonomy): domain Eukaryota; kingdom Viridiplantae; phylum Streptophyta; class Sphagnopsida; order Sphagnales; family Sphagnaceae; genus Sphagnum; species Sphagnum contortum. The sequence goes on from OY987281.1 coordinate 4,961,933, forward strand.
TGGAAGGTCCACAATGAAATCCATGGATATGGATGTCCATGGGGTTTCTAGAATCGGCAGCGGTTGGAGTAACCCGTATGGCTGATGACGAGGGATCTTAGATCTAGAGCAGGTGTCACACGTCGTGACATAGTCCTTCACAGTTTTCCACATTTGGGGCCACCAAAAGTCTCTGGATATCAGCTCCATAGTCTTGTTGTAACCAAAGTGTCCAGCCGATGGAGAGTCATGTCGAGACTGGAGCACTTGGAGTTGGCATGGACCTTCAGGGACATAAAGTAGTCCCTGGTAATATAACAGCCCGTCGTGGAACTGGAATCTTGGATCAACATTATGCGATCTGGAACCCTGTGAACTGGAAGTAGGGTGATCCAGGGATTCTGGATCTGAGCCTGGACTTGGAAATTCTTTAGGATTGAAGATGCCAGCATTGTTCTTCAATTTCAAAGCCAAAGGATCAAAGTTTAAACTTACTCGGATATCTTGGAGAAAAGATGCATCCACTGAAGTTGTGGTGCGTATGATCTTCAACTGAAGTTGTTCGGGTTTGATAAGGGTAGTTTTTTGTTGGTCGTAAGCTGCATCTCCTTCCCTTGGTGCAAGATACGCTCGTCGGGAAAGAGCATCGGACTGAATTTGCTTGGAACCGGGACGGTATGTGATGACAAAGTTGAAGCGCGAAAGTGATATACTCCAACGAGCTTGTCGTCGATTCAGTACCTTGGCAGACATGAAATATTCAAGGTTCTTATGATCGGTGTGGACCGTGACTAGATATTGAGCTCCTTCAAGAAAATGATGCCACTCTTGGAACGAGTCGACAATGGCTAAAAGCTCCTTGTCGTGAATCTCATAATTGATCTCGGCAGCAGTAAATTTTCGTGAGTGAAATGCGATAGGGTGAAGGCGTCCGTCTTTGTCGGGTTGTGAAAGGACCGCTCCAAGAGCAAAGTCAGAAGCATCCGTTTCTAGAAAAAACGGCTTCTGGAAGTCAGGATGCGTCAGAATAGGCGCCGTTGTAAATGCCTTCTTCAGAGTTTCAAATGCTTTGTCTGCTTCCGCATTCCACTCGAGCTTGTCTTTGCAAGTTAATCGGGTCAACGGAGCGGCAATCTTGGAATAGTTTCGGATGAAGATTCGATAAAAGTTTGCAAAACCGAGGAAGCATTGTACTTCTCGAATGGTAGCCGGTTTCTTCCACTCGATAACTGTTCGAATTTTCTGCGGGTCCATGGATAAACCCTCTCCAAAAATGATGTAGCCCAAGAATTTGACTTGGGGTTGGTGGAAAACGCATTTCTCCAGCTTGGCGTACAGTCCAGCAGTGCGTAGTTTCTCCAAAACTAGCCGGACATGGTTGATGTGTTCTTCTTCATTCTTGGAGAAAACCAATATGTCGTCGAGATAACATACAACAAAATCATCTAAAAATTCTCGGAATACGTCATTCATCAAGTGTTGAAAGACGGCAGGTGCGTTGGTAAGACCAAAAGGCATGACATTGTATTCAAAGTGTCCGTACCTAGTTCGGAACGCCGTCTTCCATTCGTCACCTTCCTTTATACGTACTAGGTTGTATGCTCCACGAAGATCAAGCTTGGTGTAGATCTTTGCTTGACCGAGTTGGTCAAGAAGTCCTGAAATAAGCGGCAATGGATACCGGTTCTTGATTGTGACCTTGTTTAGTCCACATAATCCACGCACATCCGAAGGGAGCCGTTTTTTTTCTTGACAAACAGGATAGGAGCTCCAGCAGGTGATTTAGAATGTTGAATGAAGTTCTTCGCGAGATTTTCATCAAGGTAATCTCGTAATGCAGCAAGCTCGTTTTGGGAGAGACTATAGATTGGACCAAAGGGAGGTTGTGCATCTTTTTGGAGCTCGATGCCACAATCATAAGATCGATGTTGAGGAAGTGTATCAGCGTTCTTCTTCTCAAACACGTCCCGATACTCCTCATATTTTGCTGGTAACTTGATTGGTTCTTGAACAGGTTGAGATGTCGGAATTGCATAAATTGCAAACATATTCCCATTCTTGGCAGCCCTCATGAAGGCTCGGGCACCGACCATCAATGGAACTTCTACCGCGGACCTTTGGACTTGGTAAGGACACGGATTTGGAACATTCCTAGGGTGTTTAGACGAAATATGAGAAACTATGGTTCGATATGTTAGTTTTCGTTTTTTCCAATCTATATCCGGGTTAATCATCTCTAACCAAGAGAGACCTAAGACAAGAGGATTAGAGGGAGAACTAATGATATTGAATACAATAGTACTTCGGTGTCCTTCTAGGATAATGTCTAAGGGTTTAGTTTCGTGAGTGACATCTCCTGAAATCAAAGGTCTACCGTCGATAACCTCTACTGCCACAGGGGATTTCTTGAGGACTATAGGAAGATTATGACGTTTCACAAAAATTTTATCAATAAAACAAGCAGAGGCTCCAGAATCTAACAAGGCTTTAACTTTTATGCTATGTGGATGAAAATCTATTTTAAGCGGGATATTAAAACAACGAGAAGGTTCAGAGGATAAGATAGGACCTAATGATGTGGTAATATTGGTCAGCCGCACGGTCCTTAATGTGGCTGGCTGTTGTCGTTTTCCGATTCGATTTCCTCATGTTTTGGCTCAGAAGTGCTCAAGGTGTATCGAAATTTGTGCACCTTTGGCCCCTGAGGTTTCAAAGGGCAGTTGTTTAAGCTGTGGTCCTTGCCTCCACAATAAAAACACAAGTGCTCCCTGCGACGTCGTTCTTTCTCTTCTTCAGTTAGCTTCCTAACCCTCGAAGTGTCAATTTGCATGGGCTCTGGGGTCGAAGTGCTTGAAGATGTTTGGCGGGTTGGAGCTGTGTAATCCGCTCGATATGATCCAAAGAGCAGTCGTCGTTCCTGTCGTTGCTCGAACAACCGGTTGTCGCAGTCGATTGCTTGAGTAATGGCTTCCGACAAAGTAGTTGGTTTGGGCAAGTTTAGCAACAAGGTTTTGATATCATCGCGGAGTCCCCATCGGAACATGGTGATGAGAGCTGTGTCGTTCCAATCGAGGTCACATGCAAGTTGTTGAAATTCTGCAACATATGCTGAAGCTGGGCGTGATCGTTGTTGTAGTGTTCGAAGTTTTGTTGTTGCTATAAGGGCTCGATCTCTCTCTCCAAATGTTCTGCTGAATTCCTCCAAGAATTGATCAAGGTCTGCCAGAAGTGGAGAATCCTTCTCTAATAGTGACGAAAACCAAGATAATGCAGTTCCGGTGAGCAGTGATCCAATGAGCCCAACTTGTGTTTCTTCTGTTGCGTATCTGTGTGGTTGGAGACGAAAGACAAGTCGAACTTGATTGACAAAATCTCGAAGTTTTGTACGATCTCCGTCAAACTTCTCTGGCAAGCTTACTCGAGGTTCTTTTGGCACTTGTGGAACTGGAACATGGACTGGAGCGTGAGCAACTTGAAGTTGTTCCATGGCATTTCGTAGGTTGGCATTTTCTTGTCGTAGTTGTTGCAGCATGGCAACCACATCGTGCATCTGGATGTTGGAAGCATCACCCATCTTGGTAGTGTACTCTCGTCAAACTGTTGCAGACAGCAACTCACACAAAAACTGGAAATAACACTAGAAGCTTAGGAACTAGAACTAATAACACAACAACTCACACCAAAACTGGGAATAGCATTTGAAGCTTCAAAACTAGAATCAATAACACTCAAAGAAAGAAAGAAAGCTGGAAGTAGTATTGATATTGGAAGAGCAAATACAACTAGTGTTGACGAGAGTGAGGGACAAAGTCTCAAGGTCCTCTATTTATACTGCTAAAATACTATTGGAAACTCCAATGCTAAGATATTATTGGAAACTCCAATGCTAGATACTATTGGAAACTCCAATGCTAAGATATTATTGGAAACTCCAATGCTAGATACTATTGGAAACTCCAATGCTAAGATATTATTGGAAACTCCAATGTTAGATACTATTGGAAACTCCAATGCTAAGATATTGTTGTAAACTCCAATGCTAAGATATTATTGGAAACTCCAATGTTAGAAAGTTGGTTTCACACTGTCACGTCCGTGACAGCAGGCTCGACCATTGTAAGAATGCAACAACAATGGTGCGCTTGACACACCACCCATAAAATGCATTACACCTTGCTTTTCTCTCTTGTCATTGTCTTTATTTCATGTTTTTGTCACTTCCACTACTCCTTTAGTCTGCAAGCTCCATCACATTTGTTTTCTTATTGACGAGGTTGTTGCCTCTTTATGTATGTTTTTCCATTGTTTTGTTTCTAAGCACCATTGGAAATGCTCTAAGTAAGTAAAATTGGTAGGGTCTACTATTCCTCATCAATGGCCATCTCTCATGCTCTTTGCACAAGAAATTTGTGAACAAATCCCAAGTCATTGCAAGCTTAAATTGTTGCTAATTTCAATGATCCCTTTTGAAATATGAAATAAATTCATTTCACCCTAGTCATTTCATTTAAATTAAAATTATATCATTATAGGGTCACTGTGTAATCATGATGTTTCATTACTAGTCAACATAGTTCATTGTAATAAGTAGATTTCTTTTGATGGTGTTGCTTTAAATATTTTAAATTATACCACCTTAGGTTAACTTATCCTATTTTAAATTATACCTTAGGCTATTCTAAGTTATTTGAAACTATATTTTAAGTAATTTTACCTTGGGTTATTACAACCTAAAACAACGTAAAATAAATTTAAAACATTAGCAAAAATTAATATTTTGCAACCATCAATTTTGTGACTACATGTTGCTTTGTGTCATTTGCAACTATTCTTAAAACTACTAACTACCTTTGAATTTCTATGACTATTTTATGATTACATTGCAACTATTGTGAACTTCATCCTTCCTTGTGAATGATTTTAATGTGTATTTTATTTCAAGAACACAATATATATATTTATGGACAAGGTTTAAAATATTTTAAAGTTTGGTTTTAAAGTTCCATTAAAGTGATAACATATGTTAAAATTGTGTAAATGTACTAAGGGTATACTAAGGCTATTACTATTGTATTAAAAATATTAATAATGGTTAAAATAAAGGTGTCAAATATTAACCAAATTTTAATCAAGGTTTTAAAAAAATAATTCAATGTACACCAAAATTTAATTTAACCAATGTTTTTCCTAATGTTTAGTCAGATTTTAGTTTAACTAGAGTTTTGCCAAATTTTTATCAAGTTTTAGTTTTTTTTACTAATGTATATCAAAGGTTTAAACAAATTTGAATTTAGCCAACATTTTTACCAAGATTTAGTCAAGTTTTAGTTTAATTAGAGTTTGGCCTAAGTTTCATGTGGCATATTTGGCTTAGGCATAAATCCTATGTGGGCCTAGTCAACTAGGTGCAATCAACTACTTTAATTAATAAACAAGCTTAATTAATAGATAGTAAATTTAGTTAATAGATAATAAGTTAAACTAAGTAATAATTGGTAGATAATACATAAGTTAATAAGTAGTATTAGTCGGTAAATAGTACCTTAAGTTAGTTAGATTGGTTAAACTTTCCATAAACATTGACAAAAATAGGTAGATAAATAATTAATAAAATAAACCTAAAGTAAGTAGGTAGGTGGATTTTACTATGACCCTCAACCATGAATGGGGCAAAGGGTAGACTAGAGAAAAAAATTCGCAGCAGTACTTTTTGTACTGACTTCATTTAATTTCTTTTGCACCATGCCCCAAAATGACTTTAATCGGTTGCCAGATCTTTTAGTAGTGGATCAATTTTCAAACAAGAACTCAAGGGGATGTTGGCTTAGTTCCCTCTATATTTTACTTTAAATTGACATAAGTACCTCAAGATGACCATTATCAGTTTATATTATATTGTCACCAAAAAAAGAAGGGCCAAACAACAATCAAACCCCTTCTGAAAAGCTCACATCAACAGAATACAAACGTGTGTTCGTCTGACAATCCTATAGCGTGACAGTAGCACTGATCTAAGTCCAGGGTCTCTGTCTTCTAGTTCCACAAGACCCAAAAGAGAGGCAATACAACAACAACACACTGCATGAATTCCCACAGACTCGGCTTCAACTCATGAAATTCGGCTAATCAGAATGTCAATGATCTAAACTCATCTAACTCACCCTTTACAGAGTTTCTCCAACAACACAAGCTTCCTTATCTTGTTTGTTCATCAAAAGCAAGTAATCCTACTTAGCTAAGTCGTTGGTGCAGCGGAAAGTTCAACAACTCAACCAAGCTCTCCGTGAAACAAACATTCAGGACTAGAGATCCGGTCTCTTCTACACTATTCTGATATTAGCAGCTCTATCTTGCCATCTTCACCACACAACCGAATGAAAAACCACCCTCCCCAACATAGATTCTCCAAACAAGTAATGCATCTGCAGTTCTATTTTCTTCTCTAGCTATCCTCTGAACTTCGTCTCCTCAAACCACGCTCATCCCGAATCTAAAGCAATTGCACAGCTCTAACATTCTTCTCCACAATCCGACTTCACAGTCGGTCCCGCCATGCCTTGCCTGTTTTCCCATAGTCCTTTCCGTTCTACCCTTTGGCTTCCCACACAAGCTTCATCCTTCACCTTTTTGCCGTCAATTCTCTTCAATAGCTCATCAATGCAGCACCGCTCTACTCCATCATTTGCGCCGCCATCTTCTTGCTATCCCATCCCACATAGCCAGATAGCAATCCCTCCATGCATCCCATGCATAACCAACATCAACCTTTTCCCAAAAAAAGATAAAATCCACCACTCTCATTAAAGAAGGAGACAACTGGACTAACTCGAAAGTTCTAATCAGCGATTCTGGCATCCACACAAAATGCACAACCACAGAGATTTTGTTCGGTCACCCCTTGTTCAGTTACAATACTTCACAATATGGGCTCACACAAAAAATGATTAGTGAATTTCCATTGGAAAAGTCTTTGGATGAGTTTGGGAAGCTTTTGGAATTTTCATGGTTATGGATCCTTGCTCTAGTATGAAATAATCCAAAATCCTTCAAGATGTCATAACTCTATTATAACTAATCTCAAGTTTCAACACAACCCAAAATATCATCTTTCAAAAATCCTCGTATAAAAACAAATAGACCTATTATTACCTAGGGGCCAAAATCCCTTAAGCTACTCTACTCTATAATAAATCTCAACACAATATCCTTGCTTGGGTTGGCAAGCCCACCAACAAATGACGGTAGCATGGCTCCAATTCCAGTTCAAACTAAACTGATTTGTTGTCCTGGCTAGATTAGATTGTCCTGGTCAGATCCTTTTACTTCTTATTTATAAATTGTTATAATCATTGTGAAGCCATTTTTTTGGTGATTTTTTGACATAAAAAAATCTGATTTTGATCTATGCAAAGGATTTATATGAAATGAATGTCAGATTTCATGGAACTGAAATTGGAATTGGGAACTGGCCTCAAGCTAGAATCAGCCCCAGAACCAGCCCCAAAACCCATTTTATGCAAGTTTTCAGCTCTTCATTTTTTTAAGAAAATATTTTAAAACATTTATGGTTTATACTTTACACCTAACTAGGGGGTTTTTTTACAAACTACAGCCAATGGGCAATCGCTAAGCGGAGTGCTCCCCTTTGAGCTTAGTGATTGCCATTGGCTGACTAATAATTCCCGTGACGACTTTTCTTGCTTAGTGAGTTGGTTTAGGGAGGATTTTGCATAAATTTTTCGTATATTTGTCTATTTTCAACTAATTGGAATGTGAAGGATCCTATGAAAACCTTACTACCTCTCTCCTCTCCTCAAAATTAGGTCAATCTTTTTTATATTCATTAAAATAAAAATACATATAAAATATTAACATGTGCTTTTTTCATGTCCACAATATTTACATTTATATTATTAACAAATAATTTTTTTATTGCCCCAAGCTAATGGATGTGCATGTGTAGATTTTGGGTGCATTCATCCAATTGATGGGTTGTTTTGAAATCTACCCTTCTATTTGTTGAGTTTCTTCACAAAATATGAATGTTAAGTACTTGATTTAATCATGTCTCTATATCATTTTATTTTTTTTGTTTTCTTGAGTTGTCACTTGCCTTTTGGTAGCATGAGGTTTCATATCACTATAAAATGGACAAAAGAATCATATGACTAATTTTTAAATGAATATCTTTGATAAACATATAAATAATTATTTAATTTTTAAAAATATATTATTAAAATGAGATTCTTAAAAAATGATTTGAAAAATTATGCAAAAATTGATTAAAATAAAACATGTCAATTTTAAAATAAATTAAAATTTTAATATATAAAATTCGTTTTTGAGATATAATTTGATTTAATAAAAAGAATTACAATGCAAGATTTAATTTTTAATCGATTAATTTTTTTGTATTGTTGTTGCCTTTTATGTTATAAAAAATTTATTAGTGCCCTAAGATAAGCTAATAGACATGCAGCTATGATTTTAGCTTTTACCAAGCATGTATGGGGCAAACACATCTAGTTCTCTAACAATAATAATGGCGATGAATTATTGGAAACCATATGGGAACATAAGAAGAGGAAAAAAAATAAAATAGTAATAAATGAAGTCCATCATCACTGGTCCTGAGCTGACCCGTACAAGAAGGATCTGGCGCTCAGCAAGGTATACAGGATTCTTCCATCATGATGCTTACCGACCTTTTCCTCTCCTCTCCTTCCCCGTACCCCTCTCTCCAAACGACCATAGTTGTTCAGGTTGCTGGCGCCTAGAAGATCTTGGTTTGTTCGTAATCACGAGTGCTTGCGGGCAAGGTTTTGCTGCTCAAGTTGTTCTGCTTTTGAGAGTCGACGACAGTACCTGGAACAAAGTGGAAGTCTTGTAAGGAAAATTGGAATTCGAACTGAGACCAATTGCAGAAATCAGCTACTCACAGGTACTCTTCCTCTTTCATCAGCCGTTTGTTAAGTTTATAATACAACTGCTGTGCACAAAAAAAGACTTCGTACTTTTTGGGATTTCCTGGATTAGCTCAGGCGAAAGAGAGGGCTTGATAACGGATGCAACGGAATTTCACACCGGCTCGTGACTGATCGGGTTTACAGAAGTCACGAGCCATTTACTGCCTGGCACAAATGTATTGAACTTATAGCCGCCACATCCTTAACTGTGCCGTTTTTGAAAACTTCAAAGTTGAAACCTCAACTGTTGAGAAATGCACAGATGTGTTACGTTGCTAATAAGAGTTATAGATCATGTATTGATGTTCAGATTTTGAAATTGGGTGGGCAACAGGCATGGAACAATTTCGAGATCATGTGAAAGAGGTCGAGAACATTGTTAAGGAAGTTGGTGACGGTGCGACAGCCAGCAAGATTAATAGGCATCAATGTCAGCGCTTGGCGAGTGCGTACGAGGAAATCAGTGTACTTTTCAAGGAGTTGATGTTGGATAATGCAAATCATGTGCTCTTATTGCCCTTGTTGGATGAGTTCATTCGTGTCCTTGAGAGGGGAAAAGCCCTAGTCTTGCAATATGCAAGTGCGCAATGGTATGAATTGGCGGTGACCAGGGGAAATAACGAGGAGGCCTTTAACGAGCTCCACTTGTCACTTGATACTAACATCAAAGCATTGCAAAAGCAAGTTTCACAAAGTTCAAAAGATGTACAATTCCCCGGATGGACTCATGACACATCGCAAGCTGCAACATTTCGAAGGGATGCCGAGGAGGATTTTAATGAAATGCTGGAAATGTTGCAAGATTTAGTAAAGAATCTGCCAATGGCAATCGATAAGCTCAAGGGAACACCATCAGGGGACGAACTCCCTCTCAATCTGCGAATAGAGAGACGGAAAATTACGCTTGGGCCACAGATTGGGAAGGGGGCTTATGGGTTGGTGCACGAGGCATACTGGCTTGGATGCAAAATCGCGGTCAAAATCATAGAAACAAGTGACATCAGTGTGTTGCAGCAGGAGGTGAATAACCTTGCAGGACTTCGCCATCCCAACATTGTGCAGCTATTAGGCTTCTCTGTTGGTAAGCCAAAGAAGGAAGAAAACAATAAGGGGAAGGGGAAAGCTAAGGATCAGGGTCGAAAAAGCATGATTCTAATGGAGCTAATGGATGGAGATTTACACCATCTCATTGAGGATCGATGTAGATCTACTCCAGAAGTTCCACCCTTTCGACAAGTTCGACCCTTTCGACAAGTTGTAGCCATAGATATAATTTCTCAAATTGCAGCTGGCATGGCATACCTACATGACAAGGGAATTTTCCATGGAGACCTTAAAGCCTCCAATGTACTTGTCAACCATCGCGGTAGCCACATTGATGCTAAGATCACAGACTTTGGGGTGTCACAAAAAATACAGCTTGACAATTGTGGTGATACAAGCTCCAGTGATGGGCTCTCAGACTCTTATGGGTTGCAAAGTGCACACCACACCATGTCTTTCAACACAAACTTGCACAGTGATGCAAACAGAGGGGAGTCGTCACTAACTATATTACAACACAGTTTGAGTGATCCAAACGTGCACAGCACTGGTGTGAAAGCAATTATATCACCCAATTTGAGTGCCACAAGCTTGCACTATTATGGCAACAGTGATGCCACTTCATCTATATATTCAAAAAATCAATTTTCTAAAGTGGTTGGGACAAGTGGTTGGATGGCACCGGAAGTGCATGATATGCAAGTGAGTATTAAAACCAAACACACAATTGGATTATTTTTGGAAGTGGATTTGGGGGCTGAGCTAAGTTTGAGGTTTGAGAACAAAGTTTCCTCTTAAAAACAAACACTTTGATGCTAGCTAATGAAGCTCGTATGATTGAGCCTCTTCCGTACCCATACAGATATTGCATCATTTTAGAAGTGGGTTGTATCCATCTTTCTAGTGCTTCGAAGATCACACATCCCAAGACTATTTTTAACCTATGGTATTTGAGTCCCCTAACATTTGTATGGCTTGTATTTGAACAAGGTGTAAGTGACCTGTCATGTAAAGAAACTCTTCATGAGTTGGCCGAGATACATATTGATCATAATCATTTGCAATGGGATGATTATTGTTCTTGATCACCTAAACCATAGCATCTCATTTGGGTGGGGGGGGGGTTTGGGGGGGATTTTGTTTCTGTCAATTGTGTTCACTGCAGACAGAAGATGAGGAAATGTCAGCAGTGGAACCGAAATATAATGGGAAAGCAGATGTGTACAGTTTTGCAATAACTTGTTGTGAAGTCCTCACAGGAAAACCTCCATTTGACAAGCATGTAAAACGGGGATTGATCAGCAAATTGGTCAGGGAAGGTGTGAGGCCTAAATTGCCTGTTGACATAAATACAAAGTTATCAAGCCTCATCCAAGAGTGTTGGGAAACTGACCCTCAAGAGAGGCCTACATTTGAAAGTATTTGTACCAAGCTACAAGAGATAAAGGTATGGGAAACTGAAGCTCAAAAGTGGCCTAAATTTCATTGGAGAAGTTGCTTCACTATTTGCTAATCAATCAAGCTTCTTAACTACACCTACTTAGAGTTCCAACTGGTGGAAAGGTTTCCATGTAAACATGTACCAATTTTGTGACAATACATCTCATTCATGTGACTTTCACATTCTGTAGGTTTTGCTTTTACTTCTGAATTCCAAAGCTGTGGTATAGAAGATGTTTGAGCAAGAGTTTTAGGCTATTATTAACATCATAATTCAGCTGCAATAACTGAGGTATTTTGCTGTATATTGTTACATCTCATAGCAAGGGCTTCTTGGTACTAGGTGTCCTCACAATGATGTCATGCTTTTTGTTATTTGAAGAGGTTTCAGTGAAGAGTAAGTGAAACTATGACTGAGTTTCTCTCATCAGAAGAGCAATTTTTCAACCATGTAAGCCAATGAAGGGCATTGAAGTCTGAAGTTTCTGAAATCCTTTCATATCTAGACCCATTGTTACAATGAAGATTGGACAGTGGTACTTGAGTGCACATTCTGCCAGAAAGCTTCTTTTCTGAGTGCTTGGTGAGACAGCCTTTGCAGGGCAAAATATCTGATGAATACTAAGAAATATCTGGGCAGTTGTTTCCCCACCACAAGTATCCAGAGTGAAGTTGGAGTGCACAGTTACTGTGCACATCAAAGTCGATGCTGCTTGGTCATGAGTCAGGACGAGAGAAGAACTGAAAACAAAGCCATTGCAGTGATTGAGAAAAGCTGCTGGGGATGGGTGGGGTGGCGGATATTACAGCAGGTACCCTCCTACACAATGATAAGGAACTCGCAGGGGGATTCAGTACCAGCTCTGACTTTCTCCCCACTAGGGAAAGCTTTTTCTCAGAATGACCTCACAGCAGTTCATGAGATTTTAGTGAAGAGGGGCTACAAGGATGATGAGGTATTATAGCAACTCTTCTCTGCTGCTCATGTGTCATCTATGGGGAGGATTGATTCAAAAGGTTCTCATCTTGAAAGGTGGCTAGAAATAGGCTGTGTGATGGATTCTCAATACTTGTGGAAGTCAATAGTCTGTTACTCCCATGAGTGAATTCAGCTGTATTGTTTCTTAAAGTGTAAATGCTAAAAGAAAATCAGGGTTGTGGTTGCAGTTGTCATTCCAGGTGTGGAGCAAAAAAATCCAAGACATGCATAATTCAAGAAGGCAAGGTGACAGGGCATTTCGTGAAAAGGATTACGAGCAAGCTATTGACTGTTACTCGCAGGTATCACCATTTCTCTATCCTATCCTTGTCATGCAGTACCACAGACTTGATGCATCAAAGCTCAGCATCAAGGTTTTGGTCACTTCATAAGCATAAGTTTGTGTGAGGACATTCAATTAGGATGGGATTTCCAATTTTACAACACCCAAAGGTTTTCTGATTCCTGCAACCTTCCCCTGATTTGAACGTTGATGGGGACAGGGCACATTATGTTTACATCCTACATTTTTTTGTTGCAGTTTGTTGATGTTGGAGCATTTGTGTCACCAACTGTGTTTGCACGACGTAGTCTGGCATATTTGCTCAATGATCAGGCTCAGGCAAGTTTACTTGATGCTAGGCAAGCTCAATATGTCCATCGAGAATGGCCAACTGCATGTTATATGCAAGCTGCTGCACTTTCAAAGCTGGGAATGGAAGAAGATGCCAAGGATATGCTGAAAGAAGGTGCTGCACTTGATAGCAGGAGGGTGAACTCATGGGCCACTCAAGATTACTCTCTAGCCTCTCTATTTGCTGGATTTCTTCCTATGTGTTGTTTACATCCCTTTTCATTTCTCGTGTCTACTTGGATTTCAGAATTGAGATGAACAGAGGAAGGGAAGCATGTTGGTGCGTATAAGTGATTTCTAATGATTTTCACTCTTGCTTCTGATTTAGAACCATGCAAGCTGTGGAAGGCCTTTTAACGACACTGCCTTGCAGGGACAGAGCTTCATTTTTCCACAGGAAACTCTTCTCTACATTTATGTGGAGGGTAATAGGATTGCTATGGTAGTGTAGAGGGGATGAATTGAGGTACTGGGGGATCTTGGTATATTTTCGCTTCACAGTAGTTTTTGACAGCAAGAACCCCAAGATATCGATTTATTTGTCTGCTCTGGAGAATTATGATGGGTTTTGGGCCTGCAAGTCCAAGTGGGGCTGGAGAGACATTCAAAACCCAGCAAGACAGGTGCTTATGTTGCTGTGCTGAGTTCGAAAACTGGGCACTGGTTTTTTTTCTCAATGGCTGCTTTCACAAAACCATCCCTGCCTCCCACTTCCCTCTCACAGTGCAGTAGTCATGGGTGGATGGTGCTCTTGAGGGTTCACTCTAACCAGATATTGAAAGGTTAATATGTCATTTTGTGATTGGACTTGGTATGGATTTCTGAATCAAGATTTTATTTGCATGAAGGCCCCTTATCTAACTAAGGAGCATCTTGCACCTACTGCTAGGTGTAAGGTGCCTCTAGATTTTCAGGAGGCATTATTGACAGATATAAGGTGCACTCCAGTATTGTGCAGGTATAAAAATGACACCAAACCCTCTTCAGTTACTAGGGAGTTTCTTTTGATCTCATAACCTTTGTTATTAAAAAGAATCCATGTGTACATATTTATAGATGTTCCCAAAAAGACTCGTAATAACTTAGAATGCATTTTCAAGAGTCAAATCATGTCCGATTGAATTATCACATAGAATTGGAAAGCTTTTGACAAAAGCTATAAGATAATCGGTTATATGTCCCAATTCATTAAGTTTGATTGGATTTAGAACCCCCAAAGTTTTGAGACTTTTTTTTAAAACATTGTGTGCATATATAAACATGGTATGAAAAAGCATGTTATGATGATTTCACATGTTCTAAAACATGCTGAGAATTACTTACATGTTGAGAAACATGTAAACCCCTATGACTTCTCAACTGTACATACCCACATTTAATGGCAGCCTAGCAGAAAGGTATCCATGTAAAGGTGTATCAATTTTGTGGCAATACATCTCATTCCTGTGACTATCATGTTTTGTGGGTTGGGCTTAGCTCTGGCATAGAAGATGTTTGAGTGAAGGTTTAGGTTATTGTTAACACCATAATTTGAATATAAAATTGATCTTTTAATAGCATGATCATTTGCAAATGAAGTCAATATTACTATTCTCATTTGTGTAGACATGTGACTTATTGATATTTTAGACACAAGGTTAAACATGATTTGGAAATTCCTCTGTTTCTATATAGCTGCCACTATTTACCCCAAGGGAAACACTATATATCCATACTAATATAGACTTTTTTCTTATGGGTTTTGTCTATGAGGGCTAAAGTATTATACAATTGTTTTGAGTGCCCACCCCACTAAAATTCATTGGCATTGAAAGAAACATGAATTATGTAGGATTACGTGTTTGGGTGGGAGCAAAGAATAAGAATCTCTATCAATAAGATTTTTATCCAAATTGCAATACTCTACTAGTCTATGTACTGGTTTTAAGGCTTGAAAGAGTTCAGAAAAATGGAGTCATAGCATGTTTTAACATGAGTTTTGTGAGATGTGAAGATTTACATTTAGCATTCATTAAATAAATGGAAAAGTTTCACCGTATTCTGATTTACTTAATCATGAGTATGGATATCTACCAATGCTTATGAAAGTTTTTCATAAGAGCTTTAGCTTTGTACAAGAGCCTTCTTGGAACTTCATGCGCTCCAAACGTTGCACTGTGGATGATGAGTAGATTGGTAAAAATTAAGAGAACAGACTATTAAATGCTACTTTTGGCCCAAACATTGATTTTAAATTAAAAGGGTCTTGAATGTATTGCTTGCTTGCAAGGTTAGCCATGGATGAGGTATGTGAGCCTCATATTTTGTTCTATCATGCCTTTCAAACCCTATATGTATGTGTGTTTGTAATACACAAGAATGTGGTTTTATGTTTCATTTTGGCTTTTGGGTACAAATTCCACATGGGATCATGTGTAATATTTCTCATTTTTACCTTTTTTTATTATCTTCTAGGTTTATGGGAGGTCTATGGTTTGACCTTTAAGTGGTTTCATTTGGTTTGATTGAAGTTTAAGGGCCTGAAATTGCATGAACATTAAGCTTTGAACTTAGTCTTGGTCTACTTTTTGAGATTCAAAAGACTAGGGGCAATGTTATGTGTCTTAATCACAAAACCCTGTATGGACTTGAAGCCCACACAAGCATCAGACCCTAACTTTAAACATGATCTTGGAATTCAATGGAGGAAGGAAGCACTACCTAAAAAAGGGAGCATTTTCAAGTGATGCAATTGTTTGCCATAAACCAAACCAAGATCCTCCAAACATGCCCTACTCACAACAATCCTACTACTACCATATTTGTGCCTTTCTTAGTTAACCTTGTAATTGCCATACTAGCCACTACCATATTTGTGCCTTTCTTAGTTAACCTTGTGATTGCCATACTAGCCACTACCATATTTGTGCCTTTCTTAGTTAACCTTGTGATTGCCATACTAGCCACTACCATATTTGTGCCTTTCTTAGTTAACCTTGTTATTGCCATACTAGCCACCACCATGGGCCTGCCCATTCATGGTTGTAGTCATACCCTATGTTAATCTTGAATTGTTGCATTATGTCATCACCCTTGCATTGCACTCATATTATGTTCACCATTGCCCTACCCTGTCATTGTCATTGTCCTCAGTGCTTGTCACCCTCCCAAGAGCTACCATCTCCACTCCAAGGTTACTTCTTTGCCTTGAAATGGAGTAATTCAACATAGTGAGGGGGCAATTTACATTTTCAAGCTGAGGTTTTTATTTAATTTTTTTTTTTAGTTTGAAGAAGTTCTTTCATCCACAGTTTTGATGTTTTTACTTTTATTTGCTTCATCTATATCATGAGTTTAAGTTCTTTTTTTCTCAGAATATTTTTCACCCATTCATTTGAAAAACTAGTTGGGGAATCACAAGACAAATTTTGACCAAAATTTTGGCTTGTAATAATTTAACATAGATTCCATAAACAAAGTCATATCATATGTTCTAGGATTTTTCGTTGTATCTTCATATAGTGTTAGAGAGGAAAAGAACATTTAAGCTATGAAAATAGTTCAAAAAGAGAAATCCATGAAGGTATGTTGCCTAGCAGGATAGAGCAGTACAATGTCAAGTGCATGACAAGTTTGCAACTTCCAACCTCTTGTGCAAATAAACGTCCCATGCCCAAAAGTATAAGGTGCATACAATGATAACACAACATCAACACTGCTTTCCACTGTTGTCATTCCACTGCATTATGTGACATGTGCAAATCTACATGACCATGATGGTCTATTGCAATATGTTGGTATGCTGCATAGACATTCCCATTTCAAGTTTTATGTGGGGATTGACTCATGCAATCAAGCAACCATCTGTAGTTGCAAATAGAACTTCTGAGGGCAGCATAGGCAGGGCTGACTGCATCACTGTAATCCTAGATATTTTACGTCCTTCATAATAACCCAGAACACAAAGTGGAAAATTCAGTAGATTAAGCAGATCTGTCTTCAATTCCAAACATTGTACTAAGGAAAATTGATCCTACATCTCTGTCAAAACTTTCCATTGTAAAAAACTAATTTGCTGGTCTTATTTATTTACACTTTTTGCTTGAAGTACATTATCCTGCTAAAATAGAAGACAAAGCGTCCACTCTTAGCAGGCTAGTGTACACTTTTTTGTTTAAGTGTAGGGGCATTGTTACCGTGGAGTTGCAGAATGGGGAATTATTCCTGCATTCTCCTCCACATGAGCCACACTCCTCATCCCTGCTAGGGCTGTTGTGATACCAGGAGTTGTTCGCACAAATTGGAGGGCACATTGTGCATCTGTTGGTTGGTTGCCAAGATCGGAAAATACACCACGGACTTCCTCAGGTAAACCGTTGCAAAGCTGTGCCTGTTCAGAAAGAAGCCCAACTTAGATCAATGATTGTAAAGTGTTCAGTTGTAAACCAATTGGTACGTAAAGTGTTCAATTATCCCCTCAAAGATGATACAGAGTGCTTGTTAAAATGAATTTCTATGTTCAAAAGGCCTCCCTCTACCTCTCCATTCTATATATGACACACATACAAGATTCCATAGTTGGAGTGATGGGCTATTTGTCATCATGACCTGACAACATACTAACTTTGACAAACCAAGGAACTGAGAACTAGCAAGGTCTTGAAACAGCTAGGAATTGACCTGCATGAGTGAAGCTGATGCAACAACACTAATGTTTAGTTGTCGAGCTGCATCCAAAAGTGACATTTGCTTCCCATTTACTATTTGTGTAGCTGCTGTTTCTGCCTCAGTAAGACTTAGGTTAAATGGCAACTGGATCACTCTGAAGTGATGCCCCTCTCCTCCTGCTTCAACCCCAAACAGAACTTTGTGAACAGAGGCAAAACAACATAGGATGTTTGAACTCACAAATAATGTGCTCATATGAAATATATGAACCCAATAACGAACAATATTCTATTCTCCAGTCTGACTGGATTGACAAGCTTATGGGGAAACAACAGACCACAGAACCAAAGCCACCATGCAACAGACCCACACATGAAGGGACTATCTTTTGAACAAGTATGGAACACAGACATTGATACCTGCATCCTCTGCAGCATGAACTAAATCTTCAAGGGAGAGATGGCCTCGTTTGTTGTAAGGGACTCGAAATCCATTCCATGTGGCAACACCATATGCACTGATCTTGCCCTCGGCGCATGCCTCTTCTAAGGCACCAAATGCATCACATATTCGTTTCTTGAATACATCCGGCGAAATTTCAGTGAGTTGAGTTTCAGGATTGTGCACGTAATAGATGTCGATAGTCTCCAAGCCCAAGTTCTTCCTGCTTATTTCCAGCTGAACCCCAACTATCACTTAGATGCCATCCTAGAATTTTTTCCTCTTAATCTTTATCTTACTACAGCATAACACGAGAATTATCTTCATTCAGAACCATTTGACAAGTAATGGATGAGGAATTTAACCTGATTTTTCAGATATGCAGGTGTCATGCAGTGGCATCCAGCTGCAAACTCAGACCATGAAAAAATCCCATTTGCTACAAAGTTTTCTTGAATCCACTGACGGGGATTGGCAGGTCTATTTCCATTGAAGGTGAAGTATCCTCCTTTAGTGCAAACAACCACCTGGTTCCGTGTGACAATTCCTTGTGCAAGTGCAGTGGCCACTGCATTTCCAACTGCTCGTTCACTCCGCATACTCCGATAATTTACTGCCCTGTAAATAAAGACAATTCAAATAAACCTACTAACCCACTAAACATGCCCAATGGACTTGAAATCATCCATTTCCAGGAGCACCATACAAAGGGGGCCTCTTCCCTTTACTCATTGTCATTGTGCAGACATTGTATCACTAGCCTCTGGGATGATAGTCAAAGCTGATCACAGACATTGCAGAGCTGAAATTTCTTAGCTGTGATTAAGTCCTATTTCCTCAATAATTATGTGTCCCCTTCTGCAACCCAAGCCATCAACTCCAATCAGCAGACCGGCTGTCCTTGTACAATGGAGATTTATGTTTCCATGCACACATATATCTCTATGTGGATGTCCAGTGTAGTCTAGATTGTCCAATGTGCTTCTTTGAGAGGAAATTTTTTTAAAAAAAGAATCCATGTGCATGATCTGAGATTTTATTAGGGAGAATAGGGAACATACGTGTCCAGAAGGTTGATGCCGAGGTTGAAGGCTTTCAGAATTGCTTGGGAATATTCAGTGTCAGCAGAGTCACTCTCAGGTCCCAAATAAGTTCCCAGACCTAGGGAGGACACCTTAAGCTCGCCTGCAATTTCATTATGTGTTGGCAATGACCTGAAGTGGCCCTCACCTGCACACATCAATGCACCATTCATCTGTCACCATGTACAACTTACTCTTCAAGTCTCCAACATACACACACTGACTTTGTCCCTTTTCTACATCAGAGGTGATCTACACTTATTCAATGGCCATCACAATGTCGATGCAGTTTCAACAATTGTTGATAGGAAGAATTTGATGTTGACAAAGAATTTAGCAACTAGACAGTATTCTGGCTCCATAAGCAATCTAAAACATCAAACCTAAAATCCCCTCGGGGACTACAGCAATTTACACTTCTGAACAGAAACAATTTCCAGAAACCAAACTATGATCTCATTCCCCCTTGTACAAAAACAGAAAATCTGATCAACAGTTTGGTTGAAAATCTATTTTTATTTTTATTTTTTACACAAAATAGAGAGAGCGAGAGAGAGGAAAATGCATCACCAGCATTCCTGAAGCTCTTTGCAAATTCTGTGGTCTCGGATGCTTGAGCTCGGCCAGGAAGTAGGGTTCCAGTCTCCTGTTCCATTGTGTGGCTTGCGTTGGCTTGCACCCTGGTGAGTTTCGACCGGGGCGGAGCTCTTGTGCTCAAAGGGAAAGGAGACGCAAGCTGCGGTTTCCACACATCACCATACGAGCATGCAAAAGTGTACAAAACTCTTTTGCTGCACAAATTATCTCCCCTACATGCACTGCTTACCCTCCAGGTGCGTGGCAACAGCAAACTAAGCACAGCTGTACTCTTTGTATTCAACATGCTTCGCACGAATGGGCAAGAAAAAACTCCAAGAACCAAAAAACATCTAGTCCACACACAAGAATCGATTGCTACATCATTCCCTCTAAAATTCGAAAATTACGCCCATCTTCATGCTCCTTACTTTCTCCATCGCAAGAATCCTACATTCTTTACAGCCGTAAAGCACTCCCTGGATTTTTGCTTTGTATTTTCAGCTCCATTACCTGCCTGAACAAACCTGTACTCAGGCCCTACCGGCCTCGGGCACAGATCTCAAATCACGGAAGGACCTGTACTCAGGCCCTTCTCCTATACAGAAATGGGTGCCTGGCCAAGTTCTACTTACATAAAATGCATGGGCCTACTAAACACAAGACAAATGTACAGCCTAGCCACAAAACCAAGGAGCACTAACACAAGGGTCTTGACACCCACCTTTTCTTAGGGTCTTGAGTCTTGACCAGAGTGGGCGGGTACTAGAAACTGCACACAACATCAGGGTATCAATCCGGGTATCAAAGTTGATATTCATGGTCATCCAGGCAACAAATACTTGGTTTTGATATATAATCACAATTATCAAAAAAAAAAAACTAATTGTTTAATCGTTTTTGGAAAACAATCAACTATCTGCCTAATAAGATTGCTGGATCTTTGTCAGTTCTTTCATGAAACCCAGGAGTTCTATGAAGTTTTGGAAATAGGTATCCAGAACTGACATTGAATCTGATTTTTCAAATACTCCTACCCAGTGGCTCTTTGATCCAAAAAAATTTCAAACACCAAAAACTGGTGATTCTTTGATTTTGGTTTTCAAGTATCCAGAAACAGCTGGTATTATAAAAAATCAAATACCCACCTCACACTTGTGTAGAGTCTTCCACAATGGCACTTAGAGTCTTGTCCGGTGCTGGGTGGTTTTCTACTTTTACTGAGAACCTCCAGTTCTAGTCCTGAAAAGAATTAATTGAATTTGTCTGGATTCTAGTTCAGATTTCTACATGCAAGTAAATCAGAAGATTCTGGTTTGGATTCTACTTTTCCTCTCTTGATAGTTTGAGCTTTGGTGTGAGCTAGAGGCATGCTCTGTGAAATGCAGACATCTTTTGGGTTTTACCTTTTTGAGACTTTCTGCATGAGAATGTGCCAGTTAATTTTTGGTTGTTTGCTCATGTAGTTGACGGCTATGGCAACTGGAATTAGGGGTGTCATCACTTTACAAATCTTTTATTCTTTTGCTTGTTTTTATGAGTTTTTTTCTTTTAGTTTATTGTTGAGTTTTGTGTGTTGGCTGATAAGATTTGTGTAGGCATTGAATGGAGGAGTAGTTGAGGATGGAGACAACGAGTGTCGATGAAAGATTTAAGCATGGTGGTTTTGGAGAGGACTTCAGAGAAACTTAAGTTATATGTTTTTGTTTGTGTTTTGAGATTGGTTTCTATTTTACAAGATGTATCCAACTCTAAATTTTTCTGTTGTGTAGGATTTAAGAAGCCAAAGATGTAGGATAGAATGTGTGTGTAATGTTTGTCTTGATGCATTCCTTGACCCAGGATTAGAGAATTGTATGTAGACACATAATTGCGGGTTTAGGTGTTGGGGTTTATGTTATGAATTTGTTGAGTGCATTATGGACAATGGAACTTGTTTATGTTCTGGGTTTGGGTGGAAAGTTGGTCATCAAGGGAGGAAAGTATTAAGGTTGCAATGTTCTAGGGTCTACTATGTTGCTCAATTGTGGGCTGATATCTAAAATTGTACAAGAAAGCTGAATAAGGGGGAAAGTCTAATCCATTTTTTTCAAGTCATAGCCATCGAGGTGCATCAGTAGTGTGTTTGTCTACTTGTAGATGATGGCAGATGTGTTGTATGTTGGTGTGACGGGCATATTCATAATCAAAGTATCCATTTTTCAACACATGACTCAAGGACTTTATATTTTTCAAATATAAAATGTAAATGGAATAAATTTAAGTGAAAACTATTGAATAATTCAAATTAATAATTTGTATGGTGGTGGTGATTTTTCACATGCATATGTTATTATGCATAAATATTTTTGTAAAAAATCAAAAATGCAAAAAATGAATACATAAAGTTTATATACAACTTAACATGTTTTTTGGTACGAAAATTTTCAACACATTTTGCCAACACTTCAGGCCACAAATTATAAGTTTTGTGAATACAAAAAATCAACCAAATGGGGAAAAAAAAACAATCATTTTCCTTGTTGCCCTTTCAGAATGGCTCTTATAACTTTCAAATTTCTTATATCATATATTATTCAATCAATATGCATTATATGAACATTGCCAAACATAGATGTATGCATTATTTATCCATGAAAGAAAATTGAAGTCAATTACATTAGTTAATACAATCTTTTTTATTCCTTTAAGATGAAAATTACAATTAAAATAGGGATTTAAATTATTCAAAAGGACTCAAAATGACATTTATATAATATCCAATTATATTTTTAGAATTTTTTATTAAATGAGCATAACATCATTCTAGTTATGGTCATATACCAATCTAGCATAATCATGAAATAATAAATGTGATAAAAATTCTAAATAATCCTTTGTAGTTATTTTTTTGTGTGATCACCTTTTTGCGTACCTTCATTATGAATATGTCTTGACATGAATTGATGCAAATTCTATTTCAATGACCTTTTGAATAAAAAGGGAACAAAAGTTTTGTGTCTATTATTTATGCATCATAAACCTCCAATATCACAAAATTTTAATAGGATTTGTGTGAAAATTGTAAAACAATATGTCCATGCAAAATTCATGGGTTTGAAAGTGTTAAAATGACATGAAATTTTATATATATAATATGTGTATTTTCTACTTATGATATATTAATGTGGAATATGTACAATTTACATTTAAAATAAAATTGTGCAATTATCGTGATATAATTTATTACATAATGTTATGTGATTTTTGTGTATTAAACATCTTTTTTAGGTTCCCCTACTTTTAGAAATTGGTCTTACTTCACATTTGATTCTTACTAATGGGGTTTGGAACTAATGGTTAACTATCAATTAACCCCAATTTCTAGTCCTTTTTATTTTGTTATTTTATTTTAAGTGAATTTAAGTTATTATTGGTTAATTTGAACTATTATAAGTCATTATACCTTTTAAAAAATTCCTTTATATTCCATTTTGTGTTACTTTAAGTCATTTAACCCTAAGTTATTATATGTTATTATACATTATTTTAGGTTTTTAAAGGTTATTTTAAATAATTTCATGATGGATATTATACAATATTCTATCTTTAGGTTATTATATGTTAATATACATTATTTAAGGTTTTCAAATTATTTTAAAATAGTCCATTATGGGTTATTATATAATATTCTACCCCTAGGGTATCCTAAGTTATTTTATTCTAAATGTTTTTTTAGCTTAATTTTTTTTTAATATAGGTTATTTTACCCTAGCCTATTAGTAATTTAAGATATATTATAATAATTTAAACTTAAGGTGGAATAACATATAATGATTTAGAATAGCTTGAAGTACAATAATCTATAATAACTTAAGGTAAATAATTTACAATGGGTTGTAATATGCTAAACTTTAGGTAGGTACACATAAGCTTAACAAATAGGTAAGGTAACCAAATCAATGTAACCAATTTGACTTAGTCAAAATAATTAACCAAAAAATCCATATGTCTTTCATGCCCCATATTCATGGTTTACATGGACATTCCTTTTTAGTCAATGTGAACATTCTGGTCAAGTTGAATCTTCAAAAAAATCATGATTTATCATAATCATGTTTGCATAACAATAAAAAAAAGAATGAAAACAAAAAGGGCAAAAAATGGACAAGATGCAAAGGAGAGCAATAATGAAAAAGAGGTCAAAAGGAAGAAAAACAAAATTAAAATCAAATTCACCATTATTGAACCTAAACCCTAACTTGGAATATGTTAATGTTTTTGTTAACTACATATAGTTTTTAAAATATTATAAAACTCAAAAATGTGAAAATAATAATTTTTACAAAGCAATAGCTATAATTCAACCAAAAAAATAAAAATCGATCCAAATTTATGTACATGGTTCAATTGCCATGTAATCGTCAATTTTTTTTTTAAATTCAAAATTTTACTTTCATATTTAACTTATAATCAAATTTTGCTAAATTTTCCTATAGATCATTGTATCATCACCACTTTGGCTACAACTCAAATTTGACCTTAAAAATATCATTTCGTGGATATGGTCACATAGACACGTTTATATGTGACATCATGTCATGCCATGTATTGATGTCTTGTGACAATATATTAATATAGTTAATACACTTTTTTATGTGACAAAGTTACCCCGTTGAGTAACAATGATTGTTAAAGCAAGGTAATCATATTTACCCCTTCCCAATCTTCTAAACTTGTTTTTTGGAATTTTTTACAAGGCACTTGTTGTAAACACTTGCCATCAAAACTTGGTGATGGCAAGTGCTTGCACTACCTTCAATTATACCCTTGTCAAACAATCCATGCTTTTTGGTAGAAGTTTTATCCCAAATTGATATGATAATACTTTGGCAGCTTTAATGTGGCACTAGTTATATTATTTGGAAAAATATTGAAAATTTGAAAAATCAAAGAAAAAAACTTAGTGAAGGGAAATCAAGAATCTTTCTAAATATTTTAGTTTTGGAAATGGAATCTTCAAAATTAATTAATTATTTGATGGACATGTGTTGAAGTTGCCCTTGTCATATGGTTCACCGCCATACTTATGTACATGAATGGATTTGGCAGTAATTAAATTATTCTCGATATTATTGATTGGAAAAAAACACATTATTGGTCAAAATGTCAAAATTTATAGCTCCATTGTTGAAAGTTGCTGAATTAAAAAAATAAAACTATTGTGATGCCTTAAACTTGTTATATGTGACTAGCAAACACAATTATTATGGAATTATTGGCCCTTTGTTTTCATGATCTTCATTAGTTTGATGACCAATCCTTTCAGAGTTCCAACTTCTCGAATATGTTTTATTTCCTTTTAAGAACATTACTAAATCATCGGCTTGCATGAACATTCCGTTCAGTGGGCAAAGTCTTTGATAGTTGGGTTTCAATCCTCCCATAATGTGATTTGATGATGACTTGAAGATTTTAGTAATATGCCATGTAAGCTATAGCCCAAACAAAAAAGTATTTATCACCAATTTTGAATACAACCCTAGATCGTGCTCACCAAAAGTTTCTATTCTCACCTGTAATATGTCACCAAAATAATCATAATCTTTTTTGCCAAATTTGCACTACAACAAAAAAAAATGGTTGCATAATTTTCCTTCTAACTTTGGCATATTTGCAAATTGTGAAATCCTTTCTTTCCCAATATGACAAATTGTGTAATTTCTTCCAAAAAGATTTTTAAAAGCCCCCTAATTCCATTAAAATGGGAGGTAATTAGTAGGTAAGTAGATGATTTACACATAAGTAAAGGCTTTTTTACTATACCTGCTTGTGGGTTGTTAGTAGGTAGGTAGGGGGGAAAAAAAAGCAACTGAGCTAACCACATAAACTGCAACCCAACAGAAAACTGTTTCCTGACCACTTACCATTCATCCTTCACGGTGACCGGTGGGTGCTGGTTCACAGTGGCCATACCTTCCCCACTTTGGAATGTGAACAAGGACAACGAATGTGTGGACAATAATTGGTAATAACCCAGCAAAGAGTACTCACGTGACAAAAGAGTCCAATTAACCCCTAAACGTCAGAGAAGTAACACTGAAAAGCGGTCCCCGTTCGTATGCCCTGACGTTTTAGGGGGAAGACGTACCATCATCAGTCCGGTAGGAACTTAAAAGTAAAAACACGGGTTTGGACTCTTTCGCCCAAATCGATGAATTTGGTGGTTGGTTGGCGTACTACAGTATTTCAATGCAGCTCCAATATTTTGTGCACTTTGGAGTCCGGACCTAGAGCTTTGCGTCCTCTTCTGTCTTTTTCGAAGCAATTCTTGCCACACAACTGGCGCACTTGTCCCAAAGTTCCGTTTTCCAGTAATAAAAAACGCCAGACGTAGCCCATGGGAGAAGCCACCATGTCCAAGTCGCACTTCGGCAAGGCCTTCACGTGACTAGTCATTGTGAACTAAAGGGCGAAGCTTCCAACAGGCTCTCTCGATCGATGTTGGCGCTGATCAATCGACCTCACGTTCCTGCAACCCAGCTTCGTGAGCGAGCAAGCTAGCATTACCGATGAGCTTCCGCTAGTTTATGTTTTCCTCTTGAACAACTGATAGCTTGTGTGTTGTTTGGTGAGGCACAGGGCATCACATATGCGGCGCAAGTAACTTACAAATATCTCGCGTTTTCAGAGGACGCCAGAATTGATCACGATTGTGAGGTATTGGTTCAGTTTCTTCTTGCTCAATTCATATTTTCGCCTCTCAAGTGGGAGGAGAGATAGTCATTGTTTCAAATGTGCATAGCACAGTACACCATACTTCGTTTTCAATGTGCGCTGAGAGTTTAAGATATATGTCTTGAGTGCACAACACTAAAGATTGGATTAGTGTTAAGGAATACGACATCTTTTCTCTAGTTGTGTTTGATAGATACCTAATGTCGTTCTAATCAATGGGATTCATGTCATGAGTCGTTTGACATCATAAAGAAGGTATAATTCTTCCAGTATAGCCTATTGGATTTATGTTTTAAACTTGATCTTAAGTAGGGGGGGTCGTGAGTTGCTGATGCTTGAAAATCTACAATTACTCATATATTCGAGTGTGAGGAGAAACTTAATAATGTAGTAGAAGAACAATATGTTGAAGATACTTGCTTACCTTTGTCCACAAGAGATCTATCAATTGCTTGTATAGTTCTTAGTTCCATCACCTAGGTACATGTCAACAACTTTGTGAACCATGACTAGAATGTGTTCACATCTATAGAAACCAATTTTTGACCACCTTTCTTAAGGATGATTTGAATGGCGTTTCTCTTATAGTTTCCATGCACGTATCACTCTCCAATTAATTATCTATCAATTATTTGTGGAAAGACATGTAAACCTTTTAGTTAGGTGCTTAAACAATTTTTGTTCTCATTACTTTCTCTCTTAACAATGCCCTTGTTAGCACTCCTATTACTCATTTGAAGTTCCTAGTTGAAGTCTTCCCATTTATTTTTTAGTTTCCTTACTTTCTTTAGATCCTAAATGGATGAAAGAAATGGAGGACCTCCCTAAAGTGATATGTTAATGTATCATACACATGTTTTGATGCCCCTCCTTGCATCAATTTCAAATGATGAAGTAATTGCCCTTGGCCTTTTGCAAAAACTTGTTGAGACCTTGACCTAGAGGTGCAAAATAAATTACAAATAATGACCTTGGAATTCCTTTTGGGTGTTATTGCAGAGTTTGAACATTCTTTCAAAGAGATCACCATGGGTGTTTCCAAGATCATGTTCACAATTGCCATTTTACTCTACCTTTTTGGTTGTCTTTATGGAGTAGATTCTCGAACAGCAGATTTCAATCTAGGAGATTGTAAGTTTTTCAAAAACTTATGATCTACCTTACGTTTTGTGTTGCTTTTGTGTTTTACATGTATCAATAATTGATCTTCATTTAATAGTTATGTGGTTTGATTGTGCGCTTACAAAATTTGTAAACTTCAACTCTTCCCAATTTCATAGATTAAAGTTGTAAATTCAAAATTCACATAAGAAGGGTTCATTCATTTAATTTGAGTTTCAATTTTGGATTTTGGGGCTGGTCCTAGCGCTGGGATTGCAGAGCTTATGGCTAGCATGGAAAAATAATACCCCCAACACTGACACAAATTTGGCATTTTGGACATCTCAAACCGGTCAACCTGGATTTCCTTGCTACAATGCTGCCACTAATTGGCGTGGAGTAACATGCTTGCGATATATGGATCAAAATGGAAATTTTCCTACTTGGGTCGTTGGCTTGTAATTATTTATCAAACTCAAATAATTTCTATTTTGAATTGTTATGTAAATCATTTAAAACTTAACATATATTACCTAATTGAAATAATAAAGGTATAAACTAGTACATTTAACAACAATGCTTATGTAGCCTAAAAATGACAAACCATAATAGATTGTGCTTTTGCAATTTACAACCTTACATCTATGTACTATATTTCTTTGACAAGTGGGATCAATATATGCCTCTCATCATGTTTACCATACATACAATCACTTGAGATTTCCAAGTTTCACAAGTGAAAACATATTTCACAATATAAATAAATAAACTACAAATTTGAATGCGCAATATTTTTAGCATGTCCACAATCAATAATATCAAGTTATTGCAATATTGATGTAAACTTGTTATCATTTTTGTGCAAAAAATATAATTTTTTTGCATTATGTTGATCAGTTATAATGGATGCAACAGGGAATTGAACGATGCATCCCTTGTAGGCATGTTGCCTTCAGGGATAGGAAACTTGACCTTCCTTGTTACTTTGTAAGTACAATACATGCATTTTCACAATATAACATCAATAGAGTTTACATAGCTTTGTGACCAAATATGAGTCATATAATTAAATCACAAATTCATTTATCAAAATGAAATGCATTTTTATGCAGGACTTTAACAGGAAATCCAAAGCTAGTTGGCCCTCTTCCAGATGAGCTTTTTAATTTGCCTCTAAACATCTTGTAAGTGCCATATTCTAATCAAAATATCATTAAAGTGTGTTGTTTCATTGGTAGGGCTAATACAAGGAAATTATTATATTTTGAACCTATTGAATTTGGTTGTTAGAAATTCATTAACTTTGAACTTTCAACCACATGCAATTATATAATAATAAATATTAAATTTTGTTATTTTTATAATAAATTACAAATTTTAAGTGAAATTGTGATGATGAAACAATATGATATATAGTGTAGTGACACATATAATCAACTTGCAACTTATTTTTCCAATTGGGCTCTATCAGAGATCTTCACAACAATGGATTCAATGGAGCTATTCCAACAAAACTTACACAGGCGTCAAATCTTTTGCAATTGTAAGTAATTTGTGTTAAAGTGGAAAAATATTTTTTTAATGATTTGACCAAATTTTACATGCTAATAAGTTTTTTTCTTTAAATTAAAATAAATAAACCACATGGTATTGTCAAACACAACATGTTTTTAAGTTTTTGGTGCCTACGTTTTTTTTATAGAGACTTGAGTGGTAATCAATTCACTGGTGAATTTCCAACACAATTTATAAACACAAGGACGCTACAAGTATTTAGAATTGCGAGTAATCAACTTCAAGGGACCATACAATCAAATGCATTTGAAAACCTCACCCAACTTCTTACATTGTAAGTCTCTAATCTCAAAATACTATATGATATTACACTAGTATTTTCAATTATTGCATAATTGAAAATATTTGATGATGCATTTGTTATCCATGTGAAAAGTATACATGGAATGGGAAATTGATTGGCTTTTGAACTTAATTGATGTTATGATCTTGTTTTATAGGGACATATCTGATAACAATTTCATAGGCCCATTGCCAAATCTTTCTTCTTTAAGCATCTTGAATTCTTTGTGAGTTCTATCTCAAATACCTTCGTATTAATTTTTTTTTTGAATTTCAATTGCAATTTTATATTCCTTTCCAGTTTTTTTTTTAGAAAAATATTGCTAGCAAGTTAGAAGGTTGTAACATTTATTTATTTGCTAATTGGTTCATGTTGAATTTGGATAATTGTTTTGAAAAACCTCAATGATGCTTATATTTTAATCAACATTAATGTTCATGGCCCAAGTAGTGTTTACCATTGGTTATACTTTCATTCATTAATTATTGATAATGATCATGGAATGTATTATGTGATGCATTTCATGTAATGAACTTTAAGACATGCAAAAAAATCTTTAATAAGAAAGTGAAATTGAAAATGGATATAATATTCTATTGTTGCAGAAACTTGAGCTATAATAAGTTCACAGAGTTACCACAACTTTCAGAATTTCTCAAGAATGGCCAATTTCCCACAAAACTTGTCATCCTGGATATTTCAGGCTTAAATATCGGTGGTCCATTCCCTACTTGGACATCTTCAAAACTTATGTTTTTAAAACAATTGTGAGTTCCACTTCCCTTAAAAATACATAATGTATGCGCCAAGCCCATGACTAATGAGGTAGTTGACCAATGATCAAACTATTCATGATAGATTTCTTTTGGAGATTTTGAAACAAAAACACAACAAGAGAAGGTGGATTTTAACAAATAAAAAGCCATGGATTCAAATTGTAGCATGTTATATGATATATTTTACAACCATAAAGACCTCATTATAGTTTTGCATTCAAATAATCATATAAAAACATAAGCTAAAATTATATTAACATCTAATGAACTTATAATATTGAAGGTTAATAAAATTACATTTTATGGTTTCCAAGGATATATAATAATTCTACGATTATGGGAATACACGAACTTGTTGTTATATCTTTCAATTTTCTTATTTAAGTTCTTTTTCTTGTAGGTACCTTGATAATATCACTATAAATGGAACCTTGGACATCACAAATATACAAAATTTGGCAATAGATCCTCAAGGTTTTCAAGGCTTACAAGTATTGAGTTTGAGGAACAATAATATCACAAATGTTATTTACAACAAGGCGCTTCTAACACAAGGGCACACCATCTTCTAGTAAGTCTATTTTACAAGTTATATTTATTAACTTTATTGCCAAACTTGAATGTCCCAACTAAAATTTGTCATATGGAGGAGATAATGAATGACTGTGCAATACAGTAAAAAGTAAATACAAGTGTAGATTCTCACATAACCTTATGTCAATGAAATCTAGTTTGTACTGCATCCTTTTTTTTTTAAATAGTCAAAATCAATAAGAGGATTAATTCATTTGGATTTAAATTTCAATAAGATGATTAATTATAAGTAAAATATTTGATTTATTGATTTTCATTGAATTAATTTATATTCTTTCATTTTTGTCCTTATTTACCTTTTTGGATTTAGACATATAGCCTCATATTATTTTACATATAATCTAGGATATGTTCGTATTATAACATGATTTTATTTCTTCAAATAAGCAAATGTAATGTAACTAATGAATATGTTAATGTGTTACAGTCTCCAAGGCAATCCTTATTGTCAAGGTTCATTTTCTAGAGATGATGGGAAAACGTGCTTTTGTGCACAATTTTGTATTATATCAAGTGAGTAACAAAACAATTCATTGATCATGTGTTGAAAATATTGAATCTTGTATTGAATTACAAATGAAAATGAAAATCAACTTTCACATCATAGTTAGAGGTTTTTATGGAATTCAATTGCATGGCAATAAACAATTTTAATGATTGAATCTTGGGATCCTTCGTACATTATAATATTTTGCCCCAAATACTAAATGTTTCATTAAGATCTTCCTTATTCAATTTCCATTAACTTCTTCATCATTATTACATAAGATCTTATATTATTTGTATTGAAGATTAGTTATATATATTGGACGGATTTGAACATTTGCTACCATATTATATGTATTTCAATATCACCTATTGAATATATATTAAATCATTCTTCAAGTTTTGCCAATCACAAAAACAATATGGAATTCAAACCTTTTTTTATCAAATATGATTGTATACAAATGTTTTATCATTTAAGGCCAAATTGATTATTTTGATGACCCATTGCAGGCAATAAGAGTAATTGGAAGGTCATTGTGATTTCTACAACCATTTCTGGATTTCTATTAGGATTAATAATCCTCGCTTTGGGTATTACACTTCATCGTAGTAAAGAGCATGTGCGAAAACTTTTGAAAAGTAAGGTTCCTTCTATCCCTTTCAATATAATATGTATTAAGAAAATTGACTCTCTAATTAGCTCCAAAATGTTGGAAAACATCAATTGATTATTAAAAGATGAAATAATTTAATGGATTGATTTGCAAATTGCATGTCACATCAAAGCAACATTTTTCAAGCAATGAGACTAATGACTTTAAAGAAAATATTAACGTTTAGCATGAATTATTGACAATGCATTTGCAGATCTCAAAGAGCTTGATATAAAGGCAAAAAGATTTGATTACAATGAACTTCGTGTTGCTACCAAAAACTTTGCTGAAGATCGAAAGTTGGGAGCAGGAGCATTTGGTGTTGTTTACAAGGTAATTAAGGTCACTGTAATTGGCCTTAAGAAAACAAACACCCACTCATGCACATGTTGCATTGTCTAGGAAGTTGCGAAATATACAAAATAAAAACACATTTAAAACTTTCTTTTATAATCACAAATTATAAATCAAATTGACCAAAGAAATACCTTTACATCATTATTTGTGTATTTCTTTTATAAATTTAACAAACAACATGTGTTTGAAGTTAGGTCATCCCTGAATACAAATGTTGTACAATTGACAACATAAGAATATTAATCATTATCAATCTTTGTCAATACTTATTGACATGTCACCTTAATTGGCTAACATATAATGCAGGGAATTTTAGCAAACAACGTCGAGGTGGCTGTGAAACAACTATTCATAAAGACACAACATGAGAGTGAGGATTTTCTCAATGAAATTCTTTTGATTTCGAATTTACAACATCGCAATTTAGTGGCATTAAAAGGTTATTGCCTCTATGGAAAGGAGATGCTCTTGGTATATGAATTTGTTGATTTTTGCGATTTGGAAAAGTTTCTATTTGGTAAGCATTTTCACAATTGGTGTTTATTTATAACGATATATTTGGATGTTTTTGGTTACATGGACTTATAATAACATGCTAAAAATTGCTCATATAGTTTGAAATTACATATGAATATCAATCTTACATCAACTCAACTACGCATTGAATTATGGTTAATAAATAGATCATATCTTAGTACATCAACATATGAAAAATCCATCTAGAATATATGAACAAATCCATGTGTAAATGTTTACAATTTATAACCTAATTATAATATTATGTGGTTTGATCCTTATGCAGATACAACGGGTAAATATTTGTCACAAGCTATGGAATGGCCAACACGAATGAAAATATGTTTAGGGGTGGCCCAAGGCTTATACTATCTACATGTGTCATCTCAAACTAGAATCATCCATCGTGATATTAAAGCGAGCAATATTTTATTGGATAAAGATTTGAATCCAAAAATTGCTGATTTTGGTTTGGCGAGACCAATACAAGATGGAAATAGTGAAATCATGACCCAAAAACGTGCTGGTACAATGTATGTAAATCAAATTGATTCAATCCAATTTGGTTTCTTAAGATGAATTTATTAATTGTATAGCATGAAATTTATCATTTTTTTAGGAATACAATGAAAATGATATAAATGTTTGAATACACATAAATTTAATTGTAAAGGATTGAAAAATACCACCAATTAGTTGTTAAAATATATATATATTTCTTGGTCAATTAATTTCACAAGGATTTGTTTTTAAAAAATCTAATGCTTAAAGGTTTGTTCAAAATAAAAATTCATGGGTTATTAGATTAATAGTTGGATTAGTATCTGCATACAAAATATTAAATAGATGTAAAGTTGTCTAAATAGTTGTACTTTGTAATTTTTATACTAACATCACTAAACAACTTCATGTGTATGTTTTTGTAGTGGTTATTTAGCACCTGAATACATGCTTTATGGCCAATTGAGCAATAAGGCTGATGTATACAGCTTTGGCGTTCTACTTCTTGAAATTATAAGTGGGAAAAAAAATCAAGACCCCAATCAACCTGAAGACGAAGTATATTTGCCCATACGGGTATGTGAATCATTTAGAATTTCTTTTGGAATGTCATATGATTACTATAGTAACCTTGATTATAAAACATCATTAAATAATTAAACAATATCACACCATTACACAAAAGTCTCAATTAACTTTCAAAATTTCATTGAAGAACAAGGTTAAATTTAAAAGTCATATTCAAATTTAACTAATGTTAATATGAAATATAAATTTCTTTTGATGATGAAGATGCTCATCATTATCATGATTATAATAAGATTGTGGACATTCAAGGTAAAACCACCAAATGTCAAATGTATTGTTTTGATAAAGATTTTATAATATCCTTGGATTGGGATGGTTAAATATATTATTGCGAAATATGATAATATTCTATCTTTACGATTTTGGCATAAGTTAATTATTTTCATTTATTCAAAAATTTGGAATCATTTTTTATTTACACTAAATTTTAATAAAATAAAAAATTTCATTGTCCTGACATTCACTATCAAGGTTGAGGTTTGAACCCCAAACCTCCAAGGACAAGGTTTTTTAACACTGCATTGGTCTAAATGCATTAAATCGTTCCATAGCATTGGGTATATTGTGTTTATTATTGTCTATAACCATTATATGCCAAAATTTTCAGAAATTAAAAACCAAATGCCAAAGTTGAGATTAAAATTTAACTAATTATTTGACAATCTATAGCTAAAACGGTAAAGGTATAATGGAATATAGAATAGAAGACTTCAAGGCATTCACTAATTGGTAATTGCAAAAAATAACTACAATGATATGGTTGAATTGAATAGGACTTAACGTTTTTTTAATCTTGCAGGCATGGAAATTGCATACAAAGAATAGTCTTATGGATCTCATTGACCCAAGACTTCAATGCAATAATATTGAGCTTTTTGAGGTGAAACGTGTATTAGAGATTGCCATTCTATGTGTGCAAACTTCTGCAGAAAAACGTCCAACCATGTTTCGTGTAGTGGCAATGTTAGCGGGAGATGCAAATGTTGTAATTTCCAACGACGAAGAAAATGAGTGGCCCATCTTCCAACTACAAGGTCGATGTCGTGAGCAAGACCCCCTATTTGATTCTCAATCATCAGTAATTTCAAGTGCACTAGAAAACCTCACAAATGAAACTTTTGCATCCATTGAGCTTAGCACCTCCAATGCACGATATGGTTCAATTTCAAGGTAAAACAATGTACAAAAAATCATTACAACTATATTTGCTACATGTTTTTTGAAATCTTCAAGTCAAGAA
The DNA here is from genome assembly GCA_963920785.1 of Sphagnum contortum. Lineage (NCBI taxonomy): Eukaryota > Viridiplantae > Streptophyta > Sphagnopsida > Sphagnales > Sphagnaceae > Sphagnum > Sphagnum contortum. The sequence continues at coordinate 4,997,111 of OY987281.1, forward strand.
TTTTTTCCCAATAATGTTGAATTTTATTTATTTATTTTATAAAATAACAACTATATTTTCATCTTTGTAACATTTGGTTGAATTTGAAATGAATCTCATGAATATAGAATATGCCATTGAAGCACTAATTAAGGACTGAAACCAATTTTTTTTCACACTATACATGCAATGTAATAACCAAATGTAAAAATGGATTGAGTGACTAAGATCACAATTTGGCACATCAATTCAAGTCTATTTTGTTCTATGACTAAAAAGCACTACTAATTTCTTATACTTCATGTTTTCACCCTTTGATGAAGGAGCCAATTATGTATTTTAAAAATGATTCACAAGTTTTTTTAAAAAACAACTTTTAATTTAAAAGTTTCAAAAGATTCACAATTTTTTATTAAATGAGGTTATACTCTTTAGAAATCCATGTTGCATCCAATTAATTAAATACATATACTAAATTTTGCAAAGTCATGTTTGGAAGGGATCCTTTTTTTCATTGATATCAAAACTTATTAAAGACATTAGTCACACCTTCAAATAAATTTTCAAAGAGCTCTATACTTTAATGCATTTTCTGTATATGAATCTTAATTTGGAAATTTTTAATATATCACATTAAGAACCTAAAAACTTAGAAATGTTATATTCATTCATATTTATATTTATATTTGGTTTCAGATTTTGATTTATTTTTATATCATTAAACATACTTAACATAATTACTAGTTAAAGCAACCTAGATGGTGCCCTTATTTACATCTTAAACAACATTTTCAAATATATATCACCTTAATTTGACTTCATTTTTATACCTAATTGTGCTTTTAAAACCACAAGTTTTTTAACAAATGGTAGTTTCATTGAATTTGATGGTATACTTGGAATTCTTTTATTTTACATAAGAAATTATAAAATGACCTTAAGCAACCCACCTTATAAAGTGGATTGCATAAATATTAACCTATAGGTAAAACTTGTAATTTTATTAAAACAATCTGAGCATTCTTGGGACATAATAGGCATCTAATACTATTATTGTTCTATTAGGATTGACCATCATGGAAAAGAACTACTATATGGAATTGTAGTAGCTTTGCAATAGTTCATATAAACACTATAGAACTTAATTGTATTGTTATATTAAGGCAAACAAAGAAAATAAACCCAACTCTTATTGTTATGGTAATTATAATAAAATAACAACAACAATGATTTTATTTTAACATTTATGCCTTTAGTAAATTTTACCTTTCAAAAGACAAGACCATTTTATTTAATGGAAATACATTGTTTTATATCAATTAGTAAACAACATTTTAATAAAGATTTAATTACTTTTTTGGCCATGTTTTTTTTCTTTGTGTATATAGTCTAAAATTTAGGAATTATTGATTAATTTTTTTCTATTTTTCATAGCAACATAAATATATTTCCCCTAAAAAACCATAAAAGTTTTTCAAAATATTAAAGTTTTCATAACACATGTAATTCATATTGATGTAAAATACAAGTAACCAAATGATTTGTTTTTGGTGAATTTTCACCACTTGGTGACAAAACAAAATTGGAATTTTTCGTTTTAAAAGTTTAAATTCGAAATAATTGCTTAATGTTTTTGGAAAAATCACCAAATTTTTGAAACCACAAAACTAAAATTATAAATTTTAGTTTATAACTCTTTTTCTTTCTTAAAAAAAACCTTGCATGTAATTAGTAATAATCTTTTTAAATTTCAAAATCAAAATATCTTTGAATGTAGCAAATTCTATTGCATATTATGTATTAATTTAAAACCAACATACTACATATCTCAATAATGTAAAATATAATATTAGATCATAAGATAATGTGTATCATAACTTGATTTAAACATTTCAAATAAGGATGTGTCATTGGAGCCGCAAAGTGTTGGAGTAAATGAGCCTTTGATGTGAGAACTTGAATATAATATGGTCACCTAGGCATTTAAGAATTAGTAATATTACATGAAGATATTTTGATATCTATATGAATTATATCCACCACCATTTGTTGCCTCCAAAAATTCCTAGAAATATTACTACCCACACATATTACATAAAGACATTATAAAAGCCTTAGCAACATGTGTATGGACATGATAGGGACATGTGCATGGGAATGTTATGAAATGGTAGTATGGAAGGCAAAATTTGTTGTTTAAATCTAATATTTTGCATAGAGGTGAGGGAATTTGAATTCATGTCCTAGGTCGAAAAGGGTAGGTAAATAGGTCAATGGAAGTCTAACTTATTTAACTACTTTAGTTTAGCCTACCCACCTTAGCCCTTTAAGAATGCACATGGTTGCAAGTATTAAAAATTAAACCTTTCTTCGTCACAATGAGTATCAACTCCTTACCAATGGAGTGCACTAGCAAAAGGTGTTCAACTTTTGTCAAGTTTTTTATTTCACTTGTTTATTTCATATCATTATAAGAATATTAGGTAGGTAGTAGGCAAGTTGTAGTAGATAGGTGATAGACAAATTAGAGGAAGTAAGTAGGTGAATGAGTGGGTACATAAGTAAGTAGGTGGATGAGTGGGTACATAAGTAGGTAGGTGGATGGGTAGGGTTAATGAAAAGCTTTATAGGAGAAAGATGAAGTCATATAGGGAAACATATCCTGATTTCATTTATGTGTTTCCAATTCAAAATTTAAATGATAGAGAAAAAAAAATCATCGATGGACAATTAGGAAGGCCCTAATGGAAAAAAATATATGGTTAAAAGAGGTAGTAATCATAGGTCATGTGGAAATGAAGGAAGGTAGTATCATGAGAGCTTTCCAAAGAGACAAAGAACACGATCTGAAGCATCCTGGTTCCTGGATCTCATAACTACAAAACAAAGAAACTACCTTACTTCTTAGATAGCTTTTTCTCCAGCACTTTGAGTTTAAGGAAAAAAACTGTCTTTAAGTGCAACTCAATGGTGCACGTTATCATACAACATGTGTTCATCTGAAATGGTGACCTGGAAGCATAACAAAAGATGCAACCATATGGCCATAGTGAACCAGCACCCACCAGTGCACCATAATGGATGAATGATAAGTGATTGGTGAACATATATAGGGTGAAACCAAATATTAACTCAGTTGAGGTTCATCCAGAAGTGAGTAATAACAGACATCCAGTGGATGGTGGGCTGGTGGGTGCTGGTGCACTGTGGCCCAAGCACACAAGGCTTCCTTTTGTGTGATGAAAGTAGTTCTTTTAAAAAAGTATTGTGAGAAAAATTTAAGATACATAGTCAGCTTGACAAAATTGGTAAACAATATAGGAAATTTTTTAATTCACACCTTTTTTGGTTAAATTCACACCCTTCGCGCGTCCCATGTGTGGGGTCTGTGGTCAATCAGGGCACAACTCGAGAACTTGCCCGCAGAAGTAATTGAACTGATAAAGGAACATACTCTTAAAGTTTAATCTGCATAAAATGGGACGTGCGGGTGTGAATTTAACCCAAAAAAAAGGTGTGAATTAAAAAAATTCCACAATATATCATTTTATTGAAACGTGTTCAATAATGAGATGATAGATGTGTTCCTGTACCAGTGTGCCAAGTTTCAATGTCAAGAAGAAAGCAGGGATTGAACTGGCGGTTTCCCCCAAAATAGCTTTGCTTTACACCACAAAAAACAAAAAAATCAAGTTCCAAAGAGGGATTGAATTGCTGGGTACCACCCGAAAATAGCTTTGCTTTACACCAGAAAAAAACAACAAATTCAAGTTCCAACCCACAAAGAAAAAAGACAAAACCAAGACTTTCCTCTCACATTTATCAAGCACCCCCATAGCGCCATTTGTCAATACTTGTGAAAAATCAAATCAGATAGGAGAAATTAGGGGACTTTGGGACATGATATCTTGTTCATTTTTCACTGGAATGACAAGCAGTAAATTGCATTTGGAGCGTTAAGAGATGCTCTACAATTCACCCTTAGACTCCATGGTCAATCGAGCTACTCCATGAGCGCCTAAACTTTCTAAATGTTCTAAATACTTAAGTGTTCAGTTATGGGCTGTTCTACCTTCAATGTTTTACTGTTGTAGGGGAGGCTTCTGCAGTCGCAGTGGGTTCTCCTGAGGAAGGGCCACCAGAAGATGTGAGCTTAAGAGTGTTACAAAATAAAAAAAGAGCCATACGGATCTCATTTGTCCTACACTAATGCAAGTGTGTTAGGGTCAAAGCCCAAGATTAACTTAACCAGGAAGGTAAGGATTTGGGCTTGGGGACATTGGCCTGCATACACCAGGACTTGATGTCCTAGGACATGATGCTTTTAAAAGCCTATGATCTTAAGATTCAAGGTCTAGGACTTGATGCTTGTACAATTCAAAAACACTAGTGCTTATGACTTGTGATTCAAAGACATTTTCACATAACCTTCTAAAATTTTCCTTGTTTCAAGTGTTACAACGTGAGGGCCTAGGGACATGAAGGCATGTCGTAAGACATGAAAGCCCAGGATATGAAGACATGCTTTAAGACATGAAGGCCAGAGGACATGAGGACATTTCCTGGAGTATGAAGGCCTAGGACATGAGGACATTTCCTGGAGTATGAAGGCCTAGGACATGAGGACATTTCCTGGAGTATGAAGGCCTAGGACATGAGGACATGTCTTGGCAAGAACTCTTGCCCAAACATTCCAAAGCTCATGTTTTAACTTGATTGTCAAAGTTGATTTGAAGTTTTGGATGTTTTTGTTGTTTTGACTCTTTTGATGGTCTTTTGAAGCTTTTTATATAGATTGTTGAGAGTTATACCCAAGAATAAGATTGTACTATCTTATTCAACAACATTTATGGGGTGAAAACACAATCAATTAAACACAAAAAATAGTTTGTGAAATTGTAATCATATTTTTATACGTAAATGAAAAAAAATACAATATAAAATCCTTATAGAGATCCTTATAGAAACATTTTTTTTCTATCATTATTTCTTCCATAATATTATTCATGTTGAAGATATTTTCTTTGAAGGCAACATGAACTCAAATTGGTTTTATCTTTGACCTGCACAACAAATTATCCAACACACAAACTTGCAATCTATTAATTCTTTTATTATCTTGCAAGTTTTCTAAAAATAGCAATGGACCAATAATTAATTGCAACATTCCACCATTAATCACTACATTGGGATATCAAATACAATTGTAATTTCATTCCCAATAGGTTTGTAGACTAGTTTATTGAATGGCCAAGCACATTGACAAATGTTTTTTTGGTATGTCTTCATTAATATAAAATGTGGGTGCAATTTACTAGTCCCTATTCACTACGCTAATGAATTCACTGCTTCCCCATTAGGTCCCATTTACTATGACTAGTGAATTCACTTAATATCTAATGAAATCATTTGGTATATAGGGATACCTTTTGTTTTAGTGCTTATATTGTTCATGCAATTTATTTATTTTGTCTTCCTTGCATTGAAAAACAATTGGAAGGCAAGTTTTAGGTTTCCATTTTTTTTTTTCATTTTGCATTTTTTTTACCAATTTTTTTTCTTTCTAAATCTCAATTAATATACTTGGAACGAGCATGTGGAAAAAAATAATGTTAAAATGTGCACGTATGTCAAAAAAATGCAAATGGTTAGAAGCAATTAATTGGTTAAAAGTTCTTGCAAATATTATGTTATATTTTTATTGGAAGTAATTTACATATTCCACAAGGTGATGTACCATAGATTAAAGTCATTTTTATCATGTTGTTGAAGTGTACTTTCTTAATTTTGATTTTTTTTTGGTTGGCTATTGCCAACATTATAGTCATTCTATTAATTTGAATTTTTTTTGTCAATTTTCTTTCTATAATCATTATGATGTTTAGTGAAAGGTTATTGTGAATAATGCATGAAACTTGGAAGGTTAATGATAAAAAAATCCATCAACTTCAAAGGGATTTGAAAGCATGTGATCTTGCTATCAAAAAATTGACAAAATGACTTTTTCAAGTAGCTAAACTTATGGAATTAGTTGTATCAAATGTATACACAATAGAAAACTAACACAAGGCAACATTGTTTAAAGTAGATCATCTTTACGATGAGCTATTAAAAGTGGTTCAAAGGTATGGCTCAACTTTTCAAGTCTACTTAGGCTATGTTTCTTTAATTATTCCCTGGTCCTTTTAATCATTATCCATTGAAAGGAAACTGTATTTTTCCTCAATAGAGTTGTTGCAATTATTATATTGTTAAAACAATAGATTGGAACTTTGTAATTAAAGGCTACAAATGAACAAGTTATTACAACATTGAAAATAAAAAAGGCTGCAATAAAAGAGGTTGATCATGATGGGCACCTAGATCTTGGGAAGGTACAAGAACATGGTGTCATCTTGGAAACTACTCTTGTGCATCCGAAGGAATTGTTTGATAAATTAAGGCAGCCCATGATATATTCATCACTACAAACATGGGGACCATTAATGACACCTATAACAAAGTGTTTTAATTGGAAGTAAAACATGTAAAAGCTTTGGCAATACAATGATTTTGTAAGACCTTTTGCACCTATATATTAAGTTCATGAATATATAGTTGAAATTAATCAACACATTCATGTGAACATTTTGTTTTTCCAACTTCATGTTTAGTTCATTGTCCATTCTTCTAATAACTTCATAGAATATTAGTGATTGGGTGATTAGATTAAAAAATATGGAGGGTGTAGGAGGTAATCCCCTCTATGGCAATGACATGGGTGAATATGTAAGTAATGTTGAAGGAAGGGGGTGTCTTTGAAAATATTTCATAAACATTAAATAATGATAACCTTCATTGGCTAAAAAAAATTGACAAAAGAAGTGATATTGATCAATTTATAATCTTCCATAACATGATAATAGAGGATTTGTGCTTAATCATATAAAACATGTTGTCCATAAATGAAAATAGGGTAAAATGGGCTAGTAAACAAATGAAAGTGGCTCTTAGCACCCACCATTTACAAGTTCCGTGACCATAAGCACCTATCATTATTTGGATAATCTTTGGATACCACTATATTTAAGGTCATAGGCATAAGTAAATGTGACATTGTCATATGATGTCATAATCCTTATGGTTTTGTGGCACATAGATTATACACCTTCTTCTTTCTATATTGTCAAATATTATAATCAATATTTATATTCAGAAGTCAAAAATATATATTTTCACAAGTTTTGTAATATGTGCCTTTCTTGGAAATATGGATATAATTGATGGATTTTTTCATTGTTATAGTATACAACAAGTGAATGATGTTTGGCTTGTGTGTGCATATGCCAACATTGATAGTGCATCACATCATCTATTACAAGTGAAAGTTACCTTTGATAAAATAAAACAAACATTTTTTGTTGCATAAAATAACCATAGATCAATTTAAGCCTCCATTGCACATAATGAATGTTTTTGCAAAAAAACATGTGCTAATCAAGGAGCACATAAAGGTTGCCTATCTAAAAACAAAAAAATCTTTACTTAACAAGATTTTCAACAAGAAATAAAATGACTTTTTTTTAGTTCACAAACTACCACATGCATTATTATCCTTAGTGGGTTGTCAATTTGTTTCAAATGAACATGACTTACAAACTCTAAAAGATCATAACAATTCGAGAATGTCACTATTGGTATAGTGCATTGAACATTAATGGTGACATCTATGGGAATGAATGATGTTTTATTTCAAGGCTTGTTTCAATGCTATGAAGGATGCATGCATCTTGGACATGGATGATCATTTTTCAAAAAAAATCTTTCATTATAGTGCAACATGATGTGGATGAATATGTTGCAATTTGGAAACAACATAATGTTAGGAGGATTAATGAATGGAAACATTTTCAAGATAACAATGTACAAGCTAGGTACATTTAGGAATTTGAGTGTTTTCAAGGGCAAGGGGCATGTTAATGTTCCACTTATCAAAATAGGGACACAAGATCCAAGTCCACTCAAGGGGAATTGAGAGTCAAGGCTGTGATGAAATAGGAATGAAAGTCATGTTCAACTTCTTAAACGACCTCCAAAGTTGACATTACTTAAAGACAAGGTATACATTATTGGCACAAAAAAAGAAAATAACGTTAATTGTTTTTCTCTTGCATTATTATTTGAATGGTTATTACCACATTACAAATGAGAAATGCATCTACTTAACAAACATTGATGTGGGTAGTGAAATATGTGATGCAAGTCGCAAGGCTTATGTTTTATTAATGACAAATGACGCGACCCTAGCCTTAGGCTCGCGACCAAAGCAAAGGGCTTTCAAGGTTGCGGCCAAAAGGGAAGCCCAGGACTCATACCGCATGCTCCAGGAGTGTAAGAAAATGTGAGGGAATGAACCCTCACACTCCCAAGGCAACTCCCATTTTGAGGAGACGGAATCTCGATGGACTCCCAAATTTTCAAAAGGCGATTACAAGGGTCAAAACTCAATGGATTGAAAAGTTCCTTGTATGATTACAAAATTCTTGGAACTTAATGTCTAAAATGGGCTTGCATGACCCATTTGGACATCTAAAACACAAGTTATGGCCAAAAGAAAGGTTGGGAGTCAAATTGGCAGTTTGCCTCCTAACCACTAAAAGTCAAGAATCGCCCCGATTTCATTGCATGTGGGTGATGTGTGACATACCATTGAAAATCTCTCAACAAGAGTTATAACTTTGCTTCAGATTTCATCTCAATTGGAGGTTTGCACGCGAAGTTATGGGGCCCCAAAGTTGTTGGAGTCTTAATTTTGGCAATTTCGGGACTCCCACTTGGGAGTCTCGAGACAAAATGTCGTTTGGATGTAGGCCTCGTGGAAAGGCACAAAGTATACTATAAGGGGGAAGGTGGTGGCTTTCCCCAAGTTCAGGCCGTGGTGAATTTTGTGAGTTTGAGTTGCCCATGGTTCATCCTAACACGAAAAGTGTTCCAACTATGCACTAACCACCTTGTGTTTGGTTTTGTGTAGGCCCGTGTGAATAGTTGATATTTGTCACTCTCCTAGTCCCATCTCAAAGCTCCAACACACCTTTCTCCCCCCCCCCCAAGTGCCGTGAACCAGAAAGCGTGCCCTAACTTCTTGCTCTTCCATTGTTTTCAGTTTAAACTCACACTTGAGTCCATTAAGGAACTTGGGAGTGTGTAAACAAAGGTGGAATGCATTAGTGACATTGAGGATTAATAAAGTTTAGTCAAGTCAAACACTGCCTCCCGAATTTTTCATATCAAATCTTATTTCTAATATTTTAATTAGATCTTTAAAGGTATAATTTTTGTCATTAATCCCTCACTTGATTTTTTAAATTTTTCTCATTATAGGTGAATTGAATTGAAGTAAATTTTTTTCATGTTGTAATTGAGTTGCTAATTTATTAGATGCTAGTGTCATAACAATTAACTTGGAACACAACTTAATGGAAAATGGGCCTTGTTTTATACTAAAACATAGGTATCCAAACATCAAGGTGGTTGAGGAAGCCAACTAGATTGAATTGATTCAAGGAACAATGAATGTGGTCAACTTGGGTGGCCTTCTTATTAACAAACAATGGACTCCTAAGGTCAACAAATTTTTTATTTTTTGCTAAAAATTATGTCTTTACTCCATAGATCAATTGGGGGAAGGAACATGCCATGTGTACAAGCAAAAGAATCATAAGCAAAAAATTATTAACTCACAACAATTAATCCCCAATTATGGTAAGTGAAAATAGAGATCAAGAATAATTGTAATAGTGTTATGATTACCAAAGATGATGGCATCTAGGCATGTAACAATTAGTCCTCCATTAATACCCATCCATTGAGTTCCCATATCACACGCAATCTCTTAGGTTTTCAAGGGTTTTGAATTTTTTTTTTTTTTTAAATTTTTAGAATATGCAAATGTGTAATAGTTTTGGCAAATGTTAAATTCATATGGTAAATAATAATAATAATAATGCAATTGTTCTAGTTGCAAAATTGCAACAACTTTGATAATAATTTGAAATGTTAATAATGCCTATTAATTTAAATCAAGCATGATAACATCAAGGTTTTTATTGAACAAAGTTTTGTGAATATTGGTATTAATTTTCCATTTGGGGAAGTTTGAACAATGGAATTTTCTTATGCAAAGAGGATTTGAAGGTATGATTGGAAAATGTTAACTTTTCAAATTATTTTGGATGAAAAGGGGCTGCAACTTCTTGGATGAAGTAATGGCTTCATTGTTGCACCCACCCACCAACCATGTACCAAGGGTCTTTGGTTGTGAAGTGCACTACTAAAATGCACAACATTTAATAACATTGAATATAGTCTATTGCTTCTTGATAATGAAGATATGAACACATATGATAAAGAAATATTTTTCAATTATCCAAAGCATTTATGTGATAATGATTTATATCTTACTACATAGGTAATCACCACATGCTAAACCAAGGTTTCTTTATCGTTTAGATGATTTTGGAAGAATCAAAAACTTGAAAGTCATGGACTTGTTATTCATGAACTCAATTTTGTGGTGATTGTTTGGTTGCGAGCATACATACAATACACATTATTCTTTGGTAGTTTTATTCAAACACGTTTGTTTACAATTAGGTGTGTGCATTTCATCTTTTTCTTCTCCCAGATAGATTTGGGTTTCACTATTTAATGGTGAGTGAATGGAACAACAAATGAGATTAGTTCAAAGCTATAGATGTGTTGATGAGAAGGATCAACTATTGTGCCCTTAGAAGCTATTTCTAAAACGTTAAATGAAACTTTGAGTTCAACTAGTTTTTGGGCCCTTTATGTTTCTTTCCTACTTTCTCTTGGTGTCCCATGCCATATTATCCATATAGAACCTCAAATGGTAATTGTGTGTTCCAACTTTTTTGTAAAGCTTTTTTTGTTTTGTTTTTGCTTTTGACAAATTCTAGCAAATGTTTTATCATTTGTAATTTGCAAATGGGTGGCATTGATGAGCCTACATTGGATACATTGTCATTGATTAAAAGATGACAAAGCAGATTCATGTCCAAACATCCTCTCCTTCATATACCCATCTTTAGTTTCAAAGATTAGAGCAATATTTTTCCATCTTTTTGTGGTTGCATTAGGTGTTTAATTTTCCCATTTTTTTTGTAAGGTCATTTGTTGTAAATGCGGTGGTTTACATACTGTGTAATGTCACAATTTGAATTTTAGTAGTTATGTTGTAGTGGTTATTATGAAGGTAGTTTTACAAAAAACTTATGGTGATTATGTAAGAGATATTATCAATTATTTATGCTATTAAGTGAATTGTAGAAATTTAACAAGGTAGGATTAAGGCATTTGATTAGTTGGACCAAATCAAGTTGTTTGATTAGTTTATTTTCAAATTACTTTTGAAGGGAAAGGATTTAGGATGTAGTTTTGGATTTTGATGAAGGTTGGGAGATTGTTTTTTTTCTCTCATAGAGACAAACTTAGAATATTGTTGGAGAATAGAAGGAGACATAATATGTAGTTTAGAACTTTGTTGTGTTGCATGAACCATAGATTTTCCATGTTTTCATTTTTGAATTCTACACTTTATACTACATATGTTTAAGATATCCAAATTTTAGTAAAGAGAATAGTAGAATATTAATGAGGAAACAATGAATATAATTTTAAATTGTTGTGTTTTTTTTAATTAAAAAATAAAAATTTAATCACAATTTTTTCTTATTAAGGTAATTCATGATTTGGGAGAATGAAACAACAACTATAGCAAAAAAAAAATGAATATAATGTACAGATCAATTTGATGCATCAAGACAATAGATTGAATGTTTTGAAAATACTATTGAAAGTATAGTTTGTATTGTTTGTTAATAGGCAAAGAACAATTTTAAGTATAATTTACACCTACCAAGTTATAATCAACATTTGTAACTAATCTAGTTATGATTACAATCCAGTTGTAAATTCAACATTCCCCAACCAATTTCCATAATGGTTGTTTATAGTGGAACTTTGGTTGTGAAAGGAATGCCCAACATGTCTAACGAGGTTCCCAATTCATGTGGTGGTGCAAGATTTCATTTGGATCTTGGTATTGCTAATTGATTTGGAACCACATGTTCAAAATTTAATTTGGGCCTTGTTTCTAAAACATGATTGATTCACATTGGTGAGACTTCTTAATTGAGAAGGACTTGCAAAAACTTGATTATATTTTGATGAGTTGCAATACTTGTCTAATTCTATGAATTTTTGTAATTTTAAAGGAAGAATCCAAACTATGTGATTATCTTTATTCTATTACTAATTTTCATATTTTAGTCATACACTACTAAGTTTGAAGATGAAATCTAGATTTTACAAATGGATAAAATGTGACCAACGTTCAAAGTAGGGTTAGATGCTTTGACAAAACTCATATTTGACAAGACAAGACCAAAGCAATTGGGTTCAATTGTTATGATAAGCCTCACATTGATTTTCTTCGATGCCATTAATATTTGGGATGTCCCATTATTGACACATCTTGGAATAGTTGCATCTTACTTCTAGGCATGACTTGTCATTTTTTCAAATGTATGAACATCATGTGTTGCCAATCTAGGATTCAAGTGGGTGTGACATTTCCTATGATGGCTACATTTTTAAATCACAATTGATGAACAAACAAATTAAAATCATAAAGATAGGGGACTTCCACTTTTTATTCATGAAGATATGGTTCAACCTAAGGTGTTAATTTATTTCAATTTGTGCTTTCAAAAGTGGTTATGAACTAACATTTTTAAAAATAACATCTTTGTTCTTGTGACAATAATTCCCTATTTGTGTATTGTTCATATATTCTTTGATGACCTATGGAATGCATAAGAACAAAATATTCCAATGTTAGGTAGTTATCATTTTTTTGTTTTTCTTTTCAACAAAAAATGAATCATTTGTTGCTCTTTTTATTTTGTTGTCATTAGCATATGGTTTTGCAACAATTTTTCTTAAGAGGTTCAGAAAAACTTGATTTATAGGAGTTGAATAAGTGTTGGCAAGCTTTACAAATATGGAGTTTTTTTGTGGGGTTTGGGATGTGGTTGGGGTAAATAACTTGCATTGTAGTATGCAAATGTTTTTCAAGAATTGGGGTTCAATTTCTCCACAAGTTATTTTATTTTAAATTTTGGGTACTCATATATGATTGGAACTAAATTGTGATAATCTAAATTTTGAATATAAATAATCTTTGTATATATCCTTGTATTTATTTGTAGTTAGTTTGAATTTAAAAATTTAACAAATGCATATTTGTTGAAGGAGAAAAATTAAATTTCAAGCATATGATTTTTTATTTGAATAGTTTAGACAACTTTTCTATATTGTTGGTTACAAAAATGGGTTAGAACCAAGATCCTCACAATTGGAACTACTTTGAAGATTCATCATATGAAAGGTCACATCTATGTGCACTTTAGATTGTCATGAAGCATTTAACATAACTCAAGCAAACCATTAAATCATAAGTGATGATTATTATTATAATCCAAATTATTATGCATTATAATTCATTATTAAACATTACAATTAAAATCCTTGCAAGATATCCTAGGCCAAATGTCCTAGGCTTTTAAATCAAAAGTCCTAGATCCTAAGCCAAACGACCTAGGCTTTGAGCCAAATGTATTAGGTTCTAAACGGAAAGTCCTAAGTCTTAAGTCAAATGTCCTAAGCCCTAAGCCAAATGTCCTAAGTCCTAAAACAAAAATCCTAAGCTTTAAGTCAAATTACTTCAGCCCTAAGCCAAATGTTCTAGTGACAATAGTAAAAAATTGACACAAACACCTTAAACCAATTATTACACTATCCTAGGCCATTGGTGAAAAATATTAGTAAACTATTTGCACCAATTATATTAAACCATTGAAGAGGACCCACAAGTACCAAATGTCTCATAAAAGCACTAAGTCAAATATTTTGTAAAGACAAGCAAAAATCCCCATGAGGACCCTAAGCCTAGCAGCCTAGGCAATAGGTTCAAAGTCATATGAACATCTTAATCTATACTATATGTAATTTCACTAAGTCCCTGACGGTTTTGGCCCCCTTTGCTGGCTCTGTGACGGCCTGACACGTAGCCCGACCGGGCCCGGGATGAATGTCTGTAACCGGGCCGGTTTCGGCCGCCCGGGCTGTGTGACGGGGCCCGGGATGATTTTCACGCCCGGCCTGTGACGGACCGGGCCCGGGATGATGATGATGGATGGATGAAAAATGGATGGATGAAGAAGTGATACATAATGATGACGGATGGATGGATGAAGAAGTGCACGGGAGGAGGTTGGGTACCTTATGCTGATGGATGGATGGATGAAAAAATGGATGGATGAAGAAGTGGGTACATAATGATGACGGATGGATGGATGAAGAAGGGGAAGGAGGAGGTGGATCTCTTACCCCAACATATGAAAAAATGGGGAACCGGTGGATCTCTGATTCAGACATTCTGGTGTTTTTTAACACACCTGTGCATTACGCACAGGGTACCCACTAGTATAAACTAGTGTAGCCTGTGCAGTTGGCCCAAGTGTTACCACGTCCTCAACTGATTTTTCCTTCCAAAACCTGGTTCTTGGGGAATTTATTTGAATTTTCAGTGACAGAAATCACTTTAAAAAGTCAATATCTCCCACATTCTGAATCCAAATCTTACCAAATAAATTCCATTATTTCCTGCTCATCAAGATCTTTCCAACAACATGAAAGGCACATTCCAATTCCTCATAAAAATTCAGCTACAATTTAATTTTTAGGGAAGAAATCATTCAATATCCAAGAACTTTTAAATGGCAAAGTCCAAATGTTGTGGAACCAAGCCCACGCACCTCTCCTTTTTGAGAGCTTTCCAAAGACACCAAGAACATGGAACCAAGCCCATGCATCTCTCCTTGTCGAGAGCTTTCCAAAGGCACCAAGAACATGATCTGAAGCATCCCTGTTCGGTGGATCTCATAACTATAATACAAAACAAAACAAACAACCTTCCTCCATAGATAGACTAGACTAGACTAGTGTGGTCTGTGCCGTTGGCCCAAGTGTTTCCACATCTTCAACTGATTTTTCCTTCCAAAACCTGCGTTTTTGGAATTTATTTGAATTTTCAACGACAGAAATCACTTCAAAATCAGTATCTCTCACATTCTGAATCCAAATCTTACCAAATAACTTCCATTAAATCCTGCCCATCAAGACCTTTCCAACAACACAAAAGGCACATTCCAATTCCTCCGAAATTTTCAGCTACAATTTAACTTTCAGTGAAGAAATCATTCAATATCCAAGAACTTTTGCACCACAAGTCTGAACACCATGAAACCAAGCCAATGCATCGCTCCTCCTTGAGAGCTTTCCAAAAAACCCAAAACACAATCTGAAGCATCCTGGTTTGGTGGATCTTACAAATATAAACAAAACAAACAAACTACCTTGCTTCAGAGATAGATGTCTTGCAAACACCATAAGGCAAATGTTCTTGAACTTAATGTGAAATTGCACTAGGTCATAAAAGCCAAAATACAAGATAAAAATTAATGTGTTTGGCCTAGTGTTAGTGTTGTATCCTAAGCTATGAAATTTAAAGATAAGCCAAAGCATGCTTTGACTTGGGCATTTTGGCTTAAAATTAGAATATTTTTGAAATTTTTGGCCTCAAGTTAAAATATTTTTGAGCATTTTGGCTTAGGGTTGCCCACTTTGGGCTAGTCCTAGACTCAAGTCCTGCATAGCCTTTTACTTCTTCTTTTTAAATTCCTGAAATTACTCGTTCCTTGCTTTTCGCCTTTTTTTGGTTACTTTATGGTTGGCAGGGTTTCATCGGATCCGGGACCTCACCACAACGCATGAAACCTCCGCTCACGCAAGCAGCTGCCTTTTTCATAACCAAAGAAATACGGGAAGCTCATGTGGTCTGTAGTGTACATCTTTGTTGAAGAAGTTGAAGAAGAAGAAGACGATGCAGAAGGCGTCTAGAAGTCCACAAGTTGAAGAAATTCAGTCCAGGAGTTGAAGTAATTTAGTACAGAAGTTGAAGAAATTCAGTGCAAAAGTTGAGTGAATTTGGTGAAAAACGTGGTATCAATCTCCTCCTTGCTCATCAATCAGGTGCTTCACACACAAACACAAACATACCCAACAAGTACAAACAGAGACGAGAGTGCTTCTGTAATAAAATCATCCGAGCATTTGAATGTGCAGCTGTAGCAACATGTCTACTCACTTGCTATCGCCGATCAATGTCTCGTTGTCCATCTCAGGGAATCGTTCTTCTGCAGTAACCTGGTGGAGAGTTGCTTCCCATTCAGCTGCTGGCAGAAGATTACCCATTTTTTCTTCTGCTGTTTGCACTAAAGGGTTGGTGAGCAAGCGCTGTTGTCGTTCTTGTTGTGCTTTTGTCTCTAGTGGTGGTGCAAAATCTGCAATCAAGAATAGAGAAAGCTCTTGTTGTTGTTGTAGTACTTCTTCTTCTTCTTCTTCTGGGAGTTTATTTCAGCCAGCTGCTGTCAAGCATGAGAGAGTCACAGCTTGTTCTGCAGTGCAGAACTTGGGAGATCTTTCTGTGTCACAGAGTGATAGAGATACAGCTGCAAAGTTGAAGGAAGAGCTTTTGTATCAGGCGAGTGAAACGGTGGGGAATCTCTCGGAGGAAAGCTTAACGCTCATTGCGAAACTTGAGAAGCTGAACCCATATCCTGAAGCACGCGAGTTCCCGCATCTGTTCAATGGATGCTTCCAAGCAGTGAAATCGACATTGAGGCAGAAAGGTAGAGAAGAGCTGAAGGATGCAGGCGTGTTTGCCACCACTTTCACTCTTGGAAGAGTAGCTTTCAATGCATTCAAGCCATTAGGTCAAGAGGTCGTCATCACGGAAACGTATAATCATGTGGGACAAGCAAGCGAGGACGAGTACCTAATCATCTCCAAAATATCAGTGAAAGTTGGAGAGGGAGAGGAGCCGCTTGAAGGTCTGGTGGTCAATGCTGGCAAGTTCAGTTTTGTGAATCCCAAAGATGTGGAGGTAGTGTTTGTGTCCACCACCTTGAGGCCATTGCACCCTGAGAAGGAGAATGACCTGAGAAGGTGGAAGGAGGTTTTCCAGGAAGCGAATCCGAGTATGGACGAGAGAGGGTTCGTCACGGTGCAGTTGCCTGCAGCAAAAGGCAAATTGGATTTGCTTTATCTTGACGAGGAGATGAGAATCACTAAAGGCAACTTGGGAAACGTGTTTGTGACAAACAGGTTGAAGCAGTCTGCAGTATCTGTCTAGAATCCCAGACTCAACCCCATGTGAGTCCTCTCTTTCGTCCACTTTTTCCTGTTTTGTGAGCAACCCTATCAATAATCCTAAGAAGACGTTGCAGCCAAATTTTTAATACATCTTAGTGGATCACTACTCCCATATCTGTAGGAACTCTTGAGCTTTTCCTTTCAGAGCATTGTGTCCTGATCTGTAGGAATTCTGAGGCTTTTCTTTCAGAGAATTGTGTCAGAATCAATCTGTGCATCATCATCTAAGACAGATGAACCTTGACTGCTCTCTCCAAGTGCCTACTGCTGCAGCCAGTGGAAACTTGTTACGTGCTTGAAGAATTTTCTCAGGGAGTGCAATGGCAGAAGGCCCATAACCTTCATGACATGATCTTGTATCAACTAAACAGTACCTTGTTGTGTGTTTCTAGCTAAAAGCTGTCATGTGCTTTTCAATGACGCTAGCTTTTCTCTCTTTGAGATCATGAGGCAGCATTTTATTTTTTTTGTTGCCATCTTTCTTCTGCTTTCTCCATGGTTTGTTGGCATTGATATGGATGCTTGTGATGATTGGCATTGTGATTTGAGGAGTTTCTCACAGAGAAATGCTTGAGCTCTTATCTGTTGGCTAACAAATCATCTGCAGAAAGAGTGTTGTTGTTATCAATGAATGACTGACATCCTCAGCCACTATGATATTTAGGTTGTCAATTATTGAAGCAGCAAAGTTTTTTGAGTTGAAATTTAGTACATCTCCTACAACATGGCACAAGAGATGTGGACTATGACTAAACATCTCTGATTGTCCTCATGACTATGAGTCAGCTTCCAATTCAGTTACAGGTTGCACACAGTGTCTTCTCCTGGCAAAACAAGTTATTCTTGTTTTGCTATACAAGATAGTGCACACAGTCTAGAATCAATTGTCGTTTTTCCAGCTTCCAACCGGAGGGAGGCAAGACAATGCACATTTGTTAGGTGTGGAATAGGAAGTACCCGAGTACTCATCTAAGATGAGGTTGGAGCTGGGATGGAGCTTTAGGTGGTGTAAAAGCTGCAGGGGAGCTGGACAGCAAAGAGAGGCATGCCTAGGCTGCAGCAAGGTTCAGAGCTTGATTCCAGATTACTGACAATGTGCTGCAGCCAAAAGAATGTGCTTCAATCTGAATGAGCTCTCACATTTGTTCCCTACTCACGCACTCTTTTGAGCCCTCTTTGCTTGTCTAGGGGTTCTTATTTCCTTCAGAAATCAAAGGCAGTTGGACATGTTTTCCACCTTCCAAATTGTATGGAGTCAAGTCCCCTCCAGGCCATCAGATTCTTTGAATAAAATGACTCCCCAACAGTTTGCTTGATGTTCATTAAGCCAGTATCCTGAATAGGCAATGCCCAATCTCAGAAACAAACATGTAAGTGAGCTAGAAACTTGCATAGGCTAGGGTTGTGATCTGGTAATTTTGGCTAAGGTAGAGGGAGATATGGGATATGCTGGTGTGAGTGACATCTGCAGGGTTATCTTTGGGTTCAGTTCTGAGTTCCAATTTTGATTTCATGTTGAAAGTCATTGAGAACAATCCAACAGTAAGTAAGATCAAACAAACATCCTCTGACATCAGGGCACAACCTACAGGAACATGCAATTATCCTTCCAACCATCAACCCACACAAATACACTACCTCCCAACTCCGAAGTCTTTTGATGACCTACAGTGCCAGCTTCAGAAGCTTTTCAAAAGCCAACTCTCTGTAAGCTAACATGACTAACCCTCTTTGTTGCCAAACTCAAAAGCTTTCCAAAAGCTTGTGGTGTCATGTGGTTACAAATTCATATTGTAGGTTGACATGAGAGTTGCAAGACACCTTTGGAAACACTTGAAAGCCAACTGAGAATTCAAAAACTTTGAACAAAGCTAATAAAGGACCTTAGTGACAAATATGTCAAGAGAGATTGTGGAGACATCTCCACAACTCATGAAGGGTAACACAACAATGAGTGCAGTCATAACCTTATGACAGTTGCTTGCAAAATGTCAGACCATTACCTTCATCATGAGTAAGCTGTGTAAGCTAACACGACTCTCCCATTGACTTCATCAGCTCCTGATGGTGAGTTTAGGATACGCATGGAATAATCCAAACAGTATTTCAGGCAAAGCACCATATAAAATTTGCATCGTAAGTTTCTGTTTGAATTTCTGGTAACAATGAGAAGACTAAATCATGACATCAGCTATCACTCAAGAATGCAAAGTGTTAGGGTGAAGCTGCAGGATTGGGGTGGTATTTGGTGTAACAACCACGAGATTTTTTTCCATTTTTCTTGTGATGATACTCTGCTGGCTATCACAGGAAAAAGGTGAAAAAAACAGAAATTCATTAGAAAATTGATCAGAAATTGACAGTCAAGAAAAGTTGACATATCCCTAAAATTGACAAGTTCTAGTTTTCAAAAAATAATCCCTAAAAACAAAACTTGCGGGTCATCCATTTTATAAAAAGACACCAGATGACTCCTCTACAAAACCAACAACCAGCAAACACTGACCTTGACCTAGTAAACACTTCTTTTTACAGTAGTGGCCTTATCATGAATTTGGTCTTCTATTCTTTGAATGTGATGCTGGTTTCTTGCCCCAATCTTCTTGAGAAATCACCAACTCAAACTTACATTGTACATTAGTTACACATGTTTTCCTTATGCAAGTCTATGTTATGTAGTTAAAAAGGCAGTGACAATTACATCAACATTCCATATTGCGCATCAAAATGTAGTTCATGTTGCACATATCATGTTGTAACACATCATATTACAAAATATTAAACCAATCAGCAATTGGATAGGTTCCTTTTGTTTCATGTGTTGGTAAATGTTTTGTATGTAAAATTTTACATGTCATGTCAAAATATAATGATATATTGTTACACTTATGCTCTGTTCACACCTAATGCTAAAATTGCATTTCAAGAAATTGTTAAAATGCTAGCATCCACACCTAATGTTACAATTATCATTATAAATGACATGGCATCTAACACAACAATCAATGGCAACAGATTGTTAAGATAAAATGTAAAATAACATGTGGTAAAATGTCACCAAGTTAATCAAGAATGCACTACGTGAGCAATGTTACATTGTCAAGCCGAATATGAACCATGCAAATCTATGGTAAGTTATTGTCAATCAAAAAAACTTGTTTCAAACCAAGGAATGTGCATTTTTGTCTTCCCTCGTAGATCATGAAATGTCTTTTTTAGTATACTAAAGGCATTTTCTACAACACATCAAGTTCACCTGTGATTTTCAATATAAAACATCTAAAAGATGTTATGATCCCCTTTTTTGTGTGGCATTAACAATCACGATAGTAAGAGATACCCTTTATGTCTTAGCAAATAGGGAGCCAAACTTTGTTGACCTTTATTTACTTTGAGAAATCCAAGAAATCAAGCATAATAGTTATAAAGTGAAGACCTTTTTAAGTACTTTGGATGCATTTACACTCCTTGCAAGACAAGACCAACAAGAGGTTAGTAAATTATTTATTTGTCATCAACGATTACTTGACAAATCACACTATAACCTCCAATTTTATGGTTAAAATAATCCTCACAATAAGGTCCAATAGGTTTGAAATAGAAAGATGTGTGTCATTGATGGTCCATTGAATGTTTAGGAGACCACAAAAAGTTTTGAAACCTTGCATTATTTCTTGTGTCCATCTTATTTCCAAATGGTCAAATGATGAGCTTCCTAAAAATAATGTTGATGACCATGTCAATATGACCTCTTTGAAAATAAGTGAAACAATTAATCAAACCCCCACAAACAATTCATTACAAATAAGTAGATTACAACCTTGTGCAATATTGTACAAGGCACAAGTGATACATACCTTCATTGGGATAAACAACTTGTTGCATGTGTCTTGCTTTTGAATTAAAGGCTTCACGCGATCAACAATGGCAAACAAAGTCTCCTTTGACCTCATTTGGAAATTTTGGAACCAATGCAAATTACAATATTCCATAAGGAGGAATAATATGAAAAACCAATTGTCGACCTCGACTTCACTTAGTGACAAAACTCTATAAGCAACAACCCCAAGTTGCGAGCAAACATATGACATTGTAGACACACAAACATAATGATGGTTTCCTTGATGTTGGTTGCAACTATAACATTCGGCACAAAACTTGAGTAAGCACAAAAATATTGACTTGAAAATCAAGCTTTGTAGTAACAAGATCAAAATTTTAAAAACCAACTACATGTTCATCATTGATATTCATTGACAAAAGATATATCAAAACACAATATCAAGACGAACGTCAAGTAGATGAAGAAAGAACAAGCATTGAGCAAATGAAGAAAGCATCAACATTTTGCATGATGATGAAAATATCAACACCAAACTTTGCCACTTTTATTGAAATGCTAGTTTATGTACTAGTTAGTAGGTATAAACAAAGTTAGGTTAAATCATAATAGGTTTTTAACCTTAAAATGGTTGTTAGTTTATCACTAGATGTAAATATGTGTTTATACCTTTATGGTAGGTTAATATGTTTAGGGTATTAAACTTGTTTACTTGTAATATAATGTCTATACCTAATTAATGTTTAGTAACCTAAAACCTAATGTTGTTCATGCTTTAGGAAATGTTGTATTGAATATATTGCAATGTGTTAAATCTATATGTACAATATAAACCTTATTAAAGGTAATATGTTTAATATTATTAGTCAATTTTTGGTGGGATGTCCCAATATGAGGCATCAACCTCCAAAACATTCCAAATTTGGACTTTTTTGGATAAAAATTAAGTTCTGGTTCAAGGATGTTTTGTCCATGATAGGAAAATGGTGGGGGATGATGAAGCATAAAAAAGCACACAAAGAGATGATAAAGCATTAGAAAACATGTTGGGGGATGTTGGAAAATTCTTTTAAAAGTTCTTTTTCAAATGCCAAGGGATGAATGTGATTTGGGAAGGACATTAAAGGATGTTGGAATATTTTTTTCAAACACTAGGGGATGATAGTGCTTTGGGAAGGACATTAAGGAATGTTGGAATATTAAAAAGTATATTAAAGGATATCGCAAAATGATTTTTTTCCCCAACATTGGGAAGGTTGTGGCTTGGGAATGATGAGACAACTAGGAAGGATACCATGGAATGACATGAACATCGAGAAGCACAATGGGGGATGTTATAAAAGAGATTTAAATTATTTTTTTTGATGCCAAGAAAGATGTTAGGGGTTGATCGCAATGCCATGAAGGACATTAAAGAACATTGGGGGCATTAAAGAACATGCCAAAAATGATTTTTTCTCAAGAACATGGAAGGATATTAAGGGATTATGGGGGTGTTGGGGATGTCATGGCGTTAGGTAGAACACCAAACACACTAGGAAGAAGTCCAAATCTTAAAAAGAAATATTGTTCCCAAACACGCCAAGAATGACTTTCAATACGTCCTTTGTGACAACTCTCAACACTACTTGAAATGCATTAAAGTAGGTTACATTGGTTTAGAATTAAAATCATATTCCCTTTATTTCATGTATAGGAAAACATTCTTTGTGTTGAAAGTTTCATTTTAGATGTCCAATATGAATCATGTTACATTAATATCCTTTTTACTTAACATAAAGTTGAGTAGAGTTCATCTTACCTTAACTAAAATTGTTCATGAAAAATTATATATATTGTTTTCTTTTCTAGTGAATTTACATTGCACATCTTTTTTTTTAAAATTCCCCAAATGCAAATATGGTCATGAAATGCTTATAATAAAATCCTTGGCATGTTCCAAAATATTATATAATTCTCTTCTTTAACATTTGTGCACAAGAGTTCATAATCTTGTTTTGGTTCAAATTTTCATTAATCACCTTATTAATTAATTATTTATGTAATTGAGATGGCACTAAGAAATGTGAAAAGAATGTGAACTGTGTTGTTCCATCTTAGTCATCCCAAGCTCTTGCACCCCAATTAGGGAGCATGTGTTTTAAGTTGCAAAATTTTGTTGTTGCCAAATAAGTGTGATGAACCATGTTGACAAACATCAATTAACCATAGGGCTACTAAAAATATATTAATTTTGGTTGATAGTTTATACATAATATGTGCATTTTTCATTTGGTTGGCAACAAAGGCATAATAAATTCTTATTTCTATTATTATTGCACCTTGCTTTTGTTTTTTAATGTTTCATAAAACCATAAACATGAGGATTTTATGTCTATCAAAAAATGTATGATAAATGTTTTGTGTACATTGGATTAATCCAATCCTCTTATTCAATTATCAAAATTAACTTGGACCTAAAATTAATTATCACTTCCAAAAAAGTTGTCATGCACATTCTAGAGTTTTTAGAAATTTTTTTGCTTCAATTTTAAATTGCTAAAAAATTGCCATCAAGATTCAGAATTATTACATATTGGGATACTAGTTGTACATCAGTTTTTTGGGCTAGAAATGGGTCACTCCCAATGTGTTTTATTGATTTATATGCAAAAAATTGAATGACTTTAATTTCAAGCCCTTATTTTTGATTTTTTCCTTTCCATGTAATCATCATAAAAAGATTACATGTAAGCAATTTAATGGTTTGGGCTTCACACTACTTCACATTAACAATGATGATCAATTACATGAGGTCAAGAAATTAATACATTTAAAATTATTAAAAAGATAATTAGCTACCATACATTGATAATCTAAAATCATATAGATTGTCCATAAAATCATCTCCATTTCCATTAATTCTAGAATATGAAATTTTTATTTCACCTACTCAAAAAACTAACATTGGTGGTACTTGTGAGTTTTATTGGTGCACTTTGTTGTCTTTAAAAAATAAATTGGGCTTTTCCAATCTCCCCCAATGTTCATCCTACCATATTTTCCAAAAAATAATGCCCCACTAATTAAATATTGTATAAAAGATGTCTAGATTTGGGAACATTTGTTAGGTTGATTACACATCTTGGGATATCCTTTTGGACCTTGGCCTAACAATAATCATAATAGTTTTAATGCTTAAAAAAAATTAGACATGTTAGATGAGTTTGGTTTCCATTAATTTAAATAGAGACCAAAGTTGAAGGGCGAAATATATTTATTGATTTGAAAAGAGAAAAAAATGAAAAGGGAAAAAATATTCACCCATTATAAGGAGAGGGTGATTAAAAGGGGCAAAATAAAATGTCCACCCCAAAGTCATGTGTGAAGGTGATATTAAAATATTACTAGGCACCACTTTCAACTACAAATTAATAAATTTGATTCTAGAATGGATTTATTAAGTCTAACTAATTTCATAGATAAAAAAATTATTAAAAAATGTAGACTTGTCAAATTGTTTTATGGATATTTGATTTTCATAATTGAATTGAATAGGCTTCAATTTTTTGCTAAAAGATGTCCACACAATATTTTAAAAAAAATTAAGTTGAAGCACTATTATAAATTATGGATTTTTAAGAAGTTCAAATTGACTAATTTATCATTTTTTACTAATGGACATGTACATTTTGATTAAAGGTTTGAATGACACATGTATTTTTTTAATAATTAACTTGCCTATAGTGGTTTATTCAACTAGATACATTTAATCAAGTTTTACAACATTAATCAAAATGGCCAATGTTTTTTAATCAAATACAACATGGTTTGCTACCTTATTTATCTATTTCCTATTTATTCACCCACTTATTTGCTTAGTTAATTACTTAACCTACCTATTACCCACCAACCCACTTACCTACTTATTTACCTACCCACCATAAACCTAAGTTTACCCACTATGTTTAACCATTTTATTTTTATCCATTATATTTAACTAAAGTTTAGTCATTATGTTTAACAACTAAGTTTAGCTTAAGTTTAACCATTATGTTTAACCTCAATTAATTTATTATATTTAATCACTAGATTTAGCTAAATTTAGCCATTAGGTTTATCAATTAAGTTTAGCCATTCTGTTTAATCACTAAATTTAGTCACTAGGTTTAGCCAAGGTTTAATCATCATGTTTAGCCATTAGACCATTAGGTTTAACCTAATTTAAATCACTAAATGTCACTTATGTTTCACGACTATGTTTAGTGACGTGAAATAAACTTGTGAAATAAAAAAACTTAACAAAAGTTAAACATTTTTGATGGTGTAGTTCATGAGTAAGGACTTGGTTTATTATTGTGAAAGTTTGAGATTCAATTCCTTATACTTGTAACCTATGTACATGTTTAAAAGGCTAAGTTAAGTAGGTTAAATTAATGTAGTTCAATGTGGTTAGTCTAAACTATGTTAGGTAGGCTAGGCTAGGCTAGGCTAACACCTACCTACCTAAATGCCTTTTTTCAACCTACCTAAACCTATTTACTATTTGACTAGTTATTAAATTTTAAAATAATAATCAAAAAAATAATTTTAGTTTACTATGAATTTGACTCGGCCCAATGGTCCAATGTCTACAAATCAAATGATTAATCATTTTGTTACTCAAAATGACAAGGTTCAAATTGACTGCCCAATCAAACTAATGAGTCCAAATTGACTTGTCCAAATTGATATACAATGTTTTTTTTTTTTTACACTTGTTGATCTAGGTTGTTTTTACTATAAAACCAAGTAAAAAAAACCATGAATTCTAATAGCGAAATTATTTTTTATGTCTTTATATTTTATTTACTCAATAGAATATGATTAATGTAATTTTTTACACCATTTTAAATGTTGATGTAACATATTATTACATTTTCAATTATAATAATTTTCAATCAATTAATTTAAAATTTTATATAATGAAATTTCATATAATGAAATTTCATATAAATTTATTTGTGATTTTTTATTTTCAATAAAAAAATTGTTGTCCATTAAATTTAATGTTATCAATTTTTGGAATTATGAACATTATAAAAATTAATCAAATCAAATCCATTAAGTAATGCATGGATATAAAAATATGGTTTAATGGTTTAAAATACACTAAAACCAACATTTTTTGGGGAAAAAAAATAAACTATTGCAAATTTGTTTTGGAAGAAGGATTTTAATTTTAAAAAAATTGCCAAAAAAATAGATGTTTTGAATTAGTGTGATTAACTTATATTCATAAATATTATAAGAAGCCAATTTTTTATTTTATTTTATGTTTTCTTTTGACATGCCCTAAGAAGAGGTTGCCATTTATTGCTAAATTGATCTTGAGGTGTTCATCGATGACATTATAGTAAAAATTTGAAAAACAAATATTGGCCAAAACAACTAAGAAAATTTAAAATCATGATGTGTAAATCAATAACTTTAATTATAAGTTAATATTCATGTTTCAAAACACAAATAATGTATTATTTAATACATCATTAAATCTAAAAATGTAGTTGAATGAAAGATGAAACACAAATGCATTTGAAATGTGAATTGTACACTTTTAAATAACAACATGCACAAATGTTTTTCAAGGTTTTGAAAACCTTGGTGTGATCATAATGAAAATAGGTTGAAAGACATGTGGTTCATGGTTAGCATGCAATTGATTTAACCAAAATATTAAATATTTAAATAATGAAAAGTTTGAAATCAAAAAACCAAACTTTGAACATGTTTCAACTAAATAAAGAATGTAAATTTTTTATATTAAAAAATTAAAAAAATTGTGATTAATTTGCATGGTTTTTAATGTCTCGCCCATCTAAGTCTACACCCAATTTGTAAACATTGTCTCATTATTCAAAAACGAATCACTTCTTTTGCTTCTTCCCTATTTTTTACCTTTTTTTTTTACCTTTTTATTTCTTGCAAAGCTTTTATATTAAATAAGAGCATTTATCAAATAAATGTAACCTTTACAACATATTCATGGGATGCAAAAAACACACATATATTGATCTATAAATTTTGCAAAGTTGTTTAAATACATTTGATTAATATAGCACAAAAGAAGCTTCAACACGTGTTTGTAAAATATTCGTCAAGAATAAAATATTTTTGAATATTCCAAAAAAAACTATGTATTTTTCCTTTGCAAAATCTTGTTCTTTGAAAAATTAATTTTGAAAATTATGACGTTTTTATAGATAATATAATTTGTGTCAAAGACACCAAGGTAGTATGTTAGTCAATAAAGTGTAAATATATAAATGACAATTGTGTACAATAAATTATAAAATAAGCAAGATGGATTGTTTTTTTTTAGTAGGTCATATTTGCATAAAGCGACAATGATCACCAAATGGGTTTTAAAAAAACATATAAACCATTTTATTCCATCAAGTTGTGCTTATTTTATGGCAACATTTTCATCTTATATCCTTTTTTGCAATGTCCATAACAATTCCAAGGGTTTTCATGAGTTGCAAGGCTATTTTAAATTCATGTAATAAGAAATAGGTATTTTTTGTTGTTATTACAATCTATAATCAAGCTCTAACGTTTGTAATGAAGACAATGTTGATCATCTATCCATATAGTTAATAATGTTCCAAATTGAACTTTTAGTTAATGAGTCTCCAAAAAACTAATGGAAACATCACAAATTAATCCATCATGAATACATTAAAGCATTAAATTTACTCAATAGAATATTCATACAAAAATCTAAGTTCCATATTTTAATGACAATAAATTTTGAATTGCCAAACATGCCATTATCCCAATGGATTTTTAGTAACCATTGACTTTGTCATAGGACATGCGCAAAGTTATTTAGTTCATTTATGCATATTATGTATGCAATCTTGTAACAATGATTAGGTAACATTTTGCATGTATAAAGTTTTGTAAACACTCATAAATCCTTCTCAATTTTGTTGAAGAATGATTTCATGAGACAACAAAATGTCAAATTTGAATTTCAAAGATAATACTATTTGCAATGTACTTCTTTAATCATTATTGGAACACTTTTCTCCTATATTAAATTGCATCTTCAAGTTGTTTTTATCTTTTGCTTCATATTGTTAAATAATTTAACAGAAATGTAGGTTTTTCTTTTCTTTTTTGAAAAATAAATACCCATGTCACTTAAAACATGCTTGTAGAAGTATAAATTGTTTGTTATCATATGGCTTGTGTTAAAGGGTAATGACATGTTACA
The DNA here is from genome assembly GCA_963920785.1 of Sphagnum contortum. NCBI lineage: Eukaryota > Viridiplantae > Streptophyta > Sphagnopsida > Sphagnales > Sphagnaceae > Sphagnum > Sphagnum contortum. The sequence continues at coordinate 5,025,505 of OY987281.1, forward strand.
TAAATCTTAATCAAATCATCAAAACACATAACAAAATATATTTTTAACCAAAAAAGAAAAACACATAAGACAAACATTGAGAAAAAGATTACATCTTTCTTATTTTGGTTCATGAAATCTTTGAATGTTCTTTTTCACATAATGCACACATAATGAGGTGAGCATAACTTGTTACTTAACCATATGTTGCAAAATTGAGTGCATGGTGTTGAATTTGGTTCTTCTTCCTCTTCAAATTCTACTCCTTCATACCTATCCCATGATATTAGCTTGCTTTTTAGATTTTCCCACCTTTTTTCATTCTATACAACATCAAATTGTTGTGATGCCGTTAACAATCCTAGTAGATTAGAAATATGTAAGATGAAAGTGACATGAAATGAATGCTTATTTTCATTAGAACTTTTGGGAACATGCACAAGAAGGGTAGTGTTTATGAGACATGTACTAATTTGTCCATATGTTCATTTTCCCTTTTGTCATCTTTGTCTTCTTTTTGTCCAGATCATGTTTCAATAATTTGGTTAATATGGTAGTTTTCCACATCCCATTCTTTTGAAGTTGTTGCCCTTTGAAGACAATTTTGAGTATTAAGGCCTTGAGTAGGAGCTTATAGTAATTGGCATCAATTGGCTACATTCAAAAGCCAATGTATTTCAAGCTCTATAGATGACTATGGAGTTTATAATAATTTTACATGTGTTAATGTTAGTTTTAGTCAATTTATTTATAAGAATTTTTTTATGTTCTTAAAGGGATCTGCATCTACTAATGTCATGTGCTTATTTCAAGATGATGCTTTCAATATTCCCTCTCTAGCTTTTTCACAAATTATGTGAAATTTGTGCATATAGCTTTAATACATGTTCTACAAATGTAAGAACAAGAAGATTTGAATTACAAATGAAATGAGGCCATTATTGTCCAAATTAAATCCTTGGTTTGCTTTTGATTGTGTAAGCTTTGTGACATGTTCTCAAGCTACAAGATGAGGGGCATTATCCTCTTTGGGAAGGTGGGTGTGATTGTGCTTTTAAGTGAACTGTACATTAAAGTTCTCTATGTAGTGAAATACACCTCACTCATCATCCTAATTGGCAACCAACCTAAAAGGTGCCTGCAACATTTAAAAAACAACATTGATCACTGGCTGGAATCTCACCATACCATCAATGGATTGGCCGTGTGCAACAAGGACAAGAAATGATGATTATAATTCTTGGGCTCAACACAAAACATTTTCATACAACTCATTAATGAACATGTATACCTTAAACCCTAAACCTCACTGATTTTAAATCAATGTTTTGTTTTTTTAATTAATTTTACTCGTTATAACCATGACACATGTGTTGAAAAATTGGGCTTGAAGATTGATAACTATAATAAATCTTTGTTCCTTGGATATGTGGTTTCCTAGGGTAGCTTGACGAACTACAAATGCATGAACAAGAAGATCTGCTAAGAAGTACATGAGATAGGAACATTATGCAATTAAAACAACATCACCACATTGTCCTAAACGATTTGAATTTTTAAAAAAATTATGGTATGTATATCCCTTTGATTTTGATTTGGCTAATCCAACATTTGATTTGTTTAACTAATTGCCACCCATTAGGTAGGAAATATGATAAATACACAACATATTATTAACTCACATTGTGAATTGTTTGTAATCTAATGTGTTTATTGACCTAGGGAGTATTGAAAGGGTCACTAATTTGAACACGACATTAAACTTTGGTGATGTAAACCTTGATTACATTTTAAGTCTAGTTGGTTGGCACCTTAAAACAAGAGACAAGCAAAGTCAAAGTTTAGGGAAATCTAGGAGTTGGTTTCAACAAGGTGTGATGTAGGCTGACTAAAAGTTTCACTACATTTTTTGAATGTGGGTTGTCTGAACGAATTGGTAGCCCAACAATGTTGTTGCCTTGGAGGTACCTGATGACTTTCTTACACCTTCAAATTATTTCATGGCATCATTGTGAAGTAGATGTCAAGATAAGGAAATATATGGCTATTGGTATAGTTGTAGGATCAGTTGCCCCCATTTCCATTTGATGTGGAAAATGTTTTTGTTACATAAATCTAATTTTGATTTTAATCATTTTTTTAAACATAATTTTTGGCTATTTTTTTGTATTGTATTATTGTGGTAGCAACAATATTTTCATGTTTGATGCAGGTGTATATTCATAGGGACAATTGTGGTAGTACCTGACATAACAACAATTTATGCACCTAGGGATATAACATACTATAGGAAGAAAACATGAAATGGGAATGCAACAAATGAAGGCCTATGTGGTATTAAAGCCCTTGGAGTTCAAAACCTCTCTTACATCTTGCAATTATTACCAATTGTGTCCAGGTATTGTTTGTAATTCTAGGAGGTTAATGTTGTTTTTGCTAGGTTCCAAGTGGATTTAATTCACGCTAATGCAATGTTGAAGCGTGGCTATTCACATTTTTGAGCCATTTGGTTGATCTTGCTATTTCTATTCTTTGACATTTGGCTGACAAGTAATAGGATGGAGTTGGTTGGTGTTAATTAATGTTGTTGACCATGTAAGGGATCAATATGAATTGGAGCAACACTATGGACCTTCGAAGTCTACCACTTTCTCACCCAAGAAGACAACAACATAGGTATGATAGGCTATGGATTTGAAAAGAACATATAGCTAGGTTGTACGCATTGAGAAAACTACATTGTCCATGTGTTAAATGCAAAGGATGTAGTTTATGGATAGTGGCAAATGTGAGGAACCACCTTAGACTTAATGGAAGAAATTTTAGTTCTAGAGTGTGGAGGGGTCCAAGAGATGGAAATTCTTCAGATGAAGAATGGGAAGTTGAATTTAGAAGACCTATTGAATAACAAAACCTAGAGCTTGGTTTGCAGACAAATATTCAAGCCATGGTAGAAGATGTTTTCCAGCAAGTAGATGAACCTATGGCATTAGAAGAAAGAACAATGGAGATTGTAGAAGAGGCTTTTGTGGTTGTTGATGGTTTGCAAGAGGAAACCAATGTTGGAAATGCAAGCAACAGTGAAGACAAATTGCCTAGAAACATTGAAGAGGACCATGAACATTTAAGAAAATAGCATGTGAAGATGCAATGTTGTAGGACAATAATTTGATCTAGTGGCTCTGGAGGAAGCAATTAAGGAGCTATATAAAGGCTCAAAATGTACCAAACTAGCTACTATAATATTATTCATGAATTTATGCATGGTGCATGGAGTCAACAACAAGTTTGCATATGAACTTTTCATTCTTTTACAACTTCATTTATTATTTGCAAATAATTGCTTACCCCAAAACTATTGTGCTATTAAAACACTAACCAAAAGATTGGGTTTAGATTACAAAAATATACATGCTTGTGGAAAAAGGTGTGTCCTATTTTGAAGAGAATATAAAGATGTTACCCGAAATGTGGAGCATTTCAATACAAGGATGAAGGAAACAAATTGTACCATGTGAAAATACTTAGACATTTTCCCATTAATCCTAGACTTCAAAGAATGTTTAGGATGCTTGCCATGTTGTCTTTGATATTATGGCATGTGCAAAAAATAAGTCTAGATGGACTTGTTAGACATCCATGTGATTCAAAAACATGGAAACATATTAATGAGAGGTTTCTGGTGTTTGTTTTAGATGCTAGGAATGTGCACCTAAGTCTCGTAGTAGATGGTGTGAACCCATGCAAATTGAATTGTTCAACATGGTCCATTTGGCATGTAATGTCATTAAATTACAATATTCCTCCATGGTTGATAACAAAAAAGTTTTTGGTGATTCTTGCATTGTTGATTCCAGGGGAAAAACCTATTACACCCTATAATTTTGATGCGTACTTGCAACCTATAGTGGAAAAATTGCAATAATTGTCGGAGAGAGTTACTGCATATGATGTGTTGAAGGTAATGGGTTCTAGGACCTTCACATTGAAAGGTATTTTACTTTGGACAATACATGATTTTCGTGGTTATGATTGTGTTGCTGGGGTGGCACACTAGAAGGATACATTGCACGACCAATTTGTGGACCAAAATTCAGAGGTGAAACATTCAATTAAACTTGGGAAGCAAGCATACATTGCAATGCAATGATGGCTACCAGAAGGACACCCATATAGGTCAACTAGAATGGTAAACCACTTTAATGGGAAGTTGGAAACATGAAATAAACCACGTCCAATCATAGCTTAGGATCAATTAGATCAAGTTAATCATTACCAACAATGATTCAACTCAGGCAACAGAGAAGGTGATCTTGGAGACCTTTCAAAAGAACATGGGGTGAAATGTACAAGTGTGTTGTATGATCTTTTTTATTGGCAAGTTTGTATTCTTTCCTTCATATGTTTGGGAATGTAATTCCAAACTCAACAAATTGGTAGCTGGAACTTTTCATGAGATTTAACAATGTTGGTTTTGGTTGTTATGATTTGGACAACACCCATTGGTACAAAATACCTTAGATGTTATGCATTGTGAACAAAACTTTGCAAACAACTTTTTAAAAACAATACAACAGGAAAATGACATTGTGAAAGTACGATGTGATTTACAATGTAAGGGCATTAGATTGCATTTGTGGTTAATTGCCAACCCTAGAAGATGTGGGAAGATGTTAAAATTGGTAGCCCCATATGTTTTGACAACAATTGAATTCAATACCTTTGCTTTTGTCATTAAAAATTTAAAGATACCATTAAATTATGTATCAGCTATGGCATAATACATTAGGTGCAAGAATTTTGAAGGTTTAAAGTCCCACGACTACCATGTATTGATGCAACAGATAATGCCATTGGCATTGAAAGGTTTGTTGGCTCTAGGACCTCAAATGGCATCCATGAGGATTTCAAGGGTATTTAGGAGGATTTGGAATAAGGTTTGGAACCCTTCATATATAAAATCCCTTAGATCAAATGTGGTAGTTAACTTAAGCTTGTTGGATAATGCATTTTCCACTGAATTGTTTTTGACATCATGACCCATTTGATATATCATTTAGTAGATGAGTTGGATTTTTGTGGTCCAATTGCCACTAGATGGATGTACCCCATATAAAGCTACATGAAAATGCTAAAACAATATGTTAGGAATATGTCAAGGCCAAAAGCAACAATGACTGAAAGATATATTCAAGATGAATGTTTAGGTTTTGTCATTAAATACTTACAGAAGTTTGAAACTATTCAAAGACATATTTGGGATGTTGATGAAGAAGAAGGAGATGTGGGTGAAGTGTTCAACTGAACAAAATGGATGAGGTAAATGATACCTCTCCTTTTCAAACACAAGATCCCAAAAATAGGTATGGTTCTTAGTCCCTTTGTGATAATCATAAATCTTTTGTAATTAAAATTTAAGGAGTTCCACTTATTGTTCTATTATGTGGAAACTTGCCTTTGGTATTTGTTTATAAATCTTTAACAATTTTCTCCCATCATTGTGTGGTAGGAATCATTTGTGCTCGCAGATCAACAAGCTTTTTCATGGTTGTGTGTTATGTGTGTTTACAAGAACTAAATGTTAACACCTTTATACATTCCCAATTGCCATGTCTTTGTCGAGGATTTGCACAAGCATTGCAATTTGCTCTACTGCCACCTCGACCTTTGCTTCGATTGCTTACGGATCTACTACCATTTAATTGCGTGCTTATTTGCACATTAGCTTGAGAGCCTCTTGTCAGAAATTGTGAAGTTGATGTTGGTGATTGCCAATTTGCTGCTCCTAAATGTGTTTGTGAATGCGTTCTTGACGCCATCATTCAAAGATCCTATGCAGCTTCTACATGTTTCTTCAAGCTTTAATACAACAAAATTATGTGCTTCAAGATTCAGTGGAGTAGCGGTTAAACCTTGCTTCTTTAAGGTTCGGCAAAGCTCATTTCTTCAAGATTTGGTGGAGTAGCAGGTTCATGGAGTCGTGATGCTAGTTTAACACCCTATTTTTCAAATTGTTAATTTAGCCGCGTTGATAGGGCTGTGAACAAGCATGAATCTAGGATTTTGAAAGATTTTTATCTCCTCACTTGTTTCCTAACATTGCACTATCACACTTTGATAACTAGGTTGTAAGTGTGCCACGTAAGCAATCCATGTCGTCTAACTACCAACAGACCTTGCTCTATATGAACATTGTTACCTTAAAAAGGATTTATGGACTCTACTATGAGTTGGTGTGAACGAACCATAAGTGATTAATATTTGTAGGTCCATGCACAAAACTGGTTTAAAGATAGGAAAAGGCATGAAGTAAAAACAATTGTTGCAGCCATAGCTTAGTTACATCAAAATTTTAAAACAGTTATCAACTAGGATTGGGTACATAGGCTATGTAGCTCGGTGTAGCCTAGGGCTAATTGACCTTCACGTCACGTTGGGGATTTACCTCCCATCCATGGAGGATGAAAAAGGTCCTCATCTCATCCATTCCCCCAAGAGCTTTTTTTATTCATCATGTTCCCATGATTGTTCCTCGCAATCCAAAAACCTTTTTGGTCTACTGCATTCCCAATGGATGTTCCCTGTAGTCCAAGAGCCTTTTTGGTTCAATGCGTCCCCAATGGCCGTTGCCCACTGCCAGGAGTGGCCATTGGGGTATACAGTGAAGCAAGAAGGCTCAAAATAATAGTATATATGATTTTTTAGAATTATTGTTATTAGCTGGGGACTATGGGGGTAAGCCAACATAAGAACTTGATCTTTAATTAAGAGTTTTTAGATCAAACCCAAGCTCTTGCGTGTTACTACATCATGTAGTTTTTCGACCCTATTGGTATTGCAATGCTGGTGCAACATCAGCAACATATTGCAAAATTCTCGGCTACAAAAATTCTAAGGCATGGGAACAAAGTAATCAATTTCATCCACTGTCAAGTAAGTTCCCAAGACAAATTGGCACTGCAATGCTGGTGCAACACCAACAACATATTGCAAAGTTCTTGGTCAAAAAAATTCTAAGGCATGGGAACAAAGTAATCAATCTCATCCACCATCAAGTAACTTCTCAACACAGTTGTTGTTTCTCAGACTGTGTTGTTTCTCAGCCCAGTGGCGCTGGATGTATGTCAGTGGCTGATAGGTAGGTGGGGTAATAAACAGTATTTTTTTAAGGCGAAATTTCATCAAATTTTGACCTGAAAAATAGCATTTCGACCTATACAAATGTTTTTGTCATGAAAAAAGTGACTCAACTTCACCAGATTTCAAAAGTCAATTGTCAAACTTAGAAATATAGAAAACTTGTCAACTACTCTTTGACAATTTTTTAGACTTTTCAAAAGATTGCAAAAATTCGCCACAAAAAACATTTCACTACTCTGAATGTACAATATTCCTTTGTGAACTTACTATATATCTCATTTACAAAAATAGATTAAATAACAACCAATAGCCAGATAAAAAATAAAGGAATCTCTTGCGGAATGGTGAAACCATGCAACATGGCTAGGTAATGTGATCTGCAAAATCAAATTGATAATTTAAAAAAGCAACAAAAGCAACCTGTAAATTCTGGCTAGGTCTTTGGCTGTCATCCATACATTTTGTTCCAATGTTCAAGCCAAAGTTCTACCACTCTTACACTGATGTCTCTTCTTGCTTCTAGCCAGAGTCAATTAAGGATAGGCAAAACAATAAAACCAAGAACCATGGTAACCATTGTGGTTAGTCATGAGACAATAATATCCCCATGGAAAAGAGTGTTTCATGTCCCTCACCATCCATCCCTCATGGTGCATTTTGGTGACTACTGGTTCACTCTAGGCAACTTTTTATTTTTCCAATCACCCCTACCATAAAATGGAGCGGTCGGGCCCACTTACCTTAGGCATAGGCCATGAAATTTCATGTAAGGTGCAGTTTCATGCTTCAACCATACCGGAGTAGGTAAGGATTCCAGTAGGGCCCATTTAACTCCGGAATAGGACATGCAGGTTTCTATCTACTGTGGGATGGACCCGTGTTTCATTGGGTAGTGATGATGGGGCTGTCCGTGCTTGTTGCAAGTCAAGCTGACTACACTAGAAGTGGAAGCAAGTGGCTTCTTGTCCAACCTAAGAAGACTGCTGAACAAGCAACAGAATGGGAGAGTGCAACCAATGTCAAACAATCAGTCTAAGTTATAAGGACCTGAGTTTTTCCAGAACATAACAACTTCAGAGGCTTCCCAGTGGAAACTGAGGGCCCCTTACATGCCCAAATTTCGCACTCACTTCCTGGAGCACGGATCTTATGTGCAAGCACCCTGGGATGGAGGCTTAATGTGATCTGAACTGTCAGATCACCTCGTTTGTTAGTGTAAGGTAAAGCCTTAGGGTGGGGGATTCTCAAAATAGGGGCCTGTCTAGGATGAGGCCATGGCCAAGTCTGGCCCCGCATTTTAAGAATGTACCCCACTCATGGGCTTTAAAGCACAAGGCAAAAATTTATCATGGACCGTATGTAGATCCTGAGGTGTATGTTTACTTCTCAATAATAATGAGAGGGTTTTTACACCAATAAGTAGGCATAATTTCCCTCCCAATTTCTAGAAGGGAAATTCATGGATATATAAGGTGCCCTCCACATACATTAAAAATTTTCTTTGAGTGCTTTGCGGAAGGAAAGGCACCTTCCAGTATACATTTTCCAGAATGTAAAGCACACTGCTATCATTTTCACAATGTACTCAGAGGGCACTTTATAACCATGAAAGTTACATTAATGAGTGAGTGGAGGAACTTTTCAGGTGTAGAATGTTCAGTAGCTGTGCTTTACACAGGATTAAGCCCTTGGAGGAGGGCATTCTCAGACTGATGGGTCGCCTAGGCTCTCCTCGCATGGGCCCCTTATTCTGAGAATGCCCTGCCCTCCCCCTATGGCTTCACCTAACACATGACTAGTATTTGGAGCCTGGATTCACATATGTAACTGAATACTTTATACATTGGGTGTTATGATTTATCCCCATTTGGGCTTCCTTTGCTTTGTCTGAATAGGTAGGTAGTAAAGTAAAACTCAATTGAGCTGGTAGTCCACTAGGCATCTGACATAGCAAAAGACGCGAGTGAACCAGAAAGTACACTAGTACCTTCACCACAAAAGAGTGATAACACCAAAGCTTTGTAATTATAAAATAATAATCTTCCCGTGGGATTTGGCAAATTTTGCTGGAAAAGCACAGATGTTACACGGGAACAACAGATTCTCCCAAGTTTTGGCCTTCTCGAAAAAATCACAAATAGCCAAAATTGTCACCAAAAAAAAATCTCTACAACCACTTTAATAAAGGTTATTGCTTTTGCTGAGGTATTTATTGGCCAATGGCACCATTTCAAGCCAACAAAAAATACCCCACTGGATTGGATTTTTTTTTGTGATACTAACCTTGTGAGCATCCAAAAGATTTCCAAAATATTTTTGTAGCTAACTTATTATTAGCGTGAGGAGGAGCGTCCAGAGTTGGAGTTATTTACTATGAGGTGAGCACATTACTTGCCACTTTGCATTCTTCAGTTTTTCCTCACGATCCATCTCTCGATGTTTGTTTGTTTGTTTGCATTTGAGAGAGAAATTTGTAAAGAGTTCGATAATAGCTGCTGCTGAGCTTTTAGTTATAGATTCTCTTTCGCCCCTTTCTGGATGCTTGTACCTCCTCTTTGAATTTCTCAGGCTGTTCTTGCCCAGCGGAGGTGAAACAGCGGAAATTCATCACGATTCATCTCTATTCTATCTGAAATTGCTCACAAGTTCAAGTTACTGCCAGTCATGCATAATATGTTGTCGATAGCTATAGAAGTTTCTCTGTTTTGGCATTTTTTTTTCTTGTTTGATTATTTATTGTAGTAAATGGAACACCATTTGTGGGTTAAGGATGGAGCGTTACTGCTTAGATTGTCGCAAGTTGGCAGTAGATTTTTCTGTTGCCAGATTCACCCCACTGTGCCAGGGATCTAACCCTTGTAAGGTTTGTGATTCTTTTTTGGGATCGATTATCGGAAACTTGTAAACTGAAGATGGCGAAGAGAAAAAAAGCCTGGATTACAGAAAATTTTGTTCTTGACACTTGTATCATGTCTCTGTGTTGATATATACCTATGACTTCAGTTTCTTGGATTATGTGCAATCAATCTTTGGAGTCAATTTGATCAAGTCTTTTTTCTCAAGCTCAGCTATTCTGTCTTGTTTTGTCAGGTTCAAACACTAGAGAAAACATGAAGCTGTATGGCGCAGGCACTGCCAATGTGCACCGTGCACTACTCGTCCTGTTTGAAAAAGAGGTAGGTTTTGACCTCATCAGCTGCTGTATTCATGTTCATAAAAACACAAAGTATATAGTTTGAGGTCTCACTCAAAATTTTCAAGAATATATTCTGTCAGTTTTTGTCAGAGACAAGAAGAGGTTCCTCTGTGCATCAACTCAAAGGCAATTTACTATTCCTCTTTCCATGTCTGTTCCAGGTGTGGGATGTTGAGCTGGTGCATGTGAACCTTCTTGCTGGAGAGCACATGAAGCCATGGTATCAGGCTATGCAGGTATACATGACCTTTCTTTACGATCACAAAAGCATGTAAAATAAATGTAGGGTTTCTTTTGTTCCAAGATGACTTTGTGTCTCAGTAAATTGTATGCTAATAACCAAAAGAATTTCAATCAAAGCAAGCAACAAAAGAAAATCTTATTACTCTAATAAGTGGTTGAAGCCAATGTTGTCTGGTCTTAGGTTTTGAAGAGAACCTCTGGTCCTAGTTCGGGCTATATTTTAATCTGATGGAAAGAACCTCCATTTCCAGCTAGTTAATCCTTAATTTGATGTCTGCTCTGCCTAGGTTCTTGGAGTGGTTCTTCACATTCTTTAAAACAAATCTCCAACTGAGTCTGATGTCACCTAACTACACACATTTTGAGATGGGAGATTGCGGATATAGTAGATAGTCACAGACCACTCAGGTAGTGGAGATGATGGTTTGATATGTTGCAAGCGACATTCACAATGTTATGGCTGCCTTAATTTACGTAGATTGTTTTCATTTGTTCAAGATTGATCCTTTTTAAAAAAATTACCCTGCATGTATTTTGTGGAGTTTCTCTCTGCAATCACATTGATATCAACATCATCTCGATTCATCTTTGTTCCAAGCAAGGTACTTAGGATCAAAGCTATAATGACTGTAGTTACAACATGGAAAAGTGATTTAACTACAGAGGAGCTTGTAGCCTGAACAGGTGACTGTGACACTCACCACACTTTTTCTGTATGTTTCTTTTTCTGAAGGGATCTAAATTGCTTGGGTGTTTGCTTGTAAGATGGCATCTGTAAATTGAGGTTAGGATTTTTGGTTCTTTATTGTAGAAGTGAAAGTTATAAGGTCATTAGAAAAGGACTTCATGGCTCTTCTTAACACTACTCAAGCTCAGTCCAAACTGGGCACATAGGGTTTATGACAACAAGGCAATCACAGTGCTTTACTGTGGAGAGTAGTCTCCTTTCTCTAGGTTAGTAGTTACATTCTGTCATGGTTTTGTGTGCCTTATCAAGATATCATTACACTAATGTCCTCAGTCATGAGAGATTTTTTTTCAAGGCAAGTTTGATATATAGTGGACTATGTTTCCCACATCATGACACAAAACTGACATAGGTTACTGGTTTCCATTGGAATCTACTGATTGAGGTTGGATGCTGATGCAGCCATTCCACCAAATACCTCTTCTTGAAGATTGTGACTTTCGTCTTTATGGTGAGGATATGAATCACACTCCAGATCAAATTGTAGTAGTTATACTCTCATGTTGTAGTGCTTTGTGAATGATAACTCTTGCATATCTGAAATCTCTTCCCCTTTATTCACTTCATTTCCATACATGATCAATCTAACTTACAACTTGGTGGGTTGTGAAATGAAGAGTCACGAGCTATAATTAGGTACATTGCTGAAAAGTATGAAGGCCAAGGAGCACCCCTGCTGGGAAAGACATTGAAAGAGAGAGCATTGGTCAACCAATGGGTAGAAGTAGAGGGTCAAAATTTCTTTGCTCCATATGAAGCAATTAGTTTGGAGAGTTTTAAAGCCTTTTATTTCAAGAGAACTCTTGACAAGCAACTAGTTACATCTAACTTTGAGAAACTTGAGAAGGTTTTCAATGTATATGAAGCTCAATTGTCAAGGAACAAATACCTTGCAGGCGACCATTATAGCATTGCAGATATTGTTCACACACCAAGTCTTCACAGACTTAAGAGGGTGGATGTGAATGCCTTTGCAAAGTGGAAGCATGTAACTGCCTGGTATGAAGACATCAGATCACGTCCAGCTTTTCAGAAAGTCCTGGAGTGGGACTCAAAGTGGCCATTCGTAAAAGCAGAATAATACTCTTGCTTCATATCTAATGTTGATGTTTATTTCACATCATGACAATGGAGCCTCTAACATCAAGTTACTTTCATATGTGGTATTCATAAGCACCAGAACTTCCATTTTTCTAAATTTCTCCTCATGCCATCTCTAGGGTACTGTCTTCAAGGAGCTGTTCTTTCTAAAGTCATCAAAGGCCTTATTCACTATACCTATGTTGTGTGCCATTTTACTGTGTCTTAAGGTTGAACCTAAAACCCTAGGAGAGCTGTGGATGAATGCCGAAGATAATGATGCTTTCTGGAGAATCTTTGTTGATAAACTTGTATTAAAAGATCCAGAGAGTTTTCATGTTATATGGTCAAGTTCTTGTCACCTATATGATCTCCATAATTGCTGGGAAATTGGAATGGTTACATATTTTGTATGAAAGTTCAGCTCCATGAGCTCCAATGTCTGCACAAATCCTGTACAAATTCACAAGAGATGGATGATTTTGAAGAGCTAGTTTGTTTAAATACCACCAAATACATAACAGTCATGGATATGATTCATGATTGGCAGAAATGTCCCGTCATTCTTGCTTTTCATGTCTTTGTTATGGAGTGCAATCTGTAATGTGCAATTTTGAGAAGTGTCTTCTTGTCTGGCTGCCAACATGGAACTCTTTCAAATTTTCACTCCCAGAGACAAGCTTGGATGCACCTTGTCCAGACATGGCAGGGTAAGAAAGAGTGTTTGTGCAGTGAAGCAATGTAAATCTTCCATTTTCAATTACAGTAGAGAGAAAATGTATCCTTCCTTCATAGCTCATGGTTTCTTTTGCGTCAAGAAAAAGAACCATTATCAGAGACTAAAATATACAATTCAGAGACTTTGTCTGTGCAACAAAGCAAACTGTTTCACAAAAATTATGAGCCATTCCTCTCCATAACCCTTCAAAGGTAAATGTTGTATAATTTCAAGCAAAACCAAAATGAAACATGACAAGTGCAGTAATCACCTTTAGAGCATCAGAGTATCACCTTCATCAGAAGATAAACTATCATAACTGGAGAGAAATCTCCATACTCATGATTAAGCAAGAAAGGACAATGTGAAAAACTTTTTGTGGGACTAAAAAAAGAAAGACTTCTAAATGGGGATGAAGAAGAAAAGCACAGAACAATAAAATTAGCAGTATGAACAACAGAGACAGCCTCTCACTTCTTCAGCCTTGGACAGTTAGAATTCTCGATAAATTATTGATTAGATCTGCAGAGTGTAAAATTCTTCCTGTTGCCTTGATGATGAGCAATTTCTTCCTGAAACAATTATCAATGCAATTCCCTCTCCTTGATATGTTACCAACCCTCAACAATCACTTCATCATCCTCACTATCCTCCAATTCAGCTGCTTCCAACAGCATGACCTTGTCCTTCTGCAAACTACCACTGTACTAGAAAGCATATTACAAGCATAATATGCTCCATATCCTGACAGTGTGAAAAAACTCTTTGTGTGGGTGCAATGCTCTAAGTTCTCCATATCCCAGAATGATTGGCTGGTAAGTCACAAGGTTGACCCAATGAGCAGTGTACTAGCAAGCATATTACAAGCATAATATGCTCCATATCCTGACAATGTGAAAAAACTTTTCTTGTGGGTGCAATGCTCTAAATTCTCCATATCCCAGAATGATTGGCTGGTAAGTCACAAGATTGGCCCAAAGAGACTATTCGTTTGGTGATAGTAGCACAGTCTCTCAAGAAGCAGCTGCAGCTGCAGCTGCGGCTGCAGCTCCACGAGATCCCATGATTTTGCAGACAGGAAAGGACCCATCATTTTGAAGGAGTTGAAGATTAGACCCTACTTTGAGGTCCTTGAGGAGAATCTTCTGCCCAATATCAAGCATGCTGAGGTCCACTTCTATGAATGGAGGGATGGCATCTGCTGGGCACAGATACTTCACCGTCCTCTCCATTGTATATACATATCCACCTGCATGGAGACAGAAAAATCAAAGATGATCAGAGTCTCAAAGTTCTAGGATTCAGATTTTGCTGGAGCTCCCTCTATGAGAGGAGCAAGAGTTATGCATGTACCAAAACATAATGGTTCCATAAAGTGTGAAGATGAGGCCAACCTTTGCGAATTCCTGGGCAGGCATCTTCACCAAGAAATACCAGAGGGACATCTACTTTGAGGCAAGCAGTTGGGGGTGCCCTGATGAATGTCACATTCATGATTTTGTCGGTTCCAGCATGCAAATGTATCTGAAGCATCCCCAACAAGAGTGAGGCTTGTCAGGTGTTCAGGGCAATATCCCAATAGTTCTGCAAGTGGAAGGCATTGTAATCATGCTCAAAATTGTGCACAAAACCTGCTGATGCTTCAACTAGGGCTCCCACTGAGAGCTTGCAACAGAAAGAAAGAAAGTGATGAACTTACAGAGCGGGGCAGGACACGCTCCCTGGACTTCAATTCACCTTCATCAGAATAAATCTCCAGATCAAACGTGCGTGACAGGAAAAAACTTTTGCCCAATTTCTTGAGCAGGCGCTCGATCTGCTTGGTTTCCACAGAGATGAGAACCTTGTTACCACCCAAATGTCCATTCTCTTGCTCAAAAACAATACTTGGAACTCGACCCGCCCGCCGCTCCTTCTTACTGACAATCTTTCCAGAGCCTAACCTTGGGAAAGCCTTGATCACATCCTCTACTTTCTTCTCTGGCGCTTGAGGAAAGTCTTCTGCATCGAATTCAGATTCCTCCTCTTCAGCTTGGGAGTAAAATCTCCAACCTCTAACAAAAGTAGGGTTTGGCGAATAAAAGCTTGGGTTTGTAGTGCAGGAGTTGCTTAGGGCTCTAATCTGCTGGAATGTGAATATCTGAGGCTTTGGGGCAGCAGTAGCGTAGTGGGAAGCTTGATAGGATTCTCCGTATAGGGATGGAGTGGTGAGTCCTCTTGTGGAGTTGTGAAAAGAGCTTGATCTAAGCTTGCAACAAAGGCGCCGAAGGCCGATACTAAGAGAAGACCTCATGGTGCGAGAAGATCAAGGAGGAATAGTCTGTCACTCTCAAAACCCAACTGCGAAGCCCTCACTGTCTTTGCTGCTCCTACCTAAGCCGGGCCTCTTCTATGGCCACCAAACTCCAGCAAGAAAAAGCTAGGAGAAATACATTCTGCCTGACACCCCACAGACACACATTGCAATCGTCAACTCCAAAATGGCAACCTTCTCTCAAACGAGCATGGAATCTGTAGACACTTGCAAGCAAAATCTATGGATCTTAGTCGCACACTCAATGACTTCTGAACTTCAAACCCTAAACACCGAACCCTAAATTCGCTCGTCGCTCAGAAAATACTTTGCTATTAATTCTAGGAAACTAGATGACAAACCCTTGACGCCGAACGTAACGACGATGGGTTGCGAAATGCGGACTGGTGCATTTTTCATGGCAGAAATACATCACCGGTTTGCAAGTAGCAAAATTCTTTGTATTGCGACTATTGTTGCTAGGAGGGAAGATTCTTGCAACCCCGGCATAGAGTGCGTCGTATACCGATGCCATTTTAGAACCACAAACCGGATTGGAAATTATACAAGAAAATTGGGAAGTACTTCTTGCTTCTTCGGAGTTTCTCGTCTTGCTGCGTGGGTTTCAATAGAACTACACTCTGCCAATGCCTGGGCGCTAAATCAGATCCAAAATTACACACCGTCATTTCCTTTTTGTTTTCCAGGAGATGGGATGTAATTTCTTGCAAACAGGGAACAAAAATTGCTTCTCAGATACCTTCCCTTCAAACCTATTGATTGTGGACTTCTTGCCAGATTCACACAAGTGCTACAAGGCTGCAATGAGGACATTATCAATCATCAATCAGCCTCTTCAAGTTGAGGAAATGAGAATATGTCAATGAAATACAACAGATCATTTGGTTGATGGAAAAAACAAGTCTTTTGGTTGTAAGTAGGTGGAGATCCAATCATGAACTCCACTCTACTGCTCTGAAAAAAAGAAGATGACTTCTTCACATGCAACTAGTACTCAGAAATTTTGCTTGAAGCATCACCTTAATATGGCGTTTCTAAAATTATGAGTAACATGCTTAATGTTTTTTTCACATTTGAAGAAAAGAAGCACAACATATATACATACACATATGTATCAAAAGTTTCTTAGCCATTCTGCCTCTGCATCATTACTCACTGTCCCACTTTGACTCTAGGACTTTCTTGAAAGCTGTCCGTGATGCAAGGTCATCACACCAGGCAGCAACATGTTGGCGAGATGTTATAAGCTCCCCTGTAACGTTCTTGAGTAGGACGAGAAACGGAGTGTGTAAAAGGTCTGCAAGACTGTAATAATCACCTGCAAGGTATCTGTTTTGGGACAAGTGTGAATCATAGATATCCAACACATTCCCAAGTTTCTCAAGCTGGGTGGCAATCAACTCTTCTTTGAGTGGTCGTTTGAAATTGGAAGAAATAAAATACTCTCGAGCAAGTGCTGTAGCTGGAGGTGCAAAATTCTGACCCTCCACTTCCACCCACTAATTAATTCTAGCTTTCTCTGTCAGTGTATTGCCCAGCAATGGTGTCCCTTGACCATCATATTTCTCAGCTATATACCTTCCGATAGCTTGAGACCCTGTACCCAAACCCACAAAGATGCAATCCTCTGTGAAGAATCAAGTCACAGCAAATAATAGCAGCCACATGATCAAAATGCTCATAAACTTACAACTACAAGACAGACAGACAGACAGACAGACAGAGTAGGACACTCTTATACAAGACATTGCAATCATGATGGTGACTTCCTGGGCTTACCAAAAAGAAAGAAGCCATCGTCATCAAGACCTGGAACCTGTCCAAATGGCTGCATTTGCATCCAATTTCAGGGTCAAAGTTATTATGCCCACAACACTGTAACATGGGGTTTTTTCTCATTCATGGAATTCTCTTGCCATTGTAGACTAGTGTGCATCCAGGCTGAGAAAGAAAGTGGACAATCCTTTGTGATTATCATTCTGGAGATTCTCATCAACAAGGAAGAATCATTCATTGCTTCTTCCCTTGTTTGTTAGAAATAAACCACTATGTCAGAAATTTTGACAGCTTTCAAGAATGGGTGGAGAATAGTTTTACCGCCTTAGCTAAATAATCAGGAGACCTATTCTCCCGAGACACCAAATCAATTTTCACCAGCTTGAATTCCAACTACACAAAACCATTATCAAACAGCAACATCAGGAGCAATTGATGTGGAGAAGCATCGATCATCTTCACCTACTACAACTATTAAGGATAATTTTAATAATTGAAACTTCAATCAGTATGAAGTAGGCCCAAATGGAGAAGCTCAAGAGGTTCAATCAAGTGCACCTTTCGAGTTGAAAGGAGGAGACATTACATAGGAGGCCATGGGAGAAAAAATAGTGACACCATTTGTGGAACAAGTCATAGTAGAAGTTCAACAAAACAAGAGGAACTATAGTGTATGTCCAAACAGAGTCCACAAAATATGTTACAACAGTTGAAATTTTTTGATCGACTCAGTTTATTATAACTACTTCAACAACACCAACATCACAGGATGGGGGGATAATGATCATACATAAACCACTGTAAAAGCATAGCAATAGATGTAACCACAACAACCCCTGTAGATTGAAGAAATTGTTGTAGCATAGGAACAACAATATGTGGAACAAGATATTACAACTGTAAAATAGGCAACTGCAAAGTAGACAAGAATAAGGGGTAATCTATTTTACAAATTAAGGGTTCTTTCAATATAGATGTTTATAACACAATTTTGGGGATGGAATCCAAAGTATAGGGGGGGGGGGCCTACAGCCCAAAAGTAAGAATTCACCTTGATGAAATCGAAACAATTCAAATTGACAGAGTTTAGAGGCTAGGGATTGAGTCACCCAGGACAGAAATTGATTATTTCCATATTCAGATTGACAGTCAAAAAATCACCAACCCTTCTGCTCAGGATCATCCATAGCAAGGTTTGATTCGTTCAAGACACTTTTAAATGGCCAAAAATTCGGATTCTTTTCTTACAGGAGGTTTTCAGATGGTGTGAAATGATTACCTCCTTTTCATAGAGGACAAGTGCAGCCCGCTGGCAGTTGGCAGTCACTGTACCATAAACCTTGAGCACCATCGCTGCTTGCTTCTGGTTGTAGGCTGTGAGCACACAAATCTCCAGATTTTAGTGCAATGATGATCACTGTTTGGGTAATGCATTGCATCTGTAGACAATTTCATGTGCTCAAAAGCTGACATAGGGTCCAAAAAGCTCTGAAGGATTCTGCCGTTTCTGAAGGATCTTCGACAATGTCAAGTGGACATGGACATAGAACCATTTGCCAAAGGGCTGATCGCTTGTGCAGATGACTACTCACTATCTAAGACACTTCAATTGACTGACATATCGTTTTTATTGAGATGGGTTTAGACTCTGAATGGACCATGTGCCTTGCAATTCATCGTTATAAATGCTAGCTCGCTCAATAAACAATTCAATAACAAACCTCTGTTCTTTTGCACGAGACTAACACACACCTGTGCTTCCTTTGTGGCGGAGCTGCATTCTATACGTCGATCAGACACTCAAGCGGAACCAAACAAATGCAGATGTAGAATTTTGCAAACGAAACATTGTACCTTCAAGGGGGGAGGGATGTCAAAACCGGCGAGCTAACCCAATAGAACCAGAACTCCACCACCAACGTCGACCTTAATATGCAAACCGAGATCAATCAATCAATCAATGAAAGAGAAAATTATATACATTGTAATGAAAATTAGGTGATCAAGTTCGATAAAAAGAAGGACTAGGGGTTCAGAATCGCAAAAAAAACCGACCTACAAATCGATCTTTGCAACGCTCTCCAGAACAACAAAGAAACGAAGGGCGACAATCTCAGATTCGGAAATTGGAAGCTGGAAAACAACAGATCATTTAGAGTTCACGGCTGCGGAGATGGCTGAAGACTCGAAAGACAAATCCCAAATTATATACTGTGGGCTGACTGACTGCTATTGCTTGTTGGAGAAGCTGCAAACGTAGCTTCGGAAAGATGGCACCCATTTTGGGCAGTAACTTGTCTGCCGTGAACCACATGAACGCTAAGGTCACGTGGATTTTTTTTCGTAACTGGTGGTCAAATGTTCTGGTGCACTATCGACCGGATGCCCGTTATAACGCAGTCGTGGAAGAATGGCAACTGAGTTTTTAATCTGGTTTCACTTTGGTACCCCCTTCGTCTGTAAGGACTAGGTCCTAATTTCTGGTAGCTTCCAAAGTCCAGTGACTAGTAGTAATCGGAACTGGTATAGGAGGGATTTATTTTGGGGAATCCTTCGTATGGTTTGTCCATGGACCATTCCAAAGACAATTTCAAAAATAATTACCTCATTTTTCTCAAGTCGAACCGTTTCATTTCGTTTCTAATAACTGCTTTCTTTTCCTTATGAACTTTCTTAATAATTATCTCTCACCCTTTCTTAATAATTATCTCCATTTTATAACTATCTCACTCATTTCCCCTATCCACCAACATGCATTTGAAAAAACAAATTAACATGTGTCTTTTCACGTTCATGAAATGTATATCAATTTAAATTAAATTTGACATTGACATAAATAATGATGAATTATTCAAAATCATATGAAAACGTAAAAATAAAATAAAAATAGTTTATTGTCACTAATAGTGTGCAACAATGTGAAGCTGTAATCATACCTAACTGGGTAGGAAAAGAATGGCTACTTATCAACTTTTTTTAAATTATATTTTTGAAAGTTGCTTGACAATTGGTTGGGTTGAATGTATGTGTAGTATGATTATTGTCAAATTTTAGAGTTGAGCAAATTGGCTAATTAATTTGTTTTTGGTGATCATGTGATTCACTACTATGATTAATCAAGAGCAAACTTGTGATGCTTGAAACAAAATGCAAGCTATGTAATTTGACTACTGTGATCATTTTTAGACGAGCATTTGACGATTCAAACACATTCAAAATGCTTAGAGGTTGATGATCAATGTATTATAGAACTTGGGAAAATGAGCTGTATGCACACTCATTCATTTTTCCAACTTCTATGGTACATTGATAACCAAATCTTGATTCTTTAAACATTACAATGAGCAAAACAAAAAAAAGAAAAAGTGGCCCAATTGCAAAAGCATTGCCAAGGGAGGTGAAACCAAGTCTGAAAAGAGATTCTGCTCATCTGCAAGAGTACTGGGCTTGCACTTATTCAAAAACAAGTTTAGAATTTCATAAGAAGAAATTGAACCCTCATCTCCGTCTATGAGTTGGTATAAACAATATTTATCTTTTTTGATCAGGCCAAGTGTCATTTTGACCAACAAGACCCCTAGGGTATTTACATAATAATATAAGTATCTCCTGTCACTTTTGACTAGGTCAAATGTCATTTTGGCCAACAAAATCCATAGGGTACCTAAGTAGTACAAGTACCTCTTGTCATTTTTGACTAAATCAAATGTCATTTTGATTAGCATATTCATTTAAAAATACATTTAAACTAAATATTCAATTTGACACTTGGTCAAATTGGTCATCTTGGTCGAATTGCTAGTAAAAAATTACACATGTCATTTAACACTTGAGCTTTCAATCAAAATGAATATGTTTAGGGATTAAAAAGGATCATTGAGTTTCACCGTTTCATACCCATCTTTAATAAAAATTTCTTACTTTATATATACCATTGAAACAAGGGTTTGGAGGTGAAAGGAGGACCAAAGACAAAGTGATTTTATGGATAACTTTAATATATATGGTTACACACTTCAAAACATTTACATAGGGCCATGTAAATGTATTTAACAAATATTTCAATTGGCCTTGTGTAAGTGTAAAAATATATATATACACAACAATTGTGTAAATGTAACCGTAAAAAGTTTGGACATGTAAATGTAAATGATTTACAAATACATAAGATTTACACATTGTATACAACTATTCACACTTACATGGACAACATTGGTTTGGACAATTCTACACCTAATTTGTACATGGACTTCTATTTACAGGTCAAATTGTTCCATTTAGTAGAATTTGGAATTAGGTGATTTTGAGTTTAATATAAGATTAGGTTGAAGTTGAGTTGTGAATGTAGTGTATGTGAAGTCACTCTATGCAAATATGCAAAGAGCCTAGATGATGAGCAATTTCTCATGTTGACTTGTGTAAACCATTCTTCTATATATAATGGGGTGCATAAATTGTTTGAGAATATTGTAATGATAGTTTTGTTCATGGTGTAGTCACATACGTTTCCTTTTACATCTCTTTTCTTTGTTCAATCACAAGAACGACTCTCATACTTTATTCTTTCATAATAAGTCATTTGAGCTTTTCCATTGAATTGTTCAGATTCATGTTCTGTACATAGCACCTGCTTGACCCTAGTGTGTCATGTTACATTTTACTCCAATCAATGAGGATGGATTGAATCTACATGGTCCCTACCAGTGTAGTGTGTTTAAATGTCAATAATCGTATATATGGTCTGTAAATCTCATGTAAGTGTATTTATCATTTACATTTACTTTTTCAGATTTTTTACACTTACACTATTGCCACATATATATACATATTTACATTTACATGGCCCATGTAAATGTTTTGGGGTGTGTAAGTGTATATAAGTTATCCATAAAGTCATCTTGTCTTTGGGCCTCCTTTCACTTTGAAACTCATGTTTCAATACAATCTGTAAAGCAAGAAAATTTATTAAATCTGAGTATGAAATGTTGAAATTCAACATTACAAGGACAAGGTTTGAGAGTAACTATAAGAGTTGTACATGTAGGAATAATGAAAAAAAATGTAACAACAGTGTAGGTGCTAGGGAAAAAAAACAACAAGGTGAAACTCAATTTGTCACAAAAATTGATAGTTTTGTGATTTTCACAACCCCTGGGCCCTTGAATGTTAATGTATTTATTTTAAGGTTTCTTTTTTTGAATCTCATCTTGTTTATGACCAAACTTAGGGTTCTAGTGTTGTGTTTTTCTTACTTCACATATAATTCCATTACATACCCTTAATGACCATGCCTTCTTGCAAATAATCCATATTAATCCATTGTGAGTGCATGTTTTGATGATTTTTCTTTTGCAATGGGCCATTTGGTTCATCTATCACAAAAACATTATGAATCCCCACCCCCCCCTTCCCCCAAATAAAAATCTCTTTTTTAACAATTTTTTTACACTTGCACTCTTTCACAAGAACATATAAAATCATATGAGTGTATTTGTTTGACACTTACACTATTTTACATGGCTGCATAAAACCATATAAATATATTTATTTTTACATTTACACTAAATAAAATAGATTTACACAATTCTACACTTACACTTAAATGTTTTGTGTTTTAGATTTATATTTGCCCAAACATAAATGGATATTAGAGATTTAGACATACGCAAAGTATAAATAAATTTCAATATGGATTTTACACTTACATGGAGTGTAAATCCCAACCCATTTACACACACAACACTGGTCCCTACTCCTGAGGCATTGCAAGGTATATATAGCTGACAAGTTTGAGAAACAAGGCACACCATTGCTAGGCAGAACACTGAAGGAAACACATGTTGTATCCTTTAATGGCAAAACACGGAGGCGACCATATTCAGCCATGTAACCATGTTGTATATCTGGGAGCTTTACCATAGTATTTTTCACAATCTGGATCTTGGAGGAAGGGATGATTCCATCAGTCTTTTTAAGGCTGTCTTGGATATGTATGATCAGCACTTGTCAAGGACAAAGTATTTTGCAGGTGACCATTACAGCCTTGCAGACCTTGTGCACGTTCCAAAACTAATGAATTGACAGGAGTTGACAAGGAGATCATCACATCCCAAAAGCATATTGATGCCTGGTATCAACGCATCACATCTTGTTAATCTTTTGAGAGACTCACAGACATTAAAGTTGATGCTGATGCACAATATGTGGGGATTTAACTAGCTTGCTGATTGTTGAAGTTTCTGGAACTGCTTGATGATGTCCCCATTGAGGTTAGAGTGCTGCTCTTTTCAATCCTATTCTTCCTGATCAAATATTACTGACCTACATAATTACCACCCAAGACATTGAAAATCTCTGGATTTTGGACAATTTTCATGTGCATCACAATGTCACAGCAACAGTTTGCACAAAACTATTATGTGAAAGGCATTAATGCTCTAGCAACACCTTATGAGTCATGACTCATCACAGATCACACTTATGTGTGCTATTGACCAATCCAGTGGTAGAACAGGAGCTGTTCGATGTTTTGTTTGCAATGTTGAATGTCCATGCATAAGCTTCTGCCAGACCAATTTTGCACTCATCAACAAACATCTGGGTTGCTCGGTCTGTGAACAATAATGTTACCTGAGTGGTTGTGGTGGTACTATGGTAGGCATGCAAAGTGCAATGTGAAGAAGAATGTGTTGACCAGATGTGGGGTGTGGCAGTTTAGGGAAGATGTAGTTGACACAGTGACTGAGTGGTACAAACTTTGGAGGGTGGACAATGAACATGCATCCTGCAGTTTCAGTTACTGATGAAGGAACATTTGAAAATTGATGATCAAGGTCCCTCTGAATATACGTAATGCAAAGCCTTCCCAACAATATCTCTGACAAAGGCTGTCCTCTCCAGGAATTTGATCTGCAAAAGAGGGTCTACAATTTTTTTCTAGGACAGCTTCATCCAACCTGGAAAACTCAGCCTTGTAAGCGTGTTCCCTGGTACAGCAAGTGCAGGCCTGGCCAGACTAATGCCTTCCTCCAGAAATACACAGCAGTAAGGTTTTCACTTCATCTGCCAAGTATACTCCTTCCAAATGGCATCTGATCTTAAATGCATTAGTGCAATCCCTTGGTATTAAATCCCAACAAGGGTACTAGTATGAGGTGTCCTTCAAAGCAAGAGGCATGAAAACCAGGAGGGCAGGCAAAATCAAACACCAAGCATATGGGGAAAGAAGAAGAGTTAGCCAAAGGTTACACCAGCATGCTGGAAGCTGTGGAAGATTACACTCTTATAGGTCGTCATGAATAATTTATAGGTTGTGCCAATTTTTCAACACCCCATAATTTCATTCACAGCGATCAGAAAGAAAGTGTGAATGGATGGAAGTCAACCAATATGTAGATTTCTGAGGAGAATATACACTGGCGGGAAATTGCTATGTTCAATTTGCAGTGTTATGAGAGAATGTGATGATGAACCTGATTACATGGAGCTGAGATTCCATGGCGATACCTCCTCATTCAGTTTGGGCAGAGGAAGACATTGAGGAGCTGTGGGAGCTGCAGAAGGCAATAAAATTATGATCCCTAGCCAGAGCCTGCTGCAGAAATGAGACTTTAACTTCATACAAATGGTTTAGACAATGCTTGTGAGAGATCCTCTCTAGAAGGCTCTTCAGGCAAGCATCAAGTTGTCAGTGCATAATGTAGCCAGAAAAAACCGCCCTGTGCAGCTATTGTCCCAGAATGCAACACATACAACTAATTCACCAAACTTGAAGAATAGAGCAGCATATGAAATGACAAATGCAACAGACAAGCCTAAAGGAACAACACCTTGGAATGTAAAAGAGGATGATCTAATCTTGGATTGTCATACTTCTCCTCTGGAAGGTTTGGACATGGAACTGGACAACATAGGATTTTGTTGCCATAACTTTAGTGAGGAAGAATCAAGATAAAAGAAACTCATCCAGATTTTCTGGATTTCTTAGGTACTCTATGCTCCCCAGGAGACTGGTCTGCAGCTCGTTTCTTTGTCTTCTTTATCTCTTTGATCTCTTGCTCGTTGTCAACATGGACACTAACATACCCTCCTCTCCCTCTTTCATCACTCTTACTATTCAAATGGCCAGCATCATCCTCCCTGTCATCAGATCTCTCCTTGGTCAGGAAATTATTTTCTAGAGGAGGCTTTTCCTTGTGCTTTTTCTTCTTCTTCTTCCTGCCCTCCTGATCTGCTGGCACTAATGTAACCTTATCAATCCTCTCTTCATCTTGAGCCTCACCTCCTATTGCTGATGCTAAAACCCCTTCCAAAGCCCCAGTTACTGCTTCCATTGAAGCTTCTATGAGATTCTTTTTCTTCTTCTTCTTCCTTTTGCTGGCATTCACATCGTCCTCATCAGCACACCTAGAACTTCGAGTGCTTGCAACCATATCAGCAGCCTCAAACTCATTCTCAGAAAGAATTTCCCCATTCGGCCGCTTGTCAAGCTCATTAGGAAATGCATGTTCATCCTCATGACCAAGAAGAGCTTCAAACTTCATCACCGCTTGAGCATTTTCGTTTGCATTCTCGACCCCCAATTCGAAATCTTCCACGAGCTCCTCAGACTTGGAATGCCTTGGGTCCGAAAAACTTTGATTTAGAGTTTTGTCACCTCTGGAAATAACCTCGTGCAGAGATCGAGAGACGTTTTCTAAGTAACCTTTGACAATGCCTGATTCTGCTGCCCCCTCACTTGACAAAAACCGCTGCAACATCCCTGCAGCTTCTTGCAGCGAGCATGGTGCCGATGACAGAACGGAGCCTCTCACTGGCAATGACGCAGCCATAACTTAAAATCCTTTCTCTTAAAAGCAGTAAAAAGGCACACCACTGTCCTTGTGTACCCAGAAAAAAACGCATGAATGTTTACATTGTACCTGCAGGAAACATCACTGCAATGTCTACTAAACGGAGGAAGAGAGAAGGACAAAAAACTTCACTCCACTGCAACCCTAACCATGATCTCAACCCTAAAATACTCCAGTACCAAACTGAGAAACCCACATATTCTGTTTTTCTTCTCCTTGCTCACAAACCTCTCCATAACTTCACGTGCATCTCCTTACAGAAAACCAAAACATGAGTGAAGAACGGGGGAATAAAATAGAGAAACAAGCGTTGTCCCGAAATTCTATTCTTCCGAGACAGAGCTCGAAGCGCCCACATGCTAAAAAAGAGGCAAAGGCTCTTCTTCTCCTCTTGCACGTTTATGAACTCGAGATTGAAAACCGACGTTGCACTCATGCAAACTCCTCAACAACTATTGCATACAGGGATTCGAAACACTTAGAAGCTAATCGCAGAAAATTAGGGAGAGAGAGAGAGAGAGAGAGAGAGAGAGACGCGGAGACACACGACGCAGAGAGCATGTGGTGTCTGCGCAGAGGATCCCAAACCCTAAAGTGTGATTCTACAGTCGACCGATCAACAGCTGCCATACGGCAAGCAGTGTAGAGTGTGAAAGGAGACCCCTCCCCAAAAGTGATGGCCCCTGCGGATTGGTGCAAAAATGCGAATTGACCGAGTGCCCACCTCAGAGTTTAATGTCGTAAACAATTGGAAACCGGTACCACGTGGCAAGAGATGTAGCCTTAATGGTGGCTTCCCACCGCAAGTGTGAAAAGCGCAAACTATTTCCCAATGTTTCTTTAGTGTTTTTCAGCACACATGGCCATTGGGTACTCATTGAAATTTGCAGTCTGTTTCGCTTTTGTAATTAGGGGTGTGTCACACTTTGGCCTTGCCATTTACATTAAAAAGTATCTTAAGGCAAAAGAAGAAGAATTATGGAAACTCAAATATTATTTCACCATGCAAAAATATACCTAATCTTCAAAAAATCCTCTAAAAAAAACCAAAATCCTTCACGATATTAGAACTCTATAATTAATCTCAAGTTTCAACACAAGCCAAAAATATCATCTTTCAAAAATCCTCATATAAAAAAAGACCTATTATTACCTAGAGGCCAAAATCCCTTATTAAGCTACTATAGGGAAAACCTAGACCCTTCACTACGTACAGAACCAGCGGGAAAAAAAAAATGGTTTAAAAATTAATTAAACAAAAATTTGACAGCCTGATGGGTAACTTCCAAGTAACAACTTTAACGTGTTGGAAGTTTTTTCTCCAGACTGTCCATGAAAAAGGTTTTCTTAAGGCAAGTGAGAGACCCCAAAAAAATACAAAGAAAAAAAAAAGTTGCAGTGCTTTGCAATGCAGAAAAGAACAGCATAAAAAGGATTTGATATAATTTTTTTCAATAAGATTTCTTTTAATGGGTTTTTGGCGTGAGCCCCCTTCGACTTTTTTTATTTTATTTATTATTTATTTTATTTTTAAAATTTTAAAATTTGTTAAAAAATGTTTGGTATCTGTTTTTAGTTTAGAATTTTTTTGGATCCTTGCTATTAAAAAAAAAAACACATGCATTTCACACTGGCAAAATCAATGTATGCATGTTGTGTATGGTTAAACCTGGTATTGACAATGGTATCAATGGTATCAATGTTATGAGCATGGTTTTTTTTGGGGTGCATGTGCATCTTCCAAGTAGAGGAAAAAAAGTGGCAAAGTGGAGGTTCAATAACCATACTTTTTTGCACATGATCCTAAAACAGCATACATAAAATTGAAGTCAGGTCATCAATGGGCATTTACAAGACTTGATTCCAAGCTGAAATGAGAAAGTTATGATCCTCAAAAGTTACATGCATCTAAATGTTTAGAAAAGCCAACTTAGAACACACGACATTCCTAAATGCATGCATTTTACACCTTATGAACAAACATTTTAGATCCTAAATATGAAAATTATTCATCTCATCACCAACATGAAATTTTAAAAATAAGTTTGGACTTTTAAAAATTAGCATTGAAATTTGAAAAATGTTTGCGATAAGATCAAAACAATTTAAACAAGTGTCCTAACAATCACATAGTAGCTACACAATCAAAGGTGCATTTGAGTTTTAAAATAAAAATCACCTTGAATAGCCCTAAACTTAACAACCGCCATGGTGCCACATGGGCTAATATTTTATCCTTTGATTGCCATAGTTGCAAGTCGTTCTCCTCAAACCAACATTGGTTCTCTCACAAGCTCCTCTTTTTTTTGGCTCCCTCCCAAGCTCCTTCTCTTTGGTCACTTCAAAGCTCTTGTGCTTTGCCTCCTTTTTTTACCTCCTTTCCTTCATTTTCTTTAAGTATGCATTGGATTTTAATATTACCCATTTTATGTAATAATGAATGAGGCACATGGCAAGTTGACCTTGTTTTACAAAAGGACCATGTTTCTTTCATTTAGCAATAATAACAACATTAGTAACAAAAATGGGAATTGATGTTGTGTTCACAACAACAATACCATTTGTTGCACTTGATAATGAAAAATGAGCAACAACAAAAAGTTTGTCCTTGCCATTTGATATGCTTTTTAGAAGGTGTCGAAGGACACGATCTAATAAATTGTTATATTGAGTTGTTCCGCAGAAGATACAAACTCCAAAATCAATACTATAATACAATATGCACTGCAGCCACACCTTGTCCTTGTCACCACTTGTGAACTCATTGATGTTGATGTTTTACTACTTCATTCATTGCTAGCAACAAACTCTTGTTTCATTGAGGGTTGAAAGCTTATGATTTTTATTGGTGCATCTATGTATTTTTTGACCAAACATATTGTTGAACTTCTTTTTCTACTTTGAGAACATCCACCATTAATGGAAGCATCACAAATCATGATGAGTTTTGTGAGGATTCAAAGAGATTTCCTTCAATTCATCATGTTTGAACCTTGATTGATCCATTGTTGTTACTACTAACATCGACAAAAAAATTCATTTCGTTTTTGGTTCTTCCCTTCTCTTCATGACTTTGGTCCATTGCAACCTACTCAACCATGCAAACAATGGCATTCCTTCCAATGATTCATTACTCAATCCTACCATCAGCTTTTTCATGAATATGTCCAAATCTAGGATGGGTTATTGTTCCCAGAGAGTCTACTAATCTAGGTGGGGTTATGGTGTGTACTTTATTACCTTGCACATCAAGTTGAGCTCCAATACATGTGATGATTATCTCCACTCCACCAACATAAACACAATAGACACAATACTAACCACTTGTTCTTTTACTACCTTGAAATTTCATCACTCTTGTTGTAATTCTCCTCATGTCGAGATGGGTGTAAACTTATTGTGGTGGGTTGAGTTTGATCCCTTCATGTGCATCTTTGAACAATTGTTGGTAGAGAATGGAATAGATTGATACATGGTTTCTTTGTAATTAAAGAGTAGTTGATGTTCTTTTGTTATATCTTGAATGTAGGAATTACCAGAGTTGTCCCATCTCTTTGAAAGTTTGAGGTGATGGTAATCAATGTGACATCTTTAGAGTTCTAGTCTATTTCCTAGTGGTGGTCGTGGTATATGTGCATGCTATTGTTGTTTATATGGTATAAAGGAGTTTACAAAAATGGTACTAATTCTCGTCTCTTTGCTTCCTCCTCTTGTTCCTATTATACAACTAATAAAATTAGTGGAATGAATGCAATAGCTTCAAAATTTTTGATCCCTACTACTTACTCCATCATCTCCACTTCATAACCTAGAGGATGAGCTAAAAACCCTACTTTGAAATCATTGTGGAACATTTTTTTAGAAGCCTTGATTGCAACAATATACCATGCCTAGTTGAACCTAGTTTTATCTTGCTTTTCAATGCTCCTTTGAGTCGTTCATTCCTATTGTGTAAGTGTATGGTAAACCTTATTTGACATTTTTTCCTCCCTTTCTTTTGCTTTTAATTTTTTGATATTTTTGCAACTTCTTTTTCCATTGCCCTTTGTGATGCGCTTGCAAGCTCCTTAACGGACTCAAGTGTGAGTCTAAACTAAAAACAACGAAAGAACAAAGAGTCGGGGCACACTCCCTGGTTCGTAACACTTTGGGGGGGGGGGTAGGGGGGGTGACCTGGAGCTCTGAGATGAGACTAGGAAGAGTGACAACCATCAACTACTCACACGGGCCTGCACAAAACCAAACACAAGGTGGTTAGTGCATAGTTGGAGCACTTTTGGTGCTAAGATGAACCACAGGCAATTTAGATTCAAAAAACTCACCACGGCCCGGACTTGGGGGAAGCCACCACCTTCGCTTTTATAGTATGCTTTGTGGCTTTCCACAAGGCCCACATCCAAATGGCATTTTGTCTCGAGACTCCCAAGTGGGAGTCTCGAAATTACTAAAATTGGGACTTCCGTGACTTTGGGGCCCCATAACTTCGTGTGCAGACCTCCGATTGAGATGAGGTCTAAAGCAAAATTGTAACCCTTGTTGAGAGATTTCCAACGGTATGTCACACGCCACCTACACAAAATCGGGTTGATTCCCGATTTTTAATGATCTTTCTTTTGGCCATAACTTGTGTTTCAGATGTTTAAATGGGTCATACAAGCCCATTTTAGACATTTACATTCCAAGATCTTTCCAATGATATAAGGAACTCCTCAATCCATTGAATTTTGACCCTTGCAATCGCCCTTTGAAGATTCGAGAGTCCACATAGACTCTATTTCCCAAAGTGGGACTTGCCTTGGGAGGGTGAAGGTTCATTCCCTCACACTTTCCTACATTCTCGGGAGCATGTGGTGTGACTCCCAGGCTTCCTTTTGACCCACAACCTTGTAAACCCTTTTGTCTTGGTCGTGAGCCCAAGGCTAGGGTTGCGACACTTTGTTTTAATTGTACTAAGTGTTGGTTTAATGTGACCACATGTGAAATAGAATAATCTACTAGTGGTTCTTTATCATACGTTTTTTTTCTTGGCTATTTTGGCAATGTTAATGGGTCAACTAATGTAGGAGGTTCTAGGGTATGACTTGGAATAGGTAGATATTTTAAGCCAATACTAGGATCCTCCAAATTCCCCACTAATTGATCTTGTTTTTGGTTGGTTGCACAAGTGGTATGGCTACATGGCATTGTTACATAGTAATAAGGTGTGTGTGTGAAGAGGAACATTCAACTATGTTAGGAGTTATATGTGTTGATGTCCTTACAATATTCAACAAGCTATGGTAGTTTCAACTTCATCCCCAAAATCATTGTCTTGATTTGTTGCATCTAAAAATCCATTTTCATGATTTTCTTTTTATGTTGTAGTGAATAATTCAATTAAACCAATTTTTTAAACCATGAGAGCAAGATTCAATGGCCAAGTTCCACATGCCTTAAACCTTGATTTGATATTTTCCATTTTCAAATATTACTCTAGAGTGTTATACACCCATCCTACCAATGTGTCATCTTATTTAGTTCAAAATATTTGTTTTTCACCATAGTCAAATCTTGCTCCTTTCTAAATGCATTTTTGAATGGTTTAAAACATGTTATGTCTGATAGTTGTAGTGCATGTGATGTATGGGAAGGTAAAGTTACCATGTTCAACCCAATTTTAGTTACTTGTTCAAATGCTTCTATCATGACATGCAACCCATGCGCATCTAGGATCAAAAGATGGGGATTATCTTGAGAAATCCCCCATGGTATAGATTTACTAAATAAGGACAACCACTCCTTGAAAAGGTATGAGATCATCCATGTTTGTTTTTGCATGGCTATGCATGTTTTTGGTTTACATAGTTGTATGTAATATTCTATCATCCTTCAACCCATAAAATGTAAAGGGTAGGGAAGGCTACCCATGTTGCATTAACAACATAATTTATAGTCAACCATTTCCAAGACTTGGGGATGGTGTTGTAAACATCATGTGAGCCTCACCTAACCAAGATCTAAGCAACACATCAACATCCAATTAAAACCTTTATTTCATCTGAATTCTACATGTGGGTTGTAGGTATGTCTATTGTGTACAATTTTTTAGGTTGAGGTAGAATGTATGGGATGCTTGGTTAGTGAGCCCTTGTGCTTTATAAACATCTAGTCCTCTAGTCCTTTGTTAATTCATATGTTTATTTTTGGATGTTTTTGTTTAAATTAATACCACCAACTAATTCATGAAACACCATTACATCACGGTGGACACTTAGTTTGTGTGACTTCAACTACCTTTGGTTTGAGCCATCGAAAGTGATGGATAAGCCCACCTTTTGCATGTTCAAAATCCAAATGATTAATGCTTCATCTTCTTTTTTTGTTGGCACACCTTATAGACTCACTTTCCTTGTTTTGGTTCTATGATTGAATTGATCTAATAGCAAGGTTAAAAGGATGTTCCAATACTTGTTAACCTTCTTCAAAGAGGTATATCTTCACTTTACAACATCCATGCATTTTCTAGTTGTTGATTTGTCAATTTGCCATGTTTGGATACATTAGGCAACCTTTTATTCTTTTTTATTAAAGTTGTTCTTCTTATGGTAGGATGGGGTTGATGTTTTTGTGATGTTGTGGTAGGTTGGGACTACCTTATCTATTGTGTTGTTGAAGTGGGCTATTGATTTTCTTGGTTTTCATGGCCTTAATTTAAAGCCCCACTCCATTGTTTTCTTGGCACATTGAAAATGTTGTAGTGCAATCTTTTAAAGGTCTAGCCCTCATACATCATGGAGTTACATTTGGAGCTTTCTATCACATAATTGGTTTTTTCATCTTAACCTTGTTCCCCTTGGTCCCAACCTCCATGTAGTAGGGGGTGCATGTTTAGGTCTTACAAGTGGTATGAATCTATGCTTCAAGTATGTAGTCCAAGAAAATAGAAAATGTGTTACAATTGGATAATGATGATGTTCAATTTTATAGGTTTCCATTTTCTCACAACAAACAAGTAGTTCATAGAATTCAACAAAGTCCTTCTAATTTAAAGTGACGTTGATTGTTGATGTGCAATTAGTGGGAATGTATCTCAAGGTGCATTGTGATGAAATAGAAGGAAATTTGTGACTTGTACTACTAGAAAGTGATGGCACTTGTGTGACTATTGATTGGACCCAATTATAGGTATTTTGAATACTTGATTATATATTCCTAGGTTAGTTTTGGTATGCCATTCAAATCTACCTTCTTTTGCACTATTTCTATTTTTCCAAGCTCTTCTACTTCCTTTTTTATTTAAAATGGAATAGAAATTACTTCTATGTCTTTTACTTCCTTCTTGACTCCAATTGTAGCCAGATTGCTTTTCCTAATCCCATTTTGTAATCTCTCTAAAAAAAAATTGAAACTCTTGCAATAAACTTTCTCACAGATGTGAAAGGTTTAGAAGAACTAGAAACATTTATTTTAGGATTGTCGTGCTAAATGAAATTATGTTCTTACTTTGTTGCCACTTGTTGGGAAAAATGGATTGAATTATGGTGGGAAATGCAGGTAATGAGTTTCTTTAGTTTTTGTGCCCATGATATACAAGGTTAAGTCTTAGTTTCATGTGCATAAGATTTGAAACTTGCAATCACATCGCTGTAGTTCATTGTTATGTCGAACCCTCGTTATCAAAAAAAATAAATCTCAACATTGATCACAAATAGGTGTGCGTTGGAATGTTCCATTTTAATAAAAGTATAGTCTCACACCTATTCCCAACAATTTCATCCTAAATCTGATTTTCTGTTAAATTTTCAGACACATAATGTTGTGAACAAATATTTGATTGTGGACAAGCACTGAAACAATGATCAATGTGAAGCAGAACCTTCATCCGTGTTTTAACTCCCTAAATCCCTGTTTGATCATAAGTGCCTGATTGGTAATGAGCAGGTTTACCCTGGATCCAGTTCCATTGGGTTTAAGCTCACTGTTTTGATATCCTCAACCCCTGAAGGTACAAATTTCAGAAAAATTACATCTGCATTTGGGCTGCATTTGTTGGGTTCCTCTTTGAGTGTGTGATCGATGTATTGAATGCAGCTCTGTCGCAGGGGAAGCACAGGTGTGTGTTAGTGGCATTTAAAGAGCAGAGGTTGTTCCTGAATTGTTGTTTCAGCGAGCTCGTGTATATAATGATGAATTGGAACGCACATGGTACATTGAGGGTCTAAACCCATCTCAACAAAAACATACGGGGATGGATTGAAGTACCTTAAAGCATCCCCAGCGGTGCTCAGTATGTGACCCTGCAAAAATATTTCTCACATCCAAGTTTAGTTATTTGCTTTTCTGCAAACCTGCCCATAAAACTGAAACTGAGACTGCAAATAGGTGGGAGATTACTAATAGCAAACCACCTTGACCAGTCATTATGATTGGCCAATCAGAAATGGGGAGCAGCAATCAGATCATTGTTTCTACACTCTTTGCTTGCACGTCCACAGCTTTGTTGCACCTTTTACAAACCTCAGAAAAAAATGTGCAAATATACTTGGCCAAAACCATTTTCAGAAGCCAAACTGGCATGTTTTGACTTTTCTTCATCAAATTTTAATGTACAGGGTCATACACATATTGAACACCGCGCAGGATGCTCTTAGATAGTGAGTAGTCATCTGCACAAGTGCTCAGATATTTCGCAAATGGTTTTATGGCCATGTCCTCTTGACATTATCGAAGATCCTTCGTATCCTTCACAATCAGCAGAATCCTTTAGAGCTTTTGGACCCTAAGTTAGCTTTTGAGCACCTGAAATTGTCTATAGATGCAATGCATTAACCAAACAGTGATCATCATTGGGCTAAAATCTGGATTTGGTGTGCTCAGCAGCCTACTTGACGCATAGCAAGTAGCCATTGTTCTCAAGGTCTATGGTATGGTGACTGCCAACTGCCAGCAGGCTGTGCATGCCCTCCATGAAAAGGAGGTAATCATTCGCACCATCTGAGTCTACCTGCTGCAAGGAAGAAGCATCCTAATTTTTGGGCCATGTAAAAGTGTCTTGAAAGAATCAAATTTTGCTATGGATGATCCTGGGCAGAAAGGTTAGTGATTTCTTTACTATCAATCTGGAATTTGAATATGCAAGTAAGCAATTATTCTCTGACGTGGGTGACTCAATCCCTAGCCTCTGAACTCTGACAATTTCAGTCATTTGGATTTCATCTAGGGAATTCTTACTTTCGGGCTGAAGATGTTGGATGCTTCTCAACATCAATTGCTACTGATGTTGATAAATGTTCATGGCTTTGTGTAGTTGGAATTCAAGCTGGTGAAAATCGAAAGCTGTCTCAGGAGAACAGGTTGCCTGCTTATTTAGCTAAGCTGTTACAACTATTCTGCACCCATTCTTGAAAGATGTCACAATTTCTGAGATAATGGTTGATTTGCAACAAACAAGAGCTGAGGAAGCAACGAATGATTCTATCTTTTATTGATCAGAATCTCCAGAAGGATAATCACAAAGCATTGTCCACTTTCCTTCTCAACCAAGATGTATACTAGTCTACAATAGCAAGAGAATTCCATGAAAGAGAAAACCACATGTTACATTTTTGTGGGCACAACAACTTTCACCCTGAAATTGGATGCAAATGCAGCCATTAGGGCAGGTTCCAGGCCTTGACGTTGATGGCTTGTTTCGTTTTGCTAAGCCCAGGAAGTCACCATCATGATTCCAATGTCTTGTAAAAGAGTGTGCTGCTCTCTCTCTCTCTCTCGTATTCGTAAGTTTATGAGCATTTTGATCATGTTGATGCCATTTATTTGCTGTCACTTGATTCTTTACAGAGGATTGCATCTGTGTGGGTTTGGGTGCAGAGTCTCAAGCTATTGGGAGGTATGTAGCTGAGAAATACAATGGTCAAGGGACACCATTGCTGGGCAATACACTGACAGAGAAAGCTATAATCAATAAGTGGGTGGAAGTGGAGGGTCAGAATTTTTCACCTCCCACTACAGCAATTGTACTAGAGTATGTTAATTCTTCCACTTCCAAATGGCCACTCAATGAAGAGTTGATTGAGAAACTCAGGAAGGTGTTGGATATGTATGACTCACACTTGTCCAAAAACAGATACCTTGCGGCCAGCCATTACAGTCTTGTAGACCTTTTCGACACTGCACTTCTCATGGAAATCAAGTGCCTCACAGGGAGCTTAATAGAGCCTCACCAACATGTTGCTACCTGGTGTGATAACCTTGCATCATGTACAGCTTTCAAGAAAGTCCTAGAGTTGACATGGGATACTGAGTAATGATTTGGAGGAAAAATTGCTGGGAAAGTTTTGATATGTAATACCTGAACATAACTAGCACTTGCTGAGAATAAAGAAAGAATATGTTGAACAGAAGAAACAAACCTTGGTTTTCCTCTAACAATCCCAGTTCGGTAGGAATAGTCGACTTGGGACTCCTGATGTAGTTGTAAATTGACTGTAATTTTCAGACTTTATCATGCCCTGTTAGTCTTTCCAGGTTCATGTCAAAGCTTGAAGCTTTAAGTACTTGCATCTGAAGTTAGCAAGGTCAACTGTGTAAGTCCAGATTGTTGCTAAAGCAAGGTACGACTCTATGGGTGAACAATCAAAACTGAATGACATCCCAAAAAACTACATGATTGATGAGCATGAGTGATATTCTGAAGGCTGAGTCACAAGAAAATCTGTCAAAAAACTGGATCAAGAGAATCATATAATGCAACGGACAAGATTGGGAAAATGGAACACTTAATTCAAATTGTGACCTCACTTGGGTCTCAAGAGTCTTACAAGAATGGGAGCATAAAATTGCACTTTAAATCTAGGAAGTCTTAACACACTCAAAGGGACTGGGTATAGTTGAACAAATATCCCTGTACACTAAGCCTCAGATGCAAAGCCAACATGCAAAATCTACAAAGAAAAAGGCCACCTTTGTGTGATATTACATTTGACAAACTAGGTGACAAAAATCTGGTGAACGGTTCTGAACCAAATCACTCGTGAAAATTTTCCCATAAAACCTTCATTCAGTCTCCTTGTTAACCTTAATTGTTGCTTATGGTGGGTTAATATGTCCCCAATTGGTGCCATCTTCTATACATCTATTCACCATTGGAAACAAAAGTGAACGTGAGTTTGGGTTGTTCACTGTTGTATTTTGAGGCTGATATGGAATGTTGTGGGCTCCTTGGCGCTCTCTCTCCTCAACTAATTCCAGGCACATAGCTGAAAAATTGGACGACTGCCTTTGAGTTGATAAAGCAAGATCTCAAGTCAAGCAAATAAATAGATGTCAGAAATAATAAAATTAAGCGCTTTCACAATTCCACCTTCATGTGACCTGCTGGTCCAAATTGACCTGTTCCAAAAAAAGAAGAGTGAATGTCAATGTCTCTCACAATTCCACAATGGCCATGTATTGTAAACATAACCATATGAAACCCACCACAAGTGGCAGTGGGATCAAGTCTGAATAGACATGAACTTGTGTTGCCTTCCAACTCCTCAAGATAAGAAAGAGTTGTTCAAGAATGAATGGTTGGTAACTAGGCAACTAATGCAATTGAGATGAGAGAAGCAATCACAAATTGATATAGAGATGAAACACTGGGACATACAGTTGTTCAAGCCTTCTAGTAATGATGATGATGTTGCTTGACCAATTTGCCCAAATCCCATGTGAAGCATACTCTGTAATTCTCGATCCCATCCTATCGACATCTACAGGCAACATCCACACTGGAAGCCGTCAATTCCTATGTAGTTTACATGCCAATATAACAACAGGATATTGCACTTCGTTAGGGAAGTACTTACTACTGTGCTTCTTCTGCTCATTGCTTGCTTGAATATGATTAATAATTCAATAGGAAGACAGTAGGCCCAAAAACCCAGGAAGAGCTGAAGAAAAGTCCCTTCCCAAGTTACATAAAAAACTTCTAAAAATTTAAACTGTACAAAATTTGGAAGATTCTTTGAAGATCGAGTTGAAATATTCTGTGAACAGAAGAAGGTTTGTTTGTGGTTTCAAGGGAAAGTCTGTGAGAGGAGGTGACTGAAAATGAATGGAGAAAACTTTTAAACTTCTAAACTTCTTTACTGCAAACAGAAGCCTTGATCGTACTAGACTTGAAAGAAAAAACAGGAGTCATTTTTTTGTACCTGAGTTGCATGATCATCTCCATAGGCATCCAAATTGGGTACAAAAGGGATACTGGTAGGGGCACTGATGGTTCCGCATAAGTGACTATCCATTGTTCCAAGCTGGGATTGGAAATCTGGACCAGCAGCTGCTAGGTGTGATGTCAGGAGTGGCTGATGCAGCCCAAAGGTTGAGGTTAATTCTGAACCCAGTACTGAAGATACTCCAGATTGCAATGTCTGTAGATTTGGACAAGTTGGTAACACTAAGTGAGTAGAGTTTCTTTTGCTTTTTCTGGGTTGTTCTGTGTTTGATTTTACAATGTAGTTAAAACAATTGCAACACTAGTTTACTTTAGATCGGAATAGTGAAACAACTAGTTTCTTTTGTTTTCCTTGAGCTTGCTTTTGATAGACTAACATTTGCACTGAATTTAAAACAGGATAGTATTAAATCTAAGAGATCCAAGAGAATAATTTTGCAGTTACTTACAACCACCCTACTTTCCAGCATGTATCTTAAATTGGCTTTTTCAGGATCTGGTACCTACAAGAGAAAAATGGTGTGGAGCTGTGGTACCTCTTTCTTGAGAATACTATCCACGTTGAAGTCTAATCGAGGGTTGACAGCAGCAAGCTTCATAGACAAAAACTGCAAAACAGAAAAGTGAAAAATAGATTTTGGTTTACTTTGAATCCAATGGGTTTGGACAGTCCAATCCCCAAAATTTTCTGAAGACAATAGTGAACCTCTGCAGGATGTAAATGTGCCTAATGTTACTATAGAAATAGTGGGATCCCATTCTACCAAGACTGAACAGTTTGCAATCAACAGTTTGTTTGAAGTCCCGTCAAGGTTTTAAGTTATCACTAGATTTGGTCTGGCAATGTAGTATGCTTAGATCAAGAGGAGTGGAAGAAGTGAAGTGCAATTTCCTACTTCAACTTGTTGCTGAAGTGATTGTACATAATTGATTATCTCGTCCAGCATCACAGCTTTGCCTGTCACCTGCATCATTCCACAGACGAAGAAAACACATTTTGTTGAATTCATTCCAAAAAAGCAGTCCTCTCATCTCAATGATCCTGTAATAGTTTTGCCATCCCTAAGTATGGACAGCAAGTTCAAACCAAATAACAAGAGATAAAATAAGAAATGTTCCAAGGAGTTCCTGAAAAATGAACTCACAGAACTTAGTTTCACAGTGACCTTCTAAACATGATCCCTCAAAATGTGAGACCAAATGTAAACTTATGGGAACAGAAGAACCAATAAAATAAGGGAGAAAGAACCCACACCAGAAAAATCTGAAAATCATGAATCGTACATTAGAACTTGGATCTTCTCATATATCAATGACAAAATGGATTGCAGCTTAAAAGACTCATGAGAGGAAGAAGGAAGAAATCTTTCTAGCTAGGACAGCAGTAAGACAGCAGCAGCCCTGTACCTTATTGCAGCCAGGGACAAGCTCTTGCAAATACTTCATTCGCTCACTTATTTTCTCCCTTCGAACCTGCCCCACAACAAACAAACAAACAAACAAACAACATCCATGATCCATAAGATCAGTTGTTTAACATGGGGAGGACATATTATGATCCGGACATATAAATGACCCTCATGAGCACTGCCATGAGAAAGCTTATATGCTTGGACCAGAGAGCCTATAATGCTTAGGAGAAAGTCTTTCATGTATCAGTAATGATTTGTCCTGATTTGTGAGCTCTCTGGTGTTTGTTGTGGCAAAAAACCTACTGCAGTTGCTCCCCTAGCAGCAGAAAACACATGAGGATTGCAGCTCACTTCTTTTCTTGGTCGAGTCCAAGGAGAAAGAAAACTCACGAGTATTTTTTTGAGTTGTATTGCTCAATATCCCAGGCAAGAGTTCAATAGAATTCGAAGAAGGAATTGCTAGAAAATCAGTAAATAAGGAAGAGCTCTAGAGCATTTCTAACAGCTTTTCTGCACTGAACTCAGCTCTGAAAACTGGTTAGAAAGTTCTTACCCTTTCAGCAAGGGAATGGCTATCAGTTGCTTGACCTCTTCTCGCGCGGACGTGAACGTAGTCTTGTTTGGATGCGGCGGGTTCAGTACTACCACTCAGGGTTTTCACATTCTCTTTCATTCTCATGTTACCAGCTGCTGCTGCTGCTCCCGCACTTGGGCTGCTGGAATCCCCTGAGTTCGACTCGCTCGAGCTTCGCTCCGTCTGCTTGTCCAAAGACGTCATCACTAGTCCGTCTTCTGGCGGAAGACACTCTAATAACCTACCTTTGCCGTCCGCTGCTGCAGAGCCTGCCTTGTACCTTTTCGCTGCTCGTGGATCCTGATCGCCGCAGCTTTTATGATCCACCTAGATTCTCAAAAGCGAAGATAGATAGATAGATAGATATCAGCGAAGACTGAAGCTCCAAACTTGTTTCTTCCGGATTCTTTTTCCTTCTCTGCTAACTAGACTTGCTCAAAACTGCTGAACTCTAAGTGCAAGAGCTCCAGGTGCATCATCATGGATACCTTTGTTTCTGTGAAGTATGTTGCGGTGTTGCTTTCCTTGCTTGCATCCGAGTGAATCTCTTTCCTCTTGTTCCCGGTGTATTCGTCGTTTGATTCTCTGCAAGCAGCTGCCTGGATTACGCCAGAGACATCTTCCTGTGAGATCCCTTCCTCACCTTCTTTCAAACCCATATTGTCTCTGTCCGTCGCTCCTCCATCAACAGCAAGTACTTGCTCTTCGACCACATGACACGCCGCCTCTGGTTCCTGAATCACCAGCTCTTCATGATCTGCAGCTGCAATGGCCAGCTCCTCGACTACTGGGGGATCTTGAGCGCCTCGCTGCTGATCTAGTGCAGCTTCCTGCGTGTCTAGGGGGTCGTTTGCA
Organism: Sphagnum contortum; assembly: GCA_963920785.1. Taxonomy (NCBI): domain Eukaryota; kingdom Viridiplantae; phylum Streptophyta; class Sphagnopsida; order Sphagnales; family Sphagnaceae; genus Sphagnum; species Sphagnum contortum. The sequence goes on from OY987281.1 coordinate 5,066,588, forward strand.
GTTTGCAGTTTTTGCGACATCGATACGGCAAGGTTGAGCCTGGCTGCACTTGAAGCTGCTGGTGAGCGGGTCGAGCAGGTTGATCTAGACATTTTTCTCTCAGACTCCGGTTGAGTTCTCAGAGTGCTACCCGCGACGTGCGCACGAGACTTGCCAGGAGCGGACTTCACAAACGGCAAAGGTTGCGAAATCTGCGAATACTCGCCGCCGTTGCTGAAAGGCGAGTATTTTGCTGCTCGCTCCGCGAAAGCTGGATCCGAGGAAATTTGCTCCAAGCAATGCGAGGTCGGCAGTCCAACCCCTTGCAGCGCCAGAGGTCCTGTCGTCGGTTCGAGGGTGCTAAGACCACATGATTCCTGCTCTCGCGAGCTCCACGTCCTAAGAGTGTTCAAGCTCATGGCCATCATGTCTAGAGAATGTCCCGCTCCTCTCCAACCGCCCGTCATCAGAGAATTTGCTGTGCCTAGTCCGCTAGCGTGTCCGCTCATATTGGAGTCCAAAACCAGGCTCGAAGACGCCGACAAGCTGTTCAAGGAGCTTCTGAAAGCGTTGTTCGAATCCAGCAGCTGCAACTGCCATGAGTCGCCACTCATCATTGTCGAACCTAGCAGCTCGGGGGGGCCGGAGCAAGAACTCCTAGACGACCCTACAGGAAGCTGCGAACTTGAGCTGGGCGAGCCGTTGTTGTTGACGCTAATCTCCGACGGCGCCAACACTCGAAGTTCGTTTGCGGAAGTGCCGGCAGAACTCGGAACAGCCACAGCTGGTCCTTTCTGAAACACATTCGCCGCAACGTTCAACTGCATTGCTTGCCAACCAGAAGGGTAAAAACTCGAAGAAGAAGCAGTGGCGTTCGTCGTGCAGCAGGCCGCCGCATGCGAGCCGGGTGTCAACGGATCACTAGAGGCCTGCAGACTCCTCGAATCCACTAGAAACTTGTCCGAGAACGTCGACGCCGGAACCGTGTCTCTAGAGAGACTGCATTGCAGTTGCCCGCTGAATGACGGCTCGAGTACCGGCGCCGTAGCAATGTACGCCATGAATTCCAATGAACAAAATGCAGCTGCTACAGCTCAACCCAGACACACACAAGGCTTGTTGATTCTCTTCAAAATCAACACCCCTAAAATTACAATACAGCTTGATCACTAATACTGCAACCACGTTGAATCCTTAATGCAGAAGATACTGATGAAGAAGCTCAACAAATCAACATCAACATAACAATGTCTAGTGATGCATAAAACACGACACCCGCGACGACAACTTCCTGATCTAACAAGAAAACACGAGTGAGTAGTCCAGGCTGAATTTCCAGCTCCATGCATGAACACTCCGCCCTTTACTCCAATTTCATAATCAAGCTCAGCTCAAATCATAAAGTCTCCCCAAAACAACACAAATACAGTACTGTTGTTCTCTATAGTGTTTCTGCACCTAGTTTCCATGCCAGACATGAACTAATCTGCACACTGTAAATTTTGGTCATCACAAAAGGAGCTTCTTGGTACTCTGCATGAATGATTGATTATAAGATTATAAAACTTCAGCTCCCAGCTGCTTGCTTGCAGGCTGGCTACATCTCCACAAATTCAATGGGCATCTAGAAACTTTTAACAGTGTACCAGAGACAGGATCGTCCAAAACACAATGCACCTTAATGCCTGGACAGAGCGAGAGAGACACACAGAGAGAGAGAGAGAGAGAGAGAGTGCAGCTTGTGCTGGGCTCCTGCTGCTTGTTCCAGGTGATGGTGGACTCTGGAGTCTAGGGTCTGGAGTGAGGGACTAGAGAGGGTTTTTGTAGATGATTCTTCTACAGATTTTTGGGTGGTTTTAAGATCCTGCCCGGAACCATAAGATGACCTCCTCTGCCAAGAGGCAAGATTTAAGGTGCCCTCTTAAGACTACACTGCAAAAATCCCAAGCAAAAGGTCATTCATTCTGTACTTTGATAATTCTTGTTACAGTCTTGGATGTGGGGTTTGGTTTTGGTTTGTTCTCTTGATGGTGGAAGTGGGTCTTTGTTTTCATGTAGGCCCAAGTTTCGCCAAAAAGCGAAAAATATATATTTTAAATTTTTTTCAAAAATGAGTTAATTTTTTTTTCAATGGTTTTAATCATCAAAAGTGAGAAAAAATTAATTTAAAAAATCACCAGATTCATTTCTTTATTTTGGTCTTACAATGTGTAAATCAATCATAAACCTTTGTAGAAGGGTTGATTGATTAAAAATTATTACTACTGAACATATATGGGTTTAGCCAGATTTGGTTCATATCTTCCTATTAAGGATGGGTTGCCATTTTTTCAATTTTAAAATAAAATAAAAACATCTTCAATATATTATATGGATCATCATCAATCACCACTTAGGGTTACATGAATAACAAAAAATTGTTTGTTGGGGGGGGGGGGGGGGGGGGTGGGACCACTTCACTGAGCTTGCCGTTACACACTTCTCTGCAACAAAATGCTCTCAACTGCTCTTTCCTTTTTGTAAGTAAAAAAGTACAATAACTTACTAAGGTCTTTTTTTGCACCAACCCTCTTTATTAACTTAACCAACACTCTGACCCCTTCTATACCGGAGGTCAGATGTGAACCAGTACCTACACTGGTAAACTTCACCTCCTTGGCTTTAAGAGTTGAAATTTAACATTTTAATATTTTAACATTTAATATTTTTTAATTAATTAATTAAATTTGGTGTTGAAACTTCCTTGAGGATCAATTTAGGTCAGAAAACTACTTTGAACCCTCAGCTTTTTCTTCTTTTTTTCCGTCCCCCAGTGTGCTTTTCTTGAAGGGTGGGAATTTCAGTTTTCTACAATGGAGCCTGCCAAATAGCTGAAGGAAAAATTACACAAGATCAGGTCTTTTAGGTTTGGAAAATGTGTCAGATCTTTCAAGGCCGATTTAGTGTTTGTTGGCCTAGCCTACCAAGGCAAGGAGGATATTGTGTTTAGATTCATTATAGAGTATAAGTAACTTAAGGGATTTTGGCACCTAGGTAATAATAATAGGTCTATTCTTATACAAGAATTTTTGAAAGATGATATTTTGGCTTGTGTTGAAACTTTAGTTAGAGAGTTATAATATATTGAACGATTTTGATTTCTTTTAGAGGATTTTTTGAAAATTATATATTTGACATGGTGAAATTATTTTGAGTTTCCATAATTCCTCTTTTGCCTTAAGATACTTGTTTAAGTGAAATGGCAAGGCCACAGTGTAACTGACACACCCCATGTTCAGGTTTTGAGGAAGGGACCTTTGTGAAATTAAGCACTATTTTGCTTGAGGAAGCACATAGTCCATGTGGTGAATTTTCTGCCCCAAAAAATTGGGTAGCAAAAAAACTTTTGTCATGGTGTCAAATCTTGTGAGAAAAGCTTCAAAAAATATTTATTTATCTGTGTGTAAAATGTGTTGTTTCACCAAGAAATTGTCATAAAATACGTTATAGAAGAAGAAAACACTGTCTGTCACCTACCAACAGCAGAAACTGAAAAGTTGTGTTCAGTTATTGTAAAGTCATGGACTAATGGACACACCCATATCATTAGGTACTTTGTACACTATTTGCTAGAACTAACTCATACGGTTCTATGTGCTCCAGGCAAAGACCAGTTGACCCTAAAGATTGGGTGAATGGTTGATCATCCAAGTATTGTGAGGATATTCAGTTTGCATGGTAAAAATTAGGGGTTCAGGTTCATGTGACTTGGAACTCAAGTTATCATTATTTTATTGAAATTGACACAAGAATTACTAGATCTTGGAATCAATCTTTTGTGAGATTCAGAACTGAAATTCTAATCAATTAAATATATTCATGAAAACAAGGTCATGATCTTTAGGTTTTTTATTTTAAAATTTTTAAAAAGTTAACAACTAAGTTGAAGTTTATTTTTAAGTTTTAATTTTTATTTAGTTGATGAACTTCGTATTTACATAGACCCATGTTTTGATTTGTTATAGGATTTTGTGCTCCTACAATTTTTAGCATTGTGGATTGTGTAGCACATATATGTGAAATTGAAACTAGTTTCTTTTAATCAGGCTCAGAAGTTAATGTGTTAGAACCCGAATGGAAAGGTTTTTAATTTGAAAAATCAAAATTAACCCCTCGCTTGAAAAAGTTTCGAATAAATTTTAGAATGTCAAAATTAGGATCGAAGTTTCTCTTAACAAGGAAAAACCACACAAGACTTGTTAAATCTCTCATGTGAGTGACAAATAAGATGCTAGGAGCTTCTTGTAGGTGGGCACAAAAGAGAAGCTGCAACAACTAGACGATTATGCAAACTATAATTCTTGTCAATTTTTGTTGAAAGTGAGATGGGATTGATTTTAATGATTAATATGTCTGTTGGGTTTAGGATTTTTTTGGACAAGACAATAAAATAAATTAAATTACTTGGACACATTACAACTTTTTTCATGAAGTTTTTGTGTTTGTAAGTATTGTTGTTTTTCTCTCTTTGGCTCTCATGTGTACCAGTTCCTTCAAATTTGGTGTGGGAAGTATTTTGTGGTTGTTCCCTCTTGTGTTGTCGATGTTTGGTCAGTTTCCATTGATGACAAAAAGCCTTCCACCCCCACCTACCTTCCAAAACCCGCAACCCATTTTTAATGGATTCTTCAAAACAGTAAAGACTTTTCTTTGTGTAAAAATGTCAACCAAATATGACATCATGCACAGACGTAACAACACTTCAGATCCGCTACATCAGGAAGTCAGACTTTGGCACGAGGAATTCACACTTTTACAGTGGAAGTTGAGGGTTTCACACTCAGGCTTCAAACTTTTGGAACTTGAATTTTTGAATATTTGTTAGAGTTAAAGTCTCGCGATGAGTGGACAAGAACGGCCAGTTTCGGCATAATAGGGCATCAAGCATGTAACAGGGAATCAAAAATTTTACAAAGCAAAATAACTGGGACCCAAATTAAATTTTCCACCAATTTTGGTGGTAAACTGAGTTTCATCCTGTCTTTGCTTTCGCCTTGAGCGATTCCACTGCCGCTACTTATATGTTCACTACTCGTAACTGTACAACTACTATGATTAGTCTCGAACCTTGTGCATTAAATGCTTAGTTTCAGCATTTCGTACTGAGATTTAATAAAGTTTCCTTACAATGAAAGAGGGGATAGGGGGTGAAAGCAGGCCCAAAGACAGGGTGACTTTGCGGATAACTCTATTATCACATTTAAAATTCACACTTAAAATTCATCTATTTAGTTTAGACAATTGGAGAATTCTACCTACATTAGTCACAACTTAAAGCAAAAAATAATGTGCATTACCTATTTGTTTTGTTCAACATCCAAACAAAGCCCAAAACCAAATATTTTATGGTATTAATCATGTGCAACCAATTAAATTTGAGAACTTGCTTACAAAATAGGGGGCCTTATTTTCAAACTTTTAAAAGTTTCCACATAGGTAAATATAAAACATGAACCTTTTGAAAATACCAGAAAAGCTTGGTTTAGGTCCCGATTCTAGTTTTAGCAAAGTGCGACTTCCATTGTCCATCCAATTCAAAAAAAATTGTGAACCTACCATTCAAATAACTTAGAACCTGTCTTTGAACTAGTTGAAAAATCTCCTGAATAGTATGAACTTGCCAACACTAATTTGGACCCCAAAATGTCAAAAATTAAGTGCATTTGTTGAACTCTTGATTCCAAAAGTCCCTGAAACATTCCAAATATATAAAGATAATACTTGGTGTTTTAATTGCAAAAGAAAGTTGTATAAACACAAAAAATTGAAAATAAATTTCATACTCTAGAAACATATCATCTAGATTTGAGATTATTTTAAGGTATGCAACAAAAATGAGGAAAAAATAATAAAACTTCATTGGCAAAATTTGAAGTCAATTGTAAAAGGTGAATGCATGGTTTAGTGCTTCATTTTTGGTGTCACAATCGATATTGTTTTAACATATGTTTAGATCCATTTGATGAATAACATAATCTTGAATTTATCATTTAATAATAGATTTTACATTAACATGATGATCGTGAACACACTTGTGTGATTTTTTTAAAAAATTAATGCATTTGTTACCGATAATGAATTTTTTAAATATAAAAATATCTACTAATCATTTGATTGAATTGTTAAGAAATTGAATGAAATCATATTGAATTCCATTATCATTTATAGTGAGTAAGTAGATTTTTAGGAATAAAAAAATAAAGTCAAGTGTGAAATATTTTCATTCAAAAATTTAACCGAATGGTAGTTATGGACTTTTGAAAAGTTAAAAAAATGATTTTTTTTTTTTCAATTTTTGTGTGCTTAATGAACATGTTTTTTCAATTTTTATGTAACACTTCATTTATGTGGACTTTATGAGTTTTCTTTTTAAGATTTCCAAGTGGCAATCCACCATAACAAATTCTATCAACATCTTTTGATATAGGTTTAGAATTGGGTTTAAAAGGTTTTTTAAGGTGGTAATCAAAAATTAAAATAATAATATCTTAAAAATTAACAACCATGTCCATTTGACTATTTTTTAAAAACTTGTTAAGAATTTATATGAAATGTCTATTTGCCAAAATTGAGCTACTCAACCATGCATTCACATTAAAAAGCAAAAGCATTGGCACAATCACACCAAAATTAATTACTAAAGGTAGAATTTATAAATGACTTTATTTACAATTAAGTCTTTTAAAATGGATAGATGTCATACTTACATCTAATAATCAACATGTTTTATCTAAATATTTAATTATTTTCAAAAAATGGATTTGGTAGCCCCAATTTGAATATTTCAAGATTTGGATAATCAAGTATAAGAACACAAGGTATTTTTTATATTGTGATAATCTAGTGAAGTAGATTATTCCATATATTCCAAATGTGCAAGTTCAATTCTTGAAAAATTCAATAGGGTGAATTTTTTAATTTTTTTTTCCAACTTGCCCATTTAAGTATTTAATGTTGACATCATATCAGACTTATGATAAATAACAAATTGATTTTATGGGTGCTACACATTATGATTTATTGATTAAAGACTATTTTGGTTCACATATGGATTATATAAATAATATTTTTTACTTAATTATTTTAGGTTAACACCAATAAATATCAATTACCTTGGCCTCAAATCTAACAAAAGTATTATACTTCAAGGAAGACAATACCAACTAATATAAAAGTTGAAAGCATGAGTTTTCCTAAAACATAAGAAGATGCATAATCCTATCAAATTCAAATTGAAAACTTCATATTAGACAAGTCTAGATGGATCTCTCTATAAATCCTTAATGAGTTGTGAATGGAACCTGAAGTTCAATCTTCATTTGGGCGATGTTATGTTGATGTTTTTTCATGAAGATTCATATGTGAATTTGGTGAACAATTTCCATAAAGAAGGTTTTTACTAGTGTGATGAATTTCCCTTTGGATGTAGTGCACATAAAGATCAAGTTTTAAGTTTGTGAATGATCTTAGCTCGATGTTTTTTTGTTTTGTTTTTTTTTTCGGTGTTTTGTATTCTATAAGGTCACATTACATTTAATTTATCTTTTGTGTTTGATTGCCCTAATAGGTAGGTCCAAACCAATCCCTAAGTTATAACACCAAATTTAATTATCAATCATGGCATCTTGTTATTTTTGTCTGTTTTCATTACAAACTTCATTCCTTATTTGATGAAAGAAATTGCTAAAAAAAATCAAAAATAATATTATTCACCTTAAACAACTAAAGTTTGACATGTTTGATTAGATTAGGTTTTTTTTACTAATCAATGGTGGAAGAGAAAGTTCTAAGGAAGGATCTTATCCATCACCATCGACCTTTTGATTAATTTATAGTTCACATGATTAAAAGCATGAAGGAATTTTGTCATATTTTTCAATATTTATCTTTGTTTGTTCTTTTCAATATTTGTAATCACATTTTATTCTTTGAGCACATCATGGTCTTTCTTGGTTTTGCATAAATTGTTTTTGTATTAGAATAATATAGTCTAAAGGGATGGGATTAGAAAATGAATAGATGAATTAAGATCATGTCAACCAAAGTAGATTTAAATGCATGTAACCATGCCTAGTTTTAGTGAAAAAGAATCCTACTAGGAAATCATTGTTCAATTGTTTCATTATCAATAGATAGATCTCACAAATTTGACAATCCAAAAAAATTAAATTCATCACAATAAGGTGCATTAATTTTATAGTCATCAAGATTTGGTGTGGTGAACATTGTAGGATTTGATCCTTTTAAAGTGCATATAAGAGATGTTGTCAAGGTGACATAATGGATTCATTTCAAGAACACAAGCTTGCATGAAGATGTGGGATGGACCAAATGGATGGGGAACAACTACATAGTGTCAAAAAAGATTTTATTTCACCTCCTACCATCTATAGGGATTTTGTTGCAAGGTTTGAAAGAACTAAAGGAGCCCCCAAAGTTGGAGATATTTGGATTCCTAAATGTGTTATTTTTCCTAACCATTTTATGTGAACTTTTTCGTACTTAAGGAACTAAGGAATTATTTTAGACAAGAGATAAGACTTTGAGGTTAGAGACATGTAGGTTATCATCCTACCTTGTGTGTTGAAAGTTGTGATAAGACTTTGAACAACAACTATTGTAGCAACTTGAGAATTCAAATGAACAAACCTTTTCTTTGGTAGTTTTTAATTTTCAAACTCTTAGTCCTATAATAAAAGGAAAACATCAAATTTTTTTTTATGATTGACTTCCACATACACATGTTGCAAGTTGCAAAAGAAAGGCACTATGATTATTTGCAACCTTTGATGACAATGAAAATGAGAGGATAATCGCCATGAACTACATGATACAATTTGGAGTGTTGGTTTTTGATGAAATTTTATTTCCAAAAGAGTCTTGTGGGGTCTTTCATATTGAAAATCACTAGATTTGTTTTAGTCATCATAGTTGGATTTGACCTAGTTGTTGGGGAAGTTGAAAACATAGGTTTAAATATGATGCATGCAAAAAATTTCATGAAGGTTGCACTATAGATGAAGACCACATCTGGATTTGATAGTAAATAATGGACATTCATTCAAATAAAAAATCTACGTCCTTCACAAGCTCTTGGCTTTTTGGGGAAAATTTAAGAGCATAGGGTGATTAGGGGAAAAACTATGTTAGTTCCTAGACCCAATGACATTCTTGCAAAATTAAATGTTAGAACTTGTTGTGCACAATTCTATAAATCAAAACTTGATAACAAGATTTGAATTGTGAATAAATTTTTTAGAATTCTTTTATTTATTAAGGACTCACATTTATTATGTTGGACTTTCTATAAAAAAATGTATTAGGAATTTCAACAAGTTTAATCTTATAATGATTGGTTGGAACACCTTTTTATGCAAGGCAAAGTCCTTGATGTTAAAAGAAAAAGAAAATTCTTGGGTAAACTATGGCCAAAAACCATAATTTTTATGTGGTGAAGGTCTATGAAGACATGGATGAATTATTGATTGTTACTATTGAAATTGAAAAAATTATGGGAAAAATCAATGAAATTCCCTTTCAACCATTAAAGGAGGAGAAAAAGGAGAAAGGTTATAAAAATAAACATCTTCTAATTGACAACTACATGCATTAGATGAAACCTTGATCAATTTTTTTCAAGGGTGCTAATGATAGAAAGCTAATCCATTATGCAAACGCTAATGCTTCAAATTGTTGTCAACTATGTCACATGGTGACATATAATATATGCTTCAGCATGCCCTAAATTTATCAAAAGACTTAAATGCATCATATGCAAAGGTGGGCATAAAACAAAAAACTATGTACCAAAATGCAATTTTGTTTTGGCATGGGACACACAAAGGAATGGTGTTGGAAGAAAAATGGAAAAAGGCCTATTATTACAATGAACCCCTTAGAATTCTTAATTAATGATGAAAAGGCTACGTTGGTAGAATTGAATCAATTGTCTAGAGTGAAAAACAATATCTTCTCGAAAGCCAAAAAAAGATAAATCAATCATCTCCTCCAACAATGGGCAAAAATGGTGATGCACATGTTGAAAATGGAACATAGACATAAAAGGATATTGGAAATGATGTCAATACAACTAGATCCAAGATATTGACTCATTTTTTTAAATGCAAGATTGTTTTTCCTCCTCTTGAAACAATTTTGGTTATTCTTAACAAATTGGAGTATCTCAAAGGATTGGTGAAGCTAGCCAAGAAATGCAAGGATGAGGAAGTGCAACATGTAGTTCAAGTACTTCTAATTGCAACACCACTTGTTATAAAAAGGGTGTGTGTTAACAAGACCATAGGAGCAAACCTTTGCACTTAACTATGGAAATTTGGAATGTTTTGATTAAAGGATTAATGGATACACGTGCACCAATGTTTGTCATGGCTATAAGTGTTATAAAGAAACTACAACTCATGCACCTAATATCTAAAACAAAGAACTACAAGACTGCCTTTGGAACAATCACCATAACATTGGGAAGAATTATTAATCTTCCTATGAAGGTGGGCAACATCAATTACAATATGGTGTTTTTAAACACTAACACTTATGACATATTATTGGATTTATATTTTTTGATGAAAGTTGGAACAATTGTTGATGTTGAAACAGGAGTGATCTAAGTATGGAATAGTCTAGATATGGAAGTGGAGATCCTACCATTCATTGTTGTCAACATGCTACAACTAGCACTTAAACAATAATTCTCGCAAATAATTCAATAAATTGATGAGGGTATGCAAGGGTTGTCATTGACAAAACTAGTTCACTAGGAATATTTGCCACATAATGATTCATATGATGATCTAGATATTGATTCGAAAATGAATGGATTTGGGATTGATGTGGATTATGATCACAAAATGATCATGTAAGACATGGAGCTATTCATGGAAGATATGATGGATCAAGGTTTCGATGGAATGGTTCAAGTGGAGGCACCAATGCAAATGGTCAACTTGTTTTTTTAGGAACAACATCAAAGGTTATTGGAAGGATTACTCACTAGGGAAGATGACTACTAAAACTAGATACAATGGGTAAAAGCTGAAAATAAAAAAAGATTTAGAGGTTTTATTCCTAAAAATATGTTTCATGTTCAAATTGCAAAGGTTACAAAGGTGTCTAATGTTTCTAAAATAATTAGGGGAATAGGTAGGTGGATGGAAATTTGTTCCAAAATACAATTTAATCATGGATTTACAATGTTGCAAAATAAGGAACCTTGGGATTTGTTAAGCAATTTTTTGGATATCTTTGTTTGGCATAAGGATGAATTAGGCATATGTACCTTGAAAGAACATGCCATAGACACACATGGCTTTCCATTCTATAAAACAAAAATAAAGTTTTTTAAAGAAGAAATTAGAGGACACTAGGTAGAATCAAACTTTTATCCATTTGAAAAAAATGTGCAAAAGCACATAAAAAATATGCATGTCTTGTTACTCTTCTTGTGAAGAAGGATATAAGTTGAAGATTTTGTGGAGACTACAAGCTTTTGAATTTGCAAACTAAATGAAATTAATTCCTTATGCTTATAATAAAATATGTATTCACACAACTTGGGAAATTGGCATGGTTTTTTGCTTTAGATTTGCAATCATTACTACAAAATGTGGGTGTAGTTCACTACCTTGTTCACTAGATCAATGAATTCACTACTTCTTCATTAATCTTTGTTCATTACAACTAGTGAATTCACTCAAAATCTAGTGAAAGCATTTGGCATACAAGGACAACTTTTGTTGTAATGAATTATGGTTCTATCAAATATAATGATAATTGAAAATATTAGAAAGATTGTAATGATTATAAAATCTAGCCCTTTTTAATGGAATGTGATGTCATTTGGCTTGAATAATGTAGCAAATACATTTTCTAAAAAATATGAAAATATTTTCAAGAATTAGATTAATTAATTTTTTAATTTTTTTCGTTGATGATGTAAATGTCCATAGCAGTAGTTATAATGATCATCTTAATCATTTAAGAATAATGTTTGAAAATTTGAAAACTGTCAACTTGGTGTGGAATCTAAAAAAATGTTGATTAAAAATAAGAGATATAATTTTTTTTTGGGACATGTTGTTGATTAATAAGGATCACGATCAAATCCTTCCAAAGTATAAACACTTTCAAAATTTCCAATTCCTCTTTTTGTAACCATTGTGGAAACTTTTTTAAGCCTTACAAATATTACATGGCATTCATTTGAAAGTACGTTAAGATTGTGGAACCATTGTTTGAATTGACTAAAAAGGACTAACCTTTTATATGGAATCTTTTTGTCACATGTTGAAGCACCTATGGACCAAACCAATTTTTTTTAAACATTCATTTTGGTTTGTAAGAGGGGTGGGTGTAATTTCGTTTTAGAAAAACAATAGGCAAATATAAGCCATGGGTGAAAACATGAAAAAAGGACTTAGTCACGCAAAGGTTAAAGTCCTTTCTAAGGATTGCATTTTTCACATGGCTTATAATGCATTTTCATACAATTTTTTAACTGAATATTAAAATTGAGGCCAAATATAACATATAACATCTATAACTTTACTTTAAACCATAATTACAAATTCAAAACTATAATAGTGCTTAAAGATGTTCGAATATCAAAATATAAAACGGTATATGTATTTTTATATTTTGAATGTTTTGAACACATGGATCCCTTCCAGTGGACTACATTAAAATTCACAAATTTTTTGAAATGATTTTATGAACATTTGATAAGGAAAAGGACCTTTGAAACAAATAAAACCCACTATCCACATGTTTTTCTTTTTAGTGCTGAACGTAAAAGGAGTGCCAAAAAGGGGTGATGAAAACGGTGTTTGCACATTACAATAACCTTAAATGAATGTCACAATGGTAGTTTTTCTTGTGTTCCCTAAATACAAAAAAATAAAGTAAAACAAAATTCATTGAAATAATAGAAAGGGGGACCCATTTATTTGAAGTTATCATAATCAACCTTCCAAGAATGAAAAAATCAAATCAAAATTGTGGATAAACAATAAGTAATGAACTTTTGAATTTTGCCCACTTTTTGTCACACCTACAAAACTCATAGATATGGACTTTTATTTTACAATGTGTTAGTCTTATGTGTTTGAAACTTTGGATTATTGGATGAATCATGTTTTAAAAACTAAAGATCCATTGAATGAATGAAATGTGATTTTAATTTATTATGTTATAGAATTTTTTAATTCCCAAAAATTGTAATTATTTTTAAAACCATTTAAAGCATTTAAAAGTCTTTTTTTAAAAATCTTTTGTGATATTTTTAATATGTTTTATAGCATCATGGTTTGAAATTGGAAATGAAAAAAATGGTTATTTTCAATATCATCCAAATATTCATATTTTACGCCAGTTTTCAACTACATTGAAAAAAACTTTTAAAAAGGTACTCAAATTTGCTAAAATTGTGACACCCTAATGTGCTTTCACTCAAAAGTACCTTCATGACTATTGCATTATTCGTTTGTGACACTATAACATGATTAATGAGGAAGTGAAATATGTTCTCCAAAATAATGTCCAACTCATCCAAAGGTGCAAGCTAGTTTATTTTTGAGAAAGCAATTAGAGTGGTGTTACTATCAAGGGAACATCTTAACACATTAATTGAGAACTTGGGGATTCATTTGGGAACTTGATGAGAACACATTGGGAACCCCCCAAAAAAATCCAACAAGTAGACCGGAGACTCCAGTTTTTTAGTTGACACCAATCTATGGAAATCCAATCATGAGTTGATCTTTTGCTGGAGGATAGTGTGTATATTTGTTTGTGCATAGTTGGGACACTTTGTGGTATTATTGTACCATAGTTGATGATCTAGCTTTACTTACTTGTAGTCTCAGTTTCATGTTCTTGACTCCTTCTTTTTCGTTTGTGCTTGTGAGGAGAAGAAGAAACCAGAGGTGCCAGAAAGAGTTTGAACACATTAACCAGGGTACCCATGCATGGTTTTGCTTCTTGATGCCTACTCTTGACATTCCCCTAGGGGGCCTTTTGGTGAACTAGCACCTCCTACATTGGTACCATGGTTAAAACCCTTTTGAATTCTTTTAGGTTACTTTTTTAACCATGGTAAAGACCCATTTCTAAGTTTTTCCTCAACAAAGGTTCTTTATGTTGGGGTAAGGACCTTGAATGGGGTTGTTCTATGAATTTGGGTCCAGTGTTTGATTACCACCTCACAATGAACCCTCCTTCCTTGAACAACCATAGTCCTTACCAATGTTGGGTGGTGTGTGTGTGTGTGTGTGTTTTTTTTGTGAGAACCACCGGTACCAATTCTCACATAACATTTTAAGAATTGAATTGATTCTTTACCAAAAAATCTCTGTTAAAAAAAAATTATTAAATCAAGTTTTGTGCCAATTTTCACAAATTTAAAACCAATCAATTCTCAAAGGTGATTCTCACGATTTGCTTATTAAAAGTTCAATTTTTTAACAAATTTTCTAATAGTTACTTACAACAGGAGAAGAGAGCACCAACACAAATGAAATTGAATAACAATGCAAGAGGAGTGACCTCGAGTAACACAATAGGAGGAGTGAATTTGAGCAACAACACAAGAGGAATCAAATAGCATCACAAAAGGAGCCAAGCGAACCAAAAATAATAATTCAACTTTAAAAGTCACAAAGCTTTAATGTTTAGCACACAAAACAAATTGATTAACAAAAAGTGGTGCCCAAGGTTTTTATGTTGTTTTTGAGAGTGAAAAAGAATTTCAACTTTCTCAATTCTCAAACAATTATGGAGGTGTCACTTGAAACCTAAAACCTTACAATTTTATTTATTTTTGGAAACTAAGATATTAAATTGAAATTTTTTTAAAAAAAATTTAAATATCCTATCAAGGTATCATTCTTTTAAGATTTAAATAAAGGGGCAAGGTCTTAAAGGTTGGTTCTCACACTAGGAAAACCTTGTAGGTAAAATATTAATTTGGATATCATTGTAAGTGATGTTTGACATTTTTTCTAATGAGAATCAGCTTGAATTCTTGGTCAATTTTTAATTAATTTATAATACCCACCCAACATTGGTCCTACCTTACACATAGTGCACAAGATGGTTATATAAACTTGAATAGAATTACATGCAATTCCACCTTGTCAAACTTTACTAAATCATAACAAATTCATGATAAATTAGGCGAATATTTATGATTTAATACAAAAAAAAATGACCTAAGTCCAAGTTAAATTATTACGAGTCATATGTCAAAAACTACTTAGGAATAATAATGAGAAGAATAATTGCTTGCCACAAATGCTAATAAATATTATTTAGAACATCTACTTACAAAAGATATATTTGTTGATTATTGGTCGTCATGTACCAAAAAACTATGGTAGACCAATATAATCTAATTGCTAAAGGGAAAATAGTCCAGCCAAAAACATGGAGAAAAAAATGTTGAACTTTTTAATTAAATCATTTTTGTAATTTGTATGGTGATAATCATTCTCCAACACAACAACATCTATCACCACAAATTATCATTAGCAATTATGTTGACTTTGACAGCTACGTTGAAAGTGCATATATTTTAAGGTCTTCTAAGCACCAAGTGCCATCTTCACTTCCTTTTGTTGCCAAAAAATTACATACAATTGCATGTTTTCATGACCAAATTTTAAAATATCATTATTAAATTCCAATTCACAGCACATGCTCTCATGTAATAATTGTTCATGAAGTTTATTGATCATTCTTGTTGAAATTTGCCATTTGCAAGTCATATGTTTTAGGACATATGTTTATGTTTTGTCTAAGTCACACTATGAGAAAAAATGGTGTTTTGTAACTAGCCTTGTGACTCAATTTTCAAGTTGCATTGGACTCTTGCAAGTCATCGTATTTATGTGTTGTGAGTGTTTTTGGACAAGTTGCAAAAGTTGCAAGAGTTACAAGAATTGCAACTCATTGTATATATGTTGCAACTCATTACAACTCAATTACAACTTTGTCACAACAATTCCTTTTCAGTACTATGCAACTCCCATATGACTACAATCATAATGTCATGTTGATGTCATTTTCATCCACCCATCAAAATTTAACATGTGGCACTATGAGGATTTTTTGTGATTTTTTGAAATATTGATATCCATCATCCATTATGATTATTTGTTTTAGATGGTCTTGGAATATAACACATGGCATAATAAAAAGTTGCCATGTGGCATATTAATTGAATTTTGGAAACATATATATATATATATATACCTAGATAGGTTGGTACATAACCATAGGTATGTAACTTGATATAGTTCCAACTTACCTACTTATCTACGTATTTACTTAACTACTTATTTATTATCTAAGTAAGTTTTAAAATAGGACCTACTTATTTAAGTAGGCAAGTAGGTCGGTAGGAAGGTAAAATACTAGAAGAGTGGGTGAACTAAATAATAGTCATATAAGTTTATATTGTTATGTGTTTTCTCTTTAAGGTTAAACTTTTATAGGCTCATCCCAACATGGCACATGTATTTTAATGTGAGAATGCAAGAAGATATACCTTTTTTACATAGTTTGTGAAATGAGATATTGAAAACAAAACATATGGATTAAACTTTTTAATGGCACCATAGTTGCAACTGAAAATAACTACAAAAGAAAATTTCCCACATGCTTTTTGTTTTATTTCTATTTTTTAATTAATTTTAAATTTATAATTAATCATTTGACATAATTATTTGAAATTTAGTTATATGAATTAAATATATGATAATTAATTATCAAAATAAATATTATATTATTGATTATTTAAATAACTATTTGATAATTGATAGCCTGAATTCAAATAATTTTTCACCTACATTAACAAAGTTTTTATTTAAAATAGCTTAAAATAAATAATTAATTATTCATTATATAGTTAATAATTTATTATCTGAATTAATTAAATACTAATCAATAAAATTTGATTAATGAATTCATATGAACAATTTATTATTTAGTTTACTTAATTAGCTCATGGTAATTAAATATATTAAATATTAATTAATAATTTAAAAATTAGTAAAAAATAATTAATTATGAAATATTCAATAATAAACATGAATTTGAGTAAAAGACATTGAAATATATAAAGACACATTTATATGTACACCTTATTGAATGTTTACTAAAATACAGATACTACTTTTAATTTCAATTCAAAAATAAAATTTCACCTTTCATAAAATTTTATGGTTTGATATGCATGTATACCAACATAATATTGTGAATTCTGATGTAGTGAAATATTATTAACACAAAAATTGAATATCAATCACAAAAAAAAAGATTATAATACTTATTACATTATTTAAATTTTAGTTATTTAGATAATTATGAAAATTAATTATTTTAATTAACTAAATTCAATAAAGGAATCGACTTATATCAATGAAACATTTAATAATATAATTATAAAAGGTTGAAGTGTATAATCAATGATATATATATATATTCATAAACATTTTAATACACCATTCCAATCCAACTAAAGGCTTGCATTTACTCTTTCAATGAATTGAACATTCTAGTTCCAAAATAGTGGACAAGTAGTAGTTATGTAGTGAAACCATAGTGGCATATGTAGTTATAACTTAGTTGTAAAACTAACCAATTTAGTTGATTCTTAGTTGTAAACAAGTTGTAAATTCCAGATGTTATGGACTTTTACTTAATTGTACATGTGGCATGATCATACGCATCAATGTTGTATGTTAGTTGCAAAGTAGTTGCTCACTTAACGCAAAACCTATACTAATTGCAACACGGTTGAAATTAACCACTTTGCTACAACTTGTGATCATGATCAAACTATAGTTGACTATCACCATATATAATTTGTATACATACGTTTGTATAGAGTCTAAGTTGCAACTAATGTGCAAGTAAATTACAACTATGAAATATTTTAAAGTGGCATTTTAATTATCAATTCATTGTATTTTCCATACAATAATTGTACCCTAATTGCATAGTAGTTTCCATGACAATTTAGTTGCATGCTAGTTTAGTATTCGTAGACATGATTTCTCATAGTGTCATGTGTTTCTCTTCAAGGTAATATGTTCGATGCTTATAATTTTCATTTTATGATCTAAAATTTTAAGGGGAAAGGTTTAATGAAAGAATGGTTTAACAAAATTGTGTCCGAGAGATTATATGCCCAAGAGCTACTTGAGTATTTATTTCATAACAAACTTTGTGATGAACATTACTATGATTATTTTTGTCGATTGAATTTATTTTTATGCAAACTTTATGGCCAAATTTTACATAAAAACAATTTACACTCCATAATTACTAGACTAATCAATTTTGAACATGTGGTACAAATTGAAGTTACCACAACATATGTTTTCTAGCTAAAAATGCATCTCTCACTTTGAAATTGCAATAGCCATTCATTCAAAATATCAAAATTTCAACCCAAAATAAAAAGAATAAAAAATTGCCCAACCTCCGCTAATGCACCATCCATAACAATGCAACATGTTTTGATTCATTTGTGGTTCATCCACAACAAATTCCACCTTAGTAACTTAATTTGTGAACCTTTTTACTCCACCCACACAATACCAAGGTAACTAGCAATAACCTCTATTAGTGGATAAGTATTATAGGCAAGTAAATAAGGAATTTGAATGGTTTCTATGTAGGTTCACATGTATGGAGGTAAATAGGTAAGGCACTTGGTGGTTATTAAATAGGTAGATGTATTTAGATGGTTAAAACATAATCGACTATTGTGATTAACTATGGGACAAGAACATAATGAAAAAGTGTTCCATGTTCACACACCAAACATCTTGCATTGGTGGGTGTTGATTCATTATTTGATCTAGTGCACAATGTGAACAATGATTTGTTTCCTACAAATTTTGTCAATGTTTTGACAATTTATTTTTTTTAAACATGTTTTTTTTTGTGTGAATTCAAATAATTTTGTTAATGTTTTGGCAAAATTTGTCAAAAATTTTATGTCACAAAAAAGGGAAAAAACAAAACCATGAATGTGAACTAGCACCCACAAGTGCACAAATGCAAGATAAATATTATGTGAACAAAAAATATTGTTTTGTTGTATTTTAGTGCCATAACTAACCACGATGGTTAACAGTGTACTAGCAAATGACATGTATCTACCTACATAGTAACCACCAAGTGCCTTACATACTTACATACATAGCAGGGTGGATGCATGTTAGGGTGGACCAATTTTGGAATAACACAATCCATATTTCTACCACCTAATGTGGTTTTAATTACTTATTGTTTTGTACATTATGGAATTGTTGAATGGGACTCATTTTGAAATTATAGACTTCAATATTTATGTAATGAAATTGATTGCTATGCAAAATATATAACATTATAAGAGCTATGGACTTTTGAAATTGAAAATCAAAGCACGTAACACTAGCAACAATAAAGTGAATGGACTTTGGTTTGGCTCTATGATGGACCTCAAAAACATTCAGGGAATTGGTTTTTATTTTTAAATGTAATAATGAAATCAAGCTTGAAATGGTTTGATTCATATCTAATGAATTTTATGATCTATGGATTGTTATTTGGTGAAAAACAAGCACAATTTTTCAAAAGTCCATTTCATCTTGAAAAAAACATAATTTATTTTGAAATTTTACAAGTATGTTTTAATTAATGAGGTCTACAAGAATACAAATTTTAATGGAAAAAAATCACTTGGAATCAATGCATTATTGCTACCTAACTACAAAAAACATTTTGGGGCTAAAAAAAATACAAAGGAAATTGACTTTCAAATTTGTAAATTCCTACCACTTTTCAATCCACCCTACTATGCACTTACCTAGTAACCACTTAAGTTACTTATTTATTTATTTACCTTCTCATGCACCATTCACAAATATTGATGTGTAATTCATGGTAATGTCAAAGATAATTATTGTTGTTCATATTTAAACACATAATGTCAACATGCCTATGTGGCATTTCAATTGTAAACTTATCATTGGTGGTAAGGTTGAAAGTAAATTCAATTCAAATTCATGAGCAATATTTTTTAAATGATTTTTTTGCTCCTATCAATACTCTTAATTTATCACCCTGAAAGGAGGCACATAAATTAACCTTCAAGCTTGCCCTTCTATCCATGGCAAAATTTAATTGCATTAATTTGTCTCGAAATTCCATAGCAAAGCCCCAAAACACTACAAGCACACATTTGTTATGTTTGTCATGAAGTTCTACAACTCCACAACATTGTACATTTTACACGCACTTTCTTGGCTCCATTTATTGCAAAGTTCTACAAGTCCACAACACTACATGCACTTTTTCGCTTTTGTTTATCCCAAAACTTTATGGTAAAGAAATTTCCCAAAAAAAATTAAATTAATAATATCATCAAGAATCAACACCTTGGCATTTGTAAATAATATTTTGACAATTAGAACCAAAGGTGAAAGTAAAAGTGAAAGATTGTTGAGAGTATGAAATTTGACACCTCAACAAAACCATGGAAACTAGGAATAACACAAAGTTATTATGTTCATAAAATGCAAACGTCTTGAACATGTGACTAAAAAGGACTCAATGGATCCAAGAACACACGTGGTGCATTTAGTACAACAAATGGAATAAGATTGGAAAATAGTTACAAAAGTTCATTTACGTGAAAGTGCCAAAAAATGAAACAATGTGTAAGGATTCTAGGTTGAATTTTGATTACAAACAACTTGCGAATTACCACAAAGGAACTAAACATCATTCATCGTTTTGGCAATTGACCATGGAGGAATTTGATATAGGCATCACTTACCTTGCAAATTCCAAAAAGAGAACTATGAATCTTAATAAATAAATATCAAGTAGATTGAATCATCAATGCACTAATTCATGTGTGAAACCTACAAATTAATTATGATGCTAATTAAGTAGTGCTAGTACCAAATTTTGACACATGAGAAAATCCTCACTATGCAAAGTTATCATTTATCATGAAAGATTTCCTACCTATGATGAACATCCAATACCACAACAAGTTGATGCATAACAAGAGAAGGCAAATGTTATGGACCTCAATGAAATCAACAATAGATTCCAAGATGTCCCTTTCATGGTAATCTTTTTGACATTTCAACTATGTTTGTAATGTTTGCACTACCTTTGACAACACCAATTAGACTTAGAAATGCACTTGGAAACACATGCATCAAGAACAAGTGCACAAATGCATTTTTGTTGATGATTGAAACCACAAACAAAAACATCAAATATATTATTGAAGCCATTGATCAAGAATCAAGCTCACACAACTAAGGATCAAAGAGCATTGGACCATGATCCATGAACACACAATCAAGGATTTGTTGAATTACCTCAAGCAATGAAATAGAAAAATTTATAAGACAAACAAAAGCATGGTAAATTTTCTTTCCAACCTCAACATTACAATGTGCCATGCATTCATTTAGGATAAAGCTCAAATGTTTATTCTTTTAAATTTTTCTTTAGATTCTTCCAAAGGTGAAAATATAGAGGTTACATGAATTCAAATGATACCAAATTTAATTTGAAGATAACTAATTGATACCATATACTTTAAGATAATTAGGTGATACCATATTCAACTTCACAATAACTAACCTTGCTAGTGATCAACTCGATATCAATTGAAGAATTGGTCCAATCTATAATAATTTACGATGTTTTATATTTGCCACGTCAATGAACTTCCTTACTACAAATGCAAATCCATGTTTAGAATGTCAATTATATACTTTACATCTATCATTAAAGTATTGCTCAAGAATGATCGTATAACATATTCCTAAAACCTTTGTAATTCCAAATCAAAATTCATTCCAAAAATACAAGACATCTTATGGTGATGAAGGGTCAAGAAGTTCAATATGGTGTGAAACATGGCTTTATCCTCAAGAATTTGGATAAGAAATTCAAAATTTGCATTTGGTTCAATGTCATAACACAAGATGAAACATTTGTAAGTCTATAAAAAAACTTGAATGAGATGAATTAACAACACTAACTATAATGGTTTTATTGCAAAATAACCACAAAAGAAGAACTACAACAATGATGCAACAAAAAATAAAATATTTAAAAAGAAAGTTCAAGAACCCTTGGGGAAAATTGAAGAACATGTAAAAAAATTAGATTATCATTAGCGAAAGAATGAAAAAAAAAATCTAAACGAAAATTGTGAAACAACAAATCGATTGTACAAACTTAGAACACAAAACAAACACACGCAAAACAAAAAATCCAAAGAATGAATAAACACAAGATATGAATAAAAATGAATGTCCAAAAATCAAAATAAAAGATGAAACAAATTGCAACAAAATTGAAATGAAACAAAATACAACAAAAAAAACAAAAGTGATGAGTTACATGAAGTTTTATTTCTTCACACTTGAAGTTGAAAATAGGAACACCAAATGTACAATTTGTTTTTGGCAACCTCAAAACCTTCGAACATTTAAGACCTTCAAAGTCTTAAGACTTTGAAAACTTCAAATTATGTACAAACCCATCCAAAAAAGGACAAAAACAAATCACATATACAATTATATTGACCATTGGCATACAAACAAAAGACATAAACTATTGCTACTTAGAACTTGAAGAAAAAATGCAAAATTGCTTGAAGATAGGTCATCAAAGTGGAATCAATTGTGGTATGAACCATAATTTAAAAATATGGAAACTATTGGAAACCCAATTGTTTCAAATGGATGGTGGACTAGTGGGCTTAATATAACTAAAATACCGGTAATGTGGGTGCCATGTCACAATATCCCTTTATTGCTTTAGTGATTGTCCCCTATGTAATAATAATTTAAAAAATTGGGGTCAAACCCAATTTGGTAATGATTTAGTGGTCTAATCTATTTGGGCGCCTAGGGCTTCAAAAGAGGTCTTAGGTCTAATTCACTAATGTGCAAGTGAAAATGTTATTGCCCCTCTAGCATTAAGGTTGAATTGGGGGTGCCAATGGTTTGTTGGTTGGGTCTACTATTGTGATTAAAAAGAAGAAAAAATGGGGGGCAAAAGGCAATTAAGTTTTGAGATTTTTTTTAATAGATCATTTTATGAAACATGCATTTTATTAAAAATGATTCATTATGTCCTTAGGGGTCACGACTCAATGTATGGTCCAAGGTTACAAGGATAGAAGTCCTTAATGCCTCTCCATGTGTTCCATGTGTCCCTAGTAACAATATATATATTTTAAAATTATCATTTTTTGGTGTTCAAACTTACTTTTTCTTGTTGTCTTCAACCACTTGAAAAAAATCATGACATCCTTTAATGTTTTCTTGACATTACCTGAAAAACATTGGCATCTCCTTAACATTGGTTAGTGCCCCCTGATGTTTACATGGTGTTGTGTAATGCCACCATCAACCCTTGACATTTTCCCAACATCCTTTTCTCACTTGTGAAAAACAAAATCTCAATGTCTTTCAATGTTTCTCAATGTTACTTGACATCCCTTGGCATATCCTTTTGATGATATTTGTGTCCATGAGTTTTCCTTAGTGTTGTTCAATACCCCCATTATCCCCTTGGTGTGTTCTTAATGTCCTTTCATAATTTTTTATTTATTTTTACATTCATCAATGTCATCCTACCATCTTTTTAATGTCTTTTGAGCTAAAATGAGATGTGTTAAACTATGGAATTTGGAAACCTAGTTATTATCAAGGAAAAAGGTTATCAAATAAAGAAAAGAATAAGAAAAAAAAGATGAAAACACATGAAAGTAAGACTTGTTTATTGTTTGTCTACTGTCTTACAATAGCTACTATCTTGTAGTAACTATTGTCCTAGAAAGAAAACATCATTTGTAGACTTGAAAGAAAACCCACAACTACCTGCAAACTTTCAATAGTTGTTGCCTACCATATACAACACTTACAAACCCTTTGTAGTTGTTGCCTACTATTTGTAGCACTTGTAAACCCTTTGGGGCCATTGCCTACTATCTATAACACCGTTATTTTCCTTGCAAACCTCAAATCTCATGTTTATCTCTTTGTTGTTGCCTTCTAGTGGTAATTATTGTTTTATGGCAAAATGCACTTTCCATTCCAAAACTAAAAGAGAAAGTAGATACTATTCTAGCTTTATAAAAGAAAAAAAAACTAATACATAAAAGTAACAAGCTTTATATAAACTTGATATGAACTACTTTCCTTTTGTTTATCACACTTTACTTGTAGAACACACATTAAAAAGAAACACTAGAATCCATACAACCTTTAACCATTCTCCATTACATAAAAAGAAATACAATTTTTTTTCATGTTCTTCTCCTTATTCTCACACAAGAGTGTCACATACAAGCATCCTTTTAATGCTAATGATTTAATCTTCTAATCTTATAATGAAATCTTTCACTCCTCCCAAGAAATAAATAATGAACCTAAGAAGGATGCTCATCACACAAAGGTTGACTTTTTATCTTTTTAGATTTTCTTATCATCCTAGATCTTTTATCGTAATCCCTTCCACACATCCTAATTAAAGAAAATCCATCCATCCCTTATCCACTTGGATTAATTCACTTAAATGACTTCACCCCCAATAAATAGAAGATGGTAAATAAAATATTTACTATTAGTAACTAAATAGTTATTAGGATGCCTTTTTAAAAAACTAAATTAGGATATTATTTTTAGTAACTAATATTACTTTTATTAAAATTATTCCCATAATTAACCTTTGATTATTTTCTCCCATGAAGGTATTTTACTATACTAATAATATTATTGTCAGAAAACACTTTCAATCTAAAATTCTCCTGAGATTGTTTTACCATTTGAAAGTAACTACCATCTAGTGATGGTATTAATGTCTCCTAACATCAATGGTGTTTAAATAACATAGGACAATTTTCTAGCATTAACAAGTTGCCTCCAAACATTAAAAAAAAAATGAAAAACCTAAAAATTACCACTTACACCCTTTTTAATACAACTTTTAAATACCAATATGTCTTTAGGACATTGCAAGGACATGTGAAAAAAGGCATGCCGGGTTATAAGAAAGTAGAGTCTCCCTTCCTTTCCAAGAAGAAGCCTTAGGGTCTAGTTCCAAAAGCCACACAATGCCATATAACATTAAAAAGTGTAACTTCTTTGGACCTTTGGTGACCTCCACCACTTTTACTTGGGCCATTACACCTTCAAAATCTTTTAGTAGTCCCTCTTCCACGCCTTCATCCCCTAGGAGGGTCAAGGTTTTGGATTGTGCTCCAATAAAATACAACTTCACCTCTTTCATGATGTTTAGTTATTATGTGAAAGCTCCACACCTTGGTTTGAAATTAAGTGAAGCCTTGCAAATCAAAGGAGAAAGAAGCTCATTCCTTATATACATACCTACCCACCCTCCTATTTAACAAATGGCCATCATGTGTTTTGAATCCCCAATTTTCTTTTAGTTTAGTTATATTTTTAGCATGGTCTGCTTCTTCTTCTAGTGGCAAAACAAATTTGTCCTTTATCTCTTCTTTAGATGTGAACCTTCTTTCAACAACAACCCAAACATAGTGCAACTCAGCATTGCTTCCTTTTTGAGAAACCTTATACTAGTCATCCACAAAACTTTCAGTGGTAAGGAGGAAGGTTATGGTAAACAATATGACCTACGGTACTTTGTTAGTGTATGGAAAAATTGGGGCCATTGTTGTGAGAAGAAGAAAGTTGAAGGCCTTGGGTTAGTGGATCCATCTAAAGCCTTAGAGGCTCTCGTTTCCAAATGGGTTCTACATTCTTTTGAGCTACGAGATTTTAATTTCCAAGAATTTCTTAGGTTCAGGTTGAGGAGATTTCAACCTCACAAGGCAAGTTGATGGGGGCTTTGACCTTGAATGGTGTGTGCAACTAGTAAAGCACAAACAAGCCCCAAGGTTGGGGTTGTGAAATCAAGTGGGGAGGGCTTGGGCAAATATGGCAAAAAAGTTAAGGCGTAATTGGACAATGACCCCAAAAATTGTTTTGGCAAAACAAGGTGGCTTAGCCAAGGGTGGGTTGTTTTTAATGCAAAATGTGTTTTTGTTTTTTCTCTAATGACATTAGGTGGATATCTATTGGGGTATCACAATAAATTTTTTTTAAAAAAAAAATTATTTAAGGTAACACCCTTGGGGCAAAAAACCATTTCTAAGATAAGCACACCTTGGCTCCACATTGGGTTAGAAGCTTATTCCAAGATTACGAGAGAGACTCAAACTTGTTATGGACTTCCCAAGTGGTGCAAGGCCTTGTTGCTCAGGATTACCATCTCCCATCTCTTGGCCTAATCATAAACTTGTCTCTAGTTCATGGACTTAGCCCGCTAAGGACATCTCCTCCAGGCCCCTTCCTCAAACCCTCTTCTTGTCTCTAGTTCATGGACTTAGCCCGCCAAGGACATCTCCTCCTGGCCCCTTCCTCAAACCCTCAGTCATCGACACCTATATGGCTCATGAGTGTTGTCAAACTGGGAGTTAAACCAGTCTTAACATTTAGACTCACAACCCAAGTTGTCATGGAGCCACCCCTAAACCCTAAACCCTAAACTCCTCTCACTTGAGGGTCTGCAAAGAAGAAGGGCATGTCAATTAGCCTCAACATGAATCCCAAGAACCAAATTTCTTGGATTCCAGTAATTTCTGAAATTTTGAACTGTCCACAACACAACTGCTCTTCCAATGGAAAGCACTTTGTAGAAATTTCTTAGTGTATTTGGAGGTTAGCTTATATAGCTTTATACATATTTACTCCTCATTTCAAGCATGCCCTCTCTCTCCTTTGGGCCAAGGATCTGTATAGCCTACTTATCTTAAGAAGAAGACATAAGAACCATTCCCCCTCCTATGCCTTTTGATCTCCACATGTTGAGGTTCATGGTAACCTTTGCCCATGGGTGTGACACTTTTGGGCTTACGCCCCCTTATTGAGGGAATGCCTTTACCCTATACCAGTACCCAACATAAGGTTGTAGCTAAGTGCACGAGTTTTGGGTTTAGGGTTTATGGTGACATGGTGATTAATGGATAATTTTTTAAAATTTCAAAACCCATTCAAAAAAAGATGGACATCATAGGAGACATCTTACCCCTCATACCCTATAGATGTGAATCCTTATGTGTAAGGAAGGTGACATCCTTCCCAAAGTGGCCTATTTGCAAGGATACATCTTCTATTATTAAGCAAATTTAGACAAAATCTTGTTGACAAATTAAGTAACCTAAAATCCCTATAATATGGAGCCTTTATTAAAAATATGAACTAGAATAGCATGTTTCAAATAATTGTTGAATTATGCATCCTAATAATTTGGCACATCCCCCCCCACACTTGACTTAGTTAACCACACAATTTTGGATTGTCCAGGCTAAATTAGGCCCAATGGGTAACTCTTGGAAATTTGGCCTCCACCAATGAGCCAGTGGCACCAAAGTGGAGAGACATGGTTTAAGTTATCCAAAAGCAACCCCCTTCATTTGGACAACCACCCAATTACCCATTTTGGCCCAAAAGGTCAAGTTAGGATTGATACACACAATAACCAAAAATTTGATAAATGGGTGTGAGGCCCCACATGGGCAAGCTTCTGCAAATGGAAATGGGGCCATGTGGGGGGAGCTGGGGGAAGCAGGTTGCAGGCAATGGTGGAGCTCAGATCAGCTCATCAAACTTTCAGCTCCAAGTAAGTAGCTAAAAACCACATAAAACCAAAACCTAAATTTAGCTTCCTTAAAGTTTTGATCCAAACATCCAACCAAACCTGGCAAAAGCTTTATTATTGCAAGACAAACACAACCAAGAATGAAATGGAAATTGGAAAAAGTTTGTTTTTGGATTACTTGTTGTAATGGTATATAATAAGAGCTAGGGTTTGTTGGATGTTGTTTGGTTGTAGTATATGAAGCTTTATTAGGTACTATGGCCCCCCTTCTGCCTCCCTTTCTGAGCTGGGAGCCAGCCCATTGGTTGCAACAAAGCCAGCATAAATCACTCAACCAGATTTCCCCCTTGTGTATCTGGAAGGCTACCTTTGTATACAGATTCAATGATGCCTCCTCAAAATCTGGAGTCATCTTGCTACTTAGTAAGTAGTAATAAGAGGCTCCGTGTAAGCAGCAAGTAGTCTTCTTGTCTCCTCAACTAGGGTTTAGGCTTATGGTAACTTTCATCAACCCTAAACCCTCCTTGTGTTTAGGCTTATGGTAGCTTTCATGAACCCTAAACCCTACTTATGTTTAGGCTTATGGTCATAGTAGTGACATACTCTCAAATTTTTCAAACATATGCGTATTTTACGTTTTTTTGGGCTATTTTAAAAATACTTGAAAATACTTGATACAAAGGCCAATTTTCAAGCCTTTGTATTTTTATAATGTTTTTTTAAAAATACTTATAAATACTTCTTTTTGAGCACCTTCGAAAAATACTCGTATTTCGTATGTCACTACTATGCTTATGGTAGCTTTCATGAACCCTAAACCCTACTTATGTTTAGGCTTATGATAGCTTTCATGAACCCTAAACCCTACTTATGTTTAGGCCTATGGTAGCTTTCATGAACCTAAACCCTACTTATGTTTATGCTTATGGTAGCTTTCATTAACCCTAAACCCTACTTATGTTTAGGCTTATGGTAACTTTCATCTCATGCTATATAAAGTTTAGCCTAAAATCTGAAGTTCTAATATGTTGTAAAGCTTGGTATCTATACAATCTCCAACCTTGGGGAATGTGTATGTTTTATACATAGAACTAAACTCATTTTTCAACCTGGCCCAAAGGTTATTGGATTTGAAAAAAGAGCCAAAATTGAAACTATAGGGTTTTTAATTTTATAAAATTGAGCTCAAACTTGCATTCAGAGAGCTTCTAAAAGAACATAAAATGTCAAGGCTAGGATTGGAGGTTCTCTTAACAAGGAAGAAGTGATGAAGCCAACATTGGTTTGTTCCAATGTTGTGTAGACTAGGGTTGGCATGTTCTTTTATTTTGATGAGAACTTCAATCTCAATTTTGACATGTAATTTTCTTTTGGAGGTTTTTCAAATGTAGGTTTGAGCTCAATTCTTTCGATTTCTAATCCCTTTAGTTCTAGTTTTGACAAATTCAAGAACATTCAAGCCTAGTTCAAAAATGGGGTCCAATTGTACATACACACTAACACTCCCCAATGAAAGGCTTCATAGCCTTGTGATAATGAAAAAGGGGTGAGAATTTGTGAAACACCAAAGGGGTTCACTTACCTTGCATAAAGCATCTTGTAAAATTAAAAGAAACTCTCACCCACTCTACCCAACCTAGATAGTGGGTTACAATTTACAAATCCATGGCCACTCTAGTTGATGGGATTAATCCCACTCCAAATACAAAAGGGTCTTTTTCCAAAGTGCTTAGTGTACACAATTTTACAATGTACTAAAATCAAGGATTATATAAGTGCATAGTTCTTCAACTAATTAGAATTAATATTTAAGTGTAAAGTTAGGTCACTTTGTGAACTTTTTTCAAAAATCAACTTGTTTATCTAAAGAACTCAACCCAATGTTCGGGAATGGTTTTTTCATGATTCAATTTCAAGTTTGCATTTAGCAATTGGATAGTTCCATGGTTCACTTCTTGTGTTGATTCCAATGAAAGGGTGCTAGCTCAATTCCAAGTCACAATTAGAACTTGACCTTAAACCTTGGATTTAACTCTACAAATTGGATACCTTCACAACATTGGTTTGTTCTTGAAATTGAGCACTAAAGTCCACCACTACCTCCTAGTAGTATGGGGTTTGGTGAGGGATATTTTAGTTTTTCTACAAGGTAAAACCCTAGGGTGGGTGCATTCCCAAAAGAAGGGGCCTACAATGAAATGGTCATTCACCCTAGCCTGACATGTTGGGAATGTCCCCACCCATGGACTTTACCCATCATTAAGCATGAGGCAAGTGTTATTATGAACTCAAACATGCATAGATTGCAAGGTGAAGGAAAGGAAGGGTTCTTAGTAGTTTTGATGGGTCAAGTTTTTTTTAAAATAATATTTTGAAATATTTATTTATTTATTTAATAATTAATGTTTAAATTTATTTTGATTTTGGTTCTTAAAATTTAAAGGACCTAGCTTTAGTTCCCAAATCCAATTCCAAAAATCTGACCTAATTCTATTTCCATGTTTATTAATCGGAATCAATACTGACCATTCTAACTTGACAATCTAAGTACTCACCAATCTTTTGTTGCCACATCAAATTGTCATGATTATTTTAAAATTATTTAAAAAATCATTAACAACTCTTTTTATTTAGTTTGCACCCCACCTTTCCTTCCTAGAATATATTATGCAACTCCTTCAATAAGGTTATGACATGTCCCCGAAGGCTTGCCACAAGCTATTCAAGTAGTAGACTTTTTGATATAATGCATCGGAAAGACTTAAAAGCCTTGGGTGGACTCCCTAATTCCTCACATTTGAGAGTTACATAGACATGCAAGATGTCAAGAATGGGTCTAGGATGAGCTCCTCCTCACGTCGAACTATCCAAAATGTGAAAAATGCACAAACAAAAAAAAGTAAAGCAATTTGTGCATTTGGAATGAAATTGGGTTGCAAACTTTCCATGGACTTTGCATCAACTAATTTAAAATCACATGACCTAAATTAGGGAAAAATCATTTGTTATTTTGCTTTATAATATATTTTGTGATTTGTCTCTAGAAGTTACATTGGTTTAGGAGGCTAACTAACACTCCCATGAATCTCAAAATGGATGCCCAAAGTTGGGACATGTAGCAATCTAAAAGTTTGAAACCTCATAATTCTCTCAAAATATGTCTATTTTGAGCATGGGAACGCACTATTTTGTGGCACTTCTCAAGATCTTTCTAATGTTATATGGCACATTTTCATCACAACCTATGTGACCTTTATTTCTTAAGTTTTAGTGATCAAAAGGTTGGAGCATTTTGAGATTCTAACTCCCAAAGTGGTTCCCATTTAAGAATGCTTGAAATTTGCCTCTTTTACAATCTTCCACATTTGTGAGAATGTGTTTAATTCTCAAAACACTCTCTTTGTCAGCATTTTTTTTTTGTGCCCTACCCTTGGTTGTGAACTTAAACAAAGGGTTTCAACAAGTTGTTTTTTTTCATTTTTTTTGATAATTTTAAAATGAGATTTTCAAAATTGTCGAGTTATAAACCCTATCATTTTGAGGGTTCATAACTTTCTTGTTCATATCCAAATTGAAAGCCATCACAAGAATACTTATATCTTTTGAAAAAAAATTAAAAATCTAAGTGTTAAGCTTTGCAATTTGTATTGATTTGACTTTTCAATTTGTTGATTATGCACTGACAATTTATTTAAATAGTTTGATTTTTCACCCTTGAAATTAATAATAATGATGATGATGATGATGATGATAATAATATTTTAAAAACTCCATAAGAAAAGGGAGGAGAGAGGATTGTGACCCATTCAATTATAATATTTTCAAGACATTTTCAATGGCATTAAAAAGGCCAAATTTGGACAATGTTTGGGCCCGCCCCCGCCCCCCAAAAAAAATTTCAAATATCCAACAACTTCCAACTACTAAAATGAGAGTGCATTTCAAGTCTTGATGGGTTCCCATCTTGCACTCCCTCATATTTTAATTTCATCAAAGAAAGCTTCTTGCCTTGCCTTTGACTACTCCTCACCCATTTTCCTTTAACTTGCCCTTAACATTGATCTTGAGCCCAAAATTAATAGGATCACAATAACCAAACATTTAGACTCTCCAAACTTTATGGTGAGAATTGCCATCCCAAAACAATTTTCGATGAATAAAAAAATAAATCTATCACAACCAATAACAAAAATCCTTGTGATGAAGTTTGCATCCCAAGACCAATTTCCAATAAATTTTACAAAACTACAAAAAAAAGTCACCAAATAAAGAGATAATCAAAGCCAATATTAAAATTCTTTAGGCTTTGAGAATAGTCTACCAAAATGGTGCCCTAACTACATTAATGCAACAAAAAGACAATCACATTAATATGTTTAGGTTTTTTTTATATAAAGCTTTTGTTTGAAGTTAAAAGAAAAATCAAAATCTAGACAGGCAAAGCAACACCTAACTCCCACATTTTGGTTTATTTTACTAGTGTTGGGTGGGTAACCTGGCTTTGGCAATTCTAGTTAACTAACTGAAACCCAGGCATGTTCTTCACAAAGCTGAAGCATCGATCACCTGATCTCACTGTTTGTTACCTTGAGCCTGAACTGAGGTTTAGGAATTTTAGGGTTTAATGTTTAGGATTTTGGCTTTGTCTGTTTCTTTGTTCTCGGTGTTGGATTGATTTGTTGTAATAAGGTATTGAGTTTTTAGGGTTTAAAGTTTTTTTTTTAAATCTGGTTTTTTTTTGTTGGATTTGTTGCAATAAGGTTTTGAGTTTTTAGGGTTTAAAGTTTAGAGTGTTTTTTAAATCTGTTTTTTTTGTTGGAATAAGGTTTTGAGTTTTTAGGGTTTCAAGTTTAGGGTTTTTTTTAATCTGTTTTTTGGTTGGATTTGTTGCAATAAGGTATTCAGTTTTTAGGGTTTAAAGTTTAGAGTGTTTTTTCAATCTGTTTTTTTTGTTGGATTTGTTGCAATAAGGTTTTGAGTTTTTAGGGTTTAAAGTTTTTTTTTAATCTGTTTTTTTGTTAGATTTGTTGCAATAAGGTATTGAGTTTTTAGGGTTTAAAGTTTAGAGTGTTTTTTTAAATCTGTTTTTTTTGTTGGATTTGTTGCGATAAGGTTGTGAGTTTCTAGGGTTTAAAAGTTTAAGGGTTTTTTTTAATCTGTTTTTTTGTTGGATTTGTTGCAATAAGGTATTGAGTTTTTAGGGTTTAAAGTGTAATCTGTTTTTTTTGTTGGATTTGTTGCAATAAGGTTTTGAGTTTTTAGGGTTTAAAGTTTAGGGTTTTTTTTAATCTTTTTTTTTTTTTTTTTGGTGCTGTGCCTTTGTTGTTGGTTTTGCTGTAGTAAGTAAAGTTGGAGATTTTTTAGGTTTAAGATTTTGTCTTTGTCTGTTTCTGGCTCTTGTTGTCGGTTTTGTTGCAATTAGGTTCCGCAAGTTTACAGCAGCAGAAGAAGTACGAGAAGTCAGATCATAAAAATTTGCATGAATGGGATCATTTAGGAATGCAACTTTAGAGAAAGAAGGTGATACTCACTCACTCACTCCCTCTCCTGACCGCTCGGAACTCTGAACCTGGCGGTCGGATTTTCTAACCATGCTCTGAACTTGGGGGGCCGGACAAAAGACATGTATGTTCGTCCGCAGACATCATCATGTATGACAGACAGGTAAACCTGATAACGTAACACAGACGAAAAAATAAACAATATTTTTTTTATTATTATTATAAACAACCGAGGCATCACAAAAGACACCGGCCCTAGACACCGGCCCTAGACACCGGCCCTAGGGCCCCCCCATAGACAATACGTTTGTACACACATCTACCTATATTGTGTTCACACTCTGAACACCAAAACAATCCAAATTTCCAAATCTAAATAGTCTAAACGCTTTCACCAAAGAAACCCGTTTCAACCACCTAATGTGAAACCGGTTCTATCAAGGTAAAAAACTTCCCCCAAAAGTTTGATCCAATGTGATAGTTCCAGGGCCCCAAAATAAAATTATTTGAAAAAATTTGAAAATTTTTAAGTCTCACACGGATCTTTAATCTTTTAAGAAAATTAATTAATAGAGAGCGGATATGGGGTGGGTTCAGTGGGTTTTGGAGATTATTGTAACTCGGTATATACACCCATAATTTAAGGGTTTTTTTGGACAAATATCGATGCGAGTATAGTCTTCGCTCAAGTCCTTACCATGCGTACTGGGTCGCAACCAGTTTTGTCCGGTTATCAACTTTTAGACCTAACCTGTGAATACCAATAAAGAACATTTTTTTTAAAAAAAATTTAACAAGGAAAGGTGTGTATTCAAAAAAAAAAAAAAAATCAATTTACTAACACCGCCAGTTGCAAATTCAATTTTTTTTTTTTTTTGGCTTCTTTTTGTTGGTTATGAATAGGTCGAATTTTTAATTTTTGAAACACGACGGATTTGCAACAAATGTTATGCATACCAAATTTTAAACTTTTTTTTTTCCTTACTAAAACAAAATTACAAGTGTACGTACAACCTAGGTTCCTATAAAAATAAATTTTAAGAAATAAATTAATAAATAATTATTAATTAGTTTTTATAAAAAAAACAATTCATAGGATTGCTTAACGGGATCATTAGGTAGGGTGTTGCTAGGAAGAAGGGCTAGGAATATTAGGAATAGAATTTCCATGCAACCAATGAGAAGGCTCAGAAAGGCTTAGTTTTTTTTCCTTTTGGTTTTAAAATATGGGGGAGGGGGAACGGGGCTAAGATTTTTTTTGGTTTTTGTTTTGTTCTCATTATGTTCCCAATTTGTTCCCCAAGTTATAAATATGTTCCCTACGACCTTTCCAATAGCACTTCCATTTTTTTATCCCATATTGTTTGGCCAAGGTTCGACTTCCATATATATATATATATATACAAAAAAAAACAATTTATGTGCTTTGTGGTGGAGGGAAAGCCTATTTATTTATGCTTCTATTTATGTTGGGGGGATAGTGTCCCCATGTTTTGAAAAAATATTGGTCACTAGTTTAATTAATTAATAGTTGCACACTTTGTCAAAAATCATACTTTGGACACACATTCACCAACTTGTTTTTCAACCCATCATCCCTTGAAGAATCCCAATTCTCCGCAATGCTTTTCGTTTGCTACGAACATCACCGATATATATTATATTTTTTTTTGGCTTTGTAGATTGTACATGGATCACTTGAGATTCACACACAGAAGTGTTGTTGTTGTTGTTGTTTTGGTACTCCTATGGTACATGATTTGAGACATGACAGAGGAAGAATAATAATCCAACACTTTTTGTTCGTAACAAAAAGCTGCTTTTCCTTCCTGTAAGGTAGGTGAAACACAACTGTCAGTGTTCAAATTGTGGTGACTGCAAATTGCAACTGTACCTGCTGCTGCCAAGTGTGTACACATTTGTGTGTGTGTGTGTCTCGTTCTCTCAGAGTGAGAGAGAGAGAGAGAGTTCAGAGAGAAACATTGCTGCGGAGTCTGTTACCTGCGGAATAAAATTTGGTTGTGAAAAAAATGCACTTAAAAACAAATTGTGATCCAAAATTCATCATCCGTTATCATTGAACATGAAGCTAATATGGTGGGGTAGAGTTTGCACTGAATTAGATTTCCTTTGTGAAAAAACAAACTTTGCGGTTTAAAAATTGTGACTCAAGAAGCTTGAAGCTTAGGTCGATTATCATTCAACATGAAAAGCTAATTTGGTTGGTAAAAAGTTTTGCACTTGCTGAGATCCCTTCTTTTTGTCAGGTACTAACTACTATTTGAAAAGAGAATTAGGGTTGTCGTGAAATGGATGAATGGATGGTATGTGGACATGAAAACAAGTTTTCTTTGTATCCCTCTCCCATAACCCGACCATGGCGATTAGGTATGTAGTTACCACATATGTCTAGCTAACCAATAGCCACCCAAGTGCCTTCCCTACTTTCCGACCTACATACTAAAAACTTACACTCTTTACCTACTTACCTACCTATCTACATAAGTAGGAACAACTTGCATTCTTTACCTACTTACCTATGCTAGTTGCCCACTTACCTAGGTCAATTAGGTAGTGTGAGGGAGAAGTAGGAAGGGTTTACATGATAGGTACAAACTTGGAATCAATAGGTTCGGGTAGTAACCAAGTTCATGGTAACTAGGTTGTGGTTCTCCACAACTAAGTCATAATGGGTCTCCAATAGATGGTGCACTTGTGGGTGCTAGGTGATATAATTCAATGGATTTGCATATGTTTTGTGAATATTGGTTTGGGATTTTTGGGAGGAACAATTGTTGGTTGGTAACATCTTGATTAAAAAGGATTATGAGACTTGAGATGAACTTGTGTATTTTGCTCCTTCAACCTTTGCATGGTGAACTATCTAATAAACTCTCCACCACTTGAGTTTGACAATACAAGCCTACACCAAGGGATGTCCATTGTCCAACCCTTGGGCTTGTTGTGCATAAGTTAGAATATTTTCCTCATAAATTAGATATCTCACCATGGTGATATCCAAGGTGAAAAAATTCCATCATGATTTTTTTCATTATTTTAAAAAGAACACTCAGTTCACGTATATAATCAAGGCACTATTAAAATGGTTGTAAAAAGTTTCACACAAAGTCAAATTTTTCAAAAAACATCAATGTTTACAATTCTTTGAAATTATTAAAAATCTTAAATCTTTAATTAAATGTTGATCGCAAAATCAACATGAATACCTCAGTTGTGAACATCCTCTAAACTAAACATCAACATGTACATAGATGAATATAATGAATAAGATGATCAAAAAGTGGGTTGGTCTCGCTAAAAACCATGCAAAACCAAATACAAAGTTCCATTTTATGCTTTGAAAGTAACCAATTATGTTTGAATTTTTTTTGAAACAATCCAAAGATAAATTGCTCCATGAGGGACCAAAAATAGCTTTGACAAGAATTATAAATGAGGAATGTGTTAATGTGTTAATCAATTAAGTGTTAATCAAATATACATTCTTTTACTAGAATTTTTTGTGAAATGTTTGATCAACACTTAGGTTGAAGTACAAGAAAGGTAAGACAATAGAATAGATGATCATTACACTTGGATTATGGCATAGGTTTTTGAAGGTTGGTAAATGTGCAAGTGTACAGGAAAACAAACATTATTGCAAAACAATAGTTTGCGATTTTGATTTCCACTTGGCAAACACAATCCAACAAACAAAGAGATAAATGTAGTAAGCTCTGAGAGGAGCCTAGCTACTAGCTACTCTAGAAGGAAAACTACACATTAGAGTTAAACAATAAAAACACTAATGAAATCCATGTACAATTTTCATGTCTAGTAGCAATTCTAATGTGCAATGTTTTCATATTTTGGGAATGACACTAATTCGGTGCATGGGCACGACATGACTTTATTGCAATTGTACACCACCTTACAACCTTGGCATAATAAACAAGGTGTTACTTAGAAATGAGTTTGAACCAGTTGGCAATATTTCAAAGGTAATGATATATAATTATCATATTTCTCATTGAAAACATTGACAATTAGGTAAGCATTGGAGTTATTATTAATAAAAAATGTAACCTTGCCTCATACCATGTTATATAATGTGTTTGGTGTTGAATCATGATCCATTAGGCAATTCTCTAATATTCTTTTCGTTGAAATTTTTTTAAATTTAAAGGGTTACTTATATTCCCATTTGCACAATGCCCCTTTTTAATGGTGGTCAAATGAAATATTTTAATTTCCAAATGTTGGTTTCTTGTCCAAGGAGATCATTAGGATTCAAAGATCCCAAATTGAAAATGAACATGCGTTTATCCTTTTTGTTGTGTTAACAAACTTATGATATTGCGACCTACAAGTGGAAAATTTTGAATGAATAATGATGGTGGTAAAAAATTGGCTTAATGATCCATGGTTGATCCATTGCACAACAACTGTACATCTCAAGGATTATATGAAAATTGAATATGCTTTAGTTGAAGAAAATTCCAATTTGATTGAAAAATTTGTGTTTTTGAACAATTACAAGTTGATAACAATTAAGTCTCCTCAACCAAATTTACTTTTTCTTTTTCTCTATTTGACTACTAGTTCAAAGTTCCCAACTTGCTATTGGATTTCTATCTTTGTGATGTTGTAAGTCTTATTGTTCATATATGGATTTCAAAGGTTCAATAACAACATATGTTGTTGATCAAGTAACAAGTTTTTTATTTTCCTTGGGCTTCTAGTTGTGGGGGGTTTGGTGGTTTTGTGTTTATGTGAATGTTATTTTTTAAAAGTAAATTGTGTTGGAGTGGAAAAAGTTCTTTCAAGAACTAGGGTTCCATTCCCACACAATCTACTTGAATTTGTTAATATTCATGATTTTTTTCTCTTGTAAGCTAGTGTGTAATTGTTAAAACTTCGTAAAATATCAAAATTTGAAAATTGGGGATGCATATCTTTTTGACAAATCTATAGTTTTTATGTTTGTTTGAAGACTAACTCATTCATAATTGTGAAAGGGGAAAAATAAATTGAATGCATTATCATTTTGACAATTTGTTTTTGACAATTTTGAATACATATCCTTCTCTTTAAACAAAAAATGAATGTTTTATCTTGATATCAAAAGGTTTGACATAAAATTGGATAACTAAACAACACTTCAAACCTTTATCAAACCATTTTGTGGCAAAGTAAATAGTCTCCAAATTGTACTCCTTTTGGGTGATATTCACACCATATTTTTAAGACCCAAAAAATCTGAACCATGTTTAATTTGAATTTGGTTATAATGGTATATATTAATTTACACAAGTGTGGGTATTGCTTTATGATTATCTAAATTAGCTACCTAGGTTTAAAAAAAATACAATTTTCTTGCAAATAAATTTAAGTTAATAGGAACCAATATTAGATGTGTAATCAATAGTTGCATTTTTGTTAAAACAAGTTAAAGGTGCTCACTTGGAGTGGGTCCTTATATGGAGTGGATAGTTTAGTCAAGGTGATATGGCCAAACATGATTGGTCATCAAAAGAAAAATATTTTTGAAATCACAATTCACATCTCGACACAAATATTTAAAAAAAATCTTATGACTTGAAAATATGTTACATTATATGGTTCTATGTAAAGGTGTATGAAAATAAAATTCCCATAAATACATTGTTGAAGAGAATTGAAGATCTTCAAGGAATCCATTAATCAATAAAAGAGGGTCTTACACTACATTAAACATGATTTTGAGTATTCCATACCCATTAGACTCATTTTGAACTTTTCCTTGAATGATCCCCTAATACATTAAAAATAGTTTTGTACAAGTTCATCCAAAATCTCAACATCAACTAATTTTCAATTTTCAAAAATGAAACCATTGAATAATTGTTATGCAAGGAATGGCTCCTAATAGAAATAATGCACCCCATTGTTTAGGTTTACATCATTAAAATCATGTATTAATTTGAAGTATCATGAATGTTTCATGACTTTAATGTAAGAATGTTTTTAATAGATCAAATGTGATATTTTGATATATTTGAAAGTAAATTTAATGAATATAATTTATTTTTTTAAAAGCACTATAATGAGTGTTTAAAAAATTAGATTTAAACATTATTCAAATATTGTTTACTTGATCTCAAGGTGCCACATCAACATGTTAGGATTTAAAAGGACTCTCCAATAAATTTTTGAGGATGCATTATTGCTTCTATTAATTTGAATTTACCTTTCCCACCACTTCCAAAATTAGAAAAATGAGGCTTAAAGCTTTGGAGCCTTTTTGAAAAAAGGGTTGCATTAGGGTTCTAATTCATGTTCCAATGGGAGACCCCCCTTTGGTCTTCATGGCATGGTTCTCCAAAAAAATGTAGGTTACCCAAACCCAAACTAGATCCACCTTCTAATAAAAAGCAAAATTTCACCTAGAATTAGAACATTGCCCATGTTTAATTGGAGAACATGAATTGAAATTTATGTTGAAAATGCCAAAAAATTGCCCAACATTAATAATCACCAATTGTTTAATAATCCAAGTTTGGGTTTGGATCTGATTTTTTTTCATTATAAAAGTTTGACTAGTTTATGGTTAATAGTAAAGTTTGGATAGGTTTCGATTAGTCCTTGGTTCTTTTGAAACTCAAAATGAAAGGAGCCATTTGAGCACCAACAACAAAAATGAAAAGAAATGAAAAAGACATGAATGACCCAAAAGAGAGGAGTGACTTGAACACTAAGTGAAAAAAAAAAAAAAAAAAAGACATTCAAACAACTTTAAAATAAAAAAGGAAGCTTAAACATGGAAAGAGGAGAGAGATGGAGGGTTAAGAGATAGGGCAATGATTGAAAAACAATGTGCAAAAAAAAGGATGATAGGAGAGAGGATTTAGGGTTTACCTATGACACACCCTAAATTTTAAGAAGAATGAGAACTTGAATTAAACAAAAAGTTTGGTTTGGTTTTGGATTAAAACCCAAATTGGAACCAATTGTTTGATTCTAGGTTTTTAACATGAAAATGAAATCGGGTTTCAAAATTTTGAAATAGCCAAAATTTTGAAATGAACAAATGTGTTTTCATCATATTTCTTGAATCTCTTCTTCAAAGGAACCTTTAAACTCTTCCAACTCTTCTTCTAGATCAACATCAAGAAAATATATATTTCAACATTTAGGGATTATCACTATCAACTTTCTTATTATTATTGACACAATAAAATCTCCAACATAATGCATTTATGTTATCACCTTTCCATTCATTTCTTTGAATATGCAATCTTTCAAGATTAAATTTTATCCTTTCCTTTTTCATTTTCTAGTACTCTACTTCCTTTTGTTTGTCGACTTTGAATTTCTATAGATTCTTCTTAGATTGGGTTTTCATCCATTTAAAATTCAATCATGAAATTTTTCAAACATTGGTTTATTTTCATTTTCACTACATTATTCCATCTTGCTTAATGGAAGAAACCCAAACAAATGTATTGTGTCACACTAAATTTTGGCAAACACCTTAAGAAATCCTATAAGATAAAATGCATGCCAACATTTACCTAAGCATAATCTCATTCATTTCCCCCTTTCCTTTCCATCATAATGTAATAATGTTATGGAATGGGAATTAAGTGTAAGATGGTGCAAACTTGATGTAAATATTAAGTAGATGTAAATCCTACATATCAAAATAAATAAATAATAATAATAAATATTTAAAATAATAAATAACAATAGCAACAAATGTACCAATAAAAAGTCCCCCGGAAAAAACCTAGAAAATCAACCCAAAAAAACCAAATGAATAGCCAAAAAAAAAAAACAAAACAAAACAAAAAGAAGAATCAATATGATCAAATCAATGTTTTTAAAAAAACGAAAACCCAAAATAGAAAAGAAAACCCAAAAAATCCAAAAAAGGAAAAAAAGAAAAAAAGTTGAAGTTCCAAGCTTGGAGCTTGAACTCCAATGTGGTGATTTGAACCTCTTATGATTTATCACTTGCACAAGCAAACAAAGGGGGGGAGTAATGTGATAGATCAATCAATAAAGCCAAAATCTAGGAAAAAAAAAGTTGTGATCTCACACCTAGACAAGAAAACAAAGGACGGAAGAGTACATGCGATAGATAAACAAACAAAGCGAGGACCTAGGAAGGAAATGTGCAAGTAGAGCCAAGAGCACAAGCATGATGTACTTGAAGAAGTAGCATGAACATTGCCGAAAGAGAAATGTGCAAGGAGAGTGGGAGCTAGGAAAGAATGTGCAAGCATAGCGATGAGTGGAGAAAGAAAAGAAAAACGATTTATTAGCCTCAATGCATGCAAATCCTTAATCCCCACAACTTCAAAACATTTGAACAATGGAGAAAAGTGAGGTCCAAATGAAACCCAAAGCCAGATCATGATCATTCAAGAAAGTAATGAACATTAATGAAGCTTAAACTGACACAATGATGCCCAAAACTCCTCCCAAATGCATGACACTATGGGCCAAAACTAGTGTTTAAGAATGTCCTTTAGGCTGGAGGGGCAGAGTGCAAAATGTACCTATACCAGAGTAATATAGGTATTATTATTTTAGGGTTCCTTTGAAATAGTAGCCTTAGAGCAAGTATGATTTCCTTTTTGTCTCATTGGCCAACATTGTCTCATGTCTCCAGAAGATCTGTTTGGCCATTGAAATCCCTTCATGTACCAGGGTAGGTGTAAGATTGATTCAATTGTTAGAAAAAATCAGGCAGGATCATCACAATATCAAAAAAATTTGGGCTTTTTCTCACTAGACCCATTGAGGATTCTTTAATACCAAACATTGGTTGTAAGTAAGTACGGTAACTTGAAAAGAAATTGAACTCATGATATAGTTCACAGTAACAAGTGATGAAACAAACATTCCTCAAAATGTGGGACCAAATGAACTCTGCATCATGCTTTAGTGATCTCTCTCTCTCTCTCTCTCTCTCTCTCTCTGACCCAAGACAAAAAGATAAGGAGACTCAGTACTCAGTACCTATCTGATTGTCTTACCAGACAACTAATGAAACATACAAGAACTGTTGCTGTTTGTTGGGTCGCAGCAGCAACAGCCAAAAATTAAAAAGAAGGCACAGCAGAAGCAGAGGCAGCAAACTGATCATGTTTGTGTACCCTCATCTCTGTTCTCTAGCTCTCTCTACTGGTTTTTTTTGCATGAAATAGTGGGTTTGCAGTTTTGCAGTAGCATGATGATGCATTTGAACCTTACTTTGTTGCTTGCCATGACTCTGTGCTAGTTAGTAGTAGGTGTGGTCCAGTTTTTGTACTTTGCATTCACAATATAGGCCGGGAGTTTGTTGTTGAGACAGTTGTTGTTCACAAATTTTGTTGGAGCCTTATTATTGGATGTTTTAGCAGCGTGTCAAGTCGTCGATCACTTTCCCATCTGTGATCATTTGTCAGGGGGTTTATTAGCTTGATTGTTGTGATCCACAGATGAAGGAATCAGCTGTGAGATCGATTTCAAAACCACCCACAAACAAACAGAAACGCAGAAGAGAATCATCAACCCAGAATTTGGTTTGCCCCTGTCATCAGTTCCAGACTAAATGCATATTTGGGCTAGACTTATTTGGCATCATCGATTGGCATTTCTGGTAGTATTTTCAGCTTGACCTCCAGCCTTTTGTCTATTGAACTTTGTAGGGTCCCCAACCCCCTCCCCCCAGTCTGCAACACACTAAGGAAGACCATGTAAAAGTTGCTGCTGCTACAACAAGTAACTGTTTATTGCAGAGTGATGGTCTGAGTCATTCTCCACCAAATGCACCTCTTGATGGAAGGGGCAGACCAGTGGGGGGCAGAAAACAAGCAGGAAAAGCAAGAAACTGCACTATCTACCAAAAAAAAAAACCATTTGCAAGATTTTCATCCCATATCCAACAATATGTGCATCAAATCCAGTTCCCTGCATTGATCCTAGTCTGGCTGACTTGGAGATTGCAAAGGATGTCCTTCAATTCACTAGGCATTTGGGGCTGCTTGTGATTGACCTTGGGTTTTGCTGCATAGATCCCATCTTCAACCAAGAGGAAAACATCAGGGCTGGGAATGATAGGGGATATAGTATATTCTTTAGAGATTAGGGTTTAAGAGGTTTAGATTGTTTTGCTCTTGCCATGGGTTTTACATCTCTTGGCAGTTTTGGAAACTTGCATTTGCATAAAAGTTAGTCAGTTGCCTTATGGAACAAGGAGATTTGGTCTGGTATCAACTTTTGAACAACATATGGGCATGGTCCTGGTATTGGGTACTAACTTTCATAGCAGCCTGGTCCTGGTCTTGGATCCTAGACTAAGTTTTGGCTGGTATGAAGCATGCAGATACAAAATACCTGGTATTGAAATTGCTGTAAAACTGGTACAAAGCTGGTGTTATCTCATGTCCATACCATGCTGGTTTAGGGTCATACGAGCCTTCAGGTAGGGTCCTTGCTATGAGTATTGATACCAGTGTTGATTGATGATACCAGGCGCAGGTGAATGTATCAGACTGGAACACTGGTACAAAACCAGAAACTTCTTGTATGCCTTAACATTTGCAAGGAATTCTTCTATAGGTTGGTAATTAATTATAGGCTGATGGGATAATTGTGTTATCAACTTATCAGTAGTTGTTGGTGTATGAAGTTTGTTGTTCCTTTGTAAACATCTTGCAGCACTAGCCTTGTTCTAATGTTGTCCTTCTAGGTCTTGTTGAACACCTGGAGGTCATCTTTTCTTTCTTGTGAGGCTTTTCCCCTCCACTGTGCAAAATCTTTAAGAACGAATGGAAAAAAAACTCATGAGGTGAAATGAGAGAATGGGAACAGCGGATATCAAAAGTGGAAATTGCTACTTGTTTTGGGGTGAATATGATTGTCACACAAATTGTCACATAAAACAAGGCAATGCAAAGTTCTTGCTGATTGGAATCTGAATGGTCTGTATTTGGGGGGGAAGAGGGCAGGGACAAGTCAGATCCGAATTGACATGAGTGATCAGAATCCTGCAGTGAGATCAGTCAAAGTGAAGAAAGAATGCAAAGAGAACCAATTTTGAAAGCAACCTCCAATCCTTTAGCTTAATATGAGTTCAGCTGAAGGAAGAGGAAGAATTCAACCCTGACC
The DNA here is from genome assembly GCA_963920785.1 of Sphagnum contortum. NCBI lineage: Eukaryota > Viridiplantae > Streptophyta > Sphagnopsida > Sphagnales > Sphagnaceae > Sphagnum > Sphagnum contortum. The sequence continues at coordinate 5,110,975 of OY987281.1, forward strand.
TTAAACAATTGAACCTCCCTCCCTCTCAAGAAACGAAATTATTGTTGCACTTCTGTGTCCTCTTTGGTGCTGTACTGCATTCCATTGCATGAAATGTTAACTTTGAGGAAAGAGCGGCATTTTCACATCAACAACATGCAAGGATGCTTTTCATAAAACCTGTGTTTGACTGCTTTCTGCTTTCATATGAACCCATTGTCCTTTTGTCACCCAAATTGTACAACAATTGCACTAAGTTGCACTGCGCCAATTTATTTCCAGTCAATTTGTTCGGAAACACTTGCGGAACACAAAGAAGAACGTTATTTTTTTCGATTACTTGACTTCTCTGTTGATCTTGTGCATTGCCATTGGGAAGAACCATTGTAACTGAAAACAAGGCAAAGCTAAGTCAGTATTCAATCAATTTAACAGTCTGGGAAAACCTGCTTGAGCAAGATTATTTGGTAAAGTCCGACGTGACACCATCTTGGCTTTGCAGCAAATGGATTTGTAGACCAATGTACTATAACTGTGTCAACAAGCTCAAATTTCAAAGTGAAGTCTATGATACAAAAGTATTTGCTGGCCAAATTCCTGATTGGAAAACAGAGACAATATTGGCAAGTCCATGAAGCCTGGTGAACCTGCTATTTATGCCAGGGAATGCACCCTCCGTGGCTAATTCTACCAGGCTTGCAGCCACCATGCACACTTCCACACCATAGAAGCATGTCTGTCTATCATGTTTATTTTAAGGATGTGAATGGTAGGAAGGTAAGCAAATGTAAACTACCAATTATGACTCTTGGAGCAGGCAAATGTTCATATGGCAGCCTAGCTAGGCTCCAGACCAAACCATTTCTGCTTTACTGCATAGCCTTATGCAGGCCCATGACACTCCTAAACACACGTATGAGCATAAACCTTAATTAATACACACTTGATGGATCAGATCGCTCCAGATTTACTCTCATGAGCTATCAGGTCTTCATCATAATGTGGACTCCCAATACCAACAGTTTGTCTTTCAGCATAGTTCCCCACAAAGAAATTGTGAACTCCAGCACTGATTCCCACAACAAATTGTTTTCTCAAAAACCCACAACCCAAGAAGTTATGTTCACCCTGGTTTCTAATATGTCGCAGCCCACTAATCACATGCCTTTCCCTAGTCATGCAGCCACAGATATTGAATTACCATGATATGCACAGTAATCCCACTAAGTTCTCACTCAGCAAAAACTTCCCAGTCACCGTTCCACATCACACCACTTTTGAAAATAGCATATAGACTCCCTCTAATGTACCTGCAAAATGAAGAGCAATTCATTCAGGAAAGTTTGTTAAAAAAATGATCATGTTCTTCTCCAAATTTTTTGCAAATATTGACCAAAACAAAACAAAAGATGGGAGGAAGATCTTTGGATGTGCAAAATTTGCTTACTTGTGTCATAATACAGAATCCCATGCTAGTGGAACAAGGAAAAAGACTCTGGAAAAAATGAGACAGAATGCATTATAGAATGTCCTGTGCACATCATGTTCACATTTGACAAGTTTCACTCCACAACATTTTGTCTCCCTTCTTATCAAATTCTAATAGACAGCACCTAATAGTGAAATCTAGAAAGACCCATTTAGGTGAGGTGCAATCTGACAAGGAAGATGGCTCCAAGCCTGCAGGTCTAATTTCATGCAGAACCTCATGTTTTAAGTCAGTGAGGCAATCCTCCAGTGTTGCTTGAGGCAAATTATTATCCTTTGCAAAGAAATTCTCTTAACAGTTCTGAGGTTCTAGTTTCTGAGTCAAAAATCAATAACCTAAATCTCTTTTAGATACAGTTTTGGTAGCTGAATTGCTTGAGAAACTAACTGTGCTTTTGTCAAGAGGAAGAGGGACAATACTTGTTGTGATGCAATAATTTTCCTTGCAAGCTTGGAAAGAAGGATGTGTCTAGATATTAAGATCCATTGCTTGGAAAATGTTGAGTTCTGATCCTCTATATAGATCGGTAAAATGCTTCCCATTACTTGATGTGGTTTCTCCAGAGCTTTTTCTTGGAGATCCAAAGTGACCATCATTCATTCATAGAAAGGTGTAGTAAAAGTGCTGCTGATCACCTGTAGGAAGATTTAGCCAAATCTGGCTATAAACTCAGAAATAAAGCACAAATCTTTAATCAGCCTTTCATATATATTTCTGGCTACAAGATGAAAACCAATTATTTGAACCTTGAGATTTTTAACCTCCAAAATCACTTCTTTTTTCAAAATTTTAGTCTTGTTTTCTGGTGAAAATTTGCCAGAAAACAAAAAAGGCTGCTATTCATTGCCCTGCCCTGGTAAAAAAATGTAAGAGCCTGCCCAGAAACATAAGAGCTGACCCCTAAAACATAAGATTCTGCCCAGAGACAAAAGATTCTGCCCAGAGACGGAAATGACCTTTGGTGTCAGTAGGGAATCTGTGGCCACCAGTGAACCAGCAGCCACCAGTGCACCATGAAGGATGAATGGTAAGTGGTCAGGAAACAGTTTTCTGTTGGGTTTCAGTTCCCGAGCTAACCATGGTGGGTTAGCTCAGTTGCGTTTTTTTCCTACCTACCTACCTCCTAACAACTCACAAGCAGGTTGTTAGTAGGTAGTAAACAAAAAAAAAAGCCCTTTTCCTATGTACAAACCATCTAGTTACTTAGTAGTTACTTATTTTCCTACCTATCTACTTATATATGAGACCTATATCTACCTACAGAAATGGTTACCAAGGTGAAACAAAATATTAACTCAGTTGAGGTTACATCCACAACTTGAATAATAACGGGCATCCAGTGGATGGTGCACTGGTGGGTGCTTGGTTCACTGTGGCTGTTGTAAGTGCATCAAAGATGCCACAATTTCAGCCCATATCAGGCACGTTGCACATTTTTTATTAAAAAAAAATTCTTGTCTGATTTTTCTTTTAGCATGAGACATTTAAATGCAATACAACATAAAAATTGTTGGCTAAATTTGAAGCTGATCATTAAATGTGTGAAAATTTCTTTGTTAATGCCCATCATATGAATTGGTGGGGGGTGTTTAGGGTTTAGGGTTATGACCTAAAGGGATGACATGGTACGTTATTTTGAACTGACATAATTTTTCATAAAAATGTAAGTGAATCCCTCGTGTTACCAACCATTCAGCTTACAACAAGCATGAAATGAATGGTCTTCTTTTGATGTAGCACATTGTTGATGTTGATGTAGCGTGTTGTGTTAACAAGATTTCATGTGCATAAATCATGTGCGTAAACAGCAAGAAACAACTCATTGACATTTCTTCTGTTACAATTTACTCAAAGTGATAAAAAAAAATTGTGACTTTGACACAATCACCAATCCCCCACCACTAATTTGTCCACATGCAACCTAACCAAACTGTTTTGGTACTGCTGCGTAGGTCTTTGTACTAAATTGAGCGCTTCAAGTAGTTGCAAAGGTAGTTGCATCCAATTAGCCCGGTAGGACCATATTCCACCTCGGAAGATACAAGGGTGTCAAGCCTGGTAAGGCGCCATGTCATCCCTTTAGGTCATAAGGGTCCCTTTAGGTGGTCCACGGTTGTTTCACCTCACAAGTGGAACATCATCTCCCACTTGACAAATACCCTTGAACAGTGTCTGAATAAGAGGCCAAAATAGAATCCACATATCCACCACCTGTCCCACTTAAAGGAAAAAAACAGAGAAAAGTAGCTGAATAGAACCCCAAAGACTGGTTATTGTGTTGAACTTTATTGCAATAGAATATTACAATAAAATGAGAGGTACAATGAAGGACACAAGTGGTATCAATCTGTTGCTAATAGATGCTAAAGCCCTAGTTTTGCTAGTGAAGACATACAACAAAAAATTAATCAACTATCAACAGCTAAGTAGCAGGTGAATACAGATAATGTGCATGGGGTGGAAATGAAGAGGTGGTCAAGTGAAGAGGTGGTCAGTTCCACTGCCGCCACATGCGTTTGTTGGTTACAAAGGCTAAATGAAAAAAATGTTTGGTTGCTCGAACCAAAAGATTGGACATGATGATAAAAACAAACTCCAAATGACCAATAACTAGATGAAAAGGTTGTAAAAAAGTCATACCTAGAATAACAGCCAGGGATTCATCGCCATGGCAGCATGCTCATCATGTGCGCACCAAATGTCCAATTGCACGAGAAACAGCCTGCAGGTCTAACCCAACTCTTGTGGTCATTTGGCTGTCTAGAGGGGGTCAATTTTGTGGTCTTATCAAAGGGTGATTGGATTGTATCAAGCTCAATGACAATCTACATGGATACACCCATGAACACATGTATCATGAAGACCATGTGAACACCCACACGATCACAGAGTATCACCCCCAGTTTATGTGCAAAATGCAACCAACCAAGCATTAGCATCAATGATCAAAGAACAACTAAACTTCATACTCTGTCAGCACAGTAAAAGTGAGACAAAAGGCATGCACAGATGCATTGAACAGGGAGGGAGGGAGGAAGGGTTTCAAGGCTAGGAAATAGTCTTTGCCTACGACAAAGCCTTCCAGGGTGTTAAAGGTACCAATATGGTAAGTACTTGTGGACAGCATCAGGCATCCAGATTCCATAACTGTAAGGTAAATGAACTCAGAAAGATAAGATTTTCTTAACCGTGAACCCTAAACTGGCAAACAAATAACACTTGTCATTGCATCAATTTTAGTTATAGTTAGAAAGCCCCCTCCCTTCCCCACTCTTACGAAACCACCTAGGTGACTTTCGTGTGTGCACTTCCTTCCTTGTGCACAAGCAAGCTAACACCTGGAGGCAGGTGGAGGTGGTGTGGAGATTGACGATGACGATGATGCTGATGAGTACAAGTGAAGGAATGGGAAGTTGCAGTATACTTACTGGGTAGTTGAACGGAGAATTAGGCACGAATTAGGGGGGAGCGCGTGAATGGAAGAACGTGGCGGAGAAAAAGAAGAGTGGAGAATTAGCCAAGAGACATGTGTGTCGGTCCCACATCCGTTATGTAGCTCAGGCACGCAAGCCTGCTTGCTACCTTCCGTAGACTCCTGCCTATCCGTCATCTTCCGTCTCTTGTATGTCGCCCCCACCCCCTCCCACGTTAAGACCATTTCCACCGCCACTTTTCAAGCACCCAAAAATAATCATTCCTTGTTGCTGCTGCTGCCTTCATCGTGAGCTTTCTTGGAGCCATTTTTCTGTTTTCAACGCTTTCACAAGAAACCGGGGTTTTCTTTCAAGTAAAGCAGGGAAAGAAAACGAGGAATTAGAGAGCCAGAGAGAGAGAGAGAGAGAGAGAGAGAGAGAAAGCAAGACCCAAGATCCGTAGACAGGTGAAGATAATTTCCTTGATCTGTTCCCTTGACAATGAAGGTTGAGCTACGCAGAAACACGAAACTGGAATTTTCTTTGAGTGGTGGACGAGATTTTGGATCATCAGCTTGAATTTGTAGGGAAAGGTGTGAAGCTTTTCTTGAAGGGGTAATTATTTGCCGGGAAAGAAACAAAGAGAAAAAAACGAAGGAGGTTAGGTGATTGATCACTCTTTCTGGGGAAGAACCGCCATCTTGGGAGTACAAAACCCTCGAGATTTCTAAATCGTGTTTTTTTGAGAACGGGCACAACTTACATGGCATCTTCAAGTTCTTGCAGCCTGTCGCAACCTCTGATAGGAAGCGGAAAAGATGTGACCCACGTTATCAGATACACGGAGGGAAACACACGTCCTGTTGTAGCCTGGGTGGCTTCGGCTTCTCAGCTCAGGGCAGAGGCGGCTGAACTCTGCAATCAAGCTTCTGTGCGCATAAATCAAACCTCTAAGACACTACTCGTGTCTGAATTTTGGAATCAGGAAAGCAGGGACAGACTCTCCACTAACGCAAGTTTGTCTGAAGCTTCAAGTTTCTTGGCTAAATCCTCATCATGCCCTGTTGTGGTAAGCAAATTCTCCCTTCCTAAGGTTTTGCCAAGATGCTGTAGGACACATACCAGAACTGTCTCGATGTTGAGTCAAGTCCTGCACAAACATAAAAGTTCCCCAGACACAGAGAGAGAGAGAGAGAGAGAGAGAGAGAATGAGCAGGACCCAGATGTCAATTCTTTTAGGACTTTTGTCAGTCCTCTTCGGTGCAATCCCCACCTTGAACCTCACCATAGCTCTACTGTTTGTCACAAGGTATCTTTGAAAGGGTTACAGTTTTGATTCATATTCTTGCTTCTTGATGTGTTGAACACTTGTGATCCTCTGCAGACGGCAAGACTGTTTGGGCCTGCTATATTTGAAGCTTCGAAGCTTAGGGTGCTTTTTCTTGGATCTGATAAGGAGCATCCTGATCGCCTTCCTCGCATCTACACACTGACCCACAGCGATGTGACATCCAAAATCACACTTGCTGTTTCCCGAGAGATCAACAAGGCACAGGTTGGAACATACTCAAGATGCATGGCATATCTGAATACCTGCTCTCTCAGATTCCATAAAGACCATCTGCTTTTTTAACAGCTATTACACTGTCTAGTTTACAGTGGCAGAATCCACTTGTCAGATGAAATGATAGTGGATTTCCAGATGTTGCAATTGAATCTAAATGGAAATTCTGGGAATGTTACAGCTCAAGGGATGGTACAGCAAGTTGCAGCGAGATGAAGTCCTGGCAGAATGGAAGAGGGTAAAAGGCACGATGTCCCTCCATGTTCACTGCCATATCAGTGGAGGCAACTTCCTGCACAACATCATTGCCAAACTCCGGTTTTACATCTTCCGCAAAGAGCTTCCTGTGGTATGATGCCTCAAATTCAAGCAAAGGCCTTTACTGTTATTACATATAATGTCCAGTAGCTGTTCACCATGATCTCAGTCTGTTTGTGTCAAAATAGTTAGAACTCATATGACCTTTAGTTCCTAACTTAGTGTCAATTTTCTTTCAGGTACTGGAAGCATTCAGGCATGGTGATGAAGCGCTTCTCAAAGAATACCCAGGTAGTCTGCATAGCCATGTATGGACAATCAAGTAAAAGGATGCTATGTTCTTTGGTGAATACATGTGGAATGATTTTGATTCAGCATGTTAATTGTCATGAGATTCACAATGAAAACAAGATATTATGTGAACTTCAATCGCACACATGAATGTCAAGTTGAAGAGGAAAGATGTTTCACACTTCCAGTTCTAAAGTACAAAGTCAGCTTTGGTGGGTAGAATAACTGCGCACTTGAGAAATACCATGGAAAAAGAAAAGTTTGTGTACTCATCTGAGAATGTCAATTGATGATGACAGATTTAGACAATGCTCTTGTCTGGGTCTACTTCCACTCCAATGTTGAGGAATACAACCGTGTTGAATGCTGGGGTCCACTTGTCGAAGCAGCTAAGGTATGAACAAACACCCATGATGTACAGTGAACAATTTCCACTGGATGCTGATCACCGAGCAAGATGATCTGAAGAACAATGAATAACTTTTGGTAGTTGCTATGTGCATCTCTATACAGTAAAGACATTGGTTCTTTTACCAAAGAGACCAGGCTTGATAACCCACTTGTCAACACCTGAAGACCACTTTAGCTACAATGCTAAATGTAGACCATCCACAAGACACTGTTCTAGAACAGTAGGATATGTGACTGATTTGTGGATATGGAACTGTGATGGAACATCAGAGCGCAACAGAGGAAGCAAAAGAAGCAATCCATCACGCAATGGAGGAAATTGAGAGAAAGTGGCCCCAACAATTACTGCCTGGGAAAGTATGTCCAATGGCATGTGAATGTTGCACACGTCATGGTACTCTGATACCATTGCCAGAGACATTCAAGCTTCTTCAAACCCAAGAGGAATATGAAGAGCAGTATGGACAGAAAGAGTTGTCATGAAGCCAGACCACCTATTGTGCTATATCACTTTCAAGCTTTCTTCAAACTCAAAAAGTATACACAGGAGTGTGTATGCACAGGACTATGATTCATCTTCAAGAGGCTTCAACCTTTTCAATTAGGGTTTCCCCCTTGGTGTTGGGTATTTACTTAATTATCAAAAACTTGTCGAAATTGTTGGTTCAGCTTCAGAACCCTAAACTGCAAAGCTCTGATCCCATCAGAATGATGTTCCAATAGTGTGACAATTCATTTTGCATATTGAGCTCCCAGTCAGGCAGCTCTCAGGTGTACATACTGTGAATTATACTGTTAACATACAGTATAATTTCATTTACATTAGAAGTGTGGGAAGCAAGAAGGCTGTTGGCTTAGTTTTATTTGATTCGTTTTACATATGCAGTCAACCCCAATCTCTGGGTTTGATTTGACACAGATTTACTTTACAAAGAATTTAGGTCTGGGGTGCACAGGAAAGTACCTTTTGCAGCTGTTGTTGGCACCCATTTGTCAATCTTTTTTCCTTAATACAACCTGTGCAATCGTCATGTTAACCTTGATTCTCGCCCTGTGAATCCTAGAAATCATAGCTTTTGTGTGTCCTGTTCTCCTTTTCCTGTTTCTCAAAAAATATGCATGGTGACTTTGGAGGAGAGCTGTGTGGTGCAGATCTGGCAAGGACTGTGAATGGAAAGCAGTTGCCTCAGTCGAACACTATACCGTTTACTCTGACCTTGCTGAATATACTGTAGTATAGTCCAACTTTTCTTCAAGCTAGAAACTTGCAGTATGTTGACTTTGCCTCTAAGGGATACACTCCTTAAATCTCCACCACACCAGATAGGAGAGCTGGAGTCTTCTCTTGCTATGTTTCTTAGTATGTCCCAACTGTCTTTGAGCTGGGAATTGCCTTATTTCAATCACACAATGTCCTGATCACCTCAAATATAGTAAACTGCTTCAAGGAAAAAGTATCTCCTTTAAAAGATGCTCAAGATCAACCACTGCTACAACTCTAAAGTGCACACTAACCTCCACAGATCAGTTCTCCCCAGTCCTCAATGTTATCTGACCGAAGTCGGGGGAGGGGAAAAGGAAAACAGCACATTGGCTTCAAGCTCGAAGCTACTGGATTCTCACTGCTTCATAAAGCCTCACAGACTGCTTCAGGATGGATACAACTCCAGTCACCCATGCTCTTGTGTAAACTGCTTGACTTCAACGAGCAAGCACGAAAAGGCCTCACACGCGAACTTCAACATCCCCCGCAACAAACAAACGCAAACTCAATCTATTATTACTATCAGCAGCAGTATCAGCATTCAAACAACAATTTACCTTGCGTGCATATAAATTTTCTGTCAGAGCCTCGAACACATCCACAGAAGAAATGTCGAGGAAACGAAATCTCATTGACGCCAAATAATATTTCTGCCAAATGCTCGATCTGATCTGCAGAAGAAATTTCGAGCAAAAAAATCTCATTGATGCCATATATATCTGTCCGATCCTCGAAGTACTCCGCAGAAGAAATGTCGAGCAAACAAAATCTGAGTGATGCCAAATTTTTCTGTGAAATCCTCGATCGAATCCGCGGAAGAAATTTCAAGCAAATAAAAACCTCGTTAATGCGGCCATATATGTCTGTGAATTCCTCGAAAAAATTCGCAGAAGAAATGTGAACAAACAAGATCTGACTGCTGCTAAATATTTCTGTGAAATCCTCGATCGAATCCGCAGAACAAATGTCGAGGAAACAAGATCTCATTGATGCCATATATTTCTGTCAAATCCTCGAACCAACAATCTGTAGAAGAAATTTCGAGCCAACAAAAATCTCATAAGTTGATGCCATATTTTTATGTGAAATCCTGGAACGAATCGGCAGAAGAAATGTGAACAAACAAGATCTCACCGAAGCCATGTATTTCTGTGAAATCCTCCAACGAATCCGCAGAACAAATGTCGAGGAAACAAGATCTCAGTGATGCCATATATTTCTGTCAAATCCCCGAACTAACAATCTGTAGAAGAAATTTCGAGCAAACAAAAATCTCATAATTTGATGCCATATTTTTATGTGAAATCCTCGAACGAATCCGCAGAAGAAATGTCGAGCAAACAAGATCTCATTGATGCCACATATTTCTGTCAAATCCTGGAACTACCTAACAATCCGCAGAAGACATTTTCGAGCAAACAAAAATCCCATAATTTGATGCCATATGTTTCTGTCAAATCCTGGAACGAATCGGCAGAAGAAAAATGTGTAGCAAACAATGATCTTACCGAAGCCATATATATTTCTGTGAAAATCCTCGAACAAATCCGCGGAAGAAATGTCGAGCAAACAAGATCTGAGAAGTGTGCAGGTTGTTTCCGTCGTGATTTCGCAAACACTTTGAAGAATCAGCAGCGGATAGAAGTGGGCCAGATTTTCCTCGTCTTCGTCGTCAAGTGGGAATTTTGATTCTATTATAATAAAATAAATAAACAAATGCTTTTTGGAGGATAAGGTGTTGCTAGGACAGCAGCCTCATTGGTCGCTACGGATTGTTTCCCACCCACAAAGGGATGAATGAATAATAGGATCAGTCACGTTCCTATGAATGAATGAATGAATGAATGAATTTGTCGATGTTGGATTCTTCAGACTCTTGTTTGGGCTGCTGTTTGACGGATGGATGAAAATTTGATTCTGGAGACTCCTATTTGGTTTTGGTGCTATTTTCATGAAACAAAATTTCATGCTCCCTATTCGTCAGAGTTAGAACTCGCCCTCGAAAATACACTACAACAAAAAAATTCGAAGTCATTTCCGTTCTAGCGAGTGGGCTGCAGACGCCAGATTATGCCATGGGTGAGCCCATCAGTGCAAAGCTCGGGTGTGCACACCTGACAGAATTCATATCTCCTTTAGACGAGCTTGGGGTGTGCGCACCTGATAGAATCCCTTGTCTCGTTAGGGCGAGCTTGAGTTGTGTACACTTGACAAAATTCGTCGTCTCGTTACCGCGAGCTTGGGATGTGCACACTTGACAAAATATGCCGTCTGCAGCCCCGCTCTTTGGTGCTACAGGTAGAGAACGTCCGTGGAATGTTGGAGATTGCAAGGGGAACGTTGCAGAATGTGCCGGCCCGGCCACAGAATCGGCAAGCTTGTCATTTGAAAAGGAAATTCTAAAGTCGTTTGTCACAATCTATGTTTTTCAATGCCAAAACACACAATAGAAATAAATAAATAAATAAAATTTCCAATTTTATATATATATATATATATATATATCACAATATTCCTTTTTTCTGGGAAAAATCATCAAATTTCGAAAATGATTATTTGGGGAAATTTTCACCAAATTTGGATTCTGATTTTAGTTTGATAAAGTTGTTTAAACTAGTATTTTTATTGTTTAGAAATTAGATATATTCTAAAAACTTATCATTGATTTATGGTAAATCTCTCTTGGGATGCTAGCCAATGATGTAACATCAAAAATTTGGAAAAAATTCCAATGTTGGGCAAGGATACTCGTTTTAATATAGTTAAACAAATTAAGGGTAAACAATTTTTTTCAAAATATGTATCAACTAAGTAAAAGGTAAATAAATAGGCTTCAAAATTTTGTAAATTGGGTAAAGGTACATGTATAAAGGCTTTGCAAAATTGTCAAACCTAATAAGGGCAAAAGTAGGGTAAAAAAACATTTACAAGTCTAGCATATTTTAAGTGAAAAAATAAAATAGTAAAATTGAAAAGAGTTCAAAGAGCATATCATAAGAATTTTTTCTAAGGTAATCAATGTAAAGATATATCTCAATTGTATACATTTGGAAACCAACTTCATACCAAGTTATTTTTACCAAGTTATAGTTATTTGACATATTTGTGTTACATGCACATACTTTTAGGAGTATGAGATATGTTAAGTAAATTTATTTCAATATCTGTAGTTAAGTTTAGTGTGAAATATTTTGATGCATGAGACGATGGCTTTGTCCATGTACAAGCGTTTTAAGGTATGTAACATTAGCATGGGGAGTTCACTTCCTAATTAGATTAGGTCAAAACTCAAGAGTGAATCATAGGCTCGTAATATCTCTGTGATCCTAAAGTTGGGTAATGAGCTTGTAGTAAAAAATCAATGTTTTTATCATCTCTATTCTTTCATTGATTCATTGTCAATTTCCAACATATACCAAGAAGGTAAAATAAATAAATTCAGATAAGTCAAAAATATTTACCCACATGTTAGGGTGTTAAAAGGGTAACCAAACGTTTTACAAATCAAGTAAGGTGTATAATTACCCTATAAAAACATGCCCAACAACAATAGTTGATTGATTTTTATAGTACTTTTTGGATGAACATTTACAAAAAAACAATATTGTGAATCTTTTGTGGGCTAGTAAATGTGCACAAGTTCATAATACCTTGTAACTATAGCATGAAATGATTGTTTCTTAGCCATAAACAAATGTTTTTCATTGGCCAACTACATCGATTGCCCTAATTGATGAGAGATAAAAAAAGTCTTTCACTTTACATAGTTTTGTGTTGTCCACTTATTAACTTCTAGACTTATCGTGTGAATACCAATAAATCATATATCATTTTTTTAACAAAGAGGAAGAATATGCATTCCAAAAGAAAATTCAAGTTATTACACCAGATAATTACAAATTTTTTTCTAATTTGGCATGTTATGAATGTAAGGGTTTTCAATTTTCCAACATGATAGATTTGCACAAAGGTTATGCATATAAAAACTTCAATTCTATGGCTTACAAAAAAAAACTTACAATAATATAGCCTAAATTCCCATAACAAAACCAATGTAAACAAGTCTAAAACAAAGTGAGGGAGTTGGAACCCCATAACTCTACCCAATTGTTAGCACAAGTTTTTTGCCCCAACCCCACACAAACTCACCCTAGCCCCACAAAATTAATCACCATCAATTTGCATTCTTCAAAAAAATTACGTTTTTCAATTGAGTCAAAAAAATTTCTACTTTCAAATATTGCTTGAAATTTGAATTTGGCACACAAATCATCATGTCAATTATTCATCACAATTATATTCCAGTCTATGTTTTCCACTCGCAAGTGGTTTTAAAGCTATCAACACCCAAGCAAGACTAAAAACTTGTTAAGTTTCTATTTGTGAACCTAACCTCACATTTGGAAATTGGTCTTCATACATTTGCCATCAATTTAATGAATTTGTACACGTAGAATTGAAGAAATAGAGAGACATGAATAGAGATAATTCTCTAGTAATTAATGTTCGAAAAGATTTTTCAATTGAAGTCCCCCACACAAACATGTTTTCGTCAAATTTTAATCTCACAACATCAACTTCTACTGCAACATATGAAGTGGTGGTAAGTTTTCATTGATTAAAACATGCCATGAAAAAAGGAATGACAACCTTGACATCATATTTAAATACTATTCAAATTACATTCCCACTTCCCACCAAGTATTCCATAATGTGTGAAACTTTGAAGTGCGGATCCAACATGATAGTCATCAAGTTGTGAACATATTGTGCATCAAAAGACTACCTCTAGCCACATATTGTTGTGTAGAAAAAAGGTCTCAACATCAAAAGGGTCAAAGATTTCAAACTTGTTAGAACTTGTTGTTGTAGCATAGCTTCCATGTCCATGGGTAATAATTGTTGTCAAAACATCTAATAACAACTAATGGTCTTTACATCAATTCATCACACATGCCAATACAATAGGGTTCAAAGTAGATGTGATTACTTCATCAATAGCCCACACTTGGGCTTTAGGTACTATTTGTTGTAAAACAACAAATTTCTTTTGCCATAACAAAGAATTATGGCATTTTTAAACTCAAGGGTTTCTTCAAACATTATGACCTTGTTGACAAATTCAATCTTTAGGGTGTTTGCATGTTACAATGGGTCAAAATGTAGTCAAAATTGGATGTATAAAAATTATTAAAAGTATCACAACTTTAAATTCATTTATTTTGAGTTTTTTTAGAAATTACATTTAGCTAACTTAGGCCATTAAAACAAAATAAATCAATGTAATCTTGAATATCAAATTGCTCCTTGTTTGTTTCTTTGAGTAAATGTGCACCAATTTCATTATAAAACTTGTTTAAAACACCTAATTTCGCAATATTATACCATTTTTTTACTAATTAATATTTTTACTTCAATTTCATGGATAAATAAAACAAACACCTAAAACATTTATCTTAATGGAAAAACATTTTACAATTTACAAACATCATAATCATCATCAATATTATAACGTAAAGTATAGCTAAAGATTTTGTTTTAGTTATAATTTTGAGTTACAATGATTATTCACAATTTAACATATTTGTATAACTTGAGTGTTATCAAATGAGTTATAAAATTTATAACAACACAATTCATCATATATGAAATTATATACATATGTAATTTGGGTAAAAAGACACTATGCTCCCCCCAAAATTGTAGCCACAAATATTGCATTTTTGCATTTGGTTTTTTTATGTAAATATAGACATCACATTTTGGATTTTTTTATTTATTTGAAGTATATTGGATTAGATTTAAACTGAAGACAATCATTTAAAAAGAAAACTCCAACAAACATTGGTGAACTTCAACATATGAAGTATATTTGTGACGAAATAATACTTGTCACAAAGTATGAAAAATTGCGTACATATTTCAAAACTAGGGTTGTGGGTGGAATGTTTTGTGGTCATTAATATTGATATACACCAATTAAATTTAGGGCCATTGGAGCTTAAAAATTTTGGTTGAAAGTTCAGTAAAAAATATGTTTTTTTTCAAAAAAATTCAACAATAAAAAAAATATTTTATGTATTTAAAGAAAAAAATCAATACCAAATGAAAAATAAAGAGATTTTATAGTTCGGCATTACATTATTTTTTCAAACTTCTTTTGTTTAGTAATGTCTTATGAATCACAAACATGAAACCCTATGGCTAATGAAAAATTACACATTATATATGTTGTGTACATTGATTTATTCAATCCTCTTCATCTAACTATTGGATCAAAATTAAAATGAAATTTGAGTTCCAAAATGTTGTTGTTCACATTTTAAGGCTTTTAATTTATGTATAGGATTGTCAAATGATGCCATCAAAATTTAAACTTATTGTGTACTATGATACTAGTTATACATCACCTTTTTTGGTGAAAATTGGTTTACCCGTAGTATGCTTTCACCCATTTGTGCAATTATGTCACAACTTAATTATTGCAATTATTATATCATTACGTTGTAATTATTATATAATTACATGATTAACAATGTGTTACTTATATGGCAATGTTGTGTTGATAAATCAATAATGGACATGTGGCAATTCTAAATTTATTTCGATATTTAATATTTTTATGAATTTAATTTAAATCATTCATCTCAAGATCGATAAGATGTTGACACGTGGCATTCAAGTCAATAGGTGGGTAACATTACTACCTACATATCCTAGGTTAGATAGGAAGGTAATTAGGCCTAAATAGATAAATAGGTAGGCTTAGACTGAATAGGTAGGTCATTTGGGATAATCGAATTTTATTTGGGTTCATTTTTATGGCCAAACCTTTTTTTATTAGTTTATTTCAAATTTCACTTAATTAATAATCCTAGTGCACTTACTTATATACTTAAAATTTTTGAAAGGTTAAAATAACAATGTAAGATAAAAAAATTAATTACATTCTAATTAATTCATTTGTAACTATTACAAGATAGGCTAATTGACAAATAAACACTTAAGCTATCAAAGAATTTTTAATCTTAATACATTATTCCTTTGCTTTTCAAATGCAAAAGGTTTTTTAAAACCTTCATCTGACACATTCAGTTCACATCCATTTAAATTACTTTAAAAAGACATAAAATGAGGAATATATGGTTGTCAAAAGTAAGGGGGGTCAATGTTTGGTCATTGACTTAATTTAGACTTTAAGATTCAACACATTCATTTTTTCATGACTTTTTTATATAACATTTTTTATTTTTATAGCTCAAATAATTATTGTGGATTTTAATTTGGTGCACCCATAACACTTAACATTGCTTAAATTGGACAAAAAAAAGTAGATATGAGTTTTAAAAATAAAGAGTCATTAAAATTTTAAAAATTGTGATTTCAACATGTTTTGTGTTTATTAATTTATTTTTTTTGTCTTTAAAGTTGAAATGTATAATGGATTGCTTACCTTGGCTTTCATGATTCTTCACATCATATAAAATAAATAAGAAATAATAAAAATCCAAAATTATTTACTCACTAGCCAACAATAGGCAATGAATGGTTTTACATAGTCTATTTATTAAATATACTAATTATTGTAGTTCATAATCTACTATATTAATTCATTACGTTTGTGCATGCGTTTATCTGTGACACGACAATTTTGCTACAAAAGCATTCTATGGTAAAACTGGCTTCTGCATTTTCTATGACAGAATCGGCCTTTGTATAATTTCGACCAAATGGCGTTGCGGGTCGTGGTGGCAGAGAGACACACGTTCGCTGGTCAGTCAGTGACGAGGGTTTTGGGGGGTGGGGGAGGGAGAGGCCGATGAAGCAGCGAGCGACCACCATAGTTTCGGCACCGACTACGTGTACAAACTAGGACCTAAGCATCGCAGCCGTCCGAAGGGAAGGAATGACGGTCGGATCACATCCCTCTCCCACCGCACTAGAGGCAGATATAAAAACCTTCCCCTCCCCCCCCCCACTACCGAAAGAACCGGAGGTCATATAGAGGTGTTTTCGGAAATTTCCAAAACTTTCGGGAACCAAGGTTCAAAATGTCAGAACCGGGGTTTTAGGTTTTCTCACCCCCGTCGAGTAAGGGAGTAAATACCCGGACTGATAACCCGAAGGTACACACGACTGGTTCTGATACCCGCACAACGTCAATGGGGACCATTGTGCTAAGTCATAATATTGTTTTTATCCGTGGGGATACAAATGCCTTAGGGTGAGACCCATGAGTGTTATTTTGGGAAAATTTCGGATTATGACGACCAAACAGAGCGTTTGGGGTGGTTGGAGTGACGTAACCATGGGTGTCCGAAGGTCACATGTAGCACTAATAGTCAATAAGTAAGAACACTAGCTATTAATTAATAACTTTTAGTTATGTTAAATTAGTTTATGGTAACCTAGCTTATAATAATAATAACAATAACATTAACAATTAGTAATATTAAATATTAATATTAATATTAATCATTAATAGTAATCTGATAATTATTATAATAAAAAATTAGATAGTTACACAAAGTTCCAAAATAATAGTTGTAAAATAGTTATTAAAAAGTTGATACTAAATGCTTCATTTATTATAATTGTATTATAATTGTCATATGTGACTCTCGTGCAACTTACAACAAAATCAAACATGTTAACAAAAACTATATATATATATATATATATGGTGCATACATTCATTTTAATACAATTTTATCTTGGGACTAATATGCAACTACAATGAAATTCCACAAATTTATGATGTGAAATTTTATTTTTAATTTCTCCATATTTCTATGAATAGTTGGAATGTAATTACATATTAATTGTTTCAAAGCTCTAGTTGCAAGATAATGAGGAATTTTGTGAACACAATTTCACATAAAATGACAAAATTCACAAGCCACAACTTGTGCTAATTCGATGAGCAACAAATGAGCATTTAAAGGTTGATAACCTACTTAGGTGATAATCAGGTCATCCGGGTAGGTTCTTAGAATTTGAAATTTCAATACCAGGTAGTTACCAACTTAATCATCAGTTATCCGAAAAACCAAGAACCAACTAGTAAGTTATTAATAACCGACTTGATAACCAAGTCAAAACTCAATACCAAGCCAACTGGTATCAACCCTAGGAACCAGAACTTAGGCAATATGGTTTTATAGCCAAAGCATAAGAAGATTTAGCCAACCTTTGGGTACAAGCTAAAAATGAAAGTAGATTTTTTAAAATATCCTTTAACATTTTTGGCTATTTACTTGAACCATGTTTAGAAATATGGCAACCTTTCTTAAATTTTGGTCAAAATATGGCTATTGAAAATCTCACAAAGCTCATGACTTTAGCACTTTTTTAAAAAATAAATTATATATAACATTTTGGCTGAATATAGCCGAAAAGAAATGGCTGCTTGTATATATGTACACTCAAGGTTTTATCCCTGTCCTCCTTGAGGTGTCCGCGGGGCGGGGTAACGACTGCTGCGTGAACGGACTGTGTGCTTGCGATTTGCGCGAGGTGAGGCGGACCTCAGTGTCGTGTGCAGGGAAAAAGGATCGGTGGAATTGAAGACGAAGACGAGAAACGGGATTGAAATCGAGAGAGGAACTGATACGCATGGACGTGTCGGATGATCGAAGATACCGAGACGGGAGCGAGGGAGGGACGGCGGAGGGGTGGAGGTGGAGAAGGAACAATAGCGGGCCCAAAATGCACTTTAAATAGGCTGTAGGCACATTTGCATCGCATGACAATGGCCGATTGCTGTTGCTGTTTTCACTCTCTCGCTGCTGCTGCTGCTGCGGCTGCATGCATAATAGAGCAAAAGTTCGTGCCTGATGAGTGTCTTGTATAGCGATGCGACGAGACAGAATCGTTGCAATTTGAATGATTAAGGTTCTGGCTGGAATGGCGGCTGTCAGCAACAATGCTAACGGCCTTCACAGCTTGCAAGATCTCAACAACGAGACTGCAGTGGATTTGGTAAGACCTTTTTTCTCTGCTTTCTTTTGTTAATGTTGTTGCTGCAATGAAGAAACAAGAGGGGACGCAAAAGGCACGTTAGATAGCCTGTAAGGCATGTAATTGCATCGCGTACAATGGCCGATCTTGCTATTGCTGTTTTACTCTCGCTGCTGTTGCATGCGTAATAGAGTAACAGTGAGTGCGTGGTGAGTGTGTGCTGTATAGCGACGACACAGAGGAGTTGCAACTGGAATTACGGCTCTGGCTGGAATGGCGACTGTCAATGACCATGCTAACGGCCTTCACAACTTACAAGATCTCAACAACGAGACTGTGGATTTGGTAAGATCTTTTTTTTCTGCCTTCTTTTATGTATGTTTCCTGCTGCAATGAAATAGTGATTGATTTGGAGACTGTGCTTAAAGCTCTACATCCCCGTTTGCAACTTCTGTGCCGCTACCGGAGCTTTTCCCGTTCACGTCCTGTTCCGGTGTGACGGAATCGACGATGAGTGGAGCAAACGGCGTATGCTCGCTCATCTCTCACGTACCATGTCGTTCAGTTTTTTGTGAACCTCAGTCGTCGTGACCGTGAGAAATGTCGGGGAAATCAGTAGAAACATGAGAGAGACAAGAAAGAAACGAAGGGACAGTAGAAGAAACGCTGGCTGCCTTGAGCTCAAAGATCCAACTCAACATAATAGCAAATAGAAAGAGAGTCCATGCCCGAGGAACAGATGAGAAGGGAGAGGGGATTCAAGTGTCCTTGTCGTGCGGTGTTGTATCAACCTTCGCTTGTGAATGGGAGCAGGAAAACGTTGCAATCGAGGAGGTGTTTGCACAGCTGAGATGCACGAAGGAGGGTCTCACAACAGATGAGGGAAACAACCGGCTTGCCATCTTTGGCTCTAACAAGCTTGAGGAGAAAACGGTACCTGGTCTACAACCATTCCTTTATCCTTTTTCTTTTTTAGAGACATGAACATTCAGCTGGCCAGAATCATCATCCAGAAACTCCGGAGATACAATATTTTTTCCTTGTAATTTCACCACGTTGTGAATAAGTTTTCATAAGCGATGTGTTGAATAGCTTACAGACTACTGCAGGTTTCAGGTGTTTTAAGAACCCTAGCCATTGCAACTATGTTCTTATGTTTGAAAGAATTCCAGAAAAAACTTCCAAGAACGCTTTGTTCATGACCCATCTGTATTCCAAAATTTTGGAATCAGAAGTACTTCACAGTCCCATTTACGGTAACCATTTCATGTTGATGCTGCGCTGGGCTATGATGGTATTGGTAGAGGCATACATGTTAATTGCTTTGTCCAAATCTCTAATGTTAAATCTTGGTCTTTCTTTTTTCTTAAGTGGATTAATTTTCTTTTCTCTTCCGATTTGAGGAAATTTTTCCTTGAGAAGACTGTTTGCATCAGGATTATGTGCTGAGATTCTTGGCTAGTGTTCACTTCTGTTGTGCAGGAAAACAAGGTTCTCAAGTTTCTGGGTTTTATGTGGAACCCATTGTCATGGGTTATGGAGGCTGCTGCATTGATGGCTATTGTGTTGGCCAATGGACAAGTACTATGCTGATCTAATTCCTTTTGTTGCTTCCAGCTTTGCTTGCTGTTGGTACCTTTGTGTTTCACCCAGTTGTCTTCTTTGTTTTGTGTCTGATTATGCTTTCATATGAAATACACCTGCAGGGTATGCCACCAGATTGGGAAGATTTTCTGGGTATTCTAGTCTTGCTGCTTGTGAACTCTACTATAAGTTTTCTTGAAGAGAACAATGCTGGCAATGCCGCAGCAGCCCTCATGGCTCATCTCGCACCTAAGACCAAGGTCTGTCAACGCATACTAATTTGATCTCCCAAGGATGTTGTCCTTTCTCCAGCAACATGTCCAGAAACCTCCCTAGGGCCTAAGCTATGTGGACAAGTTCTTTGGCTTATGTGATGAATTGTTTCAACTTGATGAAGGTTTTCATGCTTGAAAAGTGACAGTGTGTCATCAAAGTCTAGTGGTCTTCTCCCACACCATGGCAGTGAAACTTATTCTACTTTTGCTGTCAGGTTCTCCGTGATGGGAAATGGTCTGAGCAGGATGCTGTGATCCTGGTGCCAGGAGATGTCATCAGTATAAAATTGGGTGACATCATCCCTGCTGATGCTCGCCTTCTTGATGGAGATCCTTTGAAAATCGACCAGGTGCTACACAACTCTTTGTAATGAGTGAAAACTTTTCAGGATGGAACATCTCTGCTTGTGTGTACAGCTGAGTTCTTGAATTAAGTCTGATAAATTAGGATGAGGAAACTGGTAATTGCCTGCTAAAGACTCATTGAAATCTGAAATAGACTGAACAGCATGTTATGCAACTCTGTTATGATTCTGGCAGTTCCTGCAAGCTCCTGAATAAATATTCTAGAGGAAAGACAAAGATTGTAAGTTTCCTCACATAATATGGCTTGCCCATGGTCTTTTGTTGACCAGTCTGCACTGACTGGGGAGTCAATGCCAGCTACAAAGAAGCCAGGAGATGAGGTGTTCTCTGGATCTACATGTAAGCAAGGCGAGATTGAAGCTGTTGTCATCGCCACTGGTGTGCACACCTTTTTTGGAAAGGCTGCTCACTTGGTGGACTCCACGAACAATGTGGGCCATTTCCAAAAGGTTCTCTCACTGTCTGTGTGTCTTTTTATCATTGTTTTTATCTGCAGTGGCATGCTCCCCTGTCTCTGTATGGCTTCCATTTCTTCCATCTTGGACATGTGAAGCATGATGATCAAGATTTTATGGGTTTTTGCAGGTTCTTACAGCAATCGGTAATTTCTGCATCATTTCAATTGCCATAGGCATCATTGTTGAAATTCTTGTCATGTACCCCATCCAACATCGCCCATACCGTGAGGGGATCAACAACCTCTTGGTGTTGCTCATTGGTGGCATCCCTATTGCCATGCCCACAGTTCTGTCTGTCACCATGGCCATTGGTTCCCATCAACTCTCCCAGCAGGTTCTTCATTTTATTCCTCTGGGCTTTGTCACACAATTACCTACTTACCTTTGTCATTCCATCAGGTTGATGCATATGTATGGACAAGGGCATCTAGGACTTGCTGATTCCAGGGTTGGTGTTTTTCAAGTGGTCATGAAGCTCTTTGATTGAATGCAGGGTGCTATTACAAAGCGCATGACTGCCATTGAGGAGATGGCTGGAATGGATGTGCTTTGCAGTGACAAGACAGGAACACTTACCTTGAACAAGCTGACAGTTGACAATAACCTTATTGAGGTATGCAAAAGCTGAGAGTGGAATATTGCTCCCTGTATCTGAAGTGCAAAGCTATGTTCTTGTAAGTTCATGTTCCAAGTTAAGCACAGTACTGAGGCAGGCTGTTCTCTTCACCCACATCTCCAGAAGTAAATGTTTTGTGAGTCCTCTGGAGTGTTTCCAGTGTTTGCTTACGTTTTCTGAGCTCAGTCGTGGCAATGGATTGCAGGTATTTGCCAGGGGTGTCGACAAGGATTTGGTGTGCTTGCTAGCAGCTAGAGCATCCAGGCTTGAAAATCAGGATGCTATTGATGCAGCCATTGTTGGAATCCTGGCTGATCCCAAAGAGGTAAGAGGTTGACCTTTCTCAGTAGAACAGTAGCTAGAGAGAGGGAACTGGGTGACCTTTAGTTGTCTCTGCAGTGAAATGTATCATTAAAGTTCATGTATGTTTGATGATTTGCAGGCACGTGCGAACATAACAGAGATTCATTTCCTGCCATTCAACCCAGTAGAAAAGAGGACAGCTCTGACTTATATTGATGGTTCTGATGGAAAATGGTATCGTGCAAGTAAAGGTGCTCCTGAGCAGGTGCTGCTATGTCTCCTATGCCAATTGAAGTTCCATCTTTGAACTGTTTTACATCAACATCCAAACTCACTTTCTTTGGTAAACCTTTTCGTGGTTTCTACACAGAAAGAGATAGTTCTGTTGTTCACTGAACAAAGCCATCTTCTATACAGGTTTTGGGTGCACATCTGCCATACAGTTGGCTATCACATGATACTCTGTCCACATCACCTTTTCTGAATTGTAGGTTAGGTGTGATGATTTGTTAGATTGAGACAAGGTGGTCACAGGATGTGCAGTGAAGTAAATTTCTGTAGGTGAATTGTGAAGTGTCTCATATACCAGTTATTTCCAAACTGTGCTATGTTGTGTAGCTAGTAAAAGCCTTGGCTTCAAAGAGAAAACCCCTTTTTGAGTTTGGATTTACTCATTTGATCCTTACAGACAATCACTTAACAATTACTTTCTGGATTTGCAGATATTGGATTTGGCTGTCAACAAAGTACAGATTGCTGCAAGCGTACATTCAGTGATTGACAAATTTGCAGAGCGAGGACTTCGATCCTTAGCTGTTGCCAGGCAGGCAAGTGCTCTGGATGACCCATGATGTTCTCAGCCTAATGATTTCCGTGATAAAGTTTGTGGCTTTCTGCTCCACAGTATTCAACTCTCTGGGGCTGCACAAGGGGCACTGCTCATGTTTTAAGCTGTACCTCTTTGTCTGCACTCAATAGGCAGATAAAAAATTGATGGTGCTCTTCCAGCTTTAGCTCAAGAGAAAGTGAGAGAGGAGAGGCAAAATTGATGCTATAGAGAGGGTGTAGCTCATGCCATATGGAGCAATGTTTAGTCTAGATAGAGTATGTTGCAATTCATTCATCAATTTGATTGGTTGGAAGTATTGTTGTCAATACATATAAGGATATCTTTGAATGATTGAACTACCCTTCCTGGAAACAGAACTTTAATGTGGTGTAGTTGTAAACAATGCAGGAAGTTCCAGAGCGAAACAAAGAAAGTGCAGGAGGTCCTTGGGAATTCTGTGGGTTGTTACCACTCTTTGATCCACCTCGCCATGACAGTGCTGAGACTATTCGCCGTGCCCTCAACCTCGGGGTGAATGTCAAAATGATCACAGGTACCTGGGAAAGCCTTTGATGTAAATATTCCCTGTTGTGCTAGTGGGCCTATATTTGTATATGTGCTGTGAAGTTGGAAGGGATTGGTTGCTGCAGCTCTGTGCAAGTCTGTCGAACTTAGTATGGGTAACCTTAACTATGAATAAACTGTGACCATATAAACTCATGGTGCGAAGCAACTACTTGGCAGGTGACCAACTGGCGATTGGAAAGGAAACAGGCCGTCGTCTGGGAATGGGTAGCAACATGTACCCCTCATCATCTCTGCTGGGACAGCACAGAGATGAAAGTCTTGCTGCCTTGCCTATTGATGAGCTCATTGAGAAGGCAGATGGTTTTGCTGGTGTCTTTCCAGGTTATTATCTTTTTTAAGATTGACCTTTGGTTTTTGAGCCAGTTGGTGTGGATGTGCATGCTACATGTCCTTTGTGTCCATGGGGTGGTTTCTTCTATTTCTGGATGTGATGTCAATTTGTTCCACACAAATTTTTCAAAAATTCCTAAGTGGGCTGCTGATGTTCATTAATGTCAGGCAGGTGGGGTTATAACCAAGTTGGTCTCTTAATTGTGAAGCACGACATGCATATTCCTTTCTTTTTACTAGCCCCAGTCAGGCAGGCCTGATTAGTAATGGGTGGAAAGATAGACATACAGGGTGCAACAATTTCAGCATGTTGCCGATATGATACTAGACTACAAGATCTCTTCGTTACAGAAACCCATCCAATTTCAGGAGGTGAAAACTCTTTTGATAGCATCTTAAGATATTTCTGTTACTATATGTGCAGAGCATAAGTACGAGATTGTGAAGCGTTTGCAAGACAGGAAGCATATTTGTGGAATGACAGGTGATGGTGTAAATGATGCCCCAGCACTGAAGAAAGCTGACATAGGCATCGCAGTTGCAGATGCTACTGATGCTGCACGGAGTGCTTCAGACATTGTGCTCACTGAGCCAGGCCTCAGTGTCATTATTAGTGCTGTGCTAACAAGTCGTGCCATCTTCCAGCGAATGAAGAACTACACGGTACATGAACAATTCCCATCAGCTAACATCAAATATGTCAAGACAATGTTAGCTTCCACCATAATTCTTAAGCAGCAGATCTGTGACTAAGCAGCTATGATGGGTGGGTTGAACTTTGCCTGCAGATCTATGCTGTTTCTATAACTATCCGTATTGTGGTAAGTACAAACAACAGAGCTCAGAGGAATGACCTCAATTTGGTAATGCTTCTCTGAATACATAGGGGAGTTACAGTGGCAGTAACAGCATTGTCAGCTCCATCTCCCCGTTTTTTCTCTACACATGTACTTTTATTGTGCATCTCTGCTGCTCTTAGCAAGTGGTGCTATAGAACAATACTACTGTAGCCATGTTATATGTTTTGTGCTTCCTGGTGAGATGACACAATTGTTGGGTTTCAGCTAGGATTTTTGCTGCTGGCATTGATTTGGAAATTTGACTTTTCTCCCTTCATGGTGCTCATCATTGCCATCCTTAATGATGGTATGTTTCCATCTACAGCAAGGATTATCATTTTCAGAATTCTACTGATCGCTCCAGTACAGAGATGCTACCCCATGTTTGATGAAACTCTGGAGGTTGAACATTAGTTGGACACAGTTAATTCTTGCCTTAAACAATTATCAATCTCTTCTGTGCACAGGTACTATTATGACCATTTCAAAAGATCGAGTAAAACCTTCTCCATTGCCAGATTGCTGGAAGCTGAAAGAGATTTTTGCAACTGGGATAGTCCTTGGTGCCTATCTCGCTATGATGACAGTCATATTCTTCTGGGCCATACATAAAACAGACTTCTTCTCAGTATGAAAACTGTTTCTAGACACTCTGACCATCTTTTGATCACAGAGAGCATGCAATGGGTAGTTAATGTTCACTGCTTTATTTCCCAGAAGAAATTTTTTCCTGGTTCACATGGATATTCTGTAGTAGCATTTTGATGTGAATTCCACTGGAGGGTGGATGCAGTCACACTTTCATGTACATCCAATTGGAGGCAACCTCAAGGAGGAGACATCTGCTGTCTACTTGCAAGTCAGCATTGTTAGTCAGGCCCTCATTTTTGTGACCCGATCCCACAGTTGGTCATTTGTTGAGCGACCCGGCCTCTTGCTTATGAGTGCTTTTGTTATTGCCCAATTGGTAGGTCATTCTCATCTGTTGACCTCCATTTTTTCTTGGTTGGAGATCTGTCAGAGGTCAGAGGAGGTTGCTGTTCTTTTCCATGTAGACTGAACATGTTCCCCCCCTTCAGCAGATACTGTCATGATGTCTGATGAGTGCTATTTGGAATAGAACTGCAGATAGCAACATTCCTTGCTGTGTATGCAAATTGGGGATTTGCCCAAGTCCAAGGTATTGGATGGGGATGGGCAGGAGTCATTTGGCTTTACAGTCTTATTTTCTACCTCCCCCTTGATCCCATCAAGTTTGCAATTCGCTACATCCTGAGTGGGAAGGCATGGGACAATATGCTAGATAGCAAGGTAACATCTCCTCCTCTGAAAGCGTTGCCAGATTAGACATGCTTTGCACTAATATAATGCAAGAATCATTTGTGCAGAAACTAGCAGTGTCTGGCAAGCATTTTATGTCCACCAGTGCAGAGAACAAAACTATTTAAGAATGAATTCTGAAGTTCCAAGTGTATGCTGTATCATTGGTGCAGACTGCCTTTACGAGGCAAAAGAATTTTGGCAAGGAAGCACGTGAGGCACAGTGGGCCACAGCACAACGAACTTTGCATGGTCTCCATCCACCTGAATTCAAGGAACCGAGTGCTCTTGCTGGCTCCAAAGAGACTCTCGGTGGTATGGCTGATCAAGCTAAGAGACGTGCTGAGATTGCCAGGTCCACTCACCTCTTGCAATTTTTCAGCTGCAGTTTATGAACATGTGCTTCCCCTACAACCTTTATTGTTAAAAGATGCTAACATCTCCCAACAGCACAAATGAATCTGTAGCATGTGAGGATGGTACATTGATGCTCTTTGACCTGCTTTGCTATGAATATCTTTACGTTGCAGGCAATGTCCTTAGCACAATATGCAAAGCATTAGGTGGTAGGCAATGTTTGCTATGGTGTATATTTTACATAGCTGATGTGATTGAGGGTGGTTACAGGTTGCGAGAAGTGCACACTTTGAAGGGCCATGTAGAGTCAGTGGTGCGCTTGAAGGGCTTGGATATCAACACAATTCAACAGTCGTACACTGTCTGAGGGGGTGGGCATCTTTCTTGTGTTGTTACTTTTGCTTGCACTCAGCTGGTTTAGAAAGCTGGACACAGAGTACCATGTTTCTTTCAGACATGGCATTATGTACATAGCCAAGTGACATTATGTAGTTACCTTTGGGAGGACAGATGAACATGCTGAAAATTGTGAGCGTTTTAAGAGGTGGAGTTGCAGTTTGGGGTAGCATAGGTGCTCAATAACAGAAGGAAGATATTGACAAGCTTGCAATTGGTTATTGTTATTCTTCTGGCTAATGTTCATGTGACTTGCAAATGTGAAGGCCATCTGATTCTTCCAAGACATAACAAGGAAGGGGATTGCAAGGGCTGATTATTTCATCAATTGTTGTTGAAGAAAAGAAGAAACCCTGTCAAAATCAGGCTTGAAGAAGTTGTGGAAGAAGGAAAACAGTTTGGGAAACCTGTAAGCAACACACAAGTTGTGATTGAGAGGGAGGTCCAAGGAGAGAAGATAGACCACCTTAGACAACTGTCTGCCAACATACAAAGGTACCTATAAACTGGGAACTGGTGGCAAAGCAAAATGCTTTAATGAACAAAATTGGAGTAGTAGACCATAGTGATGGTTAGAGAAACTGGAAAATTGAATGTCCTTTGTATTTGCTGAATAGGCACATTGTACTCTGAAACACAATTTTTCTCCAATAAAACAATTACACAAAGTAGCAAAGATTTGCTCCCAAAAAATCACTGCTTTGAATGTGTAGAAGGTCCTGTTGATGCTCCCATGGATAAAGGGTATAGATTTCAGTTTTTGAAGTGTACAAATCAAATTGTGCAGATCTTGTTTTGTGAGTTGTTTCTTCTCGTGGAGTGTCATGATGATTGTAACTCAAGCAAAATGTTTGTGTCACATCACAACTGACACCTTGAGGATAATTTTATCCCTCTCTTGTAGTAAAGACATTTGAATGTTTACACCAATAGGCTGACAACTTTTTTCATTGATGTGTCAACATGGCATGATGAACAAAGGGCTTTGGAAAATTTCTTGTAACCAAAAAAGTGGGACATACAAGGTTCTGTAGCCTTTCTCTTAAATTTAAAGAAATGCCATGCTCATATCAATTAAATTACTTTGTGATTAAGAACCAACAGCATCCAATTTGGAGTCCTTATTCACCAAACCACGAACAACAATAAACTGCATACAAATGATGGATCAGCACAGTTCGATCATGGTCCTTTGGTTGTGGATTTCTATCAACATACTCAATGTCCCCTTACTCTCCTGTTAGAACTCGTAGTGCTTTATGAATCCAATCAAGATATGGAGATGATGCTTAACAAACAATTATCAACTTCATCGGCAAAACTCCTACAAATCTTCTACTACCCAAATTCTCCCATGAAATAAACAACGTTCGGAGCTCCCAAAGATAAAGATATTTGACCCTCCCCATGAATGATCAAGACATGACTCAAGTATATCAAACTTGAGTAGAGAAATCCACAATTGACTAGCCAAATAATCCTCTAGAGCCTCTCATCCCCTCCATTGTTTATCCTTAAAGACTCTCCATAAACTAAACATTCTGCTTCCCAACAGGGCAATGAAAATCTTGGAAACAAAAACATAATATCAACAACCAATTTCAGGCATTCAACCCAAAATACGCAAACTCCAAAACCAAAGATCCTGCAACAAAAACAACAATTATCAAACATGGTTAGTTTAGAGCAATGTTGCTATTTTGTAGTTCTGCCTCCTCATCTTGTTCCATCACTCATGCAATTCTCATCCACACAGAAGAAAAATAAACAACTTAGTGCTAGTTCCTAACCTTCTGCACTTCCTTCACACCATGGTTATCATCTACAGAAATGCTTTCAAATCACAAGCACTCCTTTGTTCTTCCAAGCTTTTCATCCATTTCTTTGCACGACTTGCTTCATGCTATTGTTGGTGATGGGTTTAAGTCCTAAGGTTTTTAATGCTTCCCATTGTGTGTTTTGTGCTTTTGGGTATTGTTTTTTTGTTTGGACTTTGATCCTTTCTATTTTTGTCTCTTATTCCTTTGTCGTGTGTTATTTATTTATTTATTTACTAATTATTTTTTAAAATCTGAATTTTGTGGGAATGATCATCATAACCTTAGCCAAGTTGCAATCCAACTTTTTTTTCAAATTAAAATTAAAATTATCTTGTTTTAAATAAGTTCAAGTTTGTTAAGTAGGTAAATATAACTTTATAAATATAAGCTTGGCCTTACATTTTTAGGCAAGTTATTATGTTTAATTAGTTGTACATAACTAATATTATATAATTTTTACTTTGAATTATGTGAATTAATTGAACAAACTAATATTAAACCCAAAAAAAAACTAGTTATGTGTAATGGAGAGGGAAACCATATCTTTAAACTATACCAAACCAACTCTGATTTATTTTTTTAAATGATCAGAATCAAATATTTTTAAAATCCAAAAAAACTAGACTCAAAACCGGACTGGAGGTTCCATAAATAATAATAATGATAATAATAATAATATTATTATTATTAAAAACAACAAAGTCCTAGTTTTTCCGAACTGCGATGTCTTTTTGTTTTTGGGTCACAAGTTTGCCCTAATTTTACGTACTGCGCTCCTCGTCGCCCGTTCAAATCGGTTGTTCCAATTGTCCAATCTCTGTGTCGCAGCAAAATCCATCACCTCGGCCGGATTTCATTGCAAGCATCTGGATTCTGACGTCGAGAACGATATCTGGAAATTACTACGGAAGGCGAGGAGGAAGTAATTTTATTTTCTTTCTTTTGTGTGTTGGTGATCTTCATCGGTTGGAGAACGGTGGGGAAGAAGGAAAGTTGCAGCCATGTCTATCGAGGCGCAGAAGCAGATCCGTGAGAACACTATGGTACTTAGTACTTTTTACCTCCTGCCGTTCGTCTTATTGTTTCTTCAGTGCTTGTCGTATGATGAAGTGGCCGAGTGTTTTTACGCTCTTGTACTCCTTAACGGTGAAAGCCTGTTCCCATTCTCGGCGGAGACATGTAATATTGTCCATGCTTTTGTGAGGAAGCAATGTGTCGAAAATACCTCAGCCGGCCGGTTTTTCCCGGCGTGTTTCTTTCTTTCTTTCTCTTCTTGTCTCGTTCTTCAGTCCGAATTCAGACTCGCAGACCCGTTTGCACCACCTCAATGCACTCATACGGCGTTGGTTGGAATACTGGACTGCAGTGTCGATGACAAACAAATGCAGTAATAAAATTGCGTCAAAAGAAGCATATCCTTTGCTGATGACTACAAGACCCTAGAATTCGTGATGTACCCTAAGTTTTGCATTTCTCTGTACACAATCCTGTTTCTTCTGCAAGGACTTGGGGATTAGCTTAGGTCATCTTTTGCATTGATTAGTGAGGATATTCGCTTGCTGTTCTTATTGGCAAGCTTTTCTTGCTTTTGTATTTGGTGTATGTGTTCAACAGGCCAATGACTCTCAATCATTTCTGTAATCATCTTATTGAATTGCCAGTAGTTCTCTATTTCTGAAACTCATGAATAGGTACTGCCATACGGGATGAAGGTGACACTCTTATACCATGTAAGAGAGACACTCACAAAGTTATGACTGCACTCATTCTTATTGTGTTTTGTGTTGGTTTGGTAGTAACTGACACAATGGTTCAAAGTGTAATTGTGGAATTTCTTATGCAAATCTATAGATATGTTCATGATTGGACTCCAGCAGTATAAGAAATTGTATCAAAATTCTTTGTCCAAATATTTTCTGCAAAGCCCTATGTTCGGTGGTAGATTGCAAGTCTTTAGTTAGAGTCAGTACAAGCCATAACAGCAACAAAAACGGTTCATAGAAATTTCTTCAGAAATGTTGTTCTTTCACATCTGTGAGAGACTGTGTTAGCTCTGTACATTTTAACAGTTGAAAAAGAATACCTGCAAGCCTTCGTACAAAACGCAGACATATGTTCACCACTACTATTGTCACCTTGGCAGGAGCTGCATGAGTTTCTGAAGGACTTGACAGACTGGGAACAGACTGTGAAGATTAAGGAGAAGAAGCTGGCCAGTGGTACCACGAAGGACAGTGTATGCACCTCTCTCTACCAGTCCCTTTTCAATAAGTACAGCATTGGACTGTATTTGGGTTAAATGGTCTCCCTTCATATACCAATTTCTCTGAGATTGTGCTTGATGTTCTTTCAAATGTTTGCTATGTTACAATCCACATGCAGGGCCTGCTGCCTGTTAGGGGCCAAGCACAAATCACTCAGGAAGTAGAGGATGATAAGGACACTGGTGGTGCTGGAGATGGCAAACCCTTGAAGAAAGCTGCAGGCTCATCAGGGCACACATATGATTACTTCAGGAATAAGTGGGATAACTTTGATGTAGTATGCATTGAAACCCTGGGCAGCCCTAAAACCTTCTCTTCTTCACTCCATGCTTCAAAGATCAATGACTATTGTTTACATGTATGATTAAAAGAGGTCTCACCAGGCACATGAATTTATTCTGTTTTGTTGTACACATTGTGTTCAGTAGGAAGCAGCATTGAAGGAGGTGGATGAAGAGCCTGCAAAGACAGCTCATTCACAAAAGCCAACGCAATCGGTGAAGAGGAAGTCAGTGAATACAAAGGGAAAACTTCCAGACATTTCTCAAAAGCCCACCACTTTGCCAAAATCATCTTCAAATAAGAGCCCCAGTAGTCTGGGTGCTGCAGCAGCAACCATTGATCGTATGTCAAATGTGTTTGGTCTTGACGAACCTGTCCCAGATGCATGGTCAGAGAAGGACCTTGTATGTACTCTGAATCTCCATTATCTACTAATGGATTAGTGCAGCATATTTCTCAAATAAAATTTCAACCTGAGGTTCTTTTCAGAGCTTGGTGGAAATGAACAGCGCTGTCTGTTTTCAAATACTCAATGTTTTCTGTTCAACTATCAGGAGCTCTGATGTATGGCAGTTGTTGCATGTCCAGGGAAATAAGTATTTCAAAGAGGGCAAGTATGTACAAGCAATTGATTGCTATTCTCGGAGCATTGCTTTGCAGCCCACTGCAGTTGCATTTGCAAATCGAGCTATGGCTTTACTCAAGATAAGAAGGTGAAACTCCATACATCCTATTTCATCTTTGTGTCAGGGTATTTAAGATGCTCCAGCAAGAGGTCCAATCAGTACCATTTTGGCAAAGGATGTGCTTGAGCTTGCATCTATATGACAATGACACAGGATGCATTATTGTTGTCATTAACATGTGCTTCTGAACCAGATATGCAGATGCAGAGGTGGACTGCACAGAAGCCATTGAGCTCGATGATCACTACACAAAGGCTTATTCTCGTCGTGGCACTGCACGCAAAGAGCTCAAGAAGTACCTTGCTTCTGTGGAAGGTGTGGCAATGACTATGGCTTTGATTAGCTTACTTTGCAAGTGACCAGATTTCACCCTGTTCCACTGGAAATGTTGATGTCCTTTGACAGTGTAGTTGACAACATGGCATGGTTCCTTGAGTTGTCAACTTAGATGTCAGACTTAAGTTACACAACTGTAATGATGGACAGATTTTGAGTTTGCCCTACGCTTGGAGCCTGAAAACAAAGAGCTGCGAAAACAGTATCTTGAAGCCAAGGAGACCTATGAAAAAGTGAGTTTCCCTCTTTGCAGTCTTTCCCAATCAGTCTTTGTTTTTGTTCATATCTGGTTTGATGATTCAACCAGGACCTTCATGACAGCTGCATGATTTAGCCCCCTTGGTGCAAATACTCATATTACCCTATGTCATATGAAAGGAATGAGGATGTAGTGAGCAGAAGGTTGTGTGTTCATCAATCTCCTCTTAGGTCTTTGGGTGCCAACTGATCTGCCAGGGTATCTCACCCTTTTTATCAATGGTTCCAGTGATTTGGTTAGGTTGAGAGATGGGGCAAGGTGTTTAAGAGCACTTGGACCTCTTTATTGGGCAGTGCAAAACCTGTAGGGTTATCCCATTTGTGCAAATAACAATTGTTGATTGCACATAAGTCTCTTGAGTGCCCGCCGACATCATGATTAGCCTTCCCATTGCTTCTCAAAATGCAACAGGAACTCAGTATGCTTATGTTTATATAATGGTTTTCTTGAAATTTTGGGCTGATCATTAATACTTATGTACACCCCCTCTAGAGATCTGGTGAAGTCAGTAGGGAGTCATGGCAGCTTGTCACTGCGCATGGTCTGACAATTTGTGAGTGACACTCATAAGGTTATGAGCACCCTCATTCTTGTTGTTGTGCTGGTTTTGCTGGAACTGATAGGACAGTTACTCCTATGTGTTGTTGTGAAGTTTTATCTATAATCTCATAGATATGTTGGCCTGCAGGAAGTAAAGGCAATGCCAGTCCAAAAAAAAGTTCCTTTGCTTGTCCAAGAAATCAAAGAAACACCAAATCTTCCACAAAGATCATCAACACAGGAGTTGCTAACTTCAATACAGGAACCTCCTACCTCTGCACCTGCAAACCCACTTGTTGATCTAAATCCTGCAGACAAGAGTTCAAGAAGTCCTGTGGAACAAATGAAATCTGCTCTTCCTGCTTCTGGACAGAGTGTTCTTCATCCTAATTCCAATCCCCTCCACCCAAACTTATCAGGCATTCTGGAAACTGCACCAGCAGTGACAAGCCTGCCTGATGCCTCTGTTTCTGTCCCAACTGTTTCAACAAGTCCTTCAGTTGCAAAGTCATCTACAAAATTGGAGGGCCCTAATAAGCAGGTAGCAAGGACTTTCTGTTTTGTTTTTATCACTAGAGTGGAACTATATGTTAAGATGGTGATTCTCAGGTACACTGAAGGCTTCCTGGTACAGATGTCAATGAAAGATAAGTTATCAAAATATCTGATCAAAGATTTGTGATGTGTGCAATGCACAGGCCAAAAGAGTGGACAGTGCACTTGCTGCTGAGGTGGTCTTATCCACACAGGCAGCAGCTGCACGTGCAGCAGCGAATGTAACAGCTGGGCTGGCAAAGAACCTGGTCAGTCCCAAGACCTCATATGAATTTGAGGCTGTGTGGAAAGGATTATCTGGAAATCGCTCCTCTCAGGCGTATCTACTAAAGGTCCCCATCCTTCCTCTTTAAAGATTTTGGTTGATTTATGCTAGTCTGAAGGTGAATTCAAGGAACCATACTGATGTTTGGCCCAATGAGGTGTTCTCATGTTCTTTGCAAGTTTCTTGACATTAGCATAACACTTCATTGGCTAAATGCATCTTCTTTTCTCTTAGGACCTTCACCATCTGGTTTGTTGGAGTCTACAGATTATGGATCCACTATCATTGCCAAAGCTGTTCAAGGATTCTTTGGGGGCACCATTGTTGATGGAAATTATCCAGTCACTTCCTCTCCTCCTTCAGTGAGCTCCTCCCCCTTCAGCCTGCATAGAACCATTGAGGCTTTTCTGATGTTTAGCTCTCTTCCATTTGCAGACCTATCTCCTTATCTGCATCCATTTTTGGTGATGCAACTTGTTTCTCTGTTGCCATATTCCTCCTGCAGAGACAATGCTGGTTTGGTGGTCAATATACTGGAAAACTTGTCAAAGGTTGGACGATTCAGTATGACAGTAATGTTCCTGACTGTCAAAGATAAAGCTGGTAAGTTTGTCCATTGGATCTCTCAGCTTCTTGCAGACACAGCTATTGATGCATTTGTAGTTGAGCGATTTCTCTCATACCAGTGTCTTGGATCTGTATGGCAGTGATACGTCAGCTTTGGGACAATGTGCTTGCATCTCCCAATGTTTCCGAGGAAGAACAAGCTCGACTTGGAGCACTTAAACCAAAATATCGTCTTCAATAGGAAAGCTTAGAACTTAACCTGGAAAAGTCCAGATGCATATGTGGAATATCATGCAGTCCACATGATACGTCAATGTCTGATACTGTAATCCCGCTGGAATGTACTAACAACAAACTTTAACAACAGACAAACTTTGACAACAAACCCCAGTACAATTCAGTCCGGAAAGCAGGCGGTGCAAAATGATATCTGCTTGAGTTCAAGCATTCACTGGTGATAAACTATGGTAGGGTGCAATTATATATACACAGGTAGGAGATCGTCATTACAGGTTGACTACAAAAGCAAATAAAATATGGAATGAAGTGTTTCATATGCAGATGGGATAACTTCAGTGGTTTTTGTATGGGCTGGAGTACACAGCAACAGTACATGTCCACACTCTTTGGATGAAATGTGATGGGGCTAAACCATTGGCAGGACTGTAATTGGAGGGCAGGGTGCATAGTTGTCTTACCAAATCATGGACAGGAAAATGGAGAAAATGGAGGTCAGGGTGCTTTGTGTGTTCCCAAGGACACAAAAAGTTTGAAAAGTTTTCAGAACTTTGTGAGCCTTAAATACAAGTTTTCTTTTATAACTAAATGACCCTCCCAACTAGTCACTTACACTGAATTGAGTATGGATTCCCACAATAGAGCATACTGACTGGCCACAGTTTTGGATCCAAACCCACCACACTAATTAACTGCAATAAACAGCCTATTCTCCTTAGTTACCCATATAAGTTCCCGATAGAGGTTATACAGTTCATCTTCTTCATGAATGCAGTTCTAACATGAATACTACAAGATAGACCTTAAGGAGCTGAGTCCAGTATCTCAAAGTCAGAAAATGGAGATCCTGGATCCCGCCACTCTGCCCAATCTTCTGATGCACTGCTGTCTCGTCTGGAGGTGAGAAAAGGAAGCTCTTTGAGGGTAGAAGGCAAAGGCAAAGGGTCTTCTTGAAAGTAAGAGTCCCCTAAAGCTGCTTCAGCACTGAGTCTCTGAGCTGGATCATACACGAGAAACTTCTTGAGAAACCGAAGTGAAGATGGAGATGCATGTGGAAGTAGCTTCCGGAATGGAAGTGGGGCCCTTTCATCATGGAAAGAAATCTTATCAAAATCACGCAATTGAGAAATTCCTGGCCAGACTTTCTCATTCGGCGCACCCAGCACGCGCACCACCCTGCTCAGCTGATCAATATCTGTAATCCCAGGAAACAGAGGTTTCCCACCTAAGAGTTCAGCAAAAATGCATCCCACTGCCCACATATCCAAAGCTTTCCCATACTTTCTTGCCCCATACAACAATTCTGGGGCCTTGTACCAGAGTGTTCCAACAAAAGGGCTCAATTCAGAATTCTGATCCCCAATCTCACTTGAACTAGTTGAATCAATCCCCTTTTGCTGGCTGTGAACACCAGTTTCATGGAACCTGAAATCATAACCCATATCACTGCGATTCAATCTTGAAGGCATCCCACTTTCAGGCTCCCCTATGAGGACTTGGCTCCCAATCCCTGTCCGTCTTTCCCCATCAACATTGTCATTCTGTCCACCATGTTTCACATACGAGTCATACACATCTGGAGGTCTATACCATCTCGTCTCTACTGCAAAGTTCCAATCCTCAGTCCCATCGATTTGATTGCAGCCAGCAGCCTCTCGGAGACCCTCCAGGTTTGATCCATGCTCATCAAAACACCCATTTAAGCCATTGCCATCTTCCCTAGCAACATCACCAGACCAATTTGCATTGTTCCAGTTCTCATTTCCTCCATGATGCCCCTCACTCACATCATCAGCAGATCCCCCATGTTGTCGGGATCCATCCCAAAAATGCACAGTTTCCCCCCGCTGCTGCTTTTCTTCTGCAAGAACTGATGGGTCCTCTTCACTTTGAAACTCTTTTGTGAATCCAGTTACATTCTTGTCCACACTCCCAGCCAAAGCCCAAGTGGTACCCTGTCCTTTCTCCACACCTAACGTTATGCTTTTGCTTCCAGATGTATCTAGTGCAGGGTCCAATTGCAGATTTGCTGGAGGAAGTTCTACATGGTTATGAGAACCAGCATAATCAGGATTTGTTGGAACATGGGCATCTCTTTTCTGCACACCAGATCTCCCATGCTTCCCATACAAAATTCTGTTCCGGACAATCTCCAGTTCAGTTATCTGTGCATCTATTTCCATGGCCTCCACTGGGTGTTTGTCATCCTCCACACCTGAATTACATTCTCCAAGGGGTTCATCTCTTCTGAATGCTGGAGCCACCTCCTCAGTTGCACTTTCATACTTATTTGCTTTCCTTCTCTTTGATTCACTACCTGTATCCAGCTGCTGAGCTACATTGCCATGGGTGACACAGCTAAAAGAAGCACTTCCTGATCCTGAGCACTGCTTACAATCTCCATGCCCAATCTCTACATCTCCACTTCCAGTGTCATTAGGTTGAAAGACATCCTTTTCCACATCACAGCAAGCATCTTCCTTGAACTTAGGCATCAGTTTTATCAAACCAGGATTTGCAGCACATATTTCATCACCCATGAGGGGCCTGATGCCTGAATCATTCATGTGCCTCTCATCCTGTTTCTCAACTGCAATTCCCTCATGATTGATCAAATCTGAACAGTTCACTGGCACTGAAGCCTCTTTTTGGTCTATATCTCGTAGTGCTGTTCCAGAAATGACCTCTTTGCCAACATGAGTGACCCCCTCCTCCCCAGTTGAAGTAGCTACAACCATCCGTGTGTCACCCTTTCCATTGCGTGAAGGACTCAATCCCTGTAAGGCCAGAAAGAGCTCAGAGTTGAGACATAGCCGCATATAACTCTCAAGATTGTTAAGTGTACAAAAAGGATTTTCAGGGCACTCATCTGTATTGTATACAAAAAGAGTCACAGCTCTTAGACATGCCAACTTTGGTACATGGGCGTCACAATCTTGCCTCACAATTTGAACCATTCACTGGCACTGAAGTACTAAAAGGACATCAGACATGCAAATGGGGAAAACATTTTTCCCTGACTCTGTTTCCTAGATGCGAAAGATGCCCAAAGAGATAGATCTGTCCCAGGATGTCTCTAATTATCTGAGACACCTGTGCTCCATATTAGCCGGAGACTGACTTTTTCCTACTTGGTTCGGGTACAACCAGGTAGGAATTTTTGTTATCCATATTTGCTAAGATGTATCCACAAATAATGCATCATCACACGTAAACAAATTGCTAGGGGCAGCAGCATAGGAACAGAAGTGAGACTCAGGCAGAACATCCTTACCTTGCCCTGTTTGTGGAGTATCCGACCTCGCCGCTT
This sequence comes from Sphagnum contortum, assembly GCA_963920785.1. Classification (NCBI taxonomy): domain Eukaryota; kingdom Viridiplantae; phylum Streptophyta; class Sphagnopsida; order Sphagnales; family Sphagnaceae; genus Sphagnum; species Sphagnum contortum. The sequence goes on from OY987281.1 coordinate 5,148,986, forward strand.
AATGAAGCTCCGGACTTTATAAAAGAAGTCATTATCTTTCTCTCGAGAAGATCCTAGCCCTACTTCAGTTAAATCCTCCTCTGTCAACACCCAGTCCCTCCGGCTTGATTCCTCAGATACGTCATCTACCCTGTCTACTCCTGCAAAATGGTTACTCCTCACCACATGAATTAGGTATCCTGCCTTCCCTGCTTTGCAACTGAGACTCCTGCAACCCCCAACCTGGAGTTTTACTTCACCATCTGGTCCATGCACCTGTGTCTTGTCATCCACACTCTCCGAGCACAAACACCCACAACCATCTTGTTCCAGTGTCTCCAGCCCTGCCAACATCATTGGTCCAAATCAGTATGTTGAACTGGGTTTTTGGACCAGAGTCACCCCATTTAAAGCCCTGGAGAGATTCTCTCCTCTGAAACAACAACACATTCAGCAGTGCATTATTTTCCAGATAGTATATGAACTAGGGATGAGCAGGACAGAGATGAAACAATGTTTGTGCAGGTGGTAGCTAAGAGACTTCTAGTGTAAAGTGGTATTATTTTATCAAGTAGAGGATGTTATGCAGAAAACCAAAACCATCATTAGGGCAACAAGGTGTTTTGACCTGCAGCAGAGGACAGTCTCAAATGCCCCCTGACCATAATGCCAACTGATCAAGTTGAAATTGCAAAAGTTACACATCACAGCAAGGTGAGATCATCTCCTACATGCAACAGTGTGTTCATGCTCCCATACAGTATTATTACCTTCTTCCTCAAAGGGGATGCAATCCTTAACAAAATAGTCTTTGAGAGTTTTGTGCGTTCCTCTAGGATGATGCTTCTTCCCTTCGCCTGCCAAGTCCACTGTTGAATTGAGTGAATCAGCGCCACAAATCCATGTGTTTTTGCACTCACTCCCCACATCACAGTTCATAGAGCTTGAACTGTTTACCTTCTCGGCATTGAAAAGAACCCCTTCATGACCTGTGATGGAACATCATTCCTAAGTATCAGTTGAAGCTTGGCTTGGAACAGAAAAAAATTAGGGCACAAGCTCAATCCAGAGTGCTCTTTATTTCACAAACTTATACTTCTGTCTAGACTCTCTGGTCCAAACTGAGGTCTGGAAAACACTATTGAGGTTTGAGTCTGGAATCACTTGCAAGGAGGCGATGAGCACTAAGTTACTATTGGGTTGGGCCTGAATGCAACCACCTGCGGTGCAGTCAAAAGCTCCAACCATGCATGGGTCAGATGGCCAATTGCTCCCCTCTTCATAGACTGTCCTCGCCTGGCCGAAGTCAGCAACCTTGAGGGATCCGTCCGCACCAACCAGCATATTGGAGGGCTTCAAGTCCCGGTGAAGAATCGAAGCCCTGTGACAAGCCGCAACCCCAGCCAGGATTTGCAACATCCAGCCCTTAATCTCCGACTCCCGCAGCGGCCTCTCGCTTTCTTGTATCACTTGCGCCAGATCCGTGGGCAGATACTCCAACACGAGAACGAGATTAGGCCCTTGTAGAAAATACTCGATCAGCTTCACCACATTGGGATGCGCTAACACCATCAACGCTTCCAGCTCACGGCTGGAGCATTGCGGATCTCGCGTCTCCTTCATAGCCACAATCAACCCGTCTACCTTCCGTCGCCCCTTGTACACTTCCCCAAAAGTCCCCTCCCCAATTCTCTCAAGCACATCGTACCTACTGAAAAGCTCAGGGTTTCCTTTCATGCCCCCTGCGAAGCTCCAATCACTATAACTCTCCATTCTCTCCCTACTCCCCCAACCCACCCCACCCCACCCACCCCCAAAACAAATCGATCTCGAAGCTTGAAAGCTTGCAGCGACGATACAAAAACCCTAAAAAATCTATCGTCACGATCTGAGCCCGAGAGCTTGCAAACAACATATGGAACTGGCAACAAACTCGCAGCAGCACCAGCAGCACCAGCAGCAAAGTACAAAAACAACTTTGGTAGATAAATTCTATCACTTCAAGGAAGCAAAATCAGAATTCTTCAAGGAAATTCTCAACTCGCGCACACCCATGGAAGAATCTCCACACCCGAAAGGGCGATGATGATGCTACCACATGGCGATCGAAAGGCGAAGAAAAGAAGGAATTGGGTTCTTTAGGTATTGTGTATTTTTTTTTCTTTTTTTGCAGGAAACGGGCAAAGTCTTCAGACAAGCCAACCGTTCTAAATTTCGCTTTGGTAGGTAGGTAGGTATGTATGTAGGTAGGTAGGTAGGTAGGTAGGTACCTGACCCCCCCCCCAACCCCTTTATCTTTTTCCTTGCTTACCTGCCTAGTCAGCAAAATATAGTATTTGGCGGTTCTTTACTTTTATAGAGAACCTAGGATTCCCATTGGAAGAAAAACAAGGGGTGTGTCAGACCGAGAGGCCTTGCCATTTACATTAAAAAAAGTATCTTCTTAAGGCAAAAGAAGAAGAATTATGGAAACTCAAATATTATTTCACCATGCCAAAATATACCCTAATCTTCAAAAAAAAAATCCCCTCTTAAAGAAACCAAAATCCTTCAAGATATTATTATTATAACTCTATAATAACTATAATCTCAAGTTTCAACACAAGCCAAAAATATCATCTTTCATATAAAAAATCCTCATATAAAAATAAATAGACCTATTATTATTACTTAGAGGGGCCAAATTCCCTTAAGCTACTATTATACTCTATAATGAATCTCAACACAATATCCTTTTTTGCCTTGGTACGCATGGCCAATAAATTCTAAACTTTCTCGGTTCATGGTTTCGGTTGTGATAAAATATTTTCTTAGAAATGAATGTCTCATCCCCCCATTCGGGTTCTAAAAATTAAATTAGAATCATCGTCTCGGTTTGTTTGGGTTACACGGGTTACTCACAACAACAATAAAGAAAATGAACCTGGTGGCGACACAAGGAGAGGATGGCCAATACTGAAAAGATAAGCATGTGAGAGTCATGTGAGAAGAGCATTCCAGGGAAGCTATTGATGTCAAGACTAGTGTTAGCAAGTTCCAGGGGAGCTATTGATGTCAAGACTAGTGTTAGCAAGTTCCAGGGAAGCTATTGATGTCAAGACTAGTGTTGGCAAGTTTTTTACTTCATGAAGTACCTCCAGTTCTGATTCTACTAGAGAAACTAGAGTGGTTCTGGTTTCACACATAAAACGGATTTTTTTTTACTTATATAATTTTAATTGTCAAAAGCATATTCAAACACTCTAAAAGGACTATAATGAATAACCGAATTAAAATAAATATTCAATTTTTTCTCAATAGTAAGCTTTTATAATCATCAATATATAATATGCATGCACAAAATTTTCAAAATGAATGGTTTTGTTTTTACATAAAATAAAGGATGTTCCAAGTTTTAATCCCAAGCCGACATTGGACTATCCATTGTTTACTATTCACTTTATAACCATTGAATCATCTTGGAATTACACCAAAAAAAAAGTTATTTAAATAAAATTCACAAATATAAAAACATTATGCATTTAATTTCATTATATTTCAATGCTAGTGGTGCAAAAAGGATACTTGAAGAATGGCTTAATAGTCCAATTGAATATCAAGGGGAATTTGAAGTTTCTCCTAGGGGGTCCCTCAAGGCAGTGTCATAAGCCCTTTAATTGCAAACTTTACACTAGATGGATTACAAAAGAGAGTAACTACCAGACAGCAGACTACTCATGTAATTATTTTTCAAAATCAAGAAGGTGCAAGATTTCATGTGAGTCAATAGAATTCTTGTTCCTTTGATAATAATTGTACCCAAAAACCATTGTTGCCTAATCATTTAAACTGTCTATTTGAAGCCTATCCTATCAAGAACTAGTTGTTTCATGCTACCCTATAGACCATGTTCAAGTCATTGTTTTATGAGCTCACCACTTCTTTTCTTCACATGTGGACTTGCTTGTTTTTTTTTTGTTTCCTCAATGCATGGTCATTGGACACATTGTATTAAGTCTTTTGATTTCAATTGCATATTCCCATGGGGTTCCCAAAGTCCTCTTTATTACTTTAACTAATTATTGATAAAAATAACTTCAATGTTGTTAATTTATAGTAAAGCTCAAAGGAAAAATAAAAAGTTGTTTTAGAAAGCAAGAATAAAATGTAGGCCCACATGACACCATTGTACACTCAATTGGTGTCAATTGTTGGTTGTGTCATTGTGTCCTTGAAGATCTCAAAACTTGTTTAGTTATATAGTGTTAAAAATATTTCATTGCTCCTATTTAGTATATGATTGAAAAGTTATAATATGCACTAGTGAGCACAAATTTCATATGTCAAGATTATTGTTCCTATTATAAAAAAATATTCATTTGCATAAACAATGATCCCCATGGAATGATTGCAATGTAATTGTTAAATACATCTCAAAAAAAAGATTATCGTTATAAAAGCAACTCCAATAATGACATTGTATATGGTTCAAACTTTGATGTGAAGATCGTTGGTGGAACAATAGATGTGCAATCCTTGCAAAACCAAATATAAGAAGAACTTGAGGACAATGATGGTGAGGAATGGTTTGTGAGCTTAATGTTTGATTAATTGCAACATGTAGCCATTTTTAATGTTCCACCAAGAATGAATCACGGTAGTTCTAAACTTGGCAAAATTTTGAATTTAAATAGTGCAAAAACCTTCTCACAAATTTTACTTACATAAAAAATCATCAAACAAAATGGACACTCCAAAAGTGTTAAAGAGTCACCAAAATTGTTACAACTTGATTAACAATATTGGGATAAGAAAAAATGTTAATAAAAGCGATATGGCACAATATGCACAACATAAAAAATAAATCTACATGGATAAACTTAGTTCATAATTAACTAATTATTCTCCTACAAAAAATAGACCCAAGCTTTGCAAAAAAAAAAAGTTACCAACAAAAATCATGAAATTAAAAATTCCTACAATTGATTTTACAATAAATGGGTTGCAAAGGACAAAGTGCATAAGCTCAAGATATTAAAATGCCCAAGTTGTACTCTAGTGAAATTTCTCATTGAGATTGTTTATTAAGCTAGTAATCGTTATAACACACATGCTTGACAAATGGAAGATTTCTAATCACGATGGATTGTATAATCATGTGGTAGAGATTTTGGTAGTTTAGATGACCCAACCTTTTACATTGAAAAGTTCATTTGATTTGTTTCAACCAAGTTGACTAAAACAATTAACATAATTTATGTGGATCAAGATAGTAAAAACCATTATGAGGGTTTTTTTGTTCCTATGGCCATTATATTACAATCTATTTTATTTATGATCATGTAATCATTAATGTTAAACACCGCCAAAAATCCTTGCTTTGTGATGTGTCCTATTGAAAGTAGGTTCTTGCCCAAGCTAAACACATAAAGAACATTGTCAATGTTCTTCAGTTCTCCATCAACAATGCATACATTCATTATACAATTTCTTGCTACAATATAAGGATGCCCATTTACAATGTTCACTTCTAATGGGGCATGGGATTTTTGAACTTTGTGTATTATCTCATTGCATCCAATAACATGTTTGGATGCTCTAAAATTTATGTACCAATGAGGATCTACATCTTTCCTATCCAAATATGCCTTTGTTACCTCGAGAATTTCACGTGAATTGGAGTCTTAATTTGGTTTAAACTTCTTACTAGCAAAATCATCATCCTCCATTATATTCATAGACATACATTAGAACATGATGAAAGCAAGTCCAAATGTTAATACTAGATGGGGAAAGGTTTGTTCTTCCAAAAAAATTGAAAAGATTAATTAAACATGTGAAACAAAAATAAACATAATAAAAGTGAAGCATTCATAAATGTATTAGAATGGTAAAAATGTTTAAGTTGTGATTGCTAATGCAATTTATAAATATTGTTGAATGGGAAAGAATACGACCATGGCATCCATGAAAAGATTGGTGACAACAATTTGGTGTTGCTTTGAATCAACATGTATTTGAGATAATTGATTTGAGCCAATTTGGAAAACAAATTGAAGATTAATCAAGATAGAGGTTTCTTGGGGACATTTGTTTGCATTGATTACTTGTATTGGAATTGGAAAAACAATCAATCCCTTCAACTTGTAAATGTAATTTCAAGATAAACATAGTTATCATAACATTATATTCAAGGCCATATATGATGAATCATGGATATGGCACACTTTCTTTGGGTTGCCATGACATAATAATGATGTCAATGTGTTTGAGTAATCACCATTTATTCTTGATATGTTTTGAGGTGAAGTAAATGATTTGACATTAAGAGTGAATGGAGATTTGGATATTCACATTATTTTATTTTTGTTGATGGGATTTACTAAAGATTCACGTAAAATGGAATTATTTCAAATTTGAACAATTTATGAATATTGAAATGAGATTTTTTCATCACAACCAAAGAATTATTAACATGCACAAGATTAGTTGATCAAAAGCCAACACTATGAAAAAAAAAGTGAATATTTTGTTTCAAGTTTCTTGTTTTAATATGAAATTTGCCAAATTTTGGTCCTTTGCAATCCATTTGGGAAGTGGTCATTTGAATTACCTTATTGCTTGGTATAAAATCTTGAAATTTTAATAACTTGCCCGGGTGACCTATTATAATCTAAGTAGGTTATCAACACTAAAATGCTAAACATGCTTATGATATAAAATGTAAATATAGAAACGTAAAATAAAATAAATAAAAATCTATATTTAAAAATCTTATAATTGATTAATAGTTGGCAGGATAATTGATGGCTACCAAACAATTATTTGATAACACTCCGTTATGCATGATCAATAGTTGTTACCCAATAAATATCGATAATTTAATTAACACTCAATTTTTTTGGTATTGATAACTTAACCGACACCTCCAGATTCTAAACAGAAAAACCTACTTGAAAGTTATGAAGTGCCTTAAAATGAAGCACAAATGTTGAGACATTTTAAATCACTTAAAATGAAGCACATATGAAACCACAACTATTGAAGTGGGAGGTAGTACAAACGATGTGAGAGTGGGAGATCATGAAAACATACCCTTAGATCTTCCAAGCAACAGAGTTATCCATAAACTCAAGGTGTCTTCACCCTATCTTTGGGCCTGCTTTCACCCTGTATCACCCTTTTTCAGTGGTATTTGCAAAGTAATGAAATTTGATTAAATCTCAGTATGAAATGCTGAAACTCGGCATTCAATGCACAAGGTTCAAGAGTAATTGTATAGGTAGGAGCAGTGAAAATATATTCAGCAGCAGTGGGAGCGCTCGGGAAAAAACAAAGACAAGATGAAACTTAGTTTATCACCAAAATTGGTGGAAAAACTAGTTTGGGTCCCAAGTACTTGGTTTTGTAAAATTTTCATTCTCAGTTATGCGTTTGATACCCTATTATGCGAGGTGTTCTCACACCCTAACCATGTGACTTTGTGGATAACTTCAATGTTTAGCCATTTTTTCCCATGGATCATCAGCACTTGAGCTACATTTAAAATTTCATCAAAAACACAAATGATAATCGATAACTTGCAAGTTGGCCATGATCTTGCATAGTTCAACTTCGACTTGATGCTTCAAATTGCCATGATTGCAAGAATAGAGTCAAGAACAATTAAACATCCTACAGTATAAAGATAATTACAATTTATGACAATCTCAAAAAGGAACACAATTCGTCAATGATTATAACCAAAAAACAATTAAGGACATTTGCCAATTTAGTTCCCTAGGGTAAAGAGTACCATAGTCCTTGAATGAATTTGGCAAGTGTCTGTTGAAAAAGTAATATATTTGGAATTTTAAAGTTTCAACATTGGATTTTTGAACTTCTAAATTTTCCCATACAAGAGTTCATCATTATATATGTCATGTCTCAAAATTGTGTTTGTTCATGGTCATGTAAATGTCGAAGGGAAAGGGGTTAAGTAAATAGGTTTGAAAGAGATAGGTTATTAATTTTATTTTAATATAAATAACATGAAAAGACTCATTAATTTAATTTTTTATATCCATGTATGGATGGGTAGGGGAAATGAACGAGACATTTAAGCTTGGCAAGAGGTAGGTTCAGATGGCAAAAAAAACATTATTTTTTTAAATATGTACATGAGTTTATTGCTTTTTGGCTTTCATGGTTGTTACCACTAGTCAATTTTATTTATTATTATTTTGTTGCTATGGTGGCTAATTAGTTGCAAAGGAATGGGAGGGTGGTACAACAAAAATAATTTTGATTGGGTTGATTAACAAAAGAAAATTAGCTTTCATTCTAGATGGGTAGAATAAACAAAAACATTACCAAGAATTTCATGGGCAACATTAAAAAATACATTTTCAAGTTCTAACATTTCATTTTTGGGGACCATTATGCAACTTACAAAATAATATGCTTAAAGAATAGTTGGAAAAAAGGTTAAAGAAACTTTTGGAAATCAACTTGTAGAAAGGGAAGCATGTATAGAGGAAAAGGATGTAATACCTAAACCTATTTCATAGGCTATTTCATAGGGGAAGAAGGAGATTTATAGTAGGATGGAGTAGATAATCATATGAGCCACACATATAGACATCAAGATATGAATAACTATGATTTTCATCTATAAATATGATTTCATCCTTGTTGTGAAATTTTAGATTTGTGGTATTTCACATCATCGATGTTGTGAACTCTATTGATATTACAATTTTAGTTCATGAAATTCACTTTCATCCACATGGTAAGATTCTTGAACATAGATAGATCCATCCATTTGGTGTGGTTCATTGTGTCATGAATTTCATCCATATATGTGAGTTAACCAGACCTCATAAAATTTGGCATTCTATAATTAAAATTTGGCATTGGCCAAAAATAAAAACTCAAAGTTGCCAAAATTAAGTGGGTATAAGTAGTAGTAGTTGTAGTAATAATAGGCAAATAATCTTTGGAGAGTTGGCCTACTCCTTAAAAGAGGGAGGGATCTTTTAGGTGTAGGAATCCTCACTCTCCTATGCCTAGTGACCTATGTAAGCTTAGGCTTTGAGAATAGGCCTACTACTTAAGAGAGGGAGGGATCTTTAGGTGTACACATCCTTCCTCTCCTATGCCTAGTGACCTATGTAAGCATAGGCCTTGAGAATAGGCCTACTCCTTATGAGAGGGAGGGATTTTTAGGTGTACAAATCCTTGCTCTCCTATGCATAGTGACCTATGTAAGCTTAGGCTTTGAGAATAGGCCTACTCCTTAAGAGAGGGAGGGACCTTTAGGTGTACACATCTTTGCTCTCCTATGCCTAGTGACCTATGTAAGCTTAGGTCCATAATAGTATTTCCCTCATGGTTTACGATGCTCATGATGAAGGCCATTCCCAAAATGTAACGCTGGATTCAACCTCACCCTAGGACTTAAAGGCCTTTTTCAAACGTCAAAACGTTGCAAATGATAGCGGCAACCCTTGAAATTCACATTCTCATGTTAAAATACACACACTGCCAATTTTGCCAAAATTACCCAAAGAAAGTTGCCAAAATTAAATTAATTTTGGCAAAGTTGGCATTTGCCACAAACTATGGGGTCTGGAGTTAACCCTTGTAAACAATATTCATTTTTGAAGTTCAAGTTTATCCATATTGTCAAAGTTCATACACATAGTTTGTTTCATCCATATAACCTATATTGCTATTTGTGTGGTGAATTTAATACGTGAACAAGGTTTCACACATCATCAAGTATTACCCATACGGCTAATTAATTGTTCCATGCATTTAATTTTATACATGTATATCATTATTTTGAAATTATTGCAAATTTCATTCACAAAATAAGTTCATCAATGTGGTCATATTCATCTATCTACAGACACTTATGATTTTTGTGGTCTATCCATGAACAATGCTTTGTGCACTTAGTATCTTTCATGGTTTACATCAATATAAGGTTTTGTTTCATCCATGTGGTCAAGTTTCTTTTCCTAACAACCCCCTTTTCTTTCTTTCTTTCTTTCTTTCTTTTATTCCTTCCCCCACCAATTTCAACTTTTTCTTTTCCTTCCTTCACTTTTTTTTCACTCTTCCTTATGCCCTTGCCCCTCACATTTTTCCTCGTGAACAAATAATAATATGATCTTTGCATGTCCCCTTATGTTCCCTTGTAGTTCCCAATAACATGACCAATTTTATCTTCTAGCATTTGCCCATAATTCTATCCTTTTACCATTGGCAAGTTGGATATGAAAGAACAACAAAAAACTCATATGCCTTTCTTATCAACTAAAGTGGAGGGGATAGGTTATTGTAGGTATCTCCACCACACACACAAAAATAAAATTTAAAATATTACCATATAAGTATATTTCAAATTAATTTTTTTGTGAAATTTCATCATATGTCAATTTCATCATTATCATTATTTTAATAATGTATGAATTGCACAAGTCATTTGTGTCATTTATATGTGATAATTTTACCAAATTGCTTAACCTTAATGTTGAAGTTCAAGAAGATTATAAATGATAATGTTTTAGTAGGTGAAAATTAAATCTCATATTCTTAAAATAATGAAAGTGGAAATGATTTTATGGGTAATTTATATGATCATGTATTATTAATTTTTAGTACCTTATTATTATTATTTCTAAAATTTCATCCACACATAACAATATTCATTTGCATTGAAAGTCTCATCCAAAAAATTAGGTTTATTCACATGGTGATATTTCATCCAAAAACGATATTTCATGTATTTGGTAAAATTCATTGCAAATGTTTCATCCATATTGTCAAATTTCATTTATTCAACAACATTTTTTTTTCAATCATGACCCTTCATCTCTTTCTAGTTCCCACCCTCTCCTTTCCTCTTCCTCCCTCACCTTCCTCCATTATTTCTATTATAATTTCTTCCCCCATCCCAAAGTGACCAACTTCAATCCTTTTACTATGGTTGGCTTTCTTTCATCTTTGTTCATATTATTTTTCCCACTTAGGAAGTAGATGAAGGGTTTTGTTTCTTTGATCACCTATAGCCTTCATTACCAAAGTACCTAGCCTTAATCAACAAGAAGGTGCTTAATTTTTTTTAAAAATTTTTATTCACATTTGTTAATAATATTAAAACTATTTTATAATTTGAAATTATACAAAATAATGAAGCTACATTATCTTGTGGTCAAATTCAACATAAATCAATCACAAATTGAGATGTCAAAAAAATTCAGAAATTCCAAGGGCGAAATGTTGAAAGTGTAAGAAATTCCAAAACAATATTGGCTAATTTCTTGAAATTTTCAAAATTAACAAATGTGAAAGCACAATAATTGTTGGATATTTCAAGAAATTAGCCAATATTGTTTTGGAATATCCAACAAATTCAAGAAATATTAGGATCCAACATGTGTTGAAAGTTATAAAAAGTTTAACTTGAGGTGTCAAAAGCTATTTAGCCCTAAAATTAACTCAATTTGGCATTTGATTGTTGAATATATTCATAGGGTACAATGGTGTGATTTGAGTTTTTTTCAAAAAAATTGCATGGCAAGTAATTATTTTTCAAAAAAATTGGCAATTCCAAAAAGTAATTAATTTGTGAGTAACCAAGATAGGTACTTATTCAAAGTACTAAATTTCTTTGGCAATCAAATGCCAAATCATTATTTCATTTTTTGAAATCAAGTTTGATAGTAAAAATGATAATTTTTGAATTTTTTGGCATATTACTATGCTAAAATGAATAGTTAGCAATGGTGACCAATTGTTGCACTTAATGTGGATGAAAAAATTCATTAAAAAAAAAAAACATTGCACCATTTCTTCTCTTCATTGTTATTCTTGGTTGCAAGCAACTAGGACATTTTCACTTTACCCAACAATTAAATGAATTGTATTACATATTGGAATTACTTTTAAGCAAAAATACATGTCAAGGACAAGACAAATATATAAGAAAATATTATATGGACTTATCAAAACAAAGAACGTGAGAATGAAAGTGAATCAATAAAAATATGTCATTGATAGAATTGAAGGCATGGTACAAACTAAAACTTTGGAAGTGAAGTACATAAATCACAACTTGTGTTACAAAACTTGAAGGTTGATGCTTTCAAAACATCCACTTATATTATTTCATGAACCCTTTGAATAGTTCATCAACCTTCTACAAAGTTTTGGCAACTAAACCTTTTGGAAAGCTTTTATTCCATAACCAACTAGAAGCTTCCACCAACAATGTTTTTTAGAAGCTTTTATCAATTATCCTTGTAGAAACTTTTGCCAATTGTGTCTTTTAAAAGGTTATATCAACTATCCTTCTTATATTTTTTCTTCAACTAAGTCTTGTAAGAACTTCTATGGATATTCATTGGATTTTTAAAAACAATTCCTTTGATGTTTAGTATCCATGACAATAGGTAAGTGATTATTATATCACCTATGTATTATATATTAATTGGTGCAAATAAAGAGCATGATGTACCCTAAATATAACCTACATAATTGTTTTAAGTTCCCAATTTTTTGACATTGACAAATAATCTCCTTAACATTTGACCTTCCAAGCATGTAATGTTTTTTAAATTAACATTAAAATATTGCCAAACTTGGAAAAATAATATGTCAACAAATGAAATAAATGCACAAGGTACCTCATAATATTACAATATATAGTGTTAATCTAATGGCAATGACCATCATTAATATGAAATATGTTGGGATTGCAACAAGGATAATTTATAATTTATCTTTTTTTTAAACATCCCCTAAAATTGTTTTGGCCAATAAATTTTTTTGGGTTCAAGGTCTTTTAATATTTCATAAGTGGTGATCATCCATAGAAAGATGTAGAAAAAATGGCAACCATGTTTAGTAAGATTTAACCAAATTTAAACCAATTATGAAATTACAAATTAATCATTTTCCTATATTTATGGCAACAAATTATTAAACCAAATTTTTTAAATTACCATTATTTTCAATTTTGGTAATTGAATCCTTCAAAAAATCATTTCAATTTCATTTTTTCATTTTTAATTTCATTTTTGGCAAAAAATCGCAAAAAATGGCTTTAAAAGTTGGTAATGTTAAGTTCAATAGTTGCAAATGGAAGAAGTTTGGTGGGGGGATAATTAGGCATGTGAGTATATTGACATATTACCATATAAATTGAGGCGAGTTGAAATTATTATGATAATATGTGTAATCAATCAATTCTATGTTGATAAAATGATGGTTGTGTTTTTTTTTTTTTACATTTAAGAATGCAAATATAATTATGTACAATAGATGTGCATAATTGGATCTTCACTTTTCGAAACAAAAGTGAATAATAACAATGAAAAGACAACTTAAAGTTGGGTCATATGAGTAATGCATTTCTAATTGTATAATCATCACATACAAATTGAATTGGTTAATTGAATGATTTTGTCCAAAAATGTGGGCCATTATTTAAACACTTACAATATAATATTTTATTTCTAAAGCAACATGAACTATAGTTAACCAACATTTATTGGTTGTTCATAGATGCCCTTTGTACTAAAACTAAGTAAAGGATGGATTTATGAATCAAAATTGATGTTGTCAAATGCATGTTAACCTTTAAATGACGATCAAACAACTTGAACTACAAACATTCATTGGAATATACAAAGTGGCCATAAATTCCAACAATCATTTGAGCTATTGGCTTGAGGGTCCAAGCATGACATAATAATGATTTTAGTCAAAAAAATTTGGAAGGGTTTCCAATTACATGGTTGTTATGGAACTTATTTGTTTTTCTTACTTGGATTCCAAAAAATAGATTAAAAGTATGTTTGAATAAATATTGCATTTTTATTGTTTAAATTTAGTAGATAACTTTAATAATTACAAGGTTGGAAATAGTTGCAATTAGGTGTATCATGTAGATATTTTTTAACATAATATATATATTACTAGATGCCATAACATTCTCAAACTAAAAGTCCCTTTGTTGTGCTTTTGGAAAACCTTCAACAAGGCAGTGTACCCATTGGTTGTTTCACATTTTTTGGATTGATAAAGTAAATTTTATTGAATTTAGTTCATGATTCTTTTCATTGGAAATAATTTTTAAATTATAAAATTAGTCTTTCCAACCACTCAAATGCCTCTTCATCACATTGGTCCTTGATGTTTTGCCTTTCACATTTCAAACCTCAAGACTAGGGCCTTTACACTTGAGTTCATAATTGGGCCAATGACACTTGACCCATTTCAATTAATCAATTGGGTTTTAAAATCATGTCTCTTAAAACCATGAAGAATTCTTTTAAGAAGTTATATTTTTTAAAGCCTCAAAGATACTACATTTGAACTAATGACAAAATGGTCCAATAATATATATCAAAGTCTACATTTGTTTTCCTCTATTATAATCTTTCTTTTAAATGGACAACAATTGATGTCAAATAGATTATTTTAAAACTATCACAATCATTTACTTTCAAATTAAAAAGTTAGTACTTACAATAGTTAAGAACAAGCTAACCAAAAACAAAGTCTTTTTTTGTTTCAATGAATTTGTTTTTAGTACATATTATGAAAGACCTTGACAAGTTTCACAAAAAGTGAAATCAAAGCCCTATTCATATCCTAGTTTTAAAATGAATTCTAAGTCTTAACTTTTGTTTTAAGGTCACTTGACATTTTCTATTAATGCACACATTATGTATAGTCTACAATAAGGTCGAACTAATTGAAATATGCATGGGGTTAATTCAACATTAAGTCATTTTTTATTTTGCTTGACTTGGGTAACCACATGCCTATGACCAAACACATAGTGTATAAAAAATATGTAAATCCATTCACATAACTTGGATTGTGAAGAAGAATTGTAGGGTCGTGTTGGACACACCTATAACCACAAAAATCATTCAAATACATCAAAGAAACAAGGAAGATTTAAGCTTTGAAAGTAAGTGGGGTAATTTTAAATTGGTTCACTAGTTTTATTAAATGCTCGTAATTTAGACACTTTTGAGATTTTCTATAGTGCACTTTAGGTGCTTTAGGTTCCTTTGGCTTTGATCAAATGCTTTCAAAAATCATTTGCTCAGACATTTTATGAGATTTGAGAATACATTGTCTAGCTTACAACTAAACAATCATTTGCTATAAAGATTATTCATCACCTACCATGTTTGCAAACACTTTATTGTGTGAAACCATTTTCCTTCAACTAGTGTACATATTTGGTGTATGGTTCAAATTTTACACTCATCATGAGTTTCAAAATCTACAGCCAAAATTGTTTTATTATTTGGAGAAACCTAAGACCTTAATAGTCATGGGTTGGCGTCATTCAAGCAAGATTAATTGTTCAACCACAAGGATACTAATGTTCAAATTTGGGCATAACATCACAAGCTCACAAAATAAAAGCAAGAGCCATGATGATATCAACATGGCACATTCTTGTTAGGCTCCATCCAATGAGCTAAATGTTTTGGAGTGAAAATTGGTAAGAGGTTGGGGGACAAATAAAGAGCTTCCATACAAAATTCAACAAACATTCTTTGCATAAAATGAAAATTGCAATTTGCAAAAATTTGAAAGTTATCTAGAGAATTATTAAAAATCAAATTACAATATGAACTAAAAAATGCAATGCAATGAAAATTAGAGTTGCAAAATAATGCATCAAAGAATAATAATAATAATAAAGTTTGAATAAATAACAATATTGCAAGTAGGTTTAACAAGTATCCAATTTAATGGGTTTGAGACATAAAATGCATACTTGTTTTACATAAATCAATCATTATAAGCCACCAAACCATATTTAATATTCACATAATAGGCATTCCCAAAGTAATTAAAAGGTATAGATCATTCATGTACCGCACAATTATATTGAGAAACAAATGTATAAATCAAACCAAACTCATTTATGGGTGTTTCCATGGTATAATGTATACACTTTGTGTCAAAATTAGAAGTACATATAGTATCAAAAATGGTTACACATCAAATTTCACTCATTTTGAAATTTTAAAAAAATCACATATGATTTATTTGGGCCTTAAAAGTAAATATATATATATATATATATAAACCATGAATATGCAATTAATTCATATTTTTACCTTTATGTAATTATATACCAATAATAAAATAAAAAATTATTTAAAACACATTTTTTAATAACAATTTTTCATTTTTCACTAATTAAAAATTTTTACTTTATACTTCTAGAGTGATTAAAAAAATATTTTACCCAACTACATTTTTAGTGGAAAACATTTTACAACTCAAAATATCATAATCATCAACATTATCATAACATAATGTATTATTGAACATTTATTTATCATCTAATATGAACATCATTATTTTAAAACAAACTTAAAATATTCATTAAAAAATTTAATTATGGTTTTTTTTTGTATGTGTAAACTTTCGTGGAAATATTACTTTTAAAACTAATATTTCTTAATTCTTTCGTTAAATTATAGTCTTTGTGACAAGTTCCTACAAGTTTAAAATGTATTTTAATAAACCATTGAATTGTTCAAATATGCCCCAATGCCATAACATAATGAGAGATTATGATGTGATCCACCCTTAATTTCACATTTCTACCACAAAATATTTTCCAAATACTTAGAAATCACTTTGAAAATGTGTTGTAATGAAGATTGCAACACTGTGATTCCTTTTTGTCTACACCATACCATGGAAATATCTTTATGCCCATCCCATAGACTTTAACATAAACAATAATGCCCATCATTGAAGTGCATTAGGTGTTTTCAATATTAATCCAATTGTCAATTGTCCCTTTCAAGTAAAACACATGCATATGAATTTCATGAATTCTAACATAGATTAAAACAATGCCATTTCATACCCAATGGAGAACATTAAAAAAAATAACAATAGGGATGGTAGTTAAACAAACATTCCTTCCACCAATTTGAATAAAAAACAACCATTTATACTAAATAATTGTATGTGAATAACATAAATTTTGATCCTTAAGAGCAATTCACAAAAACAATGTGCATGTAGAGGTAGTGTGTATGCAAAGGTCGCAATATGTAAGCAATGAATAATCATGCATATAAAGTTTATTTTAATTTTGCATATTTGTGCATACACACCATCTTGTACCAAACATTTGTGTTTTTGTAACTTATTTACCTACCCACCTACAACATACTACCTACTTACATAGTACTTAAGTACTTACCCACTCATTTACTTATTTAAGTTTAACCATTAGTTGTACCCATTATATTTAGCCATTAGGTTTACCCAAACTTTAGCCATTAAGTTTATTTTAAGTTTTAGTCACTATATTTAACCACTAGATTTGGCTGTTAGGTTTAATTTAAGTTGAACCATTAAATTTGGCCATTGGGTTTAGTTTAAATTTAACCATTAGGTATAACCACTATGTGTAGCCTAGGTTTAGGCATCATATTTTAGTGACAATAGGTTTATCCATTAGGTTTAATTTATGTTTAACTAAGGTTTAACCATTATGACTAGTTAAATTTTAACGATTATGTTTAGCCATTGGATTTGACCATAGGTTTAGCCATTATGTTTAATGCCCAAGGTTTATTCATTATATTTAGCCATTAGGTTTATTAACTAGGTTTGGCCACTATATTTAACCATTAACTAAGTTTAACCAATGTTTAACCACTATGTTTATTCATTACGTGTAACCACTAAGTTTAGAAACTTGATTTAATTATTAAGTTTAGCCTAATTTTAGTCACTAGGTGTCGTCTCCGTTTAGCCACTATGTTTAGTGATGTGAAATTAAAAAATTGAACAAAGTTAAACATTTTGATGGTGTAGTCTATTGGTAAACACTTGGTTTATTATTGTGAAAGTTTATGATTTAATTCCTTATACTTGCAACCTATGTGCATGCTTAAAAGGCTAAGGTAGGTGGGCTAGAGTAAATTAGTTTGGTGAAGCTAAGTAGGCTAGGTTAACATCTACCTATTCAAGTGTTTTTTTCAACTTACTTAAACATTTTTACTAGTAACATACCTATGCACCTACCTACCTATTAATTTAAAAAATCACAAGCTAAAAAATGATTTACGTATAAATTTGATCCAATCAAATGGCTCATTATTTATTAGTCAAATAGTTAGTCATTCTGTCAATCAAAATGACAGAGTCCAAATTGACCACCCAATCATGCTAGCATGTTCAAATTGACTTGTCCCTATTAACAAGGTGGTCTTTTTTACCTTTGTCATTTTGGGTATTCGATTAAAAACCCAATAAAAAAAATCATGAATTGCGATAATGATCATATTACATTTGTTCTTCCTAACCCTAGTCTTGAAAAGATGGGTCGTGTGTTTTCAAGGCATGAAAAATATCTTTTTTCATGTAATCAAATTAAGAATACAAGAAGTTAAATGCTTAAGAAGTATGTTATTGTGTAACTCATGTAGTATCAATAAAATGGAAGAAATTTGCAAAGTCTTCCCAATCCAAATTTTGGTTTGTTATTGGGTGTGAATCTAAAGTTATGAAAGGTTGGAACATGCTAAAATCTATAGTGGCCATGTCTCCTAACAATATTTTCTACTTGTGTGACTACATTTTTGGCCACCCAAGGATTAAACAAACTTCTCCTCAATTAAAGATTTATTATTTCTTCAATTTTGCATTCATTAGAATTTTCCTTTATTTCAACCTTTTTTAATGTTGGAATCTTTTGTCACCATAGTTAACATTATTTTTTCAATTTTGCAATCATTAAACTTTTCTTCTATTTTTACCTTTTTTGTTGGTCTCTTTTGTTGCTGCACTTTAATAACAATTTTTTTTCAATTTTTCATTCATTGAACATTCTCTATTTTCACTTCTATGTTGATTTCTTCTGTTGTTTTTAACATTTTTGCATTAAGCTCTATATTCTTTAAAATGCTTTGGAGTTCCTTTGGCACATTTGTTAAGTAAGGTGGAAATGTTTCATCCTAGTTGAAAGGAGTGAATGACTCATGCTGAACTTGTTTCGATTTGAAATTGTGATGGTTTTGTTTTGGTGGGAAAATTTTCAAATTTAGGTTTAAAAATCTTTTTGGTGATCTTTAAGATGTTCAAAATTTTTGTGTTGCAATATCCTAAGTTTAAAATGTGTTCTTTGGTTCTTTGTTTGTATTTTTACAAAATGCATAAATGCACCTTGCATCCCATAGATTGATTTTGCAAATTAGTTATAATTTTAAGCTTTTCAAGTGATATTGACGCGTTCCTTGGTCCCGGGGTGAACCCACTTGAAGGTTCACCAAATGTCAAGTTGCGGAAGTTGGGACCAAAGGGGCACGCTCCCAGCTTCCAACTCTAGAAAGGGGTAGAGGGTCGAGTTGGGAGCCCTGGGATTAGACTAGGAAGAGGGACTAGAAGATCAAGCTTGAATCTGCATCCAAAAACCAACCACGGGAGGTTAATTTAGCATTCGGGACACCCTTGGGTGTTGGGACTTGCCACGGGCACTTGAACACACAAGACTCACCACGGCCCGTATTCGGGAGTAAGCCACCACCTTACTCCCTATAGTATTCTCTGCACCTCGCCACAGAGGGGGCATCCAAATGACACAAATTCTCGGGACTCTCGAAATGGAGTCCCGAAATTGTCCCGGCAGGACTCCCGGAACTTTGAACCGCCATAACTCCCGACTGTAGAGTTGGATCGCGACGAGGTCTAAACCAAAGTTGTAGCCCTCGTCGAGATCTTTTCAACGCCATGTCGCACACTCAAATCGGACGTCGGGAAGAGGTCGATTCCCGACTTTTAGTGGTCGGGAGTCAGACTTCCGACCCTTCTTTTGCCCATAACTTGAGCTGCAGATGTCCGGATTGCTAATGCGAGGGCATTTTCGATATCTACGTTTCAAGACCTTTCCAATGACACCAAGAACACCCCAATGCGAGGTGTTTTGCCCCTTGCTGTCGAGCTCTAAACATTCGGGAGTCCCGGAGGACTCCAAATCCCAACTTTTCCAAGTGTTGGGCTTCACCCCCACACTTGGCCAAAGTAGGGTTGCGACAGAAATGATACACCCAATTCAATGTAATAGATTACCTTTCATCCCCCAAAAAATTAGATTACATTATGAATACAAGATTTATACATTTGTCCTTGAAACCACCTTTAACCAAATACCAAAAGACCTTAATCTACCTACGACATTCTACTAAGTTAAATATATCTAGTGTGGGCAACATTGTTTTTTCACAAATTTTTTTCCAAATATTCCAAAAACCTTGAGTTCCATGTTTTTGATAACTAGTTTAGAGAACAAATCAACCTTTCAATAAAATTAGGTTAGGGTAACCATGCCTATGATTGAACAAAATCCCATGTGTGACACATGAATAATTCATAGAAGAGCTCGTGACCAAACACCATCCACTAGTTAAATCATGACCTTTGACCAAAAGCTTGATAATTGTTTTTTGGGGGCAATTAAAAAAATTCAACCGTGGATATTGTAAATGTGTTTGGTCATGGGTGTGACTTGTAATCTATCTATGAGGTAGTTTGTTTTGCTTTGTTTTGTTTCTCATGTGGAGATCTCTCGGACCATGGTGCTTCATGTCACACTCTTGGTATCCTTGGAAAGCTCTTGATGAGAATGGGTTGCATTGACTTGGTTTGAGATTTTGTGGAGCTATGGTGTGGAAGCTATTGATTATTGAACCATTTTTCTCCATGAAAACTAGATAAATTGAATCTTAAAATTGTATTGGAATTTGGGGGGGTTTTAGGTGTTGTTTGAAAGCCCTGGATGAATCAAGTTTAATAGAGTTTATTTCACAAATTCTCAGAGCGAACTAAGGTGTGGAAGATATTGATTTTCGTATGAATTTTGTTCCTAAAAACTCAAACAAATCACAAAAATTGGGTTTAGAAGGAAAAATCAGTTGAGCCCTCAATGTGTTCACTTTGGTCCAATGACACGCACTACACTAGTATGCATTCAAAGAAAGTGTTTGATCATATTGGTGTAATTAGGTTTAAATTTGTCACCTTCCAATGAACACAAATGCTTATAGATGCACGAGATTTTAAGAGTTTGATGAAGGGTGTGGTCCAATTTTTCAATTTTATTTTTTATTTTTTGGGTTTTGAGAAGACCACCTAGTTTGTTGGGCATAACTTTCATACTTCTTAAATAAGCTCAAATAAACTACATTTGCATACATCTCTCAATTCAGACCATATTCAAAAAGGAGGATAACCAATGAAATTGTGTTGCACTTGAAACACTAATGAAGAAACAATCTTCCAAAAGGAAAAAAAAGGGGGTTTAAAAAGAACGAAGGAATGAGCTCCACCAGTTCTATGCAAAATTTTCATCCAGATCAATACGGAACCAAAGTCTTCCAAAGTGATTCTCTCTGATCTCATTGGCCCTTAATAACAAACAAGCACCTAGGTCAGATGAATGAAGAAACAAAACATGAAAGAGGATGAACTTTTAAAAATGAAGTTGGCTAACCCACCCATAGTGAAAGAAAAGAAGTGTGTTTTGTTTGTTTTATGGGCACAAAATGAAGCAAAAGAAAGCTTCATTGCATGAAAAGAAGTTTGAAGCTAGCGAAAGTTAGTGCAAAAGTTAGGCCGGCTTTACACTAAGGGTCAAGGTCCATATTCAACCCAAACAAGCATTCCTATTGGTGCACAAGGTTGAAATTAGCCATTACATTAGGAGTCAAGGCTGAAATAGAAAAAAAATTATTTTCAATCTAACCCCAAGATACTAATAAATGCTGAACTTTATGGCCTTGTATTGGCCCCAAGGCTTAAAAAAAAGGATACCATCCAATTTGGGAAGCCAATTTGCAACCCGGGAGGCCAATGTTTCCAACATTCATCAATAAGTCGGGGGCCAAACAACAAGCCCAAAAATGCTCAAAATTGGCCCCAAGTTTTTCCGGGCCCTAACTCTTAGTGTAAAGTGAGCCTTAGTATATACTAAGTGTGACCTAGAAATTCTTGGAGGTAGTACTCACTCACTTAGGTTGCAACCTTTTTCAAGTTGAGCCTTTCTCAAAGATGAGCTCTATGGAACTTTGGAAACATGGTATTTGGGGGGGAGTGACTTGCTCATAAGTGAGTGAGTTGCTAGTGAAGTGCTTTAGGGTTTGGGTTTCCATGAAAGCCACAACTTAAATAGAATAGCACTCATTAGAATAGTGAGCATCTTACACTAGAAAATAGCTTGGTAGTGTACCACCATGAAGGAGATGAGAACCCTTCACCCTTTTGGGTATATATATATTTTACCCGGACATAGTTGTCAAACATGCAATAGGACACATCAAATAACTTAACCTATTTTTTTCTCATTTGATATATATACCCCCAAAAAGAAGAGCACACCCACCCCCTTTTCTCTTTTTCCCACATGCATGACATTTTTCATAACCTATTATGAATGATGCATAATCCTTTTTCACATGCAAAGGACTTAATTCATAGTGGGAGAGGGATATATTTTAGGGTTTAAGATAAGTAGGACCTATATAACCTATAATAACCTTAACACAAGACAAATGACTATTTATGTACTACTTGAGAGGATGGTGTCTCCTTGCAGAGGGCTGACATGGTTGAAAGTTGGAACTGATGTTGGGTGGGTATTGGCTTTGGAGAGAGAGAGAGAGAAAGAGGGATCGACATGGTTGAAAGTTGGAACTGATGTTGGGTGGGGTACTCGCTTTGGAGAGAGAGAGAGAGGGATTGACATGGTTGAAAGTTGGAACTGATGTTGGGTGGGTACTGGCTTTGGCTGGTCAGAATAGTCATCAGTTTTCAGATTTGGTTAGTGATAAGAATCGACCCCAAAGTGGATCGAAATTTTCCGAAACAAAAACCAAAATAAAAATTTCTAACAATTTTTTTTCCTTCGACAATCCATTTCATGCATGCGTGGAACCGAAATTGAAACCGAAATTGAAACCAAAACCATTTTAGTTCATTTTTCAAAAAAAGCCGAGGGAGGGACCGACCCGGATGTATGTTTTTCATTTAAAAAAAAAAAGTAAAGAACGGCCCCAATACTAGTTGAAAGTTGACACTCTCAACTCTCAACCGTGGTGCACATGTGTCAATAGCAGGTGGGTGTTGTTGGGGGGGGAGGGGGGAAAGGGGGGGGGTCTAGCAGCTCACCACGCGTTAAGAAACTCTTGTCTCAGTGAAGCAGCGAAAGCAAGCACGAAGAAAATTACAAAATGACAACCCACAGTCCCTACCCTATGGTTACTATGACAACCCACAATCCCTACCCTATGGTTACTGCCACGACCCAAAGTGCCTACCCTACGGTTACTACACTACGACAACCCACAGTAACTACCTTATGGTTACTATGACAACCCACAGTGACTACCCTCTGGTTACTATGACAACCCAAAGTGACTTTCCTATGGTGGTTACTATCCTCTGATTACTATGACAACCCACAGTGGTTACCCTCTATGGTTACTTTCCTAATGGGTTACCATGACAACCCACAGTGACTAGCCTATGGTTACTATGACAACCCACAGTAACTACCCCACCGCGACTACTACCCCATGGTTACTCTGACAACCCAGAGTGACTACCCTATGGTTTACCCTATGGTTATTTATTGAGCGGCGCCCGTGGGTGTTGCCATGCGATTCGAGAACAGTAAAAGATTCCCTCAATGATTTGGGTTTCTTTAACAGCTGTGATTGGATGAGCTACAGAGCGACACGCCCAGTCATCCAACCATTTGCCTTTTTCTTTTTCTTTTCTTTCTTTTCCTTTCTCTTTCCTTCCCCCCCTCCCCTTCTGGTCGGCATCTTCCGCGTTGCAACTTGCAAAGATTTGGTTCTTTATTTATTTATTTATTATTTAGGTATTTTACCTATTTCACTGCTCATGCAGCGATTTTTGTTTTAGATTTTTTGCTATTTTCTAAATTTTTGGAAAAGAGTAACTTAGAAAAATTCCTGTTTCTGATTTTAAATTTAAGAAAAAAACAGAAAATCTCACTTTGTAGTGATTATTTATTTATTTTCTTTTTGGAAAATTCGCTATTTTGTGAAATGGTTTTGAGAACAACTTGGGAAAACGTGTATTTCAATCAATGCTTTAAAAAATAATTTGATTTGCGCCCCAAAATGAAAGAATTTAAGTTAAATTACGGCTAAAACAGAATTGGTGAAGAAACAGTAGTGGAGTAAAGACTAAAGACGTAGTAAAGAGTAAAGACCAAAGTATGGGCAATTTAATATTTAATTTATTGTTGATTTATTTATTCATTTATTTATTTCCCTCCTTTGTTTGATTCTTTGAATTTGTTTGAATTTTTTTTGAGTATTGATGGATTGCAAATAACTGCGATTTTCAGTCAATTTTGTGAAATTTATTTATTTATCGTTTCTTTTTGTGGCTGAAGTGGCCATCATTCCTAACATGATTTAGCCACAAAAGTCTGGCTACGAATATTTCTTAAAACCTTTAACCATCCTTCTATATTTTTGGCTACCTGCTGGAACCTGGATGGAACGTTTCATGCATAGTCTGGCAATTTTCTTTAAAAAAACAAAATCGAAATTCAGGGGTTTTTCCTAAAAAGTTAGGGAGTTCTGACGGAATATTCCTATTTATTTTCTGGAATAAATAGCTTTGCAAATTTTTGCAGAAAAAAAAGGGAATTTAAAATCAATTGTGTTTCTTTAGTGTAAATTCGAGTAATTTTGCTGGTTTTCTGGAAAAAATTGCCAAATTTTGGATGTTACAAAATTGGGGGGGGAAAAAAAAAAAAAAAACCCGGTCTGGGAGCTAGCGATTTTCTGGGGGCGGATTTTCGCCATTTTGTGAAGAATATCCTTTCAACGGATTATTCTGCTGCAAATTCCCTGCCTTTTTCAAATAATGGGCAGGAAAACGATTAAAATACTCGGCAAAATATGGCGCAACTGCTTAGAACATGAAAAGGCGCTTAAGAATTTTCTATGTTCATGTTGTCATAAAAATCTGGCGATTTGGAATTTTTTTTTTCCCTTTTAAATCTGTCGAATTTGGGCCATTTTGTTGATGAAAAATCCTTTGTATAGGTTCTAAAAATTATATTTTTCAGTTCGAAATTTGCGAGATTTCGCCAAAAAAAAACTAAAAGTTGTACTGGCGGGAGTCAAGGGGTCACTCAATTAGAATCGCCGAAAATACACAATAATCTTTATTTAAAGTTCTTATTTTTGGGCGGAAAGTTCGGAGTGAGGACGTGTTGGGAGGAGTTGAGCGTTCCTTTGTCTCTTTGTTTGTTTTGTACGCCGCCGTGTTTTTTGGATCTCGAGTAGCTCGGTGTACACAAGCAGCAAGTGGAGCGAACGAGGAAGAAGACGAGCAGGGAGACACGGAGGAAGGAAGGGAGAGAGGAGCAGCAGCTTCTTCCGAGCATCCTTGCGTGCCGACGCGTTTCTTCCTTTCTTATGTACATTTTTTTCTTAAGCCATTCTCGTTCTCGCTTCGTTCTCTCTCTCTTTTGATTCTTTGCTAGTGCAATTCTTTTGGGAATATCTTGCTCATTTGCTTTGCTTTTGCTTTTGCTTCCTTCGCCCCCAAGGACTCTAGTTCTCTTTCGCTTTCCCTTTTGCTGTGTTATGTGACGAGGAATCCGGCGGGTTTTGTCGTGTGTCTCTCTTTTGTAAGAGAATCTGGTGTTTCTGTTAGTCATATTTTTCGCTCTCGTGTATTTGAGGTTGGAGGATCTTGATTGCCTTGCCGCTACATTTTCGCCGGAGGTAAGGTCCTTGCATCGACTTGGGACTAGACTAACATTCTCTTTGTATCTGGATGTCAAGGACATGCGCTTCTCTCTGGTTAGAGCTTTTTTGTCTTTTGTTTTCTTTTGGAGTGGAACTATTCATGCCTAGTGAGCTCCATGTTTGAGACGAGTTAGAAGGTTCCATTATTTTCTGTTTCTGCTGGTTTAGGAGGTACTCAAGAGGTTGCGTAACATTAGCAAATAATTTGAATAGAGAAAGAAATGAGTAAAGAGATCAGGAATGGAGGCAAGTACAAAGTCAGGAGGATGGGACGTTTGTGTGCCGGGTGAGAGACGATGAAGAAGGAGAAAACTGAACCGAGTTCTTGAGAGGAAGCACTGAACGTCTGTCTAGAACGACAGAGGAATTATAGGAAGAAAATGAAGGGAACCTGTTGTAGTAAGGCCAATAGAAAGAACGAAATGTAGATTGCGCTGGAGGAAGACTACATGTTAGAGAGCCCCAGCAGCAGTAAAATCCTTGAAGATCTCCAAGGGTTCTCTAAACATAGAGCAGCCAACCCCTGAAGGTTAAAGCTGGGAGTCATGTCTGGTAGGCTAAGGTTTACACTAAAGCCGTGTGAAAGTCTATGATGTGATTATGACTGCTTCACTTTTATTATTCCATTTACATAGCTAGCAGCATGGCTGACATGTACATCTTCATTGTAGCCATTTCACAAGTTGTAAGCTTATGTGTAGGACATAATGCCACATTCTGATTTGTACAGTATGTCCTGGCCTTAGTCCTCCCCTTGTCTTTGAACAAACTAATTCTGCTCAAACTACCAAACTTCAAGCTAGGTGTCATTTCTTCCTCTTGAATCCTATATTTCAAGAGCTAAGAGAGTGGCGCAGCTATGACTTTGACGGCTGTCTCTGTGTCATTCAATACCATGGAATATGCCTACTTTCATAGTTCATTCCAAGAGAGAGATTTCTTGCAGGGATCTCACATATGTGTACCGCTGCCTCTTTGCAGGCTAAGCAATTGAAAGGCAACCAATCATGGCAGGACGAACATTCACGGGACATATAGCTGTGTTTTCAACCAGCTTACTGTTGATACTGAACCTCATTGTGACTCTGGGGGGTGTTGCCTCCCTTGTCATAGAGTTTGTAATTGAGCATAAGCCCAGTCGGACAGGATGGCTCTTCATCATTGTGGCAATCTTTACAATTGCTTCAGGCTTGGTTGGACTCTGCTCTAGTACCCGGCGAGGCTGTTTCACATTGCAACTTGTTCTTCTTGCCTTTTCGGTTGTGGGTCTTATTGCTGCAGCTTTGTCAATCTTCTTCAAGGCTCACCAGGTCCTTAGTCACCTGAGTCCCAAGATTGCTCAGAA
The DNA here is from genome assembly GCA_963920785.1 of Sphagnum contortum. Classification (NCBI taxonomy): domain Eukaryota; kingdom Viridiplantae; phylum Streptophyta; class Sphagnopsida; order Sphagnales; family Sphagnaceae; genus Sphagnum; species Sphagnum contortum. The sequence goes on from OY987281.1 coordinate 5,176,133, forward strand.
TACCGCCCTCAAGATTCTCAGGGTTGACGCTGCTATCCTCTTTGTCACATTTTGTGCACAGGTCAGAAATTTTACCGCACATCAACATTGCTGTTGTTACTGTGATGCAGAAATTTTTTCAGACCATCATTTCAGAGGCTCGAAAGTCATTTACCTAGGAGATGTGTATACTGGGAGGTTCAGTCGGGAGTTTCTGTCTAAATCCAGCTCATCTGTGCCTTCATCAAAGAGTGATGCAGATGCTTATGTGGATTATTTTGTCTGTGTAGGTGGCGGTACTTGTTCTTGGGATCTGTGTGAACTGCTGTGACCTTAATGATCACTATGAAGACATTGAGATGAACAGAGACATGGCACGGACACAAGCTGCAGCTGATAAACGGGCATCCATGAAAGGAGAGTCAAAAGCTGCTCAACTGGCTGAACAGATGAAGCAGAAATATGGGAAATGGGCTGAGAATGGTTCTGACAAGAATACCACAAAGTAATCATATTGCCCAGTCCATTGGTCAAAAGGACATTATGAGACCAGTTTGATGAAATTGGCCAGATGGTCTTTGAAATGTATGTGGTTTCCTTGATCTTACAGAGCCAATGCTGGTCAAGATTTGCAATAAGAATCAGGGCTGCTGAGTGAGGAAGAAAATCCATTGCTCAGCAATTAGATTGTAACTGCAATCAGGATTTGCAGTCTATGTTTCAGGGAGAAGGGAACTGGTAGGAACACAAGAATAGCAATGTTTAGAATCCAATAGGGAAGTGATTCTTGGAGAACAAGAATAGCAGTTTTTGGAATTTGATAGGATGTGGTTTTTAGGTTAGCACAGGAAGGAAATCATCTTGTAAGCAGCTTGCTTAGTATGTGACAGTGGTCTTTGATTCTGAGGGGAACATTTTCCTCCTGGGATGTTCTTCCATTTGTATTAGGGTCATGACTGGGTTGAAACCCATTCCTGAGCAAAAAAATGCTTCTTTGTATATAAGAGGTAGGTCTTAGGCTTGACACAGATGGTCTTCCTGCAATGTAACCAGGAAGCCAAGGGGCAGGCTTTTCATGTGCTCTGAGTTTCAGGTCAGGTATTATTTGTCTACATCCAGTGTTTCTTTGATTTGTTGCAACCTGCTAGCAAACAAGATGTTAGCAGATCTTGTTTTCTTCAACAAGCCATAGTTCAAATTAATACAGCAGCATTTTAGTTGCTATTGTCATGCCATACTTGACACTGCTTCCATTTGTTCTCATCTATTATGTTTTGCCCAAAATGAGATTGCAACTATTACTCCATGGCCACTATGTAGAAATGGAATTCTGGAAGGAGCATGCTGGACAATCATAACACTTGTGCTGCTTCCACACCTCGTGTTGCAATGCACTGTTCTTGACATGGGTATTACACATTCCACTGCTGAAATTGGTTCCATTCTCCAAAAAGGGTCAATCGCCAAAGGATATGAGTAATACAATTTGACTGCAAAAATTGGCTCCATTGGACAATCAACCAAGCACAGTGAGCAATTTTCTTGCAGAAAAGGGCAAGAATTGTGGTCTCAATTGGAAATAGAGTTGTCTGTCTCTACTGACATATTGCAAAGAGAGAGCTCCCCTGACCAATTAAACAACTTTCATTTGATTTCTTGAGTTGCAACTGAAGCAATCACCAAGCTATATTTGTATAGAAGAATAATGCCGCGTATGAACAATTATGTGCATCATGCAGAGGGACTACTCAGTTATTTAATCTACCAATCCTAGCATCCAGCAAGCAGGAAACTGGTGGCCCCTTTGAGATTCAAGCTGCTCTAAAGGGTTTTTGTTTTACCCTTTAGTAGATTGTAGACTGAACAGTCGGTGTGCAGACATCAAGGTCAAGATTGCAAATATGAGTGTTGCCATGTATGTGAGTACGAGTGAGATTCCCACTCGCATGCAAAACCTGTGATAGTTGCTGCATTGCTCATTCCATCCGATGTAGGTGATGCCATGTTTAGCCACATAAGCAACCTCTGTACTTGCAGCTGCTGCTGCCAAGAGGACATAAGCTACAGCCTGCATTCCACCATGATTGCAGATGTTATGTTCATCTACTAATCAACTTCAAACAGTTGATCTTTGCATGCAAGAATCCAAACCTGTGCGATTGCTGGAAGCACCAGAGAAATAGTTAACAAGCCAGACAGACAACATGCATCAAGAGCATGAAATTAGAGACCTGGTCAACCAACAAGGCAATCCACCCTCCAGATTTGGATTGCCTTGAGATTGCTACAACGATGATCAATTGGACCAGTGCCACCACAGCTGCAACTGCATTTGCCCACACCAGGTACCTAGCTTCCCAACCAAACCAAATTTGCCAATCAAACACGAGCACCACTGAGTTATTCCAACAAAAGAATTGTGTGTCTCAACATTACCCATCTATCTATGGTTCCTCTTGAAGCCTTAAAGCTTAACAGAGCTGCATCACATTATGCTCCAGGTGAGAAGTATTGAGCAGATGCCTGCATGAGACAGGATATGCAGTGCCTCGTGCTATGCCATCTCCATACCCAACTAAATGTCTAGGTACTTTTGAGAGTGTAAAACACTCCCAAGTGGCAGATTGTGGAAGCTGGACAGTAGTGACTAGCTGCTGTGCCATACTTCTTCCCTGAATATCTCTGACATCTAAAATTCAGCAACCAACAGTGCTGGGGGTGTCGAATATGATTATATAACAATCTGCAGCTCATTGCTACTTAGGGCAAATGATGATTCAAATATGTGGGTGGTCCTGCAGGGGTTTACTGTAAGGGTGATCATGACATTTGGGTAGCTGCGGTCTGTACTCAAGAGGCATAATCATAGATAGCTACTGGGAAAAAAACAAGACTCTGTACTTTCTTTGGCATTCAAGCTGTGCAACAAGCTACTTGTGAAACTGTTTACTTGAATGAGAATGTGGGAGGCTTTCCTCAAGGAAATTAAATTAGTAGAGAGAGTGCTTGTGACTGGTGCATCTGACTCATGCGGTGTGAAGATGGATGGGTGAGAAAAAGGGCTCACTTGAAAGACGTGAAAAGGCTGTAATAAGCCTTCTTAGGAATGTTCATGTCCGAGTTCAAATAAGGGATGTAAAGGGGAGTTCGGCCTAGCTGCTCATCGGTATCCATGACTACCAATCCAGCTATGGACAACACAATGGCAACCACGCGCAATGCAATAATGTTCCAAGCTTTTGTACTTCCAGCAGCAGCTGCTGGTTTCTGCTTCGACCCATCATCCAATCTCTTCAACTGCAACCCCTGCACATGACCCTCCACTTGCAGCTCCGTGTCTTCATATCCATTGACCTTCATCATTCTCACGCAACCGTGTCCAGGCTCCTCCTCCTCCTCCTCCTCCCTGGCAGTTCTGTAGGTATGTCCCGTTGGAGGAGAACGCTGGTCGATACTCTTTAGGAAAGAAGCAAGCTCCTGGAGAAGGAAAGAGTCGAGGAGACAAGAGTTAAAGAGAACAAGGAATAAAACGCGCCAGAAACATAAAAGGGAGAACTAAGAAGCTCTCATTCAAGAAGAAGAAGGGACCTGCTGCAGCACGGCAACACGTACGAGTTTGATCTCTCAACGCAACAACGCCAAGCTACAAGTATGTTATTAGGGTCTCTTTCCATTAGGCTGCTATGATCATAGTTACACACAGTTGTTATTTGGAAGCTTTTTCGCACATCCATCCAAATCCACATGCTTTCTCCCATGATCCAGCCCTTTTTTTTCCTTCACTCAAAAGAGCGAGAAAAAACGAACAGCACAGGTCCTAATCAGGGTTTTTCTTTCAAGTTTGTGATATCCAAAATCTGGCTATTTTTTTCAAATTTTTTGCCATATTAGTGGAATTGACAATAGGGGGGAAAAAATTCCCCAAAAAATTCCCAATATTTTGGTCGAAAATACCACAAAATTTGTGGGAAAAAAGAAATCATTACAAGTAACGTCCCAAAACCTTGTCTGTTAATCTGAGGAGTAAAATCTTTGATGCGTAAAAACTTCAACAAATTCTTGTTAAAAGCTCCTTGTCATTTGCATGCGGTTTGCATGCGTAAGAACTAGGCATGCAAGTACTAGTTCACTAAGGCAACTCTTCATAACAATTCAAGGCACCAATTTGAACAATCTCATTGACGAGATTTATTTATTTATTGCACCTCACATCAAGCCTATGATGCTAGTATAACATTTGAGTGCCAATTTGTTGAAGTTAACTCCTCAAAACAATTCAAGGCTCTCATTCTAACAAATTGATTTGCCGCATATAGGATGTTTTCATCCGTGGGTACAAGCCTCAAATACTTGGATTGATAGGATACGGTGGTGAGGGAGGTGATGAGAGAGAGATTCACGGCTTCAACGTTATCATCATGACAAAAGAGAGTCATGAGTTTTGTGCATACCCAATTGGTGTTCCTTTTAGGAATTCTGTGGTGGAGCCAAAGTGGTGACCATCACGATACAAAGATGTAGAAAAAGTTGTGATCATCCCTCAGAAGTTTTAGCCAAAATCTGGTTATTAAACCAGATATGAAAGAACAAGTATTTTAATCATCTTTCTGTGTTTTTGAGCTACTTACAGAAAACCAAATATAGAACTTTGATGAATTTTACTTCTTTTCTTTTTCCACTTTTGATGATTCAAACCCAAAAAAACTCACATAATTTTCAAATTTTTTGATTTTTTAATTTTTCTTTTTGGTGATTTTGCTAGTAAAACAAAGGCTGATATGCATCTTCCTGCTGCTCTATTCTGGAGACGTTAAAGCATCTCCACCCATGCCCTCTATTGGGTCCATGGTATTCACATTTTGGGCTTGTAACCAACACGCTCGCATTGAGTTTCACAATATTTAATTGTTTACTTCATCAAAGATTTAGTGTACAATAGGAAGATGGTAAATAAGTTATGGATCCTTATTGTATGGTAGTGCACTTCTTTTTCCCTTCTCTGCCTTTGGCTTGATTCATTTTTTCTCAGAAAAGATGGATAATAGAGTTATTGATGAAGTCACATTTTTTATAATTTTTAGTATTTTCATTGTTTTACATAGCCATATGTAAAATCATATAAATATATATATTTTTACACGTATATTTACACTGTTTTACACAGTATAAAATAAATTTACACAATTTTACACTTGCATGGAGTGTAAGTCCCAAACAATTTACAAGCACAACGCTGGTCTTCACCCTCTCTTTGGGCTTGCTTTCAACCCTTGTCCTCTCTTTCAGTGGTATCTGCAAAGTAATGAAATTTTATTAAATCTCAGTATGAAATGGTGAAACTCAGCATTTAATGCATAAGGTTGGAGAGTAATTATAGTAGTTGTACAGGTAGGAGCAGTGAAAATATACGTAGCAGCAGTGGAGGCGCTCAGGAAAAAGGAAAGACAGGATGAAACTCAGTGTACCACCAAAAACTAGCTTGGGTCCCAGTTATTTCGTGTTGTAAAAATTTCATTTCCAGTTTCGCGTTTGATGTCCTATTATGCCAAAACTGGCCATTCTCGCCCCCTAATTGCCTGACTTTACGGATAACTCTAATGCCCAGAGATACTTTGGACCCATCTTATGTATGTTTTGGGCTTGTAATGGCTAGTGTCTATTACAAGCTCAGAATGTGCATAACATGTACCGAAAGTGTCTCTGGGCACCGCCAGACATAACTTGAACATGCAAATGGGGCAGTTAGGAAAAAGAAGAAGCAAGCAAAACTTTTGTACTACGTGCAACAAGGACCCATAGCCTATTTCATGCCTTTCCTGTACAATGTACAAGACATTTTACTCCTGTAGGTGGAGAATGCAATACTCTAAAGAGCACCCTTGTGACCAGAACAACCCTATTCTCAGTCCTTAGTCTTTCACTTACACAGAAATGCTTGCCATAAATATGTGTGAGAAGCATCAAATAACGAATTGATGGTGGATGAGGGTGACTAGGAAGGGGGACCACAGTGAACCAGCACCCACCATTGCACCATGATGGATGAATGATAAATGGTCAGGAAACAGTTTTTCTGTTGAGTTCCAGTTCCCTAGCTAACCATGGTGGTTAGCTCAGTTGCTTTTTTGAAAAAAACCTACACTACTAACAACCTCTGTTGTGAAAGGGTTAGCTATGGTTAGCAATGTAAATACAATGGCAAAGTGTTCCTTGACCATTAGTGCACAAGTGCATGCACCATCAATGAGTCTTGCATGCATGCATGGTGTGTGTGCTGCAGCACTGACTGGTTCACACTCATTATGAGAAAACTTTGCTATTGAGTATCATTATTATTACTTGGTTACAATTGTACAAGTGTGTGGTACCTACCTACCTATAAGTTAGTTAGTTAGTTTTGGGTTTTGAGGAACTATGATGACAAACATTGGTAGGTACCTACTACTTACTACTGTGGCAACTTTGAGAAACCCTACCTAATAATGTTATTTCCAGAAAAAAATGTTGGCATTTTCAAAACAATTCTTTTTTTCAAAGATTTTTTTTTGGTTTTTTGTTGGTGAAGGAAAATAGAGAACCTTGTGAATATTGTGAAATATTTTAGTTTTTGACATGGAATGTTCAAAATAATATAATTATTGGACACCCAAATGTTGAACTTGCCATGATACTACATATATTAGTATATCCTAGTATTCATCTAGGCCCAATTTACACCAGTGTCCAAGAACTTAGAAAAGGGTTGTAGTATAACATTGTTATTGTTAAGGTTGTGTGTGGATCATGGGGATTTGGAGTTTAACTTTTTAACTCTTTGGATTGAATGTCAAATCTCTTCAAAATAAGCTCAAAATGAGTTATCCCAATGTGTTTTACTCACTTAAAGTACACATTGGAGTGGTGAACATGTATGATTAAAAAGTTTGGCATGACATTGAAAAGCCTTGGAACATGTTATAAGAAAATGACATCACATCGTCATTTAATCGGATGCCTTAAGAATTATGTTCAATACCAAAAACACAACACAATAATGTTGTGCTTCAATTTTTAAAAGATTGTGGGAATCTCAAGAAATTTGTGATTTTAATGTAATTCCCATTAAGAATTACCAAGAATATTGCCTCTTCAAGAAGTTTAGGTTGTGGCAAATCCATGAACCTACTAATTTTGGCTTCAATTAGATTTGTTGTTACTTTTGATTATTTTGCACATTTGAAGCAAATGAAAGTTGTTTATGAAAGATGCCAATTCATCCTTAGTCAACTCATGTGTCCTACTCATGTGAAATCAAGGAGCACACCTAAGTTTGTGAAATTGTATTGTCTCGTAACTGAAAGCAATCCCTTTATACCACTTCACAAAGCCATTATTCATCTTGGATTGCTTCTAAACATTCAAATTTTTAGCACATCACATTTTTTTCTTAAAAACCAAAAGTTGAAGTTTTCATTTTTTTATGTAATTTTAACCACATGTAACCCATAAATCACAAAAATGGCATTAAAGAAAAGTCAAATGCATATGAAATTTGGTGTACATTTTTATTTTGCATGTCCTTTCATAAGCTTACAAGCAACGCCTAAAAATAAATAAATAAATAAAATAAAATTGTTGAAACCATTAAAAAATATGTATTTGTTTTTTCTTGAGAGTTATGAAAATTTTGAACTTTTTTGAAACAACCTATTATGAACATTTGATATTCTTACAAAGTTTCAGGTGAGAATTATTCATGGTGGGATCTTAAAAGTATCTTCCTTGATTTCCAAGAATTTTTTAAAAATTTAATCAAATGTCACATTTTGCTTGGCCTTTGCCTATTTTAGAGGTACATTTAACCTAGTTGGTTATCAAACTTTTAACTTAGTTATAATTTTGGAAAACCCTTTGCCATTTTTGAAAGTCAATTGCAAGCCCACTTAAGGTCATGACAAAAATGAGTATGGATTATGCATATTCCATTATGCAATGAATTATGTGAGGACACAAGAAGAAGTCTTGTAACATATAACCATTCAATTTGCAACTACATGTGACTCCATGCAACTATATGTCATTTGCAACTTTGTTTTATCATTCTTACAACTAGTCATTGTCTTTTAAACTTTATGACTATTTTTGCAACTATGGTGCGACTATTAAATTACACATCCTTCCATATTGACTAGCTTTTTGGATTTTTCATCCAAGAATAAGCTCTTATGTTCATTTAGTTACAAAATTGGATGCAATTTGGTTACATATTATGATGTGTTTATACATTTATTAATGTACACTAGGGTTTTGTCACTTGTGGACTACATTTATAATATACTAAATAGATTTTATTCAAGGTATATTAAACATCCATCAAGTTTATTTTATAATTTAAAGTGCATTTAAATTGTATTCAAGGTAAATTAAATATATTTGATTTGTATTCATGGTATGTTAAGATACTTAGTTTGTATTCAACCTATATTAAACATGTATTTGATCATATTATGGACATATTGGATTGAAAAAAAATCATTTGGATCTTGTATGGTTGATTTAAAAATATACCATTTTTATTCATGTATGATTAAATTATAGTAGCAAGGTGATATTAATATGATATCATCATAGTATTAAACAAACATTAATTATCTAAAAAATGTTATTTTCAAATAATTTATTAATAAGTATAAAATATAAACTAAATAATTTTATTTAATCATCTAGTTATATTAAAACTAATACCTATTAATTAAATAATCAATTATTATTTATTAGTTACTTCAAAAATAGTTTTTGATTAATTACATATTAAATCGTAATTGATATAATAATTAATTTTTATTCATCAATTATTCATATTAATTAATTGATTATTTTACAAATTATGAAATAATAGTTAGTTAATTAAAAACTACTTTATTTCTATCAAACAATCAATAAGTTTATAAATAGATTATTTGTATTTAATATTTATCAATCAATGACATGTCAATAATTATCTGATTATTCCTTAATTAATTAATTCTGAAATACATGATTAGTTTTGAAATATCTCAATAATTTGATTTAGGTTGCTAATCAAGAGTTATGGTTCATAGCTAATGACTACTAATTATTAAATATTAAGTGAGCCAATGGATAAAAAATAATTTCTTCACACCTTAAATTGTCTAGTTACTATTAATGATTAGTTAAAACTGATTTAATTTTTACTTAATAAATAATTAAAATTCATAATAGATATATCTGTCTAATATCTGATTTTTAATTAGTTAATATTTCTTCAATATAAACTAATAATTTATTCATTATTTTATTAATAGTTATTAAACTATGTGACAGTTAATATTTATCAATCAAGAGTTATGGTTAATATTTAATAAGTATTAATCAGTTAATATTAATGGTTTATTAAAAATGATTTAATATCTACTAATTAATTTAATAAGTTATAATTTTAAAATGTATAGGAATATTTAGGAAGAACCAATTAGCTAATAATCTATTTTGTTAAATAACCAATTAATATCTAATTATTTTTATTTAAATGATTAATTTTTAATTTGATTAATTAATTAGATATTAAATAATTATTTTAAAAATATTTTATTATTAGTTTTGAATTATTACTATGAACTAGTTGATTAATTATTGGAAACCATGAAAGAATAATGATCAATGCTACTTTTAAAATTATTAAAATATTTTTTAAAAATGTAATAAGTAGTTTTGTAAATGGGTGGGTGGGTAGGTAATTATTTAGTAGGTAATTATTTAGTTAATTAGTTTTTTATTTTCTTATTTATGTAGTTGTATAATTTACAAAATAAAAAACAAATAAAAAACTTGTGGAAGAATTATTTTTAGTGTAATTGAATTTGCAACTAAGGTGCAACTAAAAGGTTTAACCAATATGTTTTGTTTTCTAATCTCATCTTACAAAGTATATAAAGAAGGTGCCTTTAGTTGGGATTGCACATTAAAAATCATGTGCCATTTGGGATGAGCTCAAAGAAGCTTAGCCTTAAAAGCAAAACATAAAATAAAAAATAATATTTACATGGTTACTTTTTAACTCATCTACTTTTCTACCTTTCTACCTTTTTACTTATTTACCTACCTTCCTACTTAGATAGCTAGGTGGGTAAGTAAGTAAGTAAGTAGCTTAGGTAGGTATGTGTTTTAAATAAGTAAATTTTTTTTTATGCACATAGTTTTATGTACCTACCCACCTATGTAAGTAACAATATTTTTTTTCCAAAATTCAATAAATATGCCACGTGGCAAATTTAGATTACGCCATGTGTCATAATATAAATACATAGAAATTGAACAATCATAATGGATGGTTGAAATCAAGATTTCAATAAAAATTAATTTTCATCAAAAAGTATTCCAAGTGCCATGTGTCAAAATCTAATTAAAGTATGTGTTGAAATGTATGGCCATCCATAATACATGGTTTAAATTAATATTTCAATAAAAAAAATTGCCCAAAAAAAATTATGTTAACAAATGGCAATTAATGATAGGGTTATTTACTAGTTACAAATGTTATACACTAATCAAAGGATGGAGGTGCATAAGTTGATTATATACTTCATCCATGGGAAATGTGTCAACATCACACTAAGTCATCAATTTTTATTGAAGGTTCAATTTGAGTTCACCTATGCAATTAAAGGATTTTTTAGTTGCAAAGTTGATGGCAACTGTGTTTTAATCACAAATTGTAGTTGCAAATTGACGTTTTTTACTAGTGGGATAAATCAAAGCTTTGAAGGCTATCCTTCATTTACCATTCATATACACTTCTCATAATTCACAACCATTCAAAATGCATTATTGGATATTTTAATAAGTTTTTTCATAAAAGAAAATAGTTTCCCTTTTGCTTTTACAATGTGAATGGAACTATTGCAACATTAGACAAACAATTATTTGTATGGTGTACATATTTATGTTAGGGTTTTCATTCCTATCTTCACTTTTAAAATAAAATTCAATTATGATTATATGATTAATCCACCTAGAAACACAATTCAAAAATTTCATTTTGCAATGATGACCTTTTACAATCTGTCAAAGAATAACCTTCTTTGACATTAGGTCAATAAAATGTGCAAGAATGAAAATGCAATTACCATCTATGACCCCAAAACTTTGCAAAGCTTTATATTTTTCTAGAATTACATTTATGATAGTTTTTTAACTACTATCTAAATTAATGTCTAGATAGTAGTTAATGTGGCTACACAACCAAGTCTTCAATTAACATAACTATTTAAATATTTGTGTGACATGGAGTTGACATGGCCATTAATTTCTATTGAAGGGTGGATGGGTGCAAACACAATATTGGGATCCAACCCCACCTTTTCGGGGTTTTGATTAAAAAGTAATGGGTTCATTAGTCAAGATGATGTGCTAAAATCGGATTTGTTACTTAGGGAGAATATTTTTAAATTCATTATTTATAAAATGAAATAAAAAAATTATGAGCCAGAAAAATGTCACACTATTATGTACATGTGTGTATAAAATGAAGATATAGAATAACCAAGAAAAATTGAAAAAAAAAAACAATGAAAACACTAATTACATCTAAGTTTAAAATGTTTTGGGTATTTTATATTCATTAAAAATATTTAAAAAATTAAAAAATATTCTCATAATATATTTAGAACATTATCATAAAAGTACATTAAAAAATTTCAATGTTAACTTAACTTATTACTGTAAAACATGAATAATTAAACAATTGTTACACCTTTTATGGGTTTTAATATCATGTTTGGACCCAACCATGATGGCAAATTGTCATTTGCAACTATTTGTAGAGTGGTTACAACAATAATCAATGTAATTGAAAACATTTAAACTAAACTTTGCTACGTAATTTTCATAATATTTGTTTTTCTCCTATTGTTTTTTTTTCCCCAATCTTTCACACCCATCTACCTAGTGCCTTATTTATTTATTTACCCACTTACATTGTGCTTTGGGTGAAAGCAGGATAAAGTACACCAAAAAAATAGCCCCATAAATAGTCATAGTCACACTTATGACATAAACATGAAAAAACGTATTGAAAACCTTTTTCACTTTCATTATGAAACAATGGTGTGTTCCATTGAGTTTATGGTAAGCTACACATGTGTGTGAGAAATTTTAATATAAGAAAGATGGATGAAAAATATGTTCTAAATTAGCCAGTTTTCAATAAAAGATTTTCAACATACTTTATAGGAAATCTTTGATAGATTATGACTATAAAAGCGAAAATTATGGAATGAAGTCAAGATCTTCTTCTTATTGAACATTGACATAAATAATATGCATAAGTTTAGTATATGAATGTTTAATTTGTGGATAATTAAAAATAAAATAAAAAGTATCCATCTATGGCATACTTTATTGTGCTTTCACCCACTATCCATTAAACATGATAATACAAAATCAAAACAACACATAATAACCCATAACCCATAACCCACTTGAAAGTCCATTGTTAATCATAATTAATCACTAAGAGCAATGAATAACGACATTGTGTGGTGATGTCGGGTGCCCAAAGATTCATCACAATAACATATCACAAATTAGTTCTAGATAATCTTCACATATAACATTCAACTTAAGCTTTGGTTTCAATCTTAAACTTTATGTTTCAACCAAGTCACCATACATGATTACCAAGATTTCAAGCAAGGCCCAAAGAAGGGGAAAATAAAAAGTGACTAGGCGAGGTGGGGTTGGTGGGCTCTTTGACCTACATGTTGATTGTGCTGATTGAGTAGGCATTTTTATTGTAGTACATTCTTTCTACATAAGGATTTGACTTGAAGTGTTCAAATTTTTATGCAAAAGAAATCTTCAACATTATTTACACACATATTTTGGTTTCTTGAAATGCTTAAATTTTTATGACAAAATAGTTGTTGTGACATGTTTCATGGCCATTATCATTAAAACCATATTTTCTACCAAAAAACAGTCAAGGTTTTGACAAATTGTTGCATCTATAATAATCAAGAAATGGAACTCATTTTGTAGCTTGCATAAACAATTTACAAAAAAATTCAAAGAATTTATACAAATAAATGTTTGTAAATGTGAGGAAGACATTTTGATAGTTCTATTCTTGTAGAATATTCACCAATTTATTGAAAAAAAGGAAACACAAGCTAAAAATATATTGATCAAGTTAAGAATATGTAATCTTAAAGTTAAGTATTTTCAAGAGGAGAAAAAGCTAGAAGAAAAAGTCAAAAAGTCAAAAATATAAGTTATTACAAATCCATTTGATAGAAAGTTGGAGAGCTCATAACATCACTAAAAAAAGTAACTTTCACAAACTATAGTTCAAATTTTGGAAAAAATGAATGAAAGTTAAACACTTGCAAGAGACCTCCACCATTAGCATATTACATAGCTTGAATGTTTCATGAAACATTTTAACAAGAGACTTGCATGTGGGATTGTTAATTGTTTTGAACAAAAGAGGTAATTTTATTTGAAATTTATGGAAAAGTTGCCTAACACTTTGTCCCCTTTTGGGTGAACTAAAATTCTTAAGAAAATATGATTCTTTGAATTGACAATAGAAATTTGTTCAAGAGAAAAAAAACATGCACACATAAGCTTGAATTTGTTAGTCATCAAACACTCATCAAATTTGCTGTATTAAGCAAAGATCCTTCCCACATTCTTTTTTTATATGTGTCAAATACTACAAATTTGAGTAGATTCATTAGAAATTTGTGGCAATCATAGGTTATTACTATTATTAACAAGATTTTGTAGCAAATATGAAAGCAAATATGTTGAAATAACAAAAAGAAAGAATTAAACAAAGAGAATGACATAATGTCTTTTTCAAGCACTATAGCTAGCTTGTTAAAGCTTAGACTTGGCTTAACTCTTCCTATGACAAACTTTACAAATGTAAGAAAAAGGAGGATATGAAGAGAAGAATGTATAATAATAGAGAGAATGTCCTTGTCAAAGTCATATTTTGCAATAATTAAACATGACACTGTTGTTGTTTTAGTCCTTCCCATTCATATGTGTGAACACATTAATTAATATGGTCCATCTTTGTCATTGGCTATTTGATGCACCCACATTGCATATGTAAACAACAAAGATGTTTGAAGATTAAAAAATTATGTGTTTTGAGCTTGTTGTCCTCATTTTTTGGGTGTTATCATAGAAGGGGAGTGTTGAAGGAGCTAGAAAGATGGAGTTATGCATTACAAGCCACACAAATGCATCAACTATTTGTTTCCTTCCTTATATTTTGATAAGGTAAGAATTCAAAATCTTAAATAGTCTTTAAGGTTTTTGAAACCTTTGGATTTGATGGTTTTTGACATTGAAATACCTAAAAAATACTAGAAGCTTTGATTTTTTGACAATGCACTTACCTTTAAAAAAAACCTAGAAATGAAGATTTTATGATTCTAAGATGTTGAATAATTAGGAACTGACAGTTAATAAGGCATGCTCACCTTAACATATGCATACTTGTTGGAATACCAAACCTAAAATTAATTGGGGACCCATGAGTGATTTTTAGAATAGACAAGGACCACATCATTCAAGTCTTTGTGGGCCACATCACACAACTTTGAAAACCATATGTAGTAAAAAAAAGAAAGGTAACATATGTACGGATCAAGTTGCATATTTTGAATCAAAATTGGAACTACCAAATAATGAGTACACAAAACATGAATGAAGTTCATTTTCCTCACAACAATATTAGTAAATATTAGTTATGGTATTATCTACACCTACCTACATCAATGATTCTATTTATAATAATTGAAATCATTCAATTTTTGTAAGAAACCTAAATAGACACGTTAATGTTGTAGGTTTAGTGGATTAAATCATTATGGAGTTTTCTTTCTAAATGATCATATATCATTTGGCATCAATTGACAACAGTTATTTCATTAACACAATTCCCCAATAAATACATTTAGAAATTTTTGACAAGAAATACTTCCCTTCTCATTGTAATCATCATACGAATTCCACTTTTGCCTAAGGTAGAGAATTGGAAAGACAACCTTTTTTGAACTTCGTAACAAATGAGTTTCATTTCTCATGGCACATTTTGAACTTTTGTTTCCCATCTTTCCACATTCCACAATCTATATAGTTGATGCCTCCTTAAGACAAGTCCATTTAACCCCTTTTGATTTTCATCATATCCACCAACCCTAATAATTCATGTTTTTTACTCATGCTTTGATGTTAAACCTAATTACATTCTTGATTTTAGCATGTAGTGGAAGAAAAATAAGTTAGAAAACATCTCATTAGAACACATTGATTATGGGTTGCAATGACACTAACAAGAGCCACAACAAGTGTAATGTTTGTTTAGTTTTTCACATTTAGAAGTGGTAATTTAATTTGATGTTGAAAGTATAAGATTATTTAATAAGATTCATAATATATCATTGGAACATGTGAATAAATTTGAAAAATATCTGATGAATAAAAAGCTCTCAAAAACATTCATTAAACATTGCAACGTTTACTTTTTAACATTAAAATGAATTCTAAATAAACTTCAAAACTTTTGAAAATCACATATATTTTGAAATCTTTTACATAAACCTTGATATAATAATATACAATTTTTTTTTTGAATTTTTGTTTGAAAACTTTTTTAAAAATATTATAAAAAATATTCCCCAAAAGTAGTCCCAAAAGCAATTGGGTGCGGTGCATGTTATCCCATTTGCACCTATGGGCAATTTTCCCAAACAATTTGACCAACATGGAAAACTAATCGTCTTAACCCAAACTATTAACACTACATCAACTTGCCAAAATTGCAAAAAAACACATTGAAAAAAAATTAGATCCTTACCACTTAGCTTAATTGGCTATTTTTCCTTCCCATCATATGCCCAAATTGTGAAAGTTCCAGTAGCATAATCCATTGAGTTTACCATTGTCAAAAGTTATCAATAGTTCCACAACAAAAACCAACACATCCACCATTTTGACATAACTCACATCTTTGAAGCACCAAACATTCACCATGGCTAATAACTTGCACCACACAATTGATCCCATACCTATATACCAAAAGCAAAAAGAACTCCAAAAGAGATGAATTTAACAAAAAGAATAGGGAATGTAAAACAATCTAGTCCCAACTGTGTAGTCATAGACTAAATCAACCATAACAACATAATCATGTAATGACCTATTTTATGAAGATCTACATTTCAATTGCTACCTAATTTACATGAAACTATGGGTCTCTGAGGATTAAGCCACTTTGATTTCAGCCTCATGAGCCAATTGGTTCTTTTTATGGTAGTTCTGACATATGATAAAATTCAATTGTTGACATGGTCATGTTGACCCCCATGATACATAAATGAAAAGCCTAGACTATGCAAGAACTCAGACAACAATACTTTGGGAGTTTACAAGCTTTCTAACACGTAATATAATTATAATTCCATAATAAGATGCATGCTTTTCCCACATACACAGAAAATACATTACATATAGTAAAGGACGTCGTGGTCATTTTTTGTGAAGCTTTTTCCATCCATCCATCTGTCTTGTCATCCATCCATGGATGGCATCATATAGGAAGAAAACCCTGGCAGAAATAAATAACCCCCCCCTTTGCGTATGTGTTGCTGTCTAGGAAAGGCATGTCCAACCCTAGGGTATTGATTGTCAAGAGATTGGGTCAGCGTGTCATTGAAGTGGAGATCATCAAGGAACAATGTGGGCAAACGTGTGTTCATATTCTTATTTGAGTGGCATTTGCGATGACAATCAACAAGAATCAAGGTTAAACACTGAACAACGTTGGGATATATTTGCCGTCTCCGATCTTTTCCCATGGTCAGCTATATGTTGCTATCTCACGGGTCATAAGCAGTGTAAAAATCAATATTTTCAGCGGCCAGGGTCCTAATGGATACATGCGAAATGTGGTATATAGAAAGGTTTTGGAAATCTAGTTTGTAGTTGTAATTTTGTAATATGTACTGTCAAATACACACACACCTGTGCATTAGGCACGGGGTTCAAACTGGGGTTTACATTTTACAATATGGGTTGATAGAAAAAGAGTTAACAAAGTTAAGATTTGTTTTGTAGTCTTAGTAATAAGATTTGCCAATAATGTATGATCCCTTCAAAACATAAACGTTCTTTTAGAATTTTGAATCATATAAGTACTCTTTCCCATTCAATAATAGCTAGACAAGATTGCAACAACACTCCCAAAAACATCACAAGGACAATGCCATTAGACTGCTTTCGAAATCTTTAAAGCCTCTCATCACTTCCTTGAAATTGAAGCCTATTATGCATTACTAAACCTACACTATCTAGGTTGAAGCAGAAGCATTGTGGAGAATTTGTGCCACTTCTAAACGTTAGATTTTCAACTTGGCATCACACCTAATAGAAAGTTCTATACTATCTTATAACAAAACCAACAAAAATGCATGAGACTTATTTGCCTTCCATAGTGTTCAGCCATTCTTTCACATAATGTTGCTTCCCTTAAAAGTCATGCCCAAAAAACCAATCAAACATCAGCCATGTTGGTGTCACAATGAAGAACACACATCCAAGCTCCAACAACAATTGTAACAAAAAAAATATAGAATCCAACTGTCACACATAATCTGCAACAAACAAGCCAAACACACAAAACAACAAAAAGAAATAAAAGGAACCAAGGCCATGATATCTGGAAGTTGTCACATACAAACCACCCAATTCCTCAACTCTAAATGAACACCAAAACAAAACACGTCAGCCCTAAATCCACGTCACATGAATCTTAGGGCTGAGGTGTTTTCTTCTGTGAACCATTCCACTAAGAATCTTGTCATTTTCCTCTTTCGGATCCCTTTTTTGGTTTGCTTTTCATCTATTAGGTTTTCATCACTGCAAAAAACTTAACTGACTTCCATTTCATCCCACACATAGCATAGCATAAGCATTTGGGGACAAAGTGTTGGACGGTTATTAGAAACTGCAGCACCCCCCTGGGGAGGTTCTTAGGCTTGATAAATGCGGTTGTCAAAAAATCAAATACCCATTTTCTAGTATATAAATTGATTTTTTCTCATTAAAAAAATTAAAAATAAAATAACCGCCCAGAAAAATGCAAATGCCAGTTCGTTTTAATGAAACCCCCAGTGGGGTTCTTCGAGGGGGTTTGAAAGAACGAAAACTGACGGTTCTTTGACCGGGGATGTTTTTCACATACCTGGAACCGGAGGTTCTTTGATCCCCGGTTCCTCCTTTTGAAATACCCGGATCCCGGAGGTACTTGACCCTGACTCTCCTTTTTCCAAGCACCCGGAATTGCAGGCTCCCTATGTATGTGGTTCTGATGGTTCAAGTACCCTGATCCGCTGGTTCTTTGATTTGGATGGTTTCACATGCTGGTTCTTTGACTCAAGTGGTTCTAATACCCGGAACCAGTGGTTGTTGAAAATCTCAAATGGCTGCCAAACACTGGCTGGGTATTCGGTTTCGGGTATTTGGTTTTTATTCGGTTTCGGGTATTGGAAAAAAATTACCAAAATCGAAGAACCGCTGAGTCCGGGTATCTGAAAACAATCAGATGCAAGGAACAGCTGGTTCTGGGTATTTAAAAAAGTTCAAAGAACCGCTGGGTTTCCTGAAAAGAACCGACAAAGACCCGGAAGTTTTAAAACAGGCAGCTGCTCGCCTTTTTCAAAAAGTTGAGAACCGTCAATATATGTATAACAATACGAAATTCGATTTTTTATAAGCACAGACATGCATCAAAACCGGGTATTTGATTTTAATAACCACGGTTATGAATGAAAACCAGGCATTTGATTTTTTGATGACCACGGATATCAAGTTGATACCCTACGGGGCACGTTGCCGTTTCTAATACCCGCCCCACTCTGGTCGGGACCACAGGCGCTGGGGGTCTTCGAGGACCACAGCAGTCGGGTCTTCAAGAGTGCACAGTTCTTCAGCGCTTTTCGCGTTTTTGCAAGCGCGAGGAGGAGGAGGAGGAGGAGGAGGAGGAGGTAGCAGCAGGGGAGCGACCGGATGCGCCTTTGGATCTTCCTCCATTTGTGTTTTGTGGCCATCTCCTAGCGATCTTTCTGTGGAGTGGATTTGCGGAAGCAAGCCAGATATGATGTGGGGAGTAGTGAGACGGCAGGCGGGTGAAGTCGGCCGTTTGATTTTCAAGGTAACTCATTGCTTTCTCTGTCTCTTCCTCCTACCAAAAAAAATTCGTTTGGTTTGCTTTTCCAAATTTTCAGCATTCTTGGATTGGGTTTTCGTTTCCCCCCTTGTTCCATGCATACATGTCGCGATCGATCCATGCCTCTCGTGACCATTTTTCAGTCGAGATCCTCGAGGAAGGATCACCTGCTGGGTATTTGGCTTTCGTAGATCTCGATTTCTCGTTTCCACAAAAAGCTGTGGGGTTCTCTGAGATTGGGTTGGGGGTTTCCATGCTCGTCTTTCTTCTTCTAGGTCTGAGTGTCCGATAGTTCGGTGAAGAATTCCAGAGGATTTTGTCGCGAAACATTTTAGGGTTTTCTGTGGGCTTGCCAGAGAATCAGTAGTTCTTCTGCCCCATTCAATTTTTTCTGTTGTTGGGACTGCGAGCTTGAACCCTGATTTTTTTGATCTAGACAGCTTCGTTCCTCGGCAGATTTAGTAGGAATTCCTGTTCCAGTTCACATGCATCCATGGACATGCATCTGTGCATTCTTTCTGTAGTGCTTGAAGCAACTTATTTGGATCCAGATTTAATTCTGATTACGTTCTTTAGTCCTAAGAAGTTAGCCAGTCACCATTGGGATCTTTTTTTTTCAGGTTTTTTTGTTTTGGAAGTCTGAGCCACACTCTCTAGTCGTAGAATAATAGCCAGTAAGTCTCTATGAGGCCAACCAAACCTTTCTCAAAAGGGTCCTTTTTTCTGGGTTAGATTTATCTCCTGAATCTTACAGCCAGTAAGTCTTTTGGTATGCAATTCTCTGACCTTTTCTCCCTAGCTGAAGAATTTCCGATCAGGTTCATGGAGTTTAGATCTTCGAACCAAGAGTGACATTGCAGGAGAGGACTCATCAAGCTCTCATGCTGTCCTTCTTTGATGATGGAGTTTTTGACAAAAAAGAGTCAAGAGAACAGACAAGATGTTTTGGCTCAGTACTGACTTTTGAGTGTGGGTTTGTTTTCTTCAGAGATGCAGCAATGATAATGCAGCTGCTATGGCTTGGGTAGCAGCCTCCAAGAGGTTCATGTCCACCAGTGAGGTGGGTCCCTTGTGTTTGATGTTAGGTCCAAACCCAAAAACATATGCTCTCTCAGTTTCAGAACACAGTGGTGCACTCAAAGCATATGTCCAGGGTGCAGGAGGCCATACCCATCTCTATGTAGGGTATCTCTATGCTGTAGGATCAGATACTTGCTTGGAAAGGGATGAGCTGAAATGTAATGAAAGTTTACCTTCACAAGCTTGTTGCAGCTTGAATGAGGATACCATTGCAGCTTGTGAGCAACTTAGCAGTGGCAAGCTGCCCCATGACTGTCATGGGGCAGCTCATTGCTGCTAAGTTGCTCACAAAGTTATGAGGCACTCATTGTTATCTTACCTTCAAAGTGTTTTTCTGTAGAGTCACTGCAATCTTGTAGATATGCATTAGTTGAACCCAGTCTCAAGGAGCTGACAGCTTCAACTTATTGAGAAGTGGGTCTTCAAGGAAACAGGAGGAAACTACAATTAGGGTTGCAGGACAGGAGGACTAGTGATGCATGAAATCATGCTGCAAAGTTTTTGGCAGTGTTGCATGAGCTGAGAAGGTAGGTTTATATGTGTGGAGCACAGATGACTGTTAGGGACGCTCTCAATTCAGCAATTGATGAAGAAATGTCAGCTGACTCCAAAGTTTTTGTGATCGGTGAGGAGGTATGGAGTTTGCCTAAACTTTCTGTTCTCAGATAGAAAATAAAACACCTGCAATACTGAAAGTGCGGAAGTACTAAGATGGAAACAGTGGTTATCAAAGGCTAGTCTTGTAAAATTTGTGCTTCAAACATGAAAATGTGTGGGAATGAATCTGATGGTTCAAACTGATGAAAGGAGTGCAATTGGATCAGATAAAGGACAATATGGCATCCTGTATTTGTTAATTCTCCATTTTCCAAAATACAAGGAGCACAATCTAATTGAGGGCTGTGGAGATCATCAATAGATCTCTGTTGTTATCCTTGGGACATCAAGTCTTAACTGGTGAGGTTGTGGTATTTTGGCAGGTTGGTGAATATCAAGGTGCTTATAAGGTACTTGTGTGCTAGTTGCACTATGAGCGTCTTTGACTGCATCCTCAGTATCTGGCACACTGCAATTCGTTCTCCCTGTATGAGCACCATTCTGTTCCTTGCTTACAAGAGGAAATGTCTCCATTGGACTTGTACAGATTGTCATGTCATGACTGGCAATTTGGTGAGGGTCTTTGTATATGAGTAAGCATGATAGGGACTATGTCACACTATTCTCTAGTTTTATATGATTGCAGGTGACTAAGGGGCTTCTGCAGAAGTTTGGGCCTGACCGTGTGCTGGACACTCCAATTACAGAGGTTAGTGGTATTGAACATACGCAGGCAGAACATTCCAGTTTATTGTTGTTGGGCCTCTAAGATTCTTGCTATATTTGTAAATGTTGCCTGTGTTGTTTGCACTTTACTCAGATTGCATCTTTTCCAAAACCACATCATCTGAAAAGCTTATTCCAACATGATTTGTAGTCAAGCGTGGAAATGTCCTGACCCTACACCAACAAATGAAGATTTTAATCACTGTCTTCCTAATGCTAGATGTGTCAGATTTTCCTAAGTTCACTTTCTGATTTATGTTTCGGGTTTGAGGAATGATCAGGCTGGGTTCACAGGTCTTGGAGTTGGAGCAGCATTTCAGGGACTGAAGCCCATAGTAGAGTTTATGACATTCAATTTTGCTATGCAGGTGTCTCAATGCCTTCTCTGCCCTTCTCTGTATCTCTCACTCAATGGCTTTGACTGTTCTTCCATGAATTTGTCCATCCCTCCATAACTGTCTGGGCTTTATGTTTGCATTTACTCCTTCTTTCCCTTTCCTTGATTCACCTAGTTTCTTCTCTCATAATCAGGACCACTCTCGTTGCTTTGTGGGTGGATTTGACAGGCCATTGACCATATTATCAATTCTGCTGCAAAGACAAACTACATGTCAGGAGGCACAATCAATGTTCCCATAGTCTTCCGAGGTCCTAATGGAGCAGCTGCAGGTGTTGCTGCTCAGCATTCCCAGGTATGTTTTTGTCCCCACTGTGTTACACTCGTAGCTCTTGCTCCATGTAATTTTTTACTCAGGGAACACAAGGATATTGGCTAGCAAGTTTGGCCATTAGCCTTCTGTGAGCTAATTTTCCTTTGCTACCCATTGTCTGTTACCCCATGGTTGTCCAAGAAAAGGAAACTAGACATGTTAGAAATGATGCACAGATCAATTGGCACAGAGTCCAGATTCTGATGGAATGCTTGTTCTGGCAGTGCTTTGCAGCATGGTATGGCCAGGTTCCAGGACTGAAAGTGCTAGTGCCCTACAGTGCAGAGGATGCACGTGGGCTTCTGAAGGCTGCTATCCGTGACCCAGATCCTGTTGTCTTCCTGGAAAATGAGCTAATGTATGCCACTTCTACGCTCCTTCAATTTGACTATGTTGTCTTTTCTGGCTGAGAATGTTTTCAGAATATTACTATTGCAGTCTGTGCATATTGTCATGTTCCCATGAAGGGCATTGGTTTAACATTCTGTCCCTGAGGGTGTGGAACAAACTATGGGATTTCTGTTTTAATTATTGGCTGAAGCTCTTGCTGATGGGAATTCTGCATTTCCGTTGAACTCCCATGTGTTGAATGCCCAGATACCACAGTTTGTGGTACGCATGGTAAATCAACTTGTGGACTAATCTTTTGCTTCTGTGATCGTTTGAAGGTATGGAGAAACATTCCCTGTGTCCCCAGAAGTGCTTGACCCGAGCTTCACTCTCCCAATCGGCCAGGCTAAGGTTAGATATTAAACCAAGATTCATGTTTCTCCCTTTCATTGTTTTCTTTCCAGGTACGAATGTGCATTTATTGACAGGTCTGTGGGTGTGGTGTTAGACAATGTGGTTGGTCAGTTCTGGATGTGGTGAATGTATTTTATTAGTGCTTGTCTAAAAGTCCTCCTTTCTTCTCCCTGTTTTATTACCTTTCTTTCTCTCTGTTGTCTGCTATATGCTTCAAGCGTTTGTGAGCAAAACTTCTTTTTGCAGCAAATATTGGACCAAGGTCTGTCTGGCAACTGATTTGATTGTTTCTCTATGCAGGTTGAGAGGGAGGGGAAAGATATCACCATTACTGCTTTTTCTAAGATGGTTGGTTATGCGTTGAAGGTGTTGTACCAATCCTTGTTTGCCTTTCACAGTCTTGTACATCCAGGGGAATTTTTGAATTAGCTCAAGGTGTAAGGGCTGACAACTTCTTTCTGTTAGGACTCCTTCCCATGTGGAATGGCTAATTGACGATGCTGTCCTTGCAGGCTGCGGATGAACTGGCTAAAGAAGGCATCAGTGTGGAGGTACCAAGAATGCTGTTTTAGCACAATGTTTTATTTTGTGATTGAAAACTCTTGTTAGGAAGAGAATGTTGGGGAGTTGACCATTCCCTGGCTGCCAGCAGGGAACATACTGAGTAATTGTATTTCCCTACGTCTTTTCTTTGCTGTCAGCATTCTATGTAATGTGGCTTGCAATGTTGATCTTGGTGATATGACCCTGTACCATGTGCAGGTCATCAATCTGCGGTCAATTCGTCCCCTTGATAGAGCAACTATCAATGCATCAGTCCGTAAAACATCACGACTTCTGACACTTGAAGAAGGCTGGCCTCAGCATGGTGTTGGGGCTGAAATCTGGTAAATCCATGTCCTTCAGAAATCAGCAGAACCCCTCGATTTCTGCCTTTGAGATCCTCTCTCATGATTGCTACTGTATATATGGCAGTTGAATCTTGGCTGCTTAGTTACCTACTTCTGTGTTTATGCTCCATTTGCTTGCCTGTGTGCCAGAACTACTAACAAGAATTCTGTGCTGTGGTGTTTTTAACTGACCTTCGTGTGGAGGGCACTGATGTAGATGCTCTTTCTCTGTGCCTGCAGTGCAAGTGTTGTAGAGGAGAGTTTTTACTACTTAGATGCGCCTGTGGAGCGAATTTGTGGTGCTGATGTACCAATGCCTTATGCAGCAAACCTTGAGCGCCTTGCTGTACCACAGGTAAGAATTATCTCATCCTCTTCCCTCTGCATAAGCTGGTTGTTGTATATCCCACAAAATGGTTGTTGGTCTTTTCCACAGCTGGCAGGCTTCAGCAATCCAAGCATCCAGAGTACAACATTAGTTTATTCTCTTCTTTGCTCATCTGTTTCTTTGTGATCAGTGTGTGTTTAGGAACACAGTATATTCTAGAAGCAAGTGTTTTCAAAATGTTTTTCACCATCTTTCATGCTCCTTTCCACACAGCCCCTGTGAATATGCATTGTTGCAGATTGAGGATGTAATTCGGGCTGTGCGGAGAGCTTGTCACCGAAGTTCTGCAGAGGATCAGAGGGAGGCAGCTTGACATGTTTTGTTGAAACTACACCTGCTTGTCTATTGAGGTCCAGCCTTAAAACACACGAACTAGAGGGATGATGACTGCAAATTGAAATCTTGTATTACATGTAATTAGGTATTGGGTAGTATGCTTGTTTCCGACATTGGAAATCTGGGCCTCATGTCATTTATATGCACGAAATACCTGGAAGAGTTCTTGAGTTTAAGAGTTTCACTTTCGAACCCTTTTCTCTTTGCTAGGTTTTTTCTTGTCAAAACTACGGAGGGCAAACAGTAGAGTGTTTAGAGTGCTTTTCTTTGAGATTTTGAAGCCTAGAGGGAGAATGAAAAATAAGGAGAGAAAAAGGTGCAAGACTTGTTTGGGAGCTTGTGTTTTACAAAACAATAATTTCTTTTCTGCAAGATTAAATTTTCTGTCCAGAATGTGATTTTGACTTTGAATAAAGTTTGTGCTACCTTGCATTTTAGGGGTTCCTCCCAATGACTGGATTTGGGAGTCTTGGTTTTTTATTTATGACTTTGTTAGGCTTGATGGTGTTTGAGATTCTGGTTGCTCTTGGATAACACTAGTAGAGGCACCCAAACAGGGGGTATGGATGGAGACACTCTTACTAGGTATTTCACATGGACACTAATTCCCATACCCAATGGTAATTGCACAAAATTTTTGTGAGGTAAAACGATCTTGTGCTGATATCCTATATTGTAGATTCTGTTTTCAACAACGGGCTTTACATCTGCAGAGCTAATTGGTTACAAGAGATGGGTGGTGCAAGGAACCATGAAATTGCAAAATGCCTCTGTAGACAGCAGCTCCATACAGTAGGGCATCCTATCACATTAGCCTCACTTGATTATTACAACAGGTAATGTCCTGCCGGTCCATGCCTGCCCACCATGCTGGCTTGCATCCATCAATCATTATGCTACGAAATGCTTGGCAGCAGGGCATTACCATACACAGAAAACAATCTTTTTTTATTTCCCTGTGTACTTTGAGGGATATGTCCCAGGAGAAGAACCCTAGGTCCTTATACCAAGGGAAGATCCTCCTTTTTTATACGTCCCCCCCATTCTATAAAAAGGCTAATTTATGTGCGTGAAGGTCCCTGTACTGGGGAGTGGTTCATACTTGTGAGTTCTCTTGATGTTTGTGAAGGTTCCTGTATTGGGGAGTGTTCGTACTCCTGAGTTCTCTTGAGGTTCAGGAAGGTCCCTGTACTCAGGAGTGGTTCCTACTTGTGAGTTCTCTTGAGGTTCAGGAAGGTTCCTGTACTGGGAAGTGGTTCATACTTGTGGGTTCTCTTGAGGTTTGTGAAGGTTCCTGTATTGGGGAGTGTTCATACTCCTGAGTTCTCTTGAGTTTCGGGAACATTCTTGGGTTCATAGCCTCAGGTGGCCCTCCCCTCAGGAGAACCCCCTTGTACAGAACCTCACACACAACACTTCTCAAGAAAATTCTTGTCAAGAAAGAAGAAAAGAAGGGGAATTTAAAGGAACCCAACAACAAAACTTTCCCCTGAAACCTCCTGCTAATATACACTTGAGTTAGTTAATCAAGTTTTTAGTACCCCCCATTTGGGTAGGTACAGGCGTGCTTTGGCTGGGTTAGTTAGTTGGCTTTGCTTGGAGGGAAAGGAAAGGAAAGGAAAGCAAAGCAAAGCAAAGCAAAGAGATGATTAGTTTCTTGAGTTGTTGGAGAACTTACTAATACAGCACACTGTCTTCTTTCTTCTTTCTTCTTCTCCTCTCCTCCTCCATTTCCAAGTCCTGTTCTGTTCTGCACCTAACTGTCTCAGGAGAACCAAAACACCTAAATTTTGATCATGCCAAAGATTAATAGACCTGCCAACACATGAGTGAGTCTTTATTAGCTTTTGATGCTGCTGCACTGGCGCTGCTGCAAAAGATTTCACGGAGTTGCTTGCTTGCTTGCTCATCAACGCTGGTGGAGAAGACTTTGATTATTAGTTTATAATATCTGCTTGAACAACATCTGATTATTTCAACTTTCATTGCAATTTTTTTTTCTTAATGGCATTGGCAGCGGGCCATTTACTACCGGCTGATCTGGCGTCTACCGCAAGTGTGCATGGCAATGAATTTCCTGATGAACTACAGCTTGTGCATGGAAGAAATATTCTTGATCAGAGCGATCATCCTGGAAACCCGGGCATCATGATCTCTTCAGATGCCCTCAAACTCTCCACTCCTCACGCTGCATCTAATGCAGGGGGGCAGACGCTGCACGATGATGCTGATGCGGATCATTACGATGCATTGGATGTCGGCAATGCCAATATGAATCAGGTACTTCGGATCTCTATGTTCGTTTCTTTGAAATACACGTGGTAGATAGTCGCTCAAGTTGTACTGTTGTGCAGATCTTCTTGCTGAGCGATTTGCTCTGTTCTTTTGTACATATGGAATTATTGTCACTACAAACCTATTGAGAACTTGTCTCCAGGAGGTTGTATCAATAGATAAGCTGCACTATTGTTGCTCATTGTTGTGACTAAAGTTTCCGACGGCAATGAAGATATAATTGCATGCTTTAGACGAGAAGATATGCACGGGTGAAACTACAGTTGCAACAATTTTCTTATGTAGCAATGAGCTTTGAAGTGCCTTGTGCCTCTCTGGAGTCGGCAGCAGGTTATTGGTTGGTGAGAACGTCGTGGTGTTATTTGTTTGTGGATCTGTACACGTGCTGTGTTTGTGTGAGACGCAGGGCAGTCCTCATGCTGCGGCGACGCCAGGATCGCAAGCAAAAGTTGGATCGGAACTTCTTCCTGGCAGCATTCTCTCATCCCTCACAATCGAACTCTTTGGTTCCGCCGTCTCAGGTGTATCATATTGTTCTGAAGATTATACTCTCAGTTGATCCCCGCATTGAAATTGTCTTAGAAAGAAGTCTGGATTTCTTGTGAATGCTGCACGTGCAACATCCTAAGGACAACAAGAGGAAGCAGTCTCGATAGAGGCCTAGAGACAGCAGAAGAAGAATCAAGTTCTTTGACATTTTGAGCGATCTTGGACATGACTTCATGACTTGAAATGTATGCATTTTGTTATCACAAGATCCTTGAAAAGAGTTCTGACTTGAGATGTTGCTTTTTCCAGATTCCGGCATCGAGGGCCAAGAATCGGTGCAGTTAGTTGCGGTAAACGAGGTGCAAGATTCAGTGCAACCAGATGCGGAAGCGAAAGATCCAAGTTCCGGAGCACAAAACGAAGGAAGTGAGTGCGATGTTGCTGCATATTTTCCAGCTTCAAGGGAACATGATGCGAAGACTAAAGCAGCGACGAAATCTGTTTCTACAACCGACCTTCACGCCCTTACAACTCCCTTGTCATCGCAATTTCCGCTGGTCCTACAAAATGCTGCAGCAAGCGACCAATGCAACAGGAAAGCTCATGCACCTGTTCACGCCCCCGCCGCGTGTACTCATGCAGTGGATTTAGCCCATGCCTTGCCTCCAGGCTGTGTTGTCCATCAAGCTCACGACTCTATCACCACTACCACACGGAGTATCTTCCAGAAGACCATCACTGGTGAATATCAGGAGCATGCAGCAGTGATTAGCAGTTGTTGCAGCCTCAGTCCACATCATAATCAAATCGCAAGTCAGAACGTCGACTCGGGAGCTGCTGCTGGATCCGCAGTGCCACTACCTTTTCATCATCTTGCTAGTCTGCAACACAAACATATTAGTACGATCCCAGATAATCAGCAACGGGAGCGGCCTCAACAGCAGGCGTTGAGCGAGAGTGGCCCGCAGACAGCTGAGAGTCACATGATTGGGAACATATCGAGCACAAGCGGCGGAGCGACGATGGGGGGGATCGCAGCGGCTGGTGGCGCGCAGATGGAACATCTACTTGCCCGCGTGAAACAAGAAAAGATTGCGTCTCGTGCTCGAGCCTGGGAGGAGAACGCAAAATCCAAAGCTCTCAACCGGTATTCCATTTCCTTACAAGACTTTCAAATACGATCTTCCGTGATTTGCACATTTGCGCGAATCCTATGTGTCCATGAATGACGTGTGCATCTGAGGGGTTGTCTGAGCTGCAGATATACACGGGATGAGACGAAAATAGCAGCCTGGGAAAACTCCATGAAGGCCAAAGCTGAAGCTCGGATGCGCAAACTTGAGGCAAGCTCAAGCTTTTGAATCCATCGTTTCGTCCTTTTCTTCTCTCGGCATTGAAATGAACTGTTCGGAATTGAGGAGCTCTCAATCTTCTCTCAAGTGTTCAAAGTGATGTCAATTCAATTATGACACGGAGGAGTTTGAGTTTGACATGCCGCAGTCGGTCTTGTATCGAATCTTGGCTGCAGGAAAAATTGGAGAAACAAAGAGCAATATATGTGGAGAAAATGAAGAACGCGGTGGCTGTCGCTCACAGAGCAGCGCAGGAGATGAGAGCAGCCACGGAAGCTCGTAAAGCGGAAGAAATCGTGAGGGCTAATGACATTGCATCTCGCATCCGTGCCACTGGTCAAGTGCCGCGCAAATTCCTTTGTCTGCATGCCTAGTTGAGTTCCTCAATTCCATCTTTTTGTCTGTCTGTCTGTCTGTCTGTCTCTCACTGTCTCTCTCAAACTTCTATTTCGTCTTTCGTTTTCTTTTGGAGTGAACTTTTGAGCTTACTACAAGAAATATGTAGTATGTTCATACATCATGTTTACTCCCCGGGGGTTTCTTTTTAGTATCGACACGCGCCAGAGCTGCACAGCATTCTTCACTGCAGAATTTCTCAGAATGACGGAGTGAAGTTCGTGAATGCTGCAGCTCCTGGCCTGGATTTATTTATTTGTTTATTTCCTTTAGAACTTCTGTTTTTTCATTTCCCAACTCTCGATACTAGAGACCAAGTTCATTAATTATATGTAGTGGTAATACAAGTCTCGTCTGTGCCCATGGTTTTTGCAAATACAGGAGCTTGATGTTCAAGTACCCGGCAGCTGAAAATGCAACCCACTTGCATTTTCAGCTTGAAAATTGCTGGGTAAAATATATGGGTCTGCAATTTGAATGAATTGCAGGGAACTCAAAGACATAGATACAAATTGGATAGCACCAGTCGTTAGAAGGCAATAAATTTAAGTGGAAAGTCACCCTGTCTTTGGACCTAAGTTCGACCCCTCTAATCCCTGTTTCATCCCCAATCTGAGTGTAGCTGCTGTGAAGTGAGAGTGAAATTGGGTACCCATTTCAAGAAACTGGGTTTTAGTTCACAAGATTTCCCTTTTCTCATTCCCACATGGCTTGAATTTAATGAAGACCTAAGAGCCAGCAGCATTGAAGGAGCAGCAGGTAAGGCAAATTCAGGGTGAAACTCCCATGACAATCAGCATCAAAACTACTGGTCTGGTCTCCTTTTTTCTTTTCATGTGTATTGTTTTCATCTTGATTTTTCATTGTTTGGTCCCTAATTTTGGGCAAATCTAGGCCCCAAATCCCTCTCATTTGGGGTACTTTACAAATAACTTAAAATAATACCTGTATGGTAAAATATATAGTCCATGTTCCTTGCAACAAAAATGGAAAGTAATCATAAAATCGGCCTTGATATAATGAACCTAGATAATATGTAATTTAATTCATTGAAGATTAATGTAGGCATTTTTGTTGAATTTGTTACAATTATATAATGGCTTCATGTTTAAACTAGGTTTAAATAAATCTATTCAATTTTCAAAGACATGTTTGAAAATTACAAAATATTAGTTCGCAAGTAAATGAAATAAATATTGGTTTCTTTTGATTGTCAAGTTAATGACATATTAAAATGTGTGTATGGACTTGAATCAACTTCTACATATTGGTTTTATAAAAATATATTCAAATTTTTAAATATAAAAATAGGTTTGAACATCATTTGACTAGTTAGTTGCACACATAAGGTTTTCAAATTTGGATTACAATTCAATGGAAAGAGCTCATGTTTTCTTTATGAAACTTTAAAAGATTTTGAATTTATTTTCTTGTATTTATGTTGAAAATTATTTTATTTATCAATTAGATTTTAATAAATTATTTTTAAAAATATTTTATAATGCTTGCATTATTGGCTAGCCCTAGTTAATATATGGGAAATAGAAGGTTTTAATATATTTTGGTAGGTCTCATGTACTAACTTGGATTTTTCGATGTCTTATTTTCAAATTTACATTTGTTCCACATTAATAATTTGTCTCTAAATTTAGGGATTGTTTTTCTCTTTCAATTTCTTTGTAAGAGGAGAATTCATAGATCATCATTTACAATCACCAATTCATGCTCAAGACCATAGCAATGAATTACAAAATGATTAGATGGGCATGTTTTGATTTTAAAGGTATGGTTCACATATTGAGCTTAGCAAAAAATGCAAAAAAAAAAGAGAAAACATGATTAGCTGATTCACTTTTGACATTTTGAAGACTTCATAACTTAAATTAACTCAAATTCTTGTAATTATAATGATTATTTGACCTATAATATTTTATAATTGTCTATTATACTTTTGATCAAACATATGGGCAGATGAACCCATAAATATCATTCATTAAACATGCAATTGGTCAAAAACTTCATGTAAAAATTTCAAAATTTCAATATGAAATACATATTTAATTATAAAAAATGTCGAAAATCATGGCAAATTAAAAATTTTAAAAGCATTTTTGTAATGTGAAAGTTTCAATGTATTTTGACATTGCTATGGCATACTTTTTGAGTTCACATGTTTTATATTATACATTGTGTGATAGATGTACAACATCATATTTTAAAAATTCATTATGAATCTTTTAAAATAATAAAAAAATTCATACTTTTTAATATGATTTTCACTATCTATTGCAGCATGGATCATTTTTAAAATTATAATATTAATGTCGATTACGACTTTCCATTTTAAGCTCATCTACAATTCAAAAAAAGTTGTGATTGCACAACAATCCAAATAATCCTCTTAACGATGCTTTCACTCAAAATAAACTAATTTATATAAAATTTGGTTGTTGAAGACAAAACGATACATAGAATTTGAAAAACAAAAACAAAAAAAATCGAGAACATGTTTCATAATGGTAAATCTGAATATTAAGGGAAAAGGTTTTTTTTTTTCAATTTTGTATTTTTGAAAATTTGGCAAATTTTCCAAAAAAATAGAAATTTTAACTAGGAAAAAAAATCCCAATGTTTTCCTTTTTAGGAGGGGGGTGGGGGGTTGAAATTAGAAAGCAATGGTTGGGGGTGAAAAATGGGGATGAAAATGTACAATTGTTAGAGTGCATATGCATGGACCCTTGTGGAAATCTTACACAATTTTGGGTTCTTATTTGAATACTTTTGTATTGAGTTTTCTTAGGACCTAGCATGTATTGGAGGCGAATTGTTTTGCCAATTGGTGCATTTGTTTTCAAAATGATGAACAATTAAGTATTTTCTACTTACTCTAAGTTGTAACCATCCAATTTCAATTTTTAAAAAATTAAATAAAAAATCACCAAATTTCATATGGAATATTCTAGTAAGTAGCCAACAATATAAGAGGATGCTTAAATGTTTTTATTTTCATATTTTAAAAAACTAGAGCAAATTTGGCTAAATGGTGTTATTGATGATCTCCACTTGGGTCGGGTCGCATCACAAAATTGAAAAAAGACACACCAGCCAACAAGCTTCAAGCCATAACCTTCAAAACTCCGTTCTCATTGGTGACCTCCTAGTTAGTTAGCACAAGGTATCACCCTGGGCTCTCATTGGCCTGATGATTCCATAACCCTTCCCTACTTGGATGAAAAATTTCATAACCACTACTACTACTCTCTACATGGATGAAAAGAGGGCATCCTCATTCTCACAAGGGATGGTTAATCACAAGGAAGATTTAGCCAAATCTGGCTATATATACCAAATATGAAGTACTAAACTTTAATCATCCTTCTAAATCTTGTGGCTACACACTTGAAAACCAAATATACAAATATATCAAATTCTAACTTTTTTTTTCCCCCCATCACTCCTGGCGATTGAAAATCACTTTCATTTTAGAATTTTCAATTTTTAATTCCTCTTGCAAAATTTCGGCAACCAAAAAATATTATTTTTTAAAAATTAAAAAATTAAAAATTGAAAGAAATGAAACCCTAAACCCTAAACCCTGTCACCGACTTCAACATAAGAGAATCAACCGGTCATATCCAGTCGTCCAGTGACCGACCGGCACTTCCGGTAAGGGTGAACCGTTACGTCGTCATGATTACCGCTAGTGCAGACCATTTTACTGGTTGTTGGTAAATTGTTTTCACTGATTACGTTCCGGTGAGTTATAGTAACTGTAGTAACTGAATTTCTTGGCCGCTGTTCTTGCCCCTCTTCACATTCCTTTGTGCGTTGCTCGCCGCTGCGTCGCCCGCTGGCTTGCGCTTCGCTTCCTTGCCCTCGCTGCTCCTCTCGCGCTTTCTCCCACACTGTCGCTCGCTCGCGCTCGGCGTTTTTGAGATTAAAGAGAGGGCCTTGAAATTCCCATCATCCTTCCTTTTACGACCCATATCTCTAATTCTCTCGTATTGCTAAAGAATCGACAGAGCTCGACAGGGACAGAGAAAGAGCTACAGAGCGAGGCACACACACTCTCGAAAGTGTCGAGACTGGAGATAATGAAAAAATTTCCAGAAATATAAATTCTTGCAGGAGCAAGAGAGGTGTGCATGAGTTGGGAGAATTCGTCGAGAACTCGTTCTCAAAATTTTCTTGAGTTTCTTTCTGCAAGATGCCAGTTCGGGAGCTTGTCATTCATTCATCAAAGCAGCTAGCAGAAGCAGTTCAAGAAATAGCAGAATTCCTCGTGTCTTTTATACGATTAGAGCGCAAAACCCATGAAGAGAGTTCAAACATAGCATTGACGTTCGTCTGTAGAACGTAGCGAATCCATCTGCAAGAACCAGCAGCAGCAGCAGCTAGAATCAATTCCGTTTTGTTGCAGGCTGAGTGTTGCAGCTGTACATGAGCAGCTAGTGCAAAACCTCTGCAAGGCTGTTGTACTCTCGAGAGGCAATTCGCATCATGGAGTCCTTTCTGCAGATCAACCAGCAGCAGCAGCAGCAGATGGGGCCGCGTTTGAGCCGCTCGCAATCTTTAGATTCAATGAGCACTGCTCCCTTGTTCTTCAGCAGCGCCTCAGTGTACAGCACTCCTTACAATATGGTCGCAGCTGCTGGACAGCCACTGCAAGCTTCTTACTACGTGGAAAGCCCGTCCTGCAGTTCCTTTCTCGACCTCAGCTCCATCAACTTCCATGATCGGAAACAGTTCCTGCAAGGCGAGGAGTCGGAGCGTGACGCTCTCTCTGATCAAGCTTTTACAGGTGCCACCTCCTCCCCCTTAAGCAGGGTCGGATCTTTCTTCAGCAACTACTACAGGTCTGATCAGCGGCCTTTCTCTATGTCCAACGTCAGTGCCCGAGTGCATTCGTGGCGCAAGTCTCGACCTCGGACGGGGTTTTCCCATCATGCGGATGTTTCCAGCAAATGGGTTGTTGACGAGGAGACTGAGACAGCGGGGTTAGGCCGAGGAGGAGCTGGAGCAGCTGGTCGATGCGCAGCGCATGAGAGATCCAAGTGTTGCGTGCGCTTCACCTCCCTTGTGTTGTGGTTATGCATGACGCTGTGTTCCATGGCGTTTATTCTCGCCGGCACTTGTCTCTTGTACTGGATCGTCTGCCATCCCCATGCACCGTCTACCACCCTCAAGGTTCACAACCCCGTAGATCCCCCGTCCTTGACCTAATCATACTTCTTCTTTCGCAAAGCCGAAGATTGCAGATCATCATGCATGGTAAAGAATACTAATCTGCAACACAAAGCATGTCATGCATCCACAATTGCTGCTGCAGGAGTCGCAGAACCCAATCTGTGCATGCATGTACATGACGGATCAAGATTGTTTGGCTTGCAAATGTTTTGCAGCGAGTGGAGTTTCGGAAGTTCCATGTGATGCAAGGCTACGACCGCACAGGAGTACCCACGGAGATACTGAGCTTGCAGTCCATTGTTCACCTCACCTTCCGCAACCCATCCAAGCACTACGCCACTCTTGTCAGCCCTAGCAGCTCTATCACCTTCTCTTACCTGCCTAGGCAGCTTGCACATGTCCAGGTAAACCTCTGAGGCTGATCTTCCAACCCCTTATCCGATCTATCTTCCGCGCATATGAGATCCTCCGTAATTTCAAACCCTTAGTCATCTCCCTGACATTCAAGGTGATGATCTCCGGCGCATGGAACCCTAAGGAGCCGGTGCTGATGATATGTATGCTACTGCCTGCAGGTGGCAAGGTTTTACCAGCAAAGGGATTCGCAGTCGGAGCTGATGGTGGCTGCAGAGGCCAAGTACGTGCCACTGTACGGAGCGGGGCCGAGCATGAAGGAGGCCATAGCAGAGAGTCGAACCATCGAGCTGGGACTCACCATCTCCGTCACGGCAACTGTGCGATTGTTTGCTGGACTCATGACCAAAGAATACAACCAGGAGCTGACCTGCCGTGTTTCGCTGCATCCCACTACCGGCATTGTGACCTCGACTACCTGCCAATCTCCTGACAACAACAACAACCACCAGCAGCTGCAGGATGTTGATGATGACAAACTCTTCCCTCAACAAGGAAGCAGAAGCCCCTAGGGTTTCACACTTCCAATACTGGAAGTTCAGAAAGTTCCCAAGGCTTCTTCTAGATCTCCCTGTCCAAGTCCGGTGGGTATATCTTCTACAATACCGATGATTTTCATGCATTCATACTAGGCCCAAATCTGCAACACATGAGAAAATGTCAAGCTCTTTAGTCTGAACTATGCATGTTGTTTTATAGATCTGAGCAAGGCTCCCTGCTGTGGGAGAAAAAGCACGCAACCATGACAATTCCTGCACTTAGACTTGACATTGTGCATTTGTTGCCAGCAACTTCAGAGCATACTAAAATCACTATGAACCTAAAAGCTTGAATGATTGAACTAGTATGCACACAGCATTTGAGGATCCCACTGGATGACTGCAGTGCTTGCAGCCAATTGAGGTTCAAGACAGCTTTCTAATCAGAAATTTGTGTTAGGGTCCAGAGCCTTTGCATCATTGAACAAAGACAAGACTAGAAAGAAGATTCTTCAGATGACATGTGCTGAGGTCTGCAAAAACCACTGTCATGTATATATGATGTAAATTGTGTGCCTTAAAGAGCAATCAAGAAATTTTCCATTTCTGTATTGGGTAAAGTCTCCCTCTAAACTCCATCTAAAACTCATTGCCAGTGCTGAGGGAGCTGACCTAGAACCACTGTATCTGATGATTCAACTGCTTCTGAAAACCTGCCTGTGCAAATTTTAGATGATAGTTGAATCCTCCCATTTCTCATCAATGTACCCTAAACTCTGAACCCTAAACATGAACACTTACCTAACCCATGCATCCTCCTTTTGTGTACTGATCCATCAAATCAGTCAAAATACAAAGATATTCAATTTGCAATTCAATTTGCAATTGTCAGAAATTCCCATCAACTTCACATTGGATACAACATATTATTCCACTAGTGATCATGAAAGAATAATAACAGAGATCACAAGAAAATGAGTTTAGCTATTTGCAACCAAAGTCTTGAAACTTTTTACTTGGTACTGTACAATGATTTTAAGGATCCTGGGGTGTTACCAGACAGTACCTCTGCAACCCTATTTGCAATGGTACAATGTTGAGAAATTCACATCCAACATATTATGCTACCATTGACCATGACAGAACACATAAGAGATCACACAAAATTTTACAACTTGTTAAATTGCAGGTCCAAAGGTCTTAAAGGCAAATTTTGCTTCTTGGTTATCAGAGAGTTACACCATTTGGTTGGCACTGGTGACATATCTCTTGTTGCAGCTGACATGATTGAACAGAGAGTAATCCCAAGCTAGTTCACATTGACATGATTCATATTCATGTCCTCTATTCCAAAGAATTGAAGTACCACATCATTGAGTGAGAACTGAAAATTTGGTAGAAATTATTGGGTTGAGATTCTTGTCAGATCCTTCACAGTGCTGGGTGCACATGAGATGAGAGAAGGCAAATGCATTCTTGTCTCAATTCTCAAGTGTGGATTGAGGAAGTCAGAATTATATCTCGCATGGTTGTTATGACAGCTTGTTCTGATCAGTGACTGAGCTGAATTTTGCTATAAGTGAATCTCACGAATCCAAATTTCAAGCACATTGAGAAGACACAGGAGGCAATCTGGCTTGATGACAGAAGGAATCCCTCATGGGTGAAACCAGAGGACCTTGAGTCCTATTGGGCACAGGAACAGTGCAATTGAACATTTTATTTACATGGAACAGAAAACTTACAAAATACATGATCAAGACTGGGTGGCAATATGAGAATTGACAATGGAGCTTTCCCAACAATGTTTTCATGCACTGCCATGATTCTGGGACATGCAAAATGCCAGGAATAGCATTGTAAGGACATTGGAACTAGTTCAACAAATGCAATCTGAAGGAAGGGGTTGCAACCAAAGCATGTTATTTTTTGTGGGGATGCCAAATGCAAGCATGTGCCCCTTGCATACGGGCACTGGATGAAGGCAAAGGTGGGTGCAGGAACAGTTAATTCAATGGACATTTCTGTGTATTCACACATTGTATTATCATTGAATGTGGGAAGCATGTACAAGATGAACAGAGAGTGTTGGACATGATGCTCACACAGTGAAGTTTCTCTTGGGACATGTGAAGTTTCCGTTGCACGAAAAGGTATTGCAATTTGGAACACAAAAACTCGGGTGCAACCAGCACATGGCAGTTTAGTGAAGGTTCTCAATTTTGCATGTACCAATGTAAGCTAGAGCCAATTGATGATGGCAAGCATTCAAATCCTTTTATGGGCTCATTGCCAATAAGTGCTTATTCCCAAGTGCAGAAACACTTACCTCAATTTGTTTTGCTTAATGCCTGTCTTTCAAATGGGATCAAATCACACTTTTGCCTCTATTCGATCCTCAACTTTATGATGTTGCCAAAGTGGCTAATGAATTTCTGAATTTCATGTTTATGAATGAAATTGATGAAACAAGTGCAACTTACCAAATGGGTGAAAATGCATTAGATAGATGTGATTAGAATTTCAAGAGTGAAATTTTACTATGAAGGTAGAACTCCCATATAATAAGTATGGTTTGCTTGATCATACAAATAAACCATACTACATGGATGAACTAAACTTAATCAACATTGACAATGGGGATGATGATGAAAGGTATGACATGGATGGAATTACATTCATGGATGAAAATGACCAACATCCATGTATGCGTGAATTTCAACCACATTTATATGGTTAATTTCATACATGGACCCAATGTCATATAAAACTACGGCCTAGTTCTTACAACCATTGATGATTTTGGGTGAATGATTTTGAGATCGAAGATATCGCACTAAAGACTCAACATTAGATTTAAGACCAGTTAAATCAAAGACCCTGTTCTGGAACATAATCACGGTTCTCAATGTTTTTGAAAAATTAAATAACTGACCATAAAAACAGCAATTCTCATCCCCAGTTCTTTCATGAAAACCACCAGTTCATTTCAAACAATCAGAATTGACAGTGGATCTCAATCAGGACCTGAAGAAGAGGAGCAATGCACTTGCAAGCCCAAAGTTTTGGCTGCACACAAGTTGAATCCCCACAAGTTTGGCGAGTATCATTTTGCAGATACAGTATGTGAATGAGCACATATTTTATGTCATTGATGATTTCATACACAATTCAATTTTATCCATCCAATCTTGAGCTGTTCATAAACCCACAACTTCCAAATTCTGTAAATGCCACTTGATTATTTATTGATGAGCTTTCTGATAAAAATTAGACAAAAGACTTTGTTAGCTGTATCCTTCTGGTGAAACTTGAAATCTGCAAATATACAACTACAATGGTCATTGAAAAATCTAATGCATTGCCAGTTCCTTAAATCTACATAGCAATGAGCTAAATATAGAGTGTTGAAGACTAAGGACATTTGTAGTTAAATGCAATGCAAAGAGGCAAGAAGTGCCTCTACCTAAAATAAAAAGGTGATAATTGTAGAGAACTTCTTCACCAAAAGCCTAAATTTCTCTATTTTTCTATTACCCACATTCTGACTCAAATGGATCCCGCGCTTGTTATTCTTCAGAGGCCATTCAACTGAATTGAAGTGTTGATGGACAACACCCCAAGGTCAATAGAATGGTTGGGGTTTCATCCGAACCAGGTCCACTTTTACCAAAGAAACTTGAAAAACTCTTTTGCAGCAATTTAACATTTTTATCTATTGCAACAACACATAGCTTGATTGTCTACTCCAATATTGAAGTTTGCTTACATCTTGCACTCTCCAAAATAAGATCAATTGTAGAGGTACATACTAAAATCCAAAATTGATCAACAAATCAAAATTTGACCTTGAAAAACTTTATATTTTGCAGTAGTGTAACTTAACTTGCTTGTCTACCATAGTGCTTACTTTTTTACTTAGTAGTGTAGCTCTTGTTTACATCTTGCACTTTTTCAAATAAGATTGATTATAGAGGTACTAGAATCTAAAATTAATAAACAAAAGCAAATTCGACCTTGAGAAACTTTATCTGTTTTTTGCAACAATGTAAGCTAACCTACTTGTCTATTACAACAACACATAGTTTGTTTGTCTATTATAGGCTTAGTGTAATTTTTCCTTGCATCTTGCACTCTCAAAATAGGAGAAATTGTAGAGGCACTAAAATTCGACCTTGAGAAACTTTATAGGTGTTTCCTATAGTACAATAACATGCTTATCTACAACAACATGTAGCTTGCTTGTTTATTACAATAGTGCAGTTTGCTTGCATATTGCACTCTGCAGATAGGACCAATTATAGAAGTACTGGAATCCAAAATTGATCAACAAAGGGGAATTCAACCTTGGTTTTAGAAACTTGAGTATGGTTTTATGTTCATCGTGGTTTGGTGTTCAATGTTCATTGAGTAATTAGCAAATTGTGTTTGTGAAAATTTTAGGTTTTCAGAAATCAAACTAGGGAGTTGTAAATCTCAAGGTTTTTCTTTCATCAAGTTTTGCGTGAAATTTCATGGTAAAAAAATTCAGCATCCTAAAATCTTCAAGTTCAAGTTTTTGTTTGGTGATAAAATCCCAATAGGTGGAAATGTTACTTCTTCCAACAAGTCTATAGTGGATGTTGATTCTTTCAACATGTCTACAGTGAATGTTGTTTCTTCTAGCAAGTCTACAATGGATGTTGCTTCTATTGTGGATTCTAATTGTGTTATTTTGGACCCAATTGTGGTGCAATGTCAGAACTTTGAAGTAACCAAAAAAAATTATGAACTTAGACACTTTCAAGATACATGGGCAGTGAAACTTCCTTGGGCAGAATCTGTGGTTGGTTCTAATGGCAAAGCTACTCAAATTTGGTGTAAGGTGTGCACCAAAATTGAAGGTAAACAAAAACTATTGGTTCCTAAGCTAGATTGTTTATGGAAACATGTAGGTTGCTTTGGTAGCCATGCTAGCGGTAAAAGATGGGGATCATTATTTTTGAAAACCACCTTTAATGTTGCCAATGAGAAACTTTACTTTGCTACTAATGCTAAAACATTGTTACAACAAGTTGCTCATGGTGCAATTGTTGAAAGGAAAAAAAAGATGTTCAATTGCTAATTTATTTCACTTGCTTAGTCATTGTATGGTTCATAAAATAGATCTTGTTGTGTAATTTTTTTTTAATCTACCTATGGTGGCAAAGTTGGAAGAATTGTTTCAATCCTTCTATTTTTACTTCTCAAGCTTCCCCAAGTGGCATTTGGAATTCACAAAAATCATGGAAATAAAAGGACTAAAGATCTTGATAAATGTTAAAACATTATGGATTTCAATGTTGGAGCCTTTGAAACATGTCTTGGCTGAACACAAGACTTTGATTGTCAAAATGTCACTTAACAACCTTTCAGTTGTTCAAGCAAGGTTAAATCTTGATCTCTTTTGTGATGTTCACACATTGTTGGCCTTGTTTTATCTTTGTTTGTTACCATTATTGGAGTTCATCAATTCTTTGATCAAATTTTCCCAAGGAAGGCATGTTTCATTTCTGATTTTGTGATTGCTATAAAAATTTGTCAAGTTGATATCCTTATGATGTACATTGATCCTATGACGAGCTACACATAGGAACATTTCCAAATGTTTTGTGATGTTGAAAACTCTTCAACCACAATCACACAAGATTGGGTTACTAATCTAACCACTGGTTTAAAAAATCTTGTTTTTTGAATGGTTGGTCACAATTACCAAGCTCATATTTTCAATGTAGTTGTTAAGGTTAACCAATTAGTGTGCAGAAATGTTTTTGGGAGTCATTGGACAAGTGAAAGGTCAATGTTCTAATGCAACTAAGATGTTTGTTGGTAAATTGGAGATGTGCTTCCCAAATTGTGAATTGATGAATGCCTTGAACATTATATATCCACAATTTTGAATGCATCTTGATGTTAATATTTCTTTTTCTTTCCACTTTGGCATCCTCAAAAAACACTATTGTGAACTAAAAAATGTGAAACTTTTGTTGTTGGAAATTTCAGAACTTTTGAATGCTAACATTATGGATATGTAGATGTCCATGTTTAAGCTCATTGTGAAAACGTAAGCACCCAAGGCCATGGCTAAATCATTTGATGTCAATCCAATGACCAAATTGTGGACTCTAATAAATAATAATGGGTTGCCAGCTTAAAGGTTAAGGGAATATTTGAAATTGGTTGAAACAGCCATCATTTCACTGTTTGAATTTGTAGAGGACTAACACATTTTTTCTATTTTTACATTCATGAAAGACAAATTGTGAAGTTGATTAAGCCAACATTTGGACACAATTGTGCGCATGTTTCCATAAGAGTTTTTCACTCAAAAAAAGCTTCCCTTATCAAAATACCATTGCATGTTGGAAAGA
Source organism: Sphagnum contortum (assembly GCA_963920785.1). Classification (NCBI taxonomy): domain Eukaryota; kingdom Viridiplantae; phylum Streptophyta; class Sphagnopsida; order Sphagnales; family Sphagnaceae; genus Sphagnum; species Sphagnum contortum. The sequence goes on from OY987281.1 coordinate 5,217,827, forward strand.
TGAAAAGATGTGTGTTGGTGCTACCACTTAAAAGCTCATGTTCATCCATGTTTGTGTTTTACATTTTAGTGCTTTTGTTTCCATGATCAGGACAAGCATGATCACTGAAAAAATGGTGATAATTTCATCATGCACTTTACTAACGCATGGGTGTGGTGGGTGGGACTGTAAGTTGCATTGAGCAAAATTTGATATTAAACTAGGGTTTGACTCCCCTTCAAAGTATGTTTAGTTTTTAAGTTTGATGTTTTACATATATATGCATCAATGCTACTTTCTATGTTTTTATGTTAACAAAATTAATCTTCTTCCTTTTTTTTGTGGGGTGCCACTCAATGTGCTTACTTTAAAAAATTGTGGGTGCTGATTAGACTTACCTTCAAAAAATGTGAATATCCACTATGGGCCTAATATTTTGAAGTATCCATGTTTGCCAAAAGTTGAATCAATTATACTTCAACCAGAAACCATCACTTCAAGTCGCGAATACCAGGTTTTTGTGTGGATATATGGCTGAACCATAACAGCCAAAACATGAATACCATCAATGTGATGCAGAAAATGTCACATCAATTTGTGTTCATCAATCCATACTCTAATGCTCAAGAGCGCTGTGGGTATCTCTACATTATACATGATTCTTCGAGGACAAAAGAGGAACTTACCTAGTGACATACATGCCTTGAGAATCTTTGTGGTGTTTTGTTGGAGAGCCCCATAGCTTCTTAGCTTCGTTGAATCTGTTGCACTTCCACCTATATATTTGCAGAACTGTCATAATGAGACCGATACACATATATCTTGCTCCTTCCCTTCAGTCGCGTTTGTTGATCCTCCAAGTGGGGGAAACACCGACTGCTCCAAAGTCTCAACTGTGCCACAAAGACAGCAGACATTCTCTTTCATGTAAACCCTAAACCCATATTCTCTGCCTCAGAACACAACACAACGTAAATTTTGAAGAATGTGACTTCAAATGGTCACCTGAGCAGTGTAACGGCTGCTTGTAACCCGAGTAGGGGCCAGGAAGGTGGGGATTGACGGGCGCGATTGGACGTCGGAGACCCGGCCGCAACTCCGGAGTTTGGGCGTCGGAGTTGGGCGTCCGGAGTTGGAGTTTGGCGTCCGGAGTTTGGGCGTCGGAATTGGGCGGCGGTGGAACACGGCAGTTGGGCGTCGGAGGAGTTGTGGAATTGGGCGGCCCCAACTTGGGGGGGAGTTGGGCGTCGGAGGAATTGCGGAATTGGGCGGCCCCAACTGGGGGGAGAGTTGGGCGTCGGAGGAGTTGCGGAATTGGGCGGCCCCAACTGGGGGGAGAGTTGGGCGTCGGAGGAGTTGCGGAATTGGGCGGCCCCAACTCGGGAGTTGGGCGTCGGTGGAACACGGCAGTTGGGCGTTGGAGCCCCAACTGGGGGAAGAGTCGGGCGTCGGAGCCCCAACTGGGGGAAGAGTCGGGCTCCGACGCCCCAACTGGGGGAAGAGTCGGGCGTCGGAGGAGTTGTGGAATTGGGCGGCCCCAACTGGGGGGGGAGTTGGGCGTCGGAGGAGTTGCGGAATTGGGCGGCCCCAACTCGGGAGTTGGGCGTCGGAGGAATTGCGGAATTGGGCGTCGGAGGAATTGCGGAATTGGGCGTCGGTGGAACACGGCCGGAGTTGGGCAACTCCAATTCCGAGTTTGGGGCCGCCCAATTCCGGCAACTCCGACGCCCAACTCCCCCGAGTTGTGGCCGCCCAATTCCGGAGTTGGGCTCCGGACTCCGGAATTGGGCCCGGAGTTGGACGTCGGAGACCCTGCATCTCTCCTTGACGAAGGAAAAAGAAAGGAAAACAAGAAGACAAGAACAAGAACAAAGAGCTAGGTTGTTTTTGGAGTTTTGGTAGGGATGATAATGGCAGGGGAAGATGTGTCCATGCTAGTGGTGCTTCCGCAGGGCCCAGGGATGTTGCAGCAGATTCGGTCGCTGACGGATATCGGTGACATGACGCGACTTCTTCACGAATGCATCGCTTATGAGCGTAGTATCGACAGCGAGCTGGAGACGCTGCTGTCGCAGCGGCAGGAACTTGAGAAGAGCCTGGGGAGTCTGTATCAATCGGCGGAGGTTTTGGAGTTCGTGAGATCCGACGCCACGCAAATGCTGGCCAGTGTGCAATCCACTTGTGCGCTTGCAGATCATGTGAGTGATAAGGTTAGGCAGTTGGATCTGGCTCAATCTCGTGTGCAATCCACTCTCTCGCGGATCGATGCTATTGTGGATCGCACTAACTGCATTGATGGTGCTAAGAATGCCCTGGATGCGGAAGATTATGAAACAGCGGCCAAGTATGTGGATACATTCTTGCAGTTAGACGAGGAGTACAGCCAGGGAGGAGGTGGTGCTGGAGGATTAGCACTCGAAAATGGAAGAGAGACAGCCATGGAACAGAGGAAGCAATTGATGGAGTCCAAACAGAAGCTAGAGAATGTGATCCGCAAGAAGCTTTCTGCCGCCATCGAAGCTCGGGATCATCCTAATGTCGTGCGGTTTGTAAAGCTCTTCCCTCCTCTCAGATTGCAGGAAGAAGGGCTTAGATCCTATATGGGATACTTGCGGAAAGTGGTAGCTCTGAGAGCCAGAGACGGATACGAGGGTTTGTTGGAGGGTTTGGTGGATCAAGGTGGCGGCGGCAGAGCTGGTGCTGGTGCTGCATCTGCCAGTTTTGTGGAGGTTCTGAATGATCTCTTCAAGGACATTGCTTTTGCAGTGGAGGAGAACGAGGAGCTGTTGCTGGATCTGGCAGGTGAGGATGCGGTGGTTTTGGCAATCCAAGAGCTACAAGAGGAATGCAATGCCAAGGGAAGCATGATCATGAAGAAGTACATTGAGCACAGGAAGCTTGCAAAGCTGTCAAAAGACATTGTAATCCACAACAAGAACCTGATCTCTGTTGGGGTTTCGTCATCAGAAGGTCCTGACCCTCGGGAAATTGAGCTTCATCTTGAAGAGATGTTGTTGTTGAGCCAGACGAGTGAGGAGTATTTCCATTTCATGATTACTAAAATGAGGGAGGCAGGGTCTGTAGGGGCACAGATCAGCCCCCGCACATCCAATGCCTTCAAGAGTGGTAGCTTTGGGAGGTCGGTTCAGGAGCTTATTGGATACTACATTAGCCTTGAAGAGTATTTCATGGTTGAGAATGTGAGGAAGGCCATTAAGATTGATGAGATTGTGCTTGATGGAATGACTACTTCAATGGTTGATGATGTTTTCTATGTGCTCCAAAGCTGCTCGAGACGATCAATATCAACATCTAATGTACAATCTGTGCTTCAAGTTCTCAACAATGCCAACAACCTGCTTAATAATGAGTTCAAGGAGGCTTTGCAAAGAAAGATCCGGGAACCAAATTTGTTTCTCAAGCTTTTCTCTGGAGGACTGCCAGTGACCAAGGTTGGCACTGAGGTAGCTACTGCCCTGAACAATGCAGATGTCAGTGCTGAGTATGTTGTGAAGCTCAAACATGACATTGAAGAGCATTGTATGGAGGTGGGTTGATTTGCCTCTTCCCTTTTATGTTCTTTCCTCTTTCTGGATGTCATACCAGCAGTACCCGGGCAATTTTTTCTTCCACCATGTAAGAAGGAAAATCATTTCAGGCATGTCAAGTTCTGTGTTTGGGGCATGCTGAGAACTTTCATGGTTTTCTTTGAAGTTGGCAAATAGACTGTTGTATGGTGTCATGTAGCAAATGGTTTTCACTAAGATCTGCAGCTGCAGGGTCACGGGTTTAGCAAGGCACATTTTGCTAGTGTTGTTGCACTCCTGCATTTCAAGGCATATGTTAATAGATCTTTTTTTCATGGATGTGAACTGATGCTTGGTGATGTGTGTTAACCTTGTGGGCTAATTTGATGTTGTAGCTGTCTTTGCATCTTCAACTGAAGATATGTCACATTTCCCTGCATTCATCAATTTTCTGTATGTGGGTAGACAGGGAATCAGTGGATGATTAAGTTTTCAAGCTATCTTACTGTATAGGATCATGTTGTTCTTGGATAACAGACTTTCTCAGGTCCTGGAGAAAGAGAAAAGATAAAGTCTTGTCTGACAGAACTTGGGGAGACAAGCAATAGTGTTAGGCAAATTGGTACTCAAGGCCTGGAACTATTAGCGAACAACATGACTCCCAGGCTACGGAACCTACTTGATGCGGTAATCACCATGGCCTGCCATTTGACTTGTTCTCATTGAAGAGTTATGTTCATTGATGACAGAGACAAGGCAATGAAAGCACATATAACACCTCTCTTGGCACAACTAAAGCCAGATCTGAAGCAATGAGGTTGTTCTCATGGAAATTGCCTTTTCTAGGCTCTTAACCTTCAAATTTCAGCAAATGCTCCAGTGTCTCCCTTGTCCCACAGCTGAAGTGGATGTTGTTTCTCTACAGGCACTCTGTCATCTGAACCTGCCTTTTCTGTGATGCTAATGCCAGGGACCTTTGGGCTTTGCTTGTTTTGCCTTGTACAGGTAGGTATTGTGAGCTATGAGCTAACAGAAACCCAATATGCTGAGAATGAAGTCAGCGATCCATGGGTCCAGAAGCTATTACATGCTGTTGATATGAATTTGACATGGCTGCAACCTCTTCTGACAACCAACAACTATGATTCACTGGTGCATTTAGTGATTGATACTTTAGTGAAGAGGTTAGAGGTAATCATGACTCAAAAGCGATTCAACCAGCTGGGGGGTCTACAGCTTGATCGTGATGCCCGTACACTTGTTGGCCATTTCTCAGCCATGACCCAGCGTACAGTACGTGATAAATTTGCTCGGTTAACTCAGATGGCAACCATCTTGAACCTGGAGAAAGTTTCTGAGATTCTGGACTACTGGGGTGAGAATTCAGGGCCGATGACATGGCGTCTAACTCCAGCTGAAGTCCGGCGCATACTTGGCCTGCGAGTTGACTTCAAACCTGAGTCCATTGCTGCACTCAAGTTATAAGCCACACCCATGAAGGTGCTTCTCCAGGGTGAGTGTGAGTGATTGTCCATAATGCTTTTTTACAGGTGTGACTCCTGCTTGAAACCCCTCCCACCACTGTCCATGAGAGACTTGGAGTTCCCTACTGTGTCAGCAAGGACTGAACATAATGAATCCTTACTTGTTGGACAAGAAGGTAACAATTCTATGTGGTAGACTGCTGCTTGGGCAGTTTACTTTCTGAATATGCCATTGAGTTAGAAGTAGCAGCAACATGTTGGATGGTCATTATGAATTCATTTCAGAACTCTGCAGGTGAAGGCAGTTCCTATTTGATTTGACATGAATTCTGCAAACAGGTGAGAAGTTTCCACAGCCAGGTTGAATGCTATCATAGTTTCTTGATTGGAATTTGGCTCACATCTATTGACTAAGTTGCTCCAAAGTGCTGTCTGGTAGGTTGTATGAAGACCTTATGCTGTTTCGCAAGAGGTCATTTCCAGTTTTTTGAGGGTATCTGGTTTCAGTGTTGAATCTGGGGGTTCAGGTCCTTCTGACCTGGACCCAAGACGCCTCCCTTTTGTTGGAACTGGCACAAGAAATGGACCATGGAACTAGGGGTTGGAACTAGAATGGGTGAATGGCATCCATCCAATTGGATGTCATTCATTTTTTATTCAACACTTTGCAACCATAAATTGTCAAGTAGATTCCGCTATTCAAGAAGAACTGGTTTGATAAAGAACAAATGCACAATGTGAATTAACAATTGCTTCTTTGACTTTATAGTTGTACCCTTCTTTCAAATTATCATATCATATGCCCCATTTTGTTTTACCACATGATTAATTTTGTAAACAAATACAACTCAAAACTCATTCAAATGTTTAATTATCACAAAAGACCTAAAACACCTAATAAATAACTGGTTATCAAAGCTTTTACACCATTTTTTCATTTTTTGGTGTTTAAAAGTTCTATCATTTATCGTCACCAATCAACAATCATTCTCAACAGTCTTACAAGTCATAATGATTCATGAGAATTAACAAACACCATGGTTGGTAAAATTTATTTCATCATTAAATTTTGTTCAGAATATTATACTTCTGTAACTTTCTGATTTGATGGTAGGATTAATACACTTTATCAACAACCTTAAGGCATATCGGGGCAAGGCGCATGCATATGTGCTCCATGACCTCTACATGTGGCTGGAATATGTATGCCTTCTTGAACTTTCAACATTTGAGATACTGCAAAATCTGAACATCAGCTTCTATCAAGACTTGTAGCTTAGGCACTATCTAATTGAGAATAGAGAACTCACCTAGATTTGTGGCTTCTTGTTTTGCAAGTTGATATTCAAGATTGTTATAATGTTGTCTTTGAATGAAGACTATGTTCTCTGCATCAGAATAGTTGCATAGTAAGTAGTAGATGTGCAGAACAATGATGGACAAGAAAATTTTGTACTACATAGTAGTAGATGATGTACAGAAGAGTGATGACAATGTAAGGCAAGAGTTTGAAGGACTTGATAAAGAACTTGAAGATCTATCTTTGATTAAACTTCCATTGCATGCAAGCAAATGGGGAAGCAAGAGGAAGAAAGGAAGGAGGGAAGAATAAGCCCCCACATATGGACAACAGAACCTGATAAACATTTACAAGCTTCTTGCTTGAAAAGAAGTAATGATTCTACAGCTATTCATCATCGTTGTCATCGTCCGTGAATACGCATCTCCCATAAATGCTCTATTGCATTCCTCTCGAATTGGGTTTCTCTCATTCAGCTCATTTCTACTTAGTTTCAGGGATAGAAGGATAGCAGAAGAAGAAGAATGACATTGTTCTTCTTTGTTTCTACACAATTGACAAAGTTTTTTAGTGAGAAACTTTTGGCAGTGATCCGAAGGTGCTTGTTGTTGCACAGCATTGGATTCTTCACAAACTGAAGAAGCTGATGACTATGATGCTCCTTTCTCTCTGAGAGGTAAGCAGCATATGTGAAAGATGAAAGAAAAGTTGCACCTCTAGAGTTTCAAGAAAAAAGGCTTAGACTGTTTATGGTTTTGAACTTGAATTGCTGTCTTGAGATCTTGTGAGATGAGCATAGCAGCATGCCATAATGCAACGTACTCCAAGCATTGAGCCACTGTGAGATCACGAGACTTCAACAGCACTGCCTTTGTTCCCACCACAGCAAGGGGAGACTTGCTGGCGATTTGTTTTGCTAGAGTCTCCACTGCTAGCATCTCTGCCATTGAGTCATAGACATCTTGTACAAGGCCCCGTGATTTCGCCTCCGATCCTGAGAATTTGCGTCCAGTAAGTGCAAGCTCCATGGTGTTTCCATGGCCTATGAGTCTAGGCAAGCATTGCAGGGTGCCAAGGTCTGCAGTTATGGCTAGATCAACCTCTTTGACAGAGAAAGATACATCTTTGGTGCAGTATCACAGATCACAAGCTGTGATCATGTCGATGCCTCCCCCTAAGCATGCACCATGCTTCGAACGCCATGAATGAGGACTGAAGCTCCTTCACATCACTTCTAAGCTTCTCTTTCTCCCTTCCGACGCATTGGGAGGAGAAGGTGGAGGATTCAGAAGAAGAAGTCTCTTACCCTGGCTAGCAGATGGAGTATAAAAAACTGTTACGGTTTGTTGCTCAACAGTTTGTTTTTTCTGTTGTTCAAAGAGGGCTTCCAAATCGAACAAGGATGAAGACAGATCCTGAACCATCAAAGACTCGTGGTGAAAACCCCTACCTTGTTGTGAAGCTTCTTCACTCTCCTTCTTCTTCGTCTGGTTTCTTCTTCCTCCTCCTCAAGCGATTTGCGAGAAAGTGAAGAGATCGATCCCCGCGCAGAAAAGAGCGCCGGAGCCCTTCAGAGCGATGAGGCGCAAATCCGGGTTGCCATCTAGCTTTGCAATTGCAAGAGGCAGACTGCGGAACAGACCGCACCAAGTGCGTTGAAACGCGTGGGGCGGCGATGGAGACTGAGCCATGCAATGCCGCTGTTGCCATCCGGTCCTTCCACGCGCAATCCCTCCCATTTCCTCCTGCTCCGCCATGGTCACGATCCTCATAGCCTCTTGCAACAAAGCTCGAAAAGGAAAATTTAGGGTTTCAACTGTTTGGAACTAGGGTTCAACCTCATGAAGATCCTTTCCTATTAGGGTTTTGCAATAGAATTGGTGCTTGCCACAGGATATTTTTAGTCCAATTTATTTTGGATAGAAGTCCCTTGGACACAAGGGTAATGTTTTTCACAAGGCTTTATCAATTGCAAAAGTACTGGAATTGTAGTACATTGGTATTGCTGTTTAGGGAAAATGGCTGCCAAGTTGGGATTAAGGTTATCTCTGGCCCAGCACATCATTGGCCTGTGGAGACCTTGGGGTGCTGTGAAGAGGTCTACATCTTTTCCACCTTGTCAGAAAATTTTGGATGATCATTGGAGTCCTTTAACTTCTATGAACCAGCACCCTGAAGCAACCAAGAGTAACAATGACTGTCATTTAGAGTCTTCAGATTACGAGATTGCTGACAAGAACCATCTGCACTACTTCCGGCCAGATGTGAATTGTTCGTATCTCTCAAGCTTTAGGATCAAGATCCAGTATGCGCATCATCATCCAGATGGCCATGTTGCTAAAGCATGGAGGTTGCACACATTGTCCACTGAAGAAACACCAGAAACAGAGTTTTTGAGAAGCTGAGTTGCCAGAAATCACTTCATTTGGGTCAGGCATTAGAAACCAGCCTTTAAAGATGAATCCTTGTGCAAATCACATTGCACATGTGACTGACTCTTTGTGCTCCATGCCAGGCATCATAGTCTGTCCTTCTTGCAACCTTGTGAGTTACTGCAGTGATGGTTGCAGGATGCAAAACTGGGAGAAACATAGAGCTAAATGTCTTTCAAGTCAACTGGATGTACCACCACCTTCTCCCTTAAAGGAAACAGAGGGACCCACGACAGATGTTGTGATGAAGGGCTCTGAGTGGTTATGGGGCAATGTTCCTGCTTATGGCTTGTTTGGAAACCATTTGGGGAATCTTCCAGGGCCCATCTGGGTTTGTTTTGCTGCAAGTGGAGATCTTCAGAACACAATTGAAACAGTTTGCCAGTTGCCAGAGCACTTCCAGGGCTCACTCGCTGTGTACCTCAATGATTACGACCCCAAGATAGCTTTCAGGAATCTTTTGATGCTGGAACTTCTGAGATTTTATGGGTTTGAGGCAATTGATACTGTCATTGCCCTGTGGTGCCAACCAACTGTTGGTCGGTGATAATGCAGCTAGGACCCTGGTAGACAGAACCCTAACTCAGACGGAATTCCATGAAATGCACTTCCCAGGATCACGAGGTTTCACACTTCATGCACAGTTTGACGAATCAACTCTGTGGAATCTCATACCTAGGGTGACTGTATGAGAATCTCCAGTGACTACTACTACCTTGAAATCTTGTATGCAGCCACAAAGTTATGCTCTGAACTGCAAGCTTGGATGTTTATAACCTGCCCACAGAGTTGCATGGAAGGAGTATTTAGATCATGGCCTAGTGCTTCCATTCAGTGCATGACCAGTTGAATCCATATCTCCACAATTCTTCAGTGACTGCAACACTGGCAGATGGGTCATCACCATTGGATGGGTGGGATCCCTCTGGCCTTCTTGCAGCAGCCACCAGGGAAAATCTACCTCCCATGGATCTCTATGGACACCTCTTCTTCCATCTCCAAGAGAGGCTTTCAACCTTCATCAGCAGACGACATTCCTGTCAAGTTCATTTCAGGTACTGTTCTGTGCCTGTCTTTGCAGATTTCAGTCAGCACCTTGCTGTAGAGGGAGGCAATTTCCCAGTCAAGTTTCCTCATTTTCTCCTGGATTCATTTTACCTATGCTTGGCTTTCTGAGTTCTGGTTTTTTCATGATTGCAGACTATCCTGTTGTGATACATCAAGCATGGCCACCAAGCTGCAAAGGTCTGGTGTGAGGCTGCATCAGGTTGACTCATCTAACATAGCTGATGAAACATACCAGGGCATTCAGGGGTTTTGCAAGATTGGGGGCCACTCTTAGAACAGGATATACCAGGGGTGACCCTGGTCACCCTTTTAATGAACTGGCCATTGCATTGCCTAGACAGTGCACATCAGTTCAGCACATCCAGGCTCACTAAGGATGACCTCAGGGAAGTGCTTGTGGGCATGAGTGCACGAACCAGTGATGATCCTGGATTTACAAAACTTCTAGCCAGAGGACTCCAACATGGGGATCTTTCCTTGGTGCACTACTTTGACAATTCCAGTAAAGCTTTCCTCCGGTATCTGGACTCTAGATCTGCAGATAGGATTGGAAAGAGTGTGGATATTCAACGCAGAGAAGCACATTTGATTGTTGCTCATCACCTATTTGTGGGGGTAGATGCTTCAATAAATGCAACCCCTGGTGATACAACCAACTCTGATCTATGTTACTACCACACAGCTGTCCATAGCTATACTTTTACTGAGCATTATGTGGAATGGGAGGTTGTGGGTATGCAGTAGCTCTTGGTTTTGACTGCAACTGACTCAACTAATATGTCTCTCAAACACAAAGTCCACATAACTGCAATGTGTTACTCTGTGTGCTGCTCATTTATCAAACAGGAACATCTACTGGTTCAAAGATGCTAAGGAACTGACGCTTTGCAGTTCATGCATATTGCATCATCATCTTTTGAGGAATGCCAATTGTCTGGCCTGCGTATCAAAGATGGTGGAGGAAAAGAAAGAGGAAGCAAGCTGTGGTTGAATCGAATGTGTGCATGTGAATCCCTCAGAAGTTAGTTATGGTACATTGTGTCTGTAGATAGCAGCTGCAAGGCAATGTCACTTGCAGGATGTAATCTGATCTTCAACTAAAATCTGAAAATATGCGGTCAGTAGCAAGTTTCTGATGAATATTGTAGTAAAATCTCGCACAATTCCCTCTCTCAAGCGTTTGCTGTGAGTCCCATTCCTGCAAAGATGTTGATGATATGGGGTACTATGGCACTTCACAATCATTGAGCTTCCATTTTGTGTTCATGCATACAATCAATTGAAATTGGTTTCATTAAGAATACAACATGTCTCACTTCACATTCATGAGCAATACTGACAACTCACATAGAAATTTTTATCTAAATTGATTATCATGTGATTTTGAACTAGGGTGATTTGTTGAGTTCTAATGTTGATATAATATACTAACCTACTAGGGTTAGATTCCACATTGAAAAAAACATATAATTAATTTTCCCACAAAGTTAATTGATTTAAATTTTGAGAATATATATACATTATTTATTTATTTATGTATTGAAGATATATAGAAATCTACTATGATATTGCTAATTTGTCATGTGAATAATGAAATTATTCAAATTTTGATTGACATCCATATGAACATCCCTATATGAATGACATCTGATATTTAGCATCAATGAATGCAATTTAAGCATGGATGATCATGTATGACAATCATGGATAGCTTTTATTCATCCACATTCATCCATATCATTATACATTTGCAATACATACATGGGGAAATTATACATGATTTGAATGTATATTGTTTTTCATTCCTTACAACATTGAATCTAGATCTCAATTTAGTAATAAGTTTTTAGGCTTTAAATTTAAAGTTACAAAGGATGACAAATCAACAATTGTTAAGTTCCCTTTGCCTAGATGTTCTTTTTGTTTAGCTTAAATTAAGTTTGACCATAATAATTTTGTTATTTGCTATTGATAGAGAAGTGTCACTTTTGAGATTCTTTTAGAGTTCCTAGAAAACCATGACCATTCATGAACTTTTGGAAAATTGGTTGTCATCATAATGTTTATGTATTTTTCATTGGATTTCAAACCCTTCAAACTTGCTCACATTTTAGAAGCTCGTGAGTTCTAAAAAAAATTGATTATTTGTTTTGTTTATCTTTCAATGTAAATATTCCATAAATGGATTGGAGAACTTAGGCTTCAACAATTGAGTGATTTTGGTATCATTGGAAGTGGGCTTACATTGCCAAATCAAAGGTGTTTCTTTCTATTATAAAGAGATAAAGAATCGTGATCAAACTTTTGGAACAACATTCTAAGGGATTAAGGGCTTGAAAAGTCTTAAAAGTCTTGCAAGAAAACACAAAAAAATATGGGCAACTTTTTCCCTCTTCTAAATGTTAATACCAAAATTTAGATTGTGTGCTCCCAAGTTGCAAAATCCATAACACATTACTAACGCATAGGAGAATTTTAAAACTTATTAGGAGGAGAATGTTTAAAGTTCCCAAGTTGCCCCATCTGCAAAGAATTGTTCAATTTGGCATCCAATTGGATCAAGCTAATGAAAATTACCATGGAAACTTTGGCAAAATAGTATATGGAGTCACATTGGAAATGATTAATGTTATGAGCTTTTTCCTTTCAAAGAGAGAACCTTTAGTCCTAGTGTTGACACCAAGTTTTTTTTCAAGTTCTTTCAAGTGCGGGTTTGAACCCAAAATTTTGAAAATTTAAACCATTTGATTATAGTCTTGGAACATTTTTCCAAATTCAAGAACCTTTAGGTTGGGTTCAAAAATTATTCAAAAATTGGGTTTGGTTTCATGTACACATGACATTCATTCCCCAATGCTAAGGATTATATAAATAGGGGGTTGTTTTTATAGAGTGTTTTTTCATACTAAAATGCATGCAAAGGTAGTATTTCCGTAAATTATCTTGACGAACTACCTATCAACCTATCTACTAACCTATTGTAATGCTACCTGTTAGATTTTGGCACCTATTAGGTTTAATCCTATATACTAATTCAATTGGTCTGTGACAGGGCTTCGGAAGGGGGTTTTGTGTTCCCGTGCCCAATCCGCCCGTGCTGTCAACGGACGGACAATACTCAATACATATAGTAAAGGAACAATGGTACCGACAATGAAGCCGCCCTTGAAGCCGGACGGACAGTCTACTTCATGACCAACCCTGCTGTAATAAACACATAACAGACACACGTGTAGGCGCGCACGGAAGATAGACGGTGAGCGAGACAGTAAGGATGCCAATTCCAGCTATAACATGTTTTTCCAAGTTTCTTGTATATTGCATATTACATATATTAAAGGAACAATGAAGCCGCCCGTGAAGCCTGACGGACACTCTCCTCTTTCTTACTATTCTCTTCACATAGTAATGTACTCTGGGACTCTAGAGATCTCGCGCTTGCACTTGAACAGTGGTACGTACACACACAAGTGCTCACACACAGTGATGATTGTGAGTTTTCGTCTGTTGCATCTGTCATCCCGTCATCCACACAAACCTGTGAAAGTGGGAAAGAAGAGGGAGTTGAAGTGGTAGGGAGAGTGATGGTGGTGGTTTAATTTGCTGCATGTGTGACAAGTGAAGCTAATGCAATTAATGATCATGTGAACTTCAATCAACAATACATATATTTGCAACACAACGACAACAACAACAACCACTTCTCATTGACACTACCATCTCTTTGTGTGCTTTATAATTGTAACTCCAGAGCTTCAAGCCCATCAATAGGATCCATTGCCATCTATGTGCTTTCCATTTTTACGCGTACTACATGAGCAACCAAGTGGAGGCGCACCACTACTACATGCACTACAACCAGGAAATGCAGCAGTGCGCCATCTTAAATAGTCCTGAGGAGGATGCTCACCTCATCGGCGTTCGAGTACATCATCTCCGAGAAGTTTTTCGATACTATGTGTGATGAGGAGAAGAAATTGTGGCATGCTGGGAGTTCCCAAAGCAATCGAGAGAAAAGAGCTTGAAGAAGTACAAATGTATAACATTTAGATCAGTTGAATTTCTTCACGAGAGCTGAATCATGGGTTTCTGTTTTGTTTCCAAAAAATACTTTGCTCACTCTGTCATCTGTCTATTTACAACAACAAGAACAACAACCCGCAAGAGCTGCCACTTGATATTTACAGCTGCAGTTCATTATAACCCATGAGCAGATCCACATGATGCAGGACACTATGTTTGTTTTTTGTATTCATCGTCTTCTTCTCAAGGAAACAGTAACAAAACTTTTATGTTACATACTTGCAGTTTACTTCCACATGATCGATAGCAGGTGGGGTCAGTGATCAGTCACTGTCATCTTCCTTTCATTTTCACAGGTATGCTATTCTGGCCTGGGGATGGGGTTCCAGATAACTGATTTTCGAATTTTTGAATTTCGCCAAAAAAAAGGGTGAAATTTCGTCATCTGTTGTTTGGTAACAACATTCTATGACATTTAAGGTTGACAAACAAATTATTCTTACATCAAGAAGTTAATGAGTAGTTTACCATGCAGAGTATACATGAGTTGGGCACCTTCTAATTAAAGTACTTAATGTATGAGTTGTGTCCAATTCATTTGTTTATATTTAACACAGACTCTCAATCCCTGTTCATGTAGGAAAATGCATGATTGAAATTAGTTTTGTCCCTCAATGTTTCTTTGTTGATATGTGTAGATGGCGGTGTGTTGTTGTGCCATCAAAGATTGAAAAGAGAACACTTTTGCATGATCTTTATGAAGCTGGCTACTTAAGAGCTACCAATTTACACAACCAGCTACGTTATTTACAGCTGGAGTTCATTGTAGCTCTACCTTTGCAAACACATGCACACAGGAAAACGATCGTTGCCGACTATAATTATCAAGTGCTAAAGCTGGCTACGTCTATGCTCTGACAGCCGGGTTGAGCGAGGCTCTCAAAGGGAGGGCTGGCTTGCATATCATCTACTCGGCACAACAAGTCCCGCTCCCTCGATGGAGGAGTAAACACATTTGTTCCAAACTCATCAGCAATTTGTTTGTGCATCAGGTATGCCGTTGTAGTGCACTACTTTCTCTTTGTGTATGTGAATGTATACATGTGAAGCTGTATTATTCTGATAGATTTGTTTGTTGTAATGCAGGCAGAGGTTACCACTCTCTCGCAACAAGTGGGTTTATATGATCATCCGAGAGCAATCCTAACTGTTGAGAATCAGCTTGAAGTAGTTACACAACAGTTGATTTTGGTTTCAGGTAGTAGTTGTATGGGCATATGTGAGTATTGTTATGTGTGGTCTCATTGTCTGATCATGTGTGGTCGCAACTCATCATGAGTTGTTGAAGAAAGAGGTGCAGAGATTATGGTACCAGCAGCGGCATCAGTGGCATTATCAGCTCCCACCACTCTCTCCAACAAGTTATGATGTTCAACAATAGCAGCTCCCACCTCTGTCTCCAATATGGTATGAACTTCAACAACAGCAGTTTAGTAAGCTGAATATGGACTCCCAGCAGCAAAATCAACAACTCTCACCTCTTTCTCCGATAGGTTATGAACTTCCACGACATCGTTTCAACAAGTTGAATATGGGGTCCCAGCAGCAACAGCTCTTAATCCCAACCACATCTGATTTTCTGACCAGGTAAAATCTTCTACTTTCCTTAATGCAATTTAATAAAAATATTATTAGTACCTGTGCAGTGTGTAGTAAGGTTCTTGTTGTCAGTAGTTATAAAGGAATAGAAACAAAATAAATAAATAAACACAAGAAAATAGAAAAAAGTGAAGATAGACAAAATAAAAATAGGAAAAATTAAAACCTGAAACAAACATAAACAAATAAAAAGTAAAAACACAAAAAATATAAGAAAAGAATGGAACCAAATGAAACAAGGAAAGAGAAATATAGTAAAATGATTTTAAGAGACAAAAAAATTACAAAAAAAAAGAAATCAAATGTAACCTTGACCTTCCTCGAAGAGTGCAGGAGAAACCCCTCGCCCCAAGATGCTCGAATTGTTTGGAGATGCACACGCGTCAACTCAAGGCACGTCAAAATCTGCACATGAACGTCATAATTGTCTCCAGAGACAACGGGGTGTTAAGCAACGTGAACAACCTTCTCTTTGCAATGACGCATTACAGTTGTTTGGAGACAGAAATGCTTCAGCTGAAGGCATGTTAGAATCTGCACATGAACGTCGCAATCACGTGCAGAGAGAACGGCATGCTAAGCAACGTGAACAGCCTTCTCTTCGCAATGACGCATTACAATTATTTGGAGACGGAGATGCGTTAGCCCCAGGACGATGGGATTGTGGAGAAATGGACACAATATGTGGATTTTGCAGTGCGAAAATGTGGATCAAAGAACGATCGGCAAACTCAACGAACAACAACCCACAATTTTCTTTGTGTTGCGAGAATGGCAAAGTTCTGTTTGCCGAATCTTCTTACAACACCGCCAAAGCTGGAAGTTCTTTTAACCAGCAAAGAGAGTAGTGCCGTCAAATTTCAAGATCAAATTTGCATGTACAATTTAGTGTTGGCATTCACTTCATTCGGTGCCAAAGTTGATGAGTCGGTAAAAGGAGGGCTTGGACCATACTCCTTTTGCATTCAAGGTGAACTTTATCACAAAATCGGATCCCTATGTCCTGCCGAAGGACAACGGCCATAGTTTGCACAGCTGTACATTCATGATACGGAACACGAACATCAAAACCGGCATGCTGTTATGCCCTCGCTTAATCCAACAACGTTGGATCGGTTGTTGACCATGATGTACAATATCAATCCCTATGTCGAAGTGTTCAAAATGGCAAGGGATATGATGGCAGCAGAAGGTCCTCCCATGGATTTGAAATTACGTCTCATTGCCTATCGAACAAAGGATGCGCGCCGATACAATGTGCCGACGACCAATGAAGTTGCTGCATTGATGGTAGGAGATGGTTCTGAGGTTGTAGATAGACGTGACGTCGTCCTTGCTCAGCAAGTTGGCCCATTTCAGCGCATTTCTGAACTACATGTCGGATACATGGCTCTACATTATCTGTTGCTATTTCCTTACGGTGAGGATGGATGGCATCCGAATATTCTGGTCAATTGTGTTGTTGCTGATGCAGATTTGGATGAAGACCATGTGAAAGAATCTGAGCTTCCAAGAAAACATTGCAATGTGACAATGGCGAAATTTTATGGTTATCGATTTCAACATCGAGACACCGATGGCATTACGTTGCTTCGGGGTGACCAATTGCAGCAACAATACATTGTGGATGCTTATGCGACTATTGAACAAATTCGCTTGAAGTATTTGTGCCTAAATAAAAAAAAACTTCGCGCGGATCTTTATCAAGGCCTTCAAGACGCCATCGCTATAGGTGACACTAACGCTGCTACCATCGGACAGAGGATCATTCTGCCATCTTCTTTCACAATAGGTCCACGTCACATGGTTCAAAATTTTCAAGATGCCATGGCAATCTACAGATGGGCCGGCTGCCCCAATGCGTTTGTTACATTCACTTGCAATCCCCAATGGCTTGAAATCAAGAGAGCATTGTTACTCGGACAACCTCAGGATCGACTCGATTTGGTAACTCGAGTGTTCAAAATCAAGCTGAAAGAGTTGATCAATGACATTCACAAGAACCATATTTTGGGACACACGATTGTAAGAATCTATGTCATTGAATTTCAAAAGCATGGGTTGCCGCATGCACACATTCTCATCTTTTTAACCGAAGACTACAAGCCACACACGGTCGAGGATGTAGACCGCATGATTAGTGCTGAACTTCCGAACTCAGAAACAAACAAGTTGGCCCACGAGACAATTGCCAGATGCATGATGCATGGTCCATGTGGAGTTGCGTTTCTAAATGCCCCGTGCATGGAAGAAGGCAAATGCAAAAAAAATATCCACGCAAGTTTCAATCCGAGACGGTGATGGATGTAAACGGATACCTTATTTATCGACGTAGAGATACGGGGCACATAGTTTTGGTTCATGGCATTAAATTGAACAATTGTTGGGTGGTACCGCACAATGTCTATTTATCGACCAAATACGATGTCCACATCAACGTTGAGGTCTACAACAATATTCGTGCAGTCAAATATCTATTCAAGTATGTATATAAAGGACATGATTGTGCAACTATTGAGATCTCACGCCAGAGTGACAATGCCACCGAAGGGAATGTGGTCGAAACTGATGAAATTAAGAAATATCTTGACTATCGCTATGTATCTGCATCGGAGGCAGTGTGGCGCATCTTCAAGTTTGATATGCATGAGCGGTTTCCTACCGTTGAACGTTTGCAATACCATTTGCCCAATCAACAAATGGTGTTGTTTGACGATGACGATGATGTGTAGGTAGTAGACAAGATCAACCATTTCCAGAACGATGCTCATAGAATGGTTCAAAACAAACTAAGAATCGGAAGTTGCACGAAGCCTTACGTTTGATCAATTCCCTCAGCAATGGGTGTGGAATCGGAAGTTGAAGCAATGGACAATGTGCAAGAGAGGCTTTGCCATTGGTCGCATGTATTATGCACACCTGACATCGGGTGAACGTTATTATTTGCAAATGCTATTAAACTATGTCAAAGGTGCCACATCCTACGAGCATTTGCGGACAGTGGATGGCAGAGAGCACGACACATTCAAAGATGCATGCATTGCGATGGGTTTGCTTGCAGACGACAACGAATGGCATCAAGCCTTGGAAGAAGTTGGTGTTTGGGCCTCAGGACGACAGCTACATGACATGTTTGCCTCCATGTTGATGTTTTGTGAGGTCACGAATCCTAGATAGCTATGGGATGCACATTGGGAGTCTTTGAGCGATGACATTGAAGCAATGACACGTTGCGAGTGTGTTGATCCAACTCTTACCCTTTCTAAGGATACGCTAAAAGATTGTGCATTGTATGAGATCGATTAGGTTCTCATGCGCAATGGACACCGCTTGGAAGATTTTTCAACGCTTCCGAAGTCTAATTACATCCCTTCTGTTCATGGAGGAAACCGATTGGTCGAAGAAGAGTTGGCTTATGATCAACATTGACTGACCACAGATGCAGACAATGCAGAAGATAGGCTCAATGGTGATTAGTGCAATGCATACGAAACTATTTTGAATGTTGTGACAAACAAAGAAGGCAAACTATTCTTTGTGTATGGCAGTGGTGGGACCGGTAAAACATCTGTTTGGACAACACTTTTGTCCCGTCTACAAGGGTAAGGCAAAATCGTGCTTGCAGTTGCCTCATCAGGAATTGCATCTCTGTTGCTTCCGGGCGGTAGAACCACCCATTCAAGATTCAAGATTCCAATTGATCTGCATGATGAGCCAACTTGCAACATCACACAACAAATGAAAGTGGCTGAGTTGGTGCGTAAAGCTGATTTGATCATTTGGGATGAGGCACCGATGATGCATCGCCGAGCTTTCGAAGCTGTTGATCACACCCTGTGTGATTTGATGCAATTGGATGACGCACATGCAACCAAAAAAATCTTTGGTGGGAAAACCGTGGGCCTTAGTGGGGATTTTCGACAAATCTTGCTTGTGATTCCCAAGGGAGGACGAGAAGACATTGTCAGTGCTTTTTTGCTTCGATCGCATCTTTGGCAGCATGTTACAATTATTCGTCTTCATATCAACATGCGAGTCATGGCAACCAATTTTGAAAAGCAGCGAGAGTTTGCCAAATGGGTGTTGAATGTTGGAAATGGTAGTCTTCCCGCCATTGTAGGAGAAGAAGGTGTCGATCCAGATTGGATCAAGATTCCATCCCATATGAGGCTACCAATAGAAGATTGCAGCTTAAGAGGAATAATCCGAACCATTTATTCAGATCATCGGTGCCATTCTGGAGATGCCATGTATCTTATGCAACGCAACATTCTAGCCCCCAAAAATACTAACGTTGATGAAGTTAACAATGCAATTTTAGAATCATTATCTGAAGAATCACACACATACCTCAGCACAAATTCTTTGACTCCAATAGAAGAAGGTGTAAGTGTTGCTGCAGGAGTTTCAATGGATTCATTTTATCCGGTGGAATTTTTAGACACTTTGCAATTTAGCGGTATCGCAAATCATGAGTTGGAACTCGAAGTGGGTGTGCCAATCCTTTTGTTGCGTAATCTCAATCAATCAATAGGATTGTGCAATGGTACGAGGTTGATTGTCAAAAGATTGGGTCAACGTGTCATTGAAGCGAAAATCATCACAGGAAACAATGTCGACTAACGTGTGTTCATACCTCGCATCATCATGTCCCCCTCTGGGACTGATTGGCCATTTGTTTTGTGTCGTCGTCAATTTCCAGTTTGAGTGGCATTTGCGATCACAATCAACAAGAGTCAAGGTCAAACATTCAACAATGTTGGGGTATATTTGCTGTCTCTGGTGTATTCCCATGGTCACCTCTATGTTGCTATTTCACGGGTGACAAGTAGTGTAAACATTAAGATTTTCAACGGCCAAGGTCCCGATGGATACATGCAGAATGTTGTATATAAAGAGGTTTTGGAAATGTAGTTGGTAGGTGTAATTTTGTAATATGTATCGTCAAATGCACAAGTTAAAATGGATTCATACTACATTTTTTATTTAAAATAAACAAAGTAACTGTGACACCAATATCATTGCACATCATTTTGTAATATGTACCGTCAAATACACACATCTGTGCATTATGCACAGGGTTCAAACCAGTATATTGTAAAGGAAGAGTGGAGGCATATTCGCATATTCGTGAAGCCGGCCTTGAAGCCGGATGAATGAAGCCTCCGGATGGACAGTAAGAATAGGGTCGGACGGACAATAAAAACAGGGATGGACTAAAGCCGGACGGAGAATAAAAATAGGGGCGGGATGACAATAAGAATGAATCCGTCCCGTCACCCAATGCAAAAGTTCCTTCCCTTGAAGCCGGACGAACAGTAAGTGGGGAGGGAAATGCGGCCCCTGGCCAATGGACTTAGTACGTTTGCCAGTGAAGCAGCGGGTCACGGGGGGTTAGCAGGGGGGGCCAACACGGGGGGGGGGGCATGGGCGAGGAAGAACCAGGCAGGAGGGAGCTCGACGGGGTAAAGAACCGGAATGGGAATGCGAAGGACCAGGGGGGGTACCAACAATTGTTTGAAATAACACACTTGTGCATTATGCACGGGGCACACACAAGTTCAATAGTAACTCATTTGAGGTCTAGCCACAATGGTTTTGGGTTCCCGTGTCCAGCCCACCCGTGCTGTCAGCGGATGACCGTGGGGGGGGGGGTCAACGAGATAAATAACCGGAGTGAGAAATGAGAAGGACCGGCTGGGGGGGGGGGACCCACGGTTTAAAGAACCGGAGTGGGAAATATGAAGGACCGGGCGGGGGGGTTCGACGGGTTAAAAAATTAGAGTGGGAAATGTGAAGGATCGGGCGGGGGGGTTCAACAGGTTAAAGAACCGGAGTGGGAAATGCGAAGGACTGGGCGAGGGGGGGGGTCGACGAGATAAAGAACCGGAATGGGAAATGCGAAGGACCTGGGCGGGGGGTGGGGGGGGGGACCAACGGTTGTTTGAAAAGAAAAGTTTTTCTTAAAAACCAAAAACATGAACCAAACATTGTTGAAATAACACACTTGTGCATTATGCACGGGGTTACCATTAGTAACTTGTTAAGTCACTTATTACAAAATCTAAGTAATAAGGAAGTGGGTACATAGATAATGGTGGATGCATGGTACTGTGTAGATAATTTTAGGTGTTAAAAGTACATGGATGTTAAAAAGACATATTATTTTAAATTTGATGATAAACCCAAACCCAGTGTACATTGTCTATTTTTTACGAAATTGAAACAATTCATTATTTCATGATGGAAATTGTAGTAATTCAAATGAACAATAGTACCTTGCTCATAATGGCACCAAACTTAAACTTGAATTATTGAGCACTAAGTGTTGATATAAATCCTAAGAAGCTAGTGAAAATGAGCTTCCCACTTTGACAAATTAATGTGTTGTTGACACGTTGTCAAGTCTACCACTTTTTCTTCCCCAACTCTCATTTGGGTTCTTCCTCCCATGTTTAGCACCACTAAGCATGCTTGCCATTAGGAGTTTGAGCTTTCCAAAATCTACAAATCTACATGTCCTGCCATTGTTTTCTTTCTTTATGTTTAGTTTTTTTTTTTTTTTTTTTTGTTGTACAAGGTTTTGATTTGTTTGCAACTCCCCATTTAACAACGCACAATCAACATGAGGTCCAAAAGCAATGAGGATTATGAACAAGAAGAAAAAAGTTATGATCATAATGAAGACATTACTTTGGACACCAAAAACTCTAAATGCAAAAGCAAAGTAGACTTCATAATTAAGCTACAAGGGAGCATAGAAAGGTTGAAATAACCACCTTCGACAAAGGATTTTGCCTATTTTATAAAAGTAGGTTTGAATGGTGCAAGGATTAATCCTCATAGGTTGAAGGTTGGGAAGGGATGTTCTTCAAGAATAACTCATGGAAATCTTCAGCAAGGTGACTTCATTCAAAGTTCTAGTATATAGAACTCCAAAAGCTAGTGCTAAAAGTTAAGGTGGAGAAGACCTGGCCATTGTGTTATGGAAAGGCAACTATGCCATACTCAAAGTTGATTGTGAAAGAGTTTGCTTTAGGGATTGTTATAGAAAAGCTTGGGAAGCCTGTGAAATGGGTGGCTTTTGCTGAAAAACCCAATAAAAACCAATGATCCAAGTTTTTCAAGCATATGGCAAAGATGGAGGTGTGAAGGAAAGAGTTGTTATGACAACTAAGTCCACAAGTGAAACATGGTTCATAGCTAGAAGTCAATTTGCATGCAAAATGACGAAGTCTAAGATTATTGAGAATTTGGGTGTTTGTGATTGGCCGCAAGTCTCCAAAGATGGGACTTCAAAACTTGTAGCAGGAGTGGGGCAATTGTTGCAACTTGCCTCCATGGAATTAGAAGCTTACAAGTCTAAGTTTGAACCCCATGCATATTTTGGGTTTTCTAGCTCATGACATAATCACATTTTGTACCCACTCAACAAAATGTTAAAATAAATTTCAACCAATGGGGGCTTTTAAGGGTAAATGTGGACTAATGGAGATTAGGGTCATGACCTGACTTCTGTTAAACCATGAAACATTATACATAAGCCTACACTTAGGATTGGATGTTAAGGTTTCATCCATCTTCATGTCCTTGGTCCCTTAGACCTTGAAGCTTTGTGTAAAGGCTTAGTGTAAAGGGAGCATCATGTTGTGGGGGCATGATATTCTCATACTTGAGACTAAATCAAATTTGTGTACAGAAACAGAGCTCACATGTAGAAGCATGCACTTGCAAATTGCAAAATTTCTCATGTTCTCATAGTAATTATTTCCAGAAGTTTTTTTGACAATTTTTGTCCAAAATGTCAAGAATTTGTAAAGAATCACCTAACTCTTTTATGATGAAAAAATGAAGAACAGAAAATAAATAAATATAAATATAATATAATATAATATAAATTTTAAAAAAAAAATCTCTGTAACTGGTGTATAACTGGCAGTAAAACTAGTGGTTCTCAACAGGGTATTTGAGAACCAGCCCTTATGCATAACCAGTGCTTATTCCTCAAAAGAAAATCAGATAATATTGATAACTGTGGGTACTATATGTTGATAATTGGTGGGTCTAACTCTCTGAATTTTTTTTAATAATCTACCTAGCCAGGCATTACAAAAAAGAAATATTAAATACATATACTAATTATCTTAATATTAATGTATATAACTTAATGTATAAAAAGATAATATTTCACACTGTAGTTTTTTAAATTAAAATTTTGCCAGTTTTTGGGTTGATTTTTTGGGAGAGTAGTGTCATTAGAGTTTTGTGTACTAGCTACTGTTTTTAATCATCCTATGGAAAATTTCTTAGTTAAGTCAAAATTTGTGATGGGATGCTTGTCATTTTGAGAATTCTCATACAGAAATCATGCATGGAACCATGCAAGGACCTAAACCCATCACCAGTAGCATGAAGCAGGTATGGGCGAAAAATATCTGGAAGGAACTTTGATTACAAGCATCAGAAGTCAGCATCAAGTAACGACAAGTCTAGAAACAACATAAATAATCTAATCCAAGTTGAAATGTGGTGAACAAGTTTTCAATTTTCAATTTGGGGATCGTGGGTCTCGTGAATTGGAAAGTCTTTTTTGGATCCCATCACCTTTGCTCAGAAACTACAGGCTTTTGACAATTACGATCAATTCAATTGCTCCCTTGGATGATTCCATGATTTAGGACCACGCATGAATAGAGAGATCGGGTCATGTTTTTAGTTTTTACAGTCATAGTTTGAAACTTGGAACTGCTCCAGACGACTTATTGCACCTCCACCAATTTTGATTCTGGTACGTAATTTGACTGTCGTAATGCGCCCTGCTTTTCAAAATGCCTAATGCCCGCTTCTGTGGGAATGACGTAGGAAAGTAATTTTATGAATATTTTCACGTGCGACATTTGTGTGAGTGGTACGAATAGTCAATCTGCTTAAATAACTCTGCACACGCGGTAACTCTCTGAAAATTCCCTTCATTTGGTTTCTTACACAGTTCCTCATCATCTTCCCAAGCGCTGGATATAATGTGCAGGTGCTCCCCTATATAATATGGTGGCCAACAAGTCCCATTGCAATCAAAGCACACACTTCACTCATTCTCATTGCTCTTGCAATCTTCTACTAAAGACACATTCCATTAGTTGCAGCACTTGTTTCTAGCTCTAGATCTGTTATACTTACCCAGTTCCGATTTTACTTCCATTTCACACTGCAGTAGTCTCTTTTCTTCTTGAGGATGAAGAACGCCGTGCGGATAGCGGCGGCGCTGGCGCTGCTCATATCTCTGCTCAGCTGCTTTGTGATCGGTCAGGAAGATGGTAAAATGCACTAAAATGAGCTAGGCCATCATTTCAGTTCTGTTCCTTTCCAGGTCCATGCCTGCAGCAGGACTTCCTAATAGTTTTTGAATAAGACAAGCTCGAACTTTAAACTTTGTGGTTTCCAACTTGAATCTATCTATTATATACCTAGGATTTAGGAGGTCTCATATAAAATTAGAGGATCTAATTTAGAAATAACGGAGACATAAACAAACTTTGAGACCGTCTAATATTTATGTGTAAGAGCTGGCAGGCATACTAGTACGTTTTTCTAGAGTTCCTGGAACTTGCAAATATCTGCAGCTAAATGATTTTGAGGATGTCTATCGAAAGACCACTGTATGCAAACTTACTGGAGTCTTTATAAAGATTCAGCTTTAGAATTTTTCAATGATGGTACGATTATTGAACGAAAGCTTCTGGCGAAAACATTATGATGCAGTCACGATCAACCATTCTGGATATAGTAAAGCACTGGCTTTCGTTTTCCCTTGGTTAATTGAGAACCATTGTCAAGCGGAAGATTTCAATGGCTGTCTTCCAAGTTGGAAGATATCTTCCACTCTCTAGAGGCCCTTCCATGTTTGAGGTGCCTAGGCATGATGCGGGCTACTCTTCTCACAATTCTCCTATTCTTGGCTCTCGTCGGAAATTCTGATCGTCTCAGCTGTAATATTGTGCTCTGCAGGTATTGTGGTATTCAACAGCACAAATAAATGTCCAAACACCATTATAGTATGCTATACCGATTCCGTTGGCGTATCTCTTTCCGTAAATGTAACTCCCGGCGGAAGTTTCCCCATCACGGACTCGGCAGCCAGTGTTGTGATTTGGGGCTTTCCAGGAAACAGTGGCGCTATATCAGATTGCATGTCTGCCAAGCTTCAGGCAGACCTCGCTGAGTTCACCATCAACGGTACCAACAACACAGATTCGTATGATATCAGCAACGTGGTATGTCCTTCCGGCCCGCCTGCTAGTAATTTGCCGTTTCCTACTTGCTTCAGAATGCTTTCACAATTGAAAAAAAAACCATGTCATCATCATGCGCGCATAAGACTTCCGATTCTTTCGCAATTTCGAACCTAAACCTACGCTAACTATTTTATATTGGAATGCTTACAGAATGCGTACAATTTGGGTATAACGATCATCCCACAAGGAATTAATTCGTGCCCAAGCACTAGCTGCTCTATCCCCAACATTACCAATTTTTGTCAGGCACCCAACACTCTCACAGGTCCGCTTGGTGACGGTTGCTATAACACCGATGGCCCAAATGTGACGAGCTCGACGCCTGGAACTCTGGCATTCGCTAACGCCTGTCCCGATGCAATTTCGTACACCACAGACACCACCGGTAAGCTATTTACGTGTCCAACTGGATCCAACTACGAAATAGATTTCAGCTGCTCGTAGATTGCCCAAAAAAATGTGGCCATCAATGGAAGGGTGTGATGATTATAAAGGAGGCATAGTACATATAGTTATGTGCTAATTAATGGGCAGTATTATCTAGATATGAAGTCCATACAATAGTATGAGGAAATTGTGTATTATTAAATGCAACACTTAAAAAACAAAGGTTCATTTTAAAAGTTGTCACTACTAGAAGTTGGTCCAAATGAAATCACTTACTTAAAATTATATATAATTATCAATTATTTACAACTACATTTGGACATTTTTGTAATTATTTTTTGTGTTGTTCATATTTGTGATTATGTTGCAACTAATTTGCGACTAATTTGATGTTTGTCATTTCATGTGAACAACATTTAATTTTGTTTCATTCAAGAAAAACAATTTATGTCCCATTAGTTGCAAATGTGACCAATTTAGTTGTAACGTTATGAGTGTACAAAGGAGTATTTTGTGAATTTTAAAGAATGTAATTTGGTGCATTAAGATTTATAAATGTATATTTTAAACGTATATGAACATCCATATCACATTTGTATTCAAATATTATTATTAGCATAATTGGCTTGAATATTATGGTTACACTAATTAGTGTATATTTTGAGTATATTAAATATTTATGTAAAATATTTACTAAATATATTGTGCCCATATTACGAGTTTAACCAAACCATGTTATTATACTCCTTAAAATTATTACAAATGAAATTTCTTATTATTTGATATTAATATAATATAATATATTTAAATTAATACATTGTAATAAATAAATAAATTTATATATTATCTTTGATTTTTTTTTAAATAGTAATATTTTACTACATAAGGATGATGACAATATTAACATGATAGGAAAAATAACCATATAATTACTGAAATGATTACTAAAGTCTAATATATCTTTATACTATTATTAAATTATCTTCAAATAAATGATTTATGTAGTAAAAATAGAAATAAATTATAATAAATCATAATAGTTCTAATAAGTGACATAATATATATAATAATATATAATTAAAAATAGCTAACCTAGGTTAGCTAAAAATTACACTAAAATGATTATTATAAGTAATCAATTATGAAGTATTATTATATTATAATAATTACCAAGAAATATTAATATACTAGTTTTTCTACTTAAAATTTATAACTAATAATAATTAATTAATAATTATTCAATGATTATAATCAATTATTGATATATAATTTTTATTTTCAGTTTTATTTCCTATTTTATAGTAATTAAAATAGTAGTTATAATGGAAATTTAAGAAATTAATATAAAAATGTATCTTGAATTCAAAACTATATCATGAATTAGAATTGTGTTGCATCTATACTAGTCCATGAATATCTAAACTGCAAAGTGCACCAATCCATCATGAAATTTCTGTTACGAATTTGAGAGAGAAAATTAGCTCAGACAGAGCTGAGCTACTTAGATCAAACATGGTGTCCAAAGGACTCTATCTAAGGAATTGTGATTGTTGTTGATCAATTTCACTAATTTGTTGGAAAAAGGGATTCATAAAATGCATTAAAAGACTACAGAAAGAGAAGAGAAACAGATTTTTTTTTAAAAATTAACAGGAGAGAGAGGAGAAGAGAGGTTCAGATCAAAATCTGTTAAAAAAAAGAGACTTGTAAGAACACAGAAGACAAACACATCAAATGCATTGCGAGAAAAGAAAATTTAAAAACAGATCAGTGCTGATTCAAAATGGGGATACTTATCAGTTCCACGAATGAGGGCCTCAAGATTTTTTTTTCCCACTGTTCGTCAATAATAGAATTCACACAAAACAAACTTAAATGAAAAAAAATGAATCTAGTTCATATGATCATTTATTTTTTTCTATTTGTTAAAACCTACTTGAAAACTACTTTACAAAATTTTGCAATCCATAAAAAGTAAGTTCTACAAAAGCTACTTGCATTTTGAAAAACTTATTTTTTACCTATTTTTGGGTTCATTCAAGGTTGGGGTTCCAAAAAATAAACATTTTTAACTAAAAAAAATTGTAAGAGACAATTTTGAATTTTTGTAATGTTTAGTATATTACAACTTCGGTTTATTGTTGTGTTCTTACAATTAAATTTTTTTTAAAAAGCTTTAAAATTTTCCAATAATAATTTTATTGGATATTGTATAAACATTAAGTTGACCAATTTATGGTTAGCTATCCATACTATACTTTTTGACAAGAAGAGCAATTTAAGGAATGCATAAAATGATGCAATTAATTTCCATAAAAGTATATTAAAAAATAGGTTCCCCTCTATGTGACTACATGTTCATAAGGTCAATTTAAATTTTTTTTAAATCATATGAAAATTCCAAAGTCTTGAAATTTTGGAACATTGGGTTGTAAATGAACTTATTTCTTTTTCAATCATTTGTGTAGACTAATCTATATGTATTAAGTTCAAAAACTTTAGCTCTAGATGCCTAAAAGTCACATGTGTGTAGCAAATAATCATGTAAAAAACTATGAACTTAGTTGATTTTAAAAACCCATTTTGACAATTTTAGTGTTTCTACTCGTAAATCAAAATATGCATGCACAATTATATATGCATGTCAAAAATAATCACCAGCACATAAATTATCCTATTTTCAATTATTCAAAAAAATTCAGTTAAATTTATTTCATGAACTATGTAAAAGGTCACTCAAGTGTGCAAGCAAGATATTTTGACCCTATTTGTTACCTTGTTTTCTACCTATAAAGTAAAAAAATTAGTTTTCAAAACTTTTAACCTTATCATTTCAAATCAAATGGAACCTTTAGATTTTCTCATTGCACTTGTAGCCTCCCTTTAATTTTTCAAAACAAATTGTATTATATCATTTGGAATTGGAAAAGTACCCTAAAAATATCCTCAAAAGTTATGTTAGTTTTTGAAGGTTGGAAATGAAATTAATTATGAAATCAAACTCCAAGTTGACAAATATATTTATTTATTGGAATGTGCACCACATCAATATTGAGGGTTGAGAAAAAAGAAAAAATTATTTGCAAAAACAATTCATATGCTTTCAAGTATTTAAAATCTATTTTTCAAACTACCAAAAATTAAAGGTTCAATTCAAGTACTTACAAGTGCATTGGAAAAAATAGTTAATTAATTTAGTTAAATTTGAAATTAATGCCAACAATAATTAAAAAATAATTTACCATTTTCACAAAATTTTCATACACTTGTTGTACCTTTTATTTGGAGACCCTAAGTTTTTACATAACATATTTATTTTTGTGTTATTTGAAACCCGCAAGTGTATGCACAATATGCTGGTTCAATATCAACATAAATTACACTCTCTATAAGTCCATATTCAATTTTTTTAAATGATTGAAATGGATATGGTTGTTATTTTTTTTAATTTATTATTTTAATCTTTGAATAATACATGTTCAATCACCTACAAACCTTCCCAAATCCAAAGGCCATTTTTCCTTTTTTAGTACTTTAACCTTGAATACAAACCTTTTTATGATGTGAAATTTGAAAATTATGCATAATATTGATTAATTATTCATTCTTTAAATTCATTCATGTGAAAATATTCAATGTATACCTTACCTATGACTCATGTTTGACACTAATGAATTCCTAGGAAAGATAGTCAGGGGAAAAAAACTAGGAGCAACATGCTAAATGTTTTGAGGAATCAACTCAATTCAAGACACAAGATAATTTTGAAACTTAGTAAAGGACTTAGCATATTTAAAACTAATGTTGAAAATTTGAAATATTTAAAATGATGTCGTTAAACCCCTTTTTCCTAGAAAGTTAATTATTTCGACAAGATTTGTTAAACATGAATTGTAGGGTATGGTAATAATTTATGTTGATATTTTCCAATATTTTATTTTTATTTTACAAATAAGAACAAGACATTGAATTTGCAAATAAATGATTGGATTTATGACTAATTTTTAGTTATAATTATTACCTGCAACTTATTATAGGGCCTAATTGCCTTTGACAAACCACATAAAATTCCAATTGCCAAAGACAATTAATGGTTACTTCATTGAAAATAATCTAGGGAAAAAATTAGACCATTAATCTAACAATTTCAATGGCCAACTTTTTTTTTCACATTTAATTACATGCACATTTGCAACTAGGATTTATAGTTGCAAATTAAGTTGAAAAGATGCCACATGGTGTCCAATGGCCTATGAACCACCTTCCAAATTGCAAAAAAAACTACATTTTCATCTATTTTGGGATGCCATTAAAAATGAATGATACATGTGTAGTTTTCATTTTCATTTTCAACCAAATCAACATTAATTGCAAGTATAAGTTACATATGCAACTACAAATCATTTTGTAGTTGTTTATGTAATTAAATCATTTTTACCACGTGTTATAAAATAATCACATCTATAGTTGATTCCTTGTAGTGAAAACAAAGAAATACAATGAACATAATTGTTCATTTTATTTTGCTTATATTTTTTGTATTGTATTTTGAATTCATCTTCTTTTGACTTTTCAAATTTATATTCTTATAAATTACATAATATTCATGTTACTTGATGTGTAATTTCACATTATTTGATTTTGCTTTGGCATTATAATTAGATGAAGCTTTTGGGGAAATGTATTGCAATGTGACCATTTGAAAGAACATTTGTATTATATGTACTTTGTAGTATATGTTGCAAGCATTGTTTACATTTTATAAAATAATGCAGCTTTTGCATTATGTGTAGGTCTTCTTTGAAAACATTTATGGAGCCAACTTTTGCCAAACAAAGAACAAAGGTGTAGTTGGTGAGAAGATGTCAAGCTCTTGTATGTCTAACCTTGCTTTTGAAATGAAAATATTACCATAATATGTACCTAAAATGCAAGTTAAACATGTGAAGCCATTTGGGACAAAACATTTATTGAAAGAGATTGAGGGGGATGCAAAATTTGCAAATGTGGAAAGGGGTCAATTGGATGCAAGAATGAATGAAACTAGTAAACTAAGAGTTATGGTCAATAGATCCATAATTATGGGGATGATTCAAAGGGAAATCCAGATAAACCTACATTTTTAAGAGAGGCACTAGGTTTAGTGCGACAATTGAATGTTTTTGAAATTACATTAGTAGGAAACAAGAAACATGAGGGGTGTAGTCTTAGTGGAAATGGCTCAGAAAATCCCATTCAATAAATGAACAAAATTTATTACTTATGATGTTGATGATTAGTCCAAGGGGCTTAAAAAGCCTAATGAGGGGCAACACAATATGAAAAACATAGAAAATACTGAGGTTGCCAAAGCTAGTGGTGAATCATCAAGGTCCAAACCAATAGGTCAGAAAAAGGGGGTTATTCATAAAGACATAGGGCATTGTGAATTGGTGTCGAAAGGAAATTCTAAAGCTAGTGATACTAATGGGTCTATAGTTTTAACTTGTCAATTGGTTGATTATATTGATGCAAATAAGCCCAAGTTTCAGCCCAGAATCACTCAAGGATTTCTTACATCTCCTGAGCCTACTTCTATGAAGTAAGGGTCATAGAAGAAAAAGTTTCACTAGAAGAAAAACATGTATTTGTGACTAGTTTTTACAACTAAATTTTAGTCGCAAGAAACATTTTGCAACTAAAATCCTTTTAATCACCTAGGATAAGTCGCGTGTGATAAACTAGTTGCAAATGACAAAGGGTATTGTATAAAAGAAAAAGTCAACAAATACATTTCATCATTTGACTACATTGTATATGTATTGTCACATGCGACTAAAATGCAACTATTTTGGTCACAATTGATGACAAATGATGTGCTGCCACGTGTCATAATATTTTTAAAATTTTATTATTATTTTTATTTTGAAATAATCTAAGACATTCAATCCAAATATTGGATGACTTTATATTATGACACGTGGCCCAATGTAAATATGCCATGCGGCATAAAAAATAATTTAATAAAAATATTAGTATTAGGTCGGTAGGTACATAAATAGATGTCTACAAACCTAGGATACATACCAACCTACCTAGTTAGGTGAAAAAATAAATAGGTAGGTTCTACCTTCCTAGATCAAAAACCTATTCATATAGGTAGGTAGGTACATAGGTCAATCTAGGTGGGTACGTCAAACTAGGTACCTACCTAACTAAGTAGATAAGTAGGTTGGGAAGGTAAATATTTTTAAAAATGTGCATAATTTGTTTTTTTGTTTTGGGTTGAACCTTTTAATTTGCTCATCCCATGTGCAGAATTTTTTTGATGTGAAATTGGATGATCGTACCCCCTTGTTTATATAGTGTTCAAAATAGGAATGAAAAACAAACAATATGGAATAAGTTTTGATGTTACAACTTCCTCACAAACGAAGTTATAATTTCAAAACTTTCTTCATGCCTTACTTTTTTAATTTTTAGATTTCTGGACAATGTAAATATTGGATAATTAAATAATCATTTAAATAATAATGACTCAATTTACATATCTTTAATTTATAAATTATACACTACAAATATTCAGTATTTATTATCAATTATTTCAATTAAACAATAACTTTTTAATATTTAACAAACTAGCTATCTAATTACTCACAAGTGATTAATACATAACTCAAAAAATAATTAAATAACTAAACTATTTTAAAATATTTTTATTACTTTTTAGAATCTGATCGAATTATATATAATATAACTAATGTAAAATTAATTTAATGATTATAATATAAAATTTAACTATTTTAAATATTTATGTTAAAATAATAAGTATTGAATTAACAATTGTTATTAGAAAGTAAATTGTACATCAAATTTTTAAACATTATTATTCAACTAATTACATTACTTTGTATAATTACATTTCTTGTGGTAAATATTATTATAGGTCAAGTAGTTTTTTCTCTTGGTAATTATTACTATAAATATTTATCATAGATTATTAATCACAGAATTAACAATATAATACAATAATTCGTGAACCTAAAATCAGTAAAATAATTATTTTAACTACACTATAATTTTTCCAAATTTGTAATTCAGGTTTAAAGTTATAAATTACACGGTGTGAATAATAATGATCAATTAGAGAATAATTATGCACATACTAATTAATTTTTATCTGAAGTAATTTCAATGATTTTAAAGTAATGTCACATTAATTACATTAATTAATATAAGAATACAAATTAGACATTACACAAATCTATGTTATAACAATAATTATTAATGTAACTTAAATTTAATAAACATAATCATTTATAATCATTTATAAAAGTGATTTATTATGGATAATACTAGTATTTACACACTCGAAAAATCCTTAAAATTCCATCAATAATTTCTTGAATTAAAATATAAATTAAGATTCCAAAATAGTAATTCAAAATTCAAGTATCAATTTTTATATCAAATAATTTTTTTGAAGTTAAATTAAAAAATTCAGAATTGAAATGTCAATTTTTAGATTCAAATAATAATATTCAAAACTAAAATGTCCATTTTAAGACTCTGTTAATAATTTTCTGAATTGAATATTAATTTCAAGAATCCAGAATAATTAATAATTTGGAATTCAAAATTCAACCTCAAGTCAAATAATTTCTTAAAATTTAAAACTTCAAAATTCAAATTTCAAGTTCAAATAAAAATATTAAAATCAAAATGTTGATGTTTAAACTCAATAATGTTTTTTGAATTGAAATACTAATTTTTAGATTCGAAAATAATAATTTAGAATTTAAATATAACGTTTTAGATCAATTTTTTTATTTTAAATAAAAATTTCAAGAATTGAAATTTCAATTTCTAGATTCAATTAACAATATGCAACATTGAAATGTCCATTTTTAGACTCAATTAATAATTTTAGACTAGAATTGGTAATTTTGAGAATCCAAAATAATAATTTGGAATTGAAATTTCAGGTTCAAATCAAATGATTATTTAAAATTTAAATGCAAACTTTGCAGAGTTGAAATATAAATGTTCATATCCATATAAAAATATTCAAAATTAAAATGTCCATTTTTAATCAATTAATAATTTTCTGAATTGAAATATTAATTTTCAGCTTTGAATAATATTAATTTAGAATTCAAATATCAATTTTTAGATCAAATAAGCCTTTCTGAATTTAAATTGAAAATATCATATTCAAATCAAAAATTTGAAATTCAAATAATGTTTTAAACCATTGAAATAACAATTTTCAGAAGCAAATATCAAAGTTCAAATGCTAATATATATATTTTAAATTAAAATAGTAGATTTCAAAATTGAAATATCAATTATCAGATTTGACTAAAAAATTCAATGTTCGAAATATAAACTTTGAGATTGTATGAACAATATACATACATATACATATATATAATTTTAGTACATACATTAAAATACACCCGTATGTCATTGTAAAATACCTTGAAGATGCAACTAATTTGGTGACTATTGCGACTAATGGGACATATCAACCTATTAATGGATGAAAATAAATGTAAAATCAATCCAACCAATAGGATGAAATTTGTAATAGTTGCATCATAGTTGTGAGAATGACCAAAATAGTCAAAATTTGGTTTTGTAGTTGCAAATATTCCAAATCTAGTCACAAATGATTACAAGTCGCATATAGTCATAAATGGAGTGGTTACATTTTGGCTGATTTCTACTAGTGTTTATACCCAAGCAAGTACAAGAAAAGGCCTTAAGAAATAGTTTTGATTTGGTTTAGCATGACTAGATTTTTGGTATAAGATCATTGTGTTCATGTACTTGCATCAAAATTTTCTTATGATGAAGCTTAATATCTATCAAAATTATGGTCTACACCACAAGCTATTATCAAGAATGATAATTTTACTAGCTATCAACTTGTTGTACTAATTTTTATCAATCTACTTTGCTTCATTTCTTAATTGTTATTTAGTTAATTTGTTTCTATCAAATTGATTGCAAGTTGGAATGATTTAGTGGTTTGATCAAGATGAGGACTTGCATGCTTGTTGCCTAGACATTTTACGTGGGTGAAAAGGCATGGCCATACCATGGATTAATGATTTTATAGATGCCTTACTTCCTTTCAACTTTGTATACATCACAAAGTCCAAAGTCCATTCTCATGTACATTTAACGGAAGCTAATGATGATGAAGAGAATGTCCCATTTTCTAATAGCCATAGTTGCAACAAACTCGGTGCTAATTACATATGCACTTTCAAAAATGGAGGCCATTATGCATACATTGAATGTGGGCATTTGCGCTCACAATTTTTTTTTAAGGTATATTTTGATTTCAAAAAATGAAGGTTTTCCATTTAGAAAATTGATGTGAAAGCTACTAGCTTGAAACCTAATTGTGCTCTACCTTAACTAACCTTCATTAATCCTTAAGTTCAATGACATTGAAACTTCATAAGAGAATGCTCCAACAAGTGCGGCTATTCAAGAGATTGCAAAAAGAGGGTGATGCAAAAAGGAATTTGACATTTGTTATAAGTCAAATACTTTTTATACATATCAAATTTTAGAATATTGAATCAATTATTGTAAGTAATTGTGCATGAACTATTGTCACTATTTATGTTTGTCCTTAAAAAATGACTTGACAAAGTTTAATCAAATAATTCCAATGGAAATTGTCGGGCTTGGAAGCCATTATAACATAAGGGGATCCGAATCCATGATGATGAAAGCCTTGCAAGCTTTTTTGTTGTTCTTAACTATGTGTAGGTGGCATAGTCTACATGAAATAAAGTACAATCTCACAACACCCCAAAATAACGGCCAAGAGTGTCAAAGAAAGATGGTTGGTCAACTACAAAGAAACATTTGTCATTCCCCATTTCTAAAGATCTAATCAGCAATTTTGGTCCTTTGATGTGCCCATTCAAGCTCACAACTTATCTTTAACATGGTGCGAGTAGCAAAGGTGCCCTAGGATTCATTAGGTCAAATCAGTTTTTAGTTCCTTCTCTTAGTGGCAATGATAACAATCTTGGTGATGAGACTATGTCATCAAATGGAGACTCTATATTAAGGCTCTACAAATTTTAAACTGTTAGTTTATAACTATGCCATTTGCACCAAGACTTTATGATGCCTTGAGGATCTTTCCTTGGCAAAAGTTCATGTTTCATGTGTTCTACATCCGAGTGGTTATTGTTGACTCTTATGTTGGGCAATAATATCTATTCGTTGAAGGATGTTCTCACTAGTGGTGGTGTTGGGTTGGAGTCTAAACATTTCCCAATCCATTCACTAATGGATGGAGGGTTGTAATCTGTAAACAACATTGATATGTTGAAAGTGCAACCTTCAACTTCCCAACTCTCAAACAAAGCTCTAGCCAATGCTTTTTTTTATTGACTTGTACTCCAATTTTCATTTGAACTTAAAACCACCTTTGCCCCATTCTATTTGCGAACTTAGAAATGAAATTTCTATTAAAAGATCTTGAAGGATTGTGAGGGTGTTATCTTATAGCATTTTGAACCTAGGAAGTGTGTTTAGAATTCTAATTCTAATAGACTTTCATGCTTAGTTTGAACAATGTATTAAAATATGCACATTCATATGTATATATATAATTAAATAAAATTATAACTTATTGTTGAATTCATAGTGAAGCTATGAAATCTCATGAGGCTATTTCTTGCCATGGGAATGTTGCTAATGTCTTGGTCTTTAGTTAGGGTAATTAGTTGGGTTAGTGATGTAGTATGCTAACTACAAGTTTTAAAAGTTGTACATGAAGCTTTCTATATTTCTGTTTGCAAAATGCTATTAGCCTAAGTGAGTTTTCCTACGGTGTGATTTTGAAAATCTCTCTCTTGCATTCATGTTTTCTTTTAAAAGCATATTTGTTATTGAATAAGAGTGAATTTGCTTTAATTCTTTTGCAGTTGGTGTTAGATTTTTTGGATTTTGAATGATTTTTATGTTCATGCAATAGTTTTGTGTAGATCTTTTCATTATTGTTTTGCTTGATTTTAAGATTATCAAGAAATCATTTCTCCTTAGTTAGTTAACATAGATGCTTCTGTCAATTTATGATGTTTTCAACTACACAATATGGATTCTATTTCATGTTAGCAGAATAAGATAAACATACATTAATGGCACTAGCTAGTGACTGTTCAAGTCAATCAAAAGAAAATTTTCATGTTGAAGAAAGCAAAGCACTTTGCTATAGATGAGCTTTTATGTGCAAATGAAGTGGAGAATGTTGGAATTTTTAGCTTCTCTAACCAATTGGCCATCCTAGTTTATAGGGGTTCACTATTTGCTCTCTATAAAGTATTGAGTTGGGATATCCAACATTCCCTATTCCATTTTCATGCAATTTCTAGAGCTTTTGAAAAAACTAATTCCATGATGTCTACCAAGGACCCATGTACAATTCGCATAATTTTCTTTATGTTGGCACTGCACATAGTATCTTAGTTAATCATTTAGTCATTTAACATAGTGCTTCATGAACCCAACATGATTATTGAATTAATTAACTTCAAGTTCAAGGATCTGATATAACGGAAGCTTTCGCAGTAACTTCCCAAATGCAAAGATTAGGGACACAACCATGATGAATATTAACTCATGTATCAAAACTAAGGCCCATTTAAAATGAACAAAAAATCTAAATAATATTAAATTGATATGTTAGAATCACACTTTATGTAGTTTCAGTAACCTTTTCTCTTATTCAATGCGTTATGTGAAATGTAAAACCTTATGGAGAAGGCATTCTCAAAATAAGGATCCTAGTACTTTAAGTTAAAGATTTTTGTTGAATGGAAGTCGTCTATAATTATCACACTTTGGTCATTTGATTATAATCTGTTCAAACAACCTACACACTGGACCACATTTATTATTCCCCACACGAATGCTTGAGTTGCCATCACTTAATTAGACACATAATCTGATGTATTCATGTACTAGTGTGCTTTCATCAATTGTAACTACATGGATAGACAATATAAGGATCCATACACCCTCATCCTTGATGAACTTTGGGTCAATCCAAATTAAATGATATGTTCATGAACTAGCACATGCGCATGCTTCAACTACCATGTTCTTCAACTATTCATGACCTATCACATGTGTAATCAAGATTGGCATCTTATATATTAAAGCAAACATGGTGTCTGTCCGTCTGTCTGTCCGTCCAAGTGTCGATCTTGGTTTCAGGACCTCGACGAACGGACAGGACCAGGAATTGAGGTCCACGTCCTGAAATCGAGGTCCACGTCCTGAAATCGAGGTCCAGCGGTCTGCCTAGGGTTAATACCAAGGTTTTTTTTTTTTTTCCCCGCCCTTTTCCGGCGGGCTGCCCAGGGTTAATACCAGGGTTTTTTTGTTTTTTTTTCCGCCCTTTTCCGGCGGGCTGCCCAGGGTTAAACCAGGGTTTTTTTGTTTTTTTTTCCGCCCTTTTCCGGCGGGCTGCCCAGGGTTAATACCAAGGTTTTATTTTTTATTTTTTATTTTTTTATTTTTTTTTTTTTTATTTTTCCGCCCTTTTCCGGCGGGTTCGCTGTGTAGGCGCCGAACCTGCCCAAGGTTAATACCAGGGTTTTTTTTTTTTTTTTCCCCGCCCTTTTCCGGCGGGTTGCCCAGGGTTAATACCAGAGTGTTTTTTTTTTTTTTTTTTTTTCCGCCCTTTTCCGGCGGGCTGCCCAGGATTAATACCAGGGTTTTTTTTTTTTTTTTTTTTCTCCGCCCTTTTCAAAGAATCCGGGGGACTTCACAGTGTCCGAAGGTCACGGGCACCCACTAGTCCATATTATTAAAAAGGGGGTTCAGGATTCTTGCCTTCTTAGTGTAGAATTGTTCATAATCATGTTGCTTTCACTTTCTTGAAACATTGACAAAATGAAGATGGCACATAACTAATATATAAACATTCAAGCATTGAGAATGAAAAAAAAATCCTCGTAGCAATCAGGTGCAATTTATGCAATTCCATGTATAAACCAACAATATTTTTGATAAACTTGTTGAAACAATTCAAAACAAAACTTAGGAAGTCATATCCAGAAAAATTACAATTTATCTATGGGTCCATGGACGATAATGATTGACATCTGATTTTTCCAAATATAGCCAACCTTACACACCCTAGAAAAACATAATATTAACTTCTGAAATTTGAAGGTAGGTATCATCATCCTCGTTCAATGCAACATGTATCATGGATTTGTTGTCTATTGACAGTTTATAAATCAGATAATCTCCTTTAACATGGTGATCTCCTAGAGTCATGGGGAACTTAATAGCTTTGACCAAATGGGCATCTATGTATGTTATGTTGGAGTGGTTTAAAAACACATATGATTAATTGCCCCACCCCCATTTTGGGTAATAGGTCCTAGCCACAACATAATCACCCATGTCAAATTCACAACCCCAAACACATGCAAAAGGCTCATTGACCATGAATTTCTGATGTTGACATTATAAGATGTAAAAATCCACTCCTTCAACATTCCCTTCAACAACAAGAATAACAAAATTGTCACCAACTTGTAGGAGATCATAAAGCTTTTCACCATCTCCACCAAATTTACTATTTAGGTTCATCTAGATCATTAAATTCTTCCATTTGCTTTTTCACCAACCTAGTGTTGCTTGGTTTAAGTTT
The DNA here is from genome assembly GCA_963920785.1 of Sphagnum contortum. Classification (NCBI taxonomy): domain Eukaryota; kingdom Viridiplantae; phylum Streptophyta; class Sphagnopsida; order Sphagnales; family Sphagnaceae; genus Sphagnum; species Sphagnum contortum. The sequence continues at coordinate 5,257,659 of OY987281.1, forward strand.
GATTAGCCACCATGAAAAGACATGTGCTTTATTTAAACATCCTTCCCATTGCTCTTAAAACAAGCTGGGCAAAAACACGCAAGATCCTACACCATTAATGTTGTAGGATCAACAAGAGATATGCCATAAATGGAATGGAACTTGGATGATTTGGGGATATTGTCATGCCCATGTGGGTTGGACTTATCAAGTATAGATTTCATTAGCATTATAGTTTTGAGATAAATGCTACAATATTTTGTACCTAAGCAAGAAAAGATGTTTTATGTGACTTTGCTTATCCATTACAATCATTGGTAAACATAACACAATTTGTCAGTTGCTAGACTAAAAACAACTATATAAGCTCTACATTTAAAGTTAGATCTTTGCATCATTAATTTACATATGCAAAAATCAATAAAGCAAAACTGAAGTTCAATTATAACAACATGAACTTGGATTGAGATAATGAATTTGAAATGACCTTTCCTATGGCCAATTCCAAAAAATTACCACCTCATTTTCATAGTAGTGACATACGAAATACGTGTATTTTTTGAAGGTGCTTAAAAAGAAGTATTTTCAAGTATTTAAAATTTGAAAATGTGAATACGTGAAATACGTGAATACGATGAGCAAAACGCTGAGCAAGCTGAGCTTAAGTTGTGCCCAAACCCTTCTTAACCAGCTTGAGCATAGGCATACCTTGAATAAAATTGCACACTAATTTTAGAGTCTAGTCCTTGTCGAGCTTGCAATTGGTTTCAAAGATGATCGAAAACATTTGACACAATTTTACACCTACTTCCGAAACAGTGAACAAAGACAACGATGATTAAGTATTTTCAAGTATTTTTTTAAAAACCCAAAAAAACGTATAATACGCGTATGTTTGAATCGAATTGAAAGTATGTCATTACTATGTTCATTTTGTAGTCGCTGGTAAGTTGATGATATTTGACAACAAAGAACATGGTTCGGGCACCTTTGAATTGGCCCACAAAATTGTATGAAAAAACCCAATGTTCTTGGGGCCATATGCCATGATTAACAATCTAGCACCAATGCAACAATAAACAATGTTGAACAAAAATAGTGTCATGTTTTTTGTCATCACTAACATAAAAATGGGATTCCTTGATTACTCTAGGCTCATTATTAGTTTCATAATAATTAGGGTTAAACACAATATATGATATGAACAAATGTGGTAACCTAGAAAAAATGCCAATGCATGGATTGTATTTGATTGTCAATTAAAAGGTGTAAATTTTTGCAATGTCAATGTGAAATAATATGACATTTTTAAGAAGGTTTGACATGGTTAACTGACATTGAGAATCTTGCCAACGTGCAACAAAATTGTGTTTGATGAATTTTTGTAGGTTCGGCTTCAAATACATTAGGAACTCCATTACGGAAGTCTTTTAAAAAACTTCTCTAATCCTTTTCCCAAGTTGCCCATCATCAGTCTACCCAATAACTCCTATTTCAAAACACCTCCAAGAAATTTTATAATTTGAGGTAGTGGTTAATTCATTAAGAAATAACGATGGTCTATTGATTCACAATCTTAGTATTCACCTAGGAGACATTCTCACTTATGCCACTCCTTTAAATTAGATTTCTCACATACATAGTCTTGCCACAATTCTGTGATGTCCTTGTAAAACATCCCATGAGTTGAACAATTGCCATCTATTGGTTCAAATACTTGAGAACAAATAGCATAATCACAATGGCAACCAAGCATGGGATGATGCCTTTTCTTTGCATTTCTGATGTAGTTTAAACCATCCTTGAACATTTCTAGTTCCATGTGCTACTTGCAACAACAAACATTCTGGTCTTAGAAAGGTTTCACAAAATATGGCTTTAGAATTTGGACTGTTCGTTGTTTCACATTGTAATTTGGGTTGGCTGATTGAAAGCTTTAAAAAAATGCAATTTGTAGATAACTACAAATAGTTAGTCACATTACAAGTACCAAAAAACTAGACATGATAGCAACAATATATAAGCATGTACATATGTTATACATCTACGTAATCTTACAGCAAAATATTCATAATACAATAAGTCAATAATCTGCACATACATATATTTATTCATGTGTGATACAAAAAGTCAACAATGTACACATACATATGCACTCCAAAGTGTTCATGATACTAAAAGTTAACAATTTACACATGTGCATGCACTATAATCAATAGAAGGTATACCAAAAGTATGAAGAACATGTAAACAATGTGCATCATAGTCTCATATTATAATGGTAAATACATAGTTTACAATGACATTACATATAATATATCTACATTTTGTTTAATATGTAATATTTGTAATGATAGCGCACAATGTGTTTTGAAACCTTCACAACAACAAAATATATATAGGATAGCAAATGGGACATCTAATAAAGTCAACACAAAATGCAAAATGTTGACATTTTCTACAAGTTTGTTATACAAGTTGAAGTCTCCAATCACATAAAATTAACAGACAACACACAATCATAGTAATGACATACTCTCAATTCGATTCAAACATACGTGTATTATACATTTTTTTGGGTTTTTAAAAAAATACTTGAAAATACTTGATCATCGTTGTCTTTGTTCACTATTTCGGAAGTAGGTGTAAAATTGTGTCAAATGTTTTCGATCATCTTTGAAACCAATTACAAGCTTGACAAGGACCAGACCCTAAAATTAGTGTGCAGTTTTATTCAAGGTATGTCGATGCTCAAGCTAGTTAAGAAGGGTTTGGGCACAACTTAAGGTCAGCTTGCTCAACGTTTTGCTCATCGTATTCACATATTTCACGTATTCACATTTTCAAATTTTAAAATACTTAAAAATACTTCTTTTTGAGCACCTTCAAAAAATACACGTATTTCGTATGTCACTACTATGTAGGAAAGTTGGACCCAATTTAAGAAATAAAATTCCATCTACTTATACATTGGTTTATTTGATTGGACTACTGGGCGTTATCTTCCCCACCTATGCACACATTCATGAAAAATAATGAACATCTAAAAACATATAATATGCATTAACATTTTGATTCTTGACCCATTCTTAAGTCAATTCCAACTTTCTTCTTTTAAGCGTTTTTACACTTACACATTAAATATTTTTTCTTGCTTGTTTAATACATGCATCAACGAATGATCAAAACTAATCATTAAAACAACAAAAGGTGAAAATAATTATCATTTATGTTCTTGACATAAGTTACCCTTTAGGACTTCAAGGTTTTGATTTGAAAAATTCATACGTAAATGAGAATTGATTCAATCAATTATGTATAAAAGATGTCAAGTAGATTGGCATTTGAAGTATTTTTAAAACTTAGCATCTAAGAAAAATTCCAAAAAAATATATTCATGTGTTTTTGATAAAAAAAAATCCCTCATGTGACATTCCTAAAACTTTTTCCTTATGCATTCATTTTGCACATCAAAACACATTTTTTATAAATTTAATTTGAGTTTTAAATTCTACACAACTTGGGTAATATTTTGATTAAATTTTTAAAATGAAATCTTTCTTTATGTGAATTTTATTTTGTCTTGAAGTTGGACGGATCTTAGAAATTTGGGGTGTGACATTCTTAATGGTACCACCTAAGATAAATTTTTTGAAATTGTTGTAACAACAATTGTAGATTTTTCCTTAAATTTTGTGGCATGTACAACAACATAGGAGATCAGAAACTACATTAATGCCATCAAAATCTTCAAATTTACAATATGTGTACATGATAATTTCAAGTCTACCATAACATCATAAGATTTGATTATTTAAAAAACCTTGTTACATTATTTGAATTTGAACAAACATTCATGAATCAGATGAAGAGATAGTCAAGTAGCTTATTTGGCTCTCAAGTAACAAATGTGTGGCATGTTTTTCATACACATTGCATGAAATATGTTTTCTTGTGACATCATGCCAGTTTGGATTTACATGTGTTTGCTTAGTCCACCAATTCACCACAGATGAAACAATTGTTTCATCGAGGTTATCTGATTTTTTTCTTTGAGTAAAAAGTGCCCATTATGATGAACTAGTCACTTCTGTCGTTCCCCTTCGTTGCACAACATAAGAAATGTTCATTAGGTTTGTGTTAAGGACTTTAGCTAGTGCCTTAACACTAACAACTTTTTTACTGACCACGATATTTAGCAAAATACACTCATATGTTAGTTCTTCCTTGGAATGGACTCCTTTGACTTCTTGAAGTTCATTTTTCAAACTGTGAACAAGAGACATTGAACCTTTGCTTCTGTTGGAAGAAGGTAGAAATATGGGAAATGGGGTTTCACAATGTTATTGCCCATTAACTTTTCCACAACAACTTTACTACTATAATCAATGTGATGAAAAACAAGTTCAAAACATATGAATTTTGCAATCTTGAGCATTGAACCATACACCTTTTTCAGATCAACCATGCTTTCATTTTGTTTCCTTAATTATTTTCCCCCAATAGAAGGTTTTGAGTATATAATAGTTTTAGCTATTTTTAACCCTTTTTCTATGTTGCCTTTGTCTTTTAGTTGCCCTCTTTCTTCTACTCTATAACTCAAATGCTTTAGCTTTAGCTTGTACCTACCTAGTTGTTAGACCTTTACAAGTTATCCTAGCCCTTTTTAAGGCATCACTACTATTCCCCATGAAATTGAAAGCACAATCGCAATATGTTGCAAAAATAATCCTTCAAGCACTACAAAACACTACTAAATCATAAAAACACCTAACTACTTGCATTCATATGTGTGTTCATTAAAAAAACTTGATCAAGTGCAAGTTTACAATCATCACAATGTGTTTGTGTGAAACAAATTACTATATGCAAATTAGAAGTTCAAACTTGTATAGATGCACATAGTTTGCATAAATTTCAAACTCATCGTGGAACATGAGAAAGACATTGTATTCATAAACCTAGAATCATTCCTCCAACTCACTTCACTTTGAAGTTGCCACAAAATTCATGAATCCTTGAAGTTGATCATCCTCTAAAGCTCATGTTACCACAACAATGAATTCAAGTGTTATCCCCCCCCCCCCCCCCCCTCCCCTCCTACTCATGGTCTGCACTAATTTTCACTCATTGAAGCTTTCAAAAGCTTGCACTACATTTTGCCCTTCCTCTTAGTCCAAAACTCTAAACCTTCCACACACAACATTGCACCGCTCGTCTTTCATTGATGCAATTTCATCGAAGTTTTCAAAACCTACCCTAGCTATGTCTTATCCTTAGTTCCAACCTTATTCCCACATGCAACAACCCCAATGCCTTCTTTGCCATGCATTGATCCACTCATTGAAGTTCTCCCAAAAACTCTTTGATATCAATCAAATAGTTAGGGTCCAAACGGCAATCAACAGTCAACATTGATCCCATTTCCATAATAGTACAAATAGTATAATAAAATACATTGAAGCTTCCAAAACATGGTTTGATGAAAGCTAATCAAGTGAAACATGCTTTTGAAATTAACTACCAACCCAAGGGTGATATATTGAGTAATTTGACCCCCAAAAAAAAAGTTGCAAAAATATTGGTTTTTATTAAAAATGTACTAATGACATATAACAACATCAACAAAATGGCTTTGTAAAATACTCAACCAAAATATGGGAAATTTTGAAAAAGATTGTTGTTCATAGTAATGATTTTATGCTTGCAAATTTTCATTGGAAAATATGCAGGAGAAATAATATTTCTTAATCCTTTTATGTAATTCCAGTACTTCTTTTAGGCCATTGCAAATCAAAATAATAGTTTGTTAGACAATTAAATCATTCATATTTGCACTAATTTTATAGTAGAATTGTAAATTGGAACATAGATTATCATTTGTTGCAAAAAAAAATCTTAAAATGTTCACCAAATATCAACCATGACCCATCAAACTTGGATAGGTACTGAAAGCTATCAAACTATGATAGTTTTTTGTCTACACCATAGCATGCATCCACCCATATGGGTAAGTAGGTAGCAATTTAGGATCATACATGTGGGAAGTAAGAAGTAGGTAGGTAGGTATGTATGATGGTAGGTGGGAAGTAGGAGGTAGGTAGGTGGGTAGGTATGTAGGATGGCAAGTGGGAAGTAGGAAGTAGATAGGTAGGTCATTAGAGGTAGGTAGGAGGGAGGTTTGTAAGATAATAAATGTGAAGTAAAAGGTAGGTATGTAAGTAAATGAGTTGGTATGTAGGCAAGTCTAGGTTATTGCCTAATCTAGTCAATAGTTATTTAGACTATTAGGTAGCATAGGATGTCCCATTTGATTATTACACATGTCTATCTTGATTAAAGATGCCATTTTGTTTTGTTCAACAACTTTAAATGTCCTAGTTGACTAGAAGTCATTAGTCATTTTAACATTTGATCATTTTTTGTCCAACATAACTTGACTAGATGTCCAATTTGATATATTATCAAATAGCTCACTTTGATCAAATCCACTAGTCAAAAAATATAGATCTCCTTCAAGCCCCAAGCCATTCATCAAAATGTGCATGTCCATTAGTTTAAAAAGATTTTTTAATGAACTTGGACCTTTGAAAAACCTAAAATTGTAGTAGTGTGTTAATTTAGGAGAAACCCAAGGTTATTTATTTGGAGGGAAATGCCAACATTCCCTCTAATTGTTTTTCAAAATTTAAAACTTTATTACAAAAAATAATTTAAATAAATTGCAATCAATCATGATTTTGTAATTAATGCCTCATAAAAATATTTTAAGGTTCAAAATATTTGAAGGAAATCCCAACATTCCCCCCAAATTGTTTTTCAAAATGTTTTAATATAGAAAATAAATACAAAAAAATATTTAAATAAATTCTACAATCAATGCCTCAAAAATTGTTTGAGGGTAAAAAATCTTGGAGGGAAATGCCAAAATCCCAGTACACCAAAATGCAGCTTCTATGATTACATTTATGATTATGTTTGTAATCGTAAGGACATTTATGACTTACCATCTTTAATAGAATCAAACTTGTTGCAATGACCACATAATGTCGCATTTGTGGACATAATCATAAAGGTCATGCCACATGTAGTTGTGGATTTGACCATGCATTTACAACTATAAGAATGTCCTTTGTGACTACAAACATGTGGGACATTCTTGGTGTTACAATTTATTTACTCTTGATCGTTGAATTATGGTATTACATGTTTAAAAATAAACATTTTCAACTTATGCCATGAATACACATAGAAAATATCAACAACCTTCAACTTGCCATGTCTTAACTTTTAAGGATTATAGTTTAAGGGTTTAAGGTTTAACTTAGGTAGGTAGGCTAATTAGGCCACATTTCCTAACTAGACACCTAGCTAGGCCTTGGTAGCTTACTTTAAAGAGGATGCTATTTTATTTTGAATTAAAAGTGAAGCCATTTTGATTGGCCCATCCCACTTTCCACTCGACTATTCAAAGTTTAGTTTGTTACTTGGAACATCTATTATGCACCTACTTATATACTTTATGAATTTGAAATATAAAACAAGATATGGAATAAATTTTGAATGGAAAACATGACAGCATTTGTTTTCCCTGATTCCTTCCTTGTAGTATTGTAGTGTTTCTCCTACCTTACTAAGCACCTAACTTAGGTAGCTAAGTAAATAAGTAGCATGTAAGTAAGATAATGAGGTCAGTAGATATGTGAATAAATATGTAAGTAAATAAATAAATAGGTATGTAAATAGGTAGGTAGGTACTTAAATCAAGTATTTTTTTAGCTATCGTATGTAAGTGGTTAGTATAAAATAGGTACAAGGTAATAAATGTAGTAACATAGATGCCTAATATAGTGATACATGTTCTCATGGTTATTACTATAGTGCCTAACCCTAGTAATGTAATTGTAAGATTTATGACTATGGTCATTCAGCCTACTAATGGAATAATCCTCATGACTAACCCTTTGATATATAAATTTCTCCCAATTTTTTATTTTATTATAGAAAAGAAAAAGTAAAAAAGTAAAAATGAATTCCAGTCAATCACTATGCTACACTATGCTACAATCAACACCTCAATTGTTTTTTTTTTGAAATTTAAAAAAATAAATATTACAACCATATTTTGCGTTTTCTAGCTCATGACATAATCCCGTTTTGTACCCACTCGACAAAATGTTAAAATAAATTTCAACCAATGGGGGCTTTTAAGGGTAAATGTGGACTAATGGAGATTAGGGTCATGACCTGACCTCTGTTAAACCATGAAACATTATACATAAGCCTACACTTAGGATTGGATGTCAAGGTTTCATCCATCTTCATGTCCTTGGTCCCTTAGACCTTGAAGCTTTGTGTAAAGGCTTAGTGTAAAGGGAGCATCATGTTGTGGGGGCATGATATTCTCATACTTGAGACTAAATCAAATTTGTGTACAGAAACAGAGGTCGCATGTATAAGCATGCACTTGCAAATTGCAAAATTTCTCATGTTCGCATAGTAATTGTTCCCAGAAGTCTACTAGCTACTGTTTTTAATCATCCTACGGAAAATTTCTAGTTAAGTCAACATTTGTGATGCGATGCTTGTCATTGTTGTTCCATCTCAAAATACCAAAAAAATGCAGTTTGGTCCCAACTCCCCATAAATCCTGTGTCATTTAAAAAATTATCTGATGTTAAATAAATAAATAATTAAAGGAAACAAGAGAAGAAAAAAGAAAACACTGAAATCCAAATAAAAGACCACACCGGAAAGCACAGAACACACAATGGGGAACCCTAAAATGAGAAATCATGGAACCTAGGACCTAAACCTTTCACCAGTAGCATGAAGCAAGTTGTGCAAGGAGATGGGCTAAAAAAACCTGGAAGGACTTTGATTGCAAGCACCAGGAGTCAGCATCAAGTAACAACAAGTCTAGAAACAACCCAAAACCAAAAAGAAAGTAAATTAATCCAAGTTGAAATGTGGTGAACAAGTTTTCAATTTTTTATTCGGGGACCGTAGTGTAGTACGTCATATGATTCTATATATGAGCTGACTATGCAACTTGTGACTTGAAAGTCTTTTTTAGATATAGGTATTTTATGCTAAGGTCCATCATGAGTCCAGGGAGAACCGACTGCCATTTAGCAATTCAAGGAGTGAATTTGGGGGATGAGCGACGAAATTTCTGTGGGGACCGATGTACTCAAATTCCTTCTCTTCTAATGACCAGGTAGAGTTGTGCATACACGGGTGTCGAATCCCGTCACCTTTGCTCAGAAACTACAGGCTTTGACAATTATGATCAATTCAATTGATCCCTTGGACGATTCCATGATTTAGGACCCACACATGAATAGAGAAATTGGGTCATGTTTTTAGTTTTTACAGTCATAGTTGGAATCTCGGAACTGCTCCAGATCGATGACTTACTATACCTCCACCAATTTTTGATTCTCTGGTTGGTATTTTGACTGTAGTAATGCGCCCTGCTTTCCAAAAAGCCTAATGCCCGCTTCTGTGGGAATTAATTACGTACGAAAATAATTCTATGAATACTTTCATGTCAGAGTTTTGTGAGTAGTATGAATAGTCAATCTGCTTAAATAACTCTGCAGACGCGGTAACTCTCTGAAAATTCCCTTCATTTGGTTTCTTACACAGTTGCTCATCATCTTCCCAAGCGCTGGCTATAATGTGCAGGTGCTCCCCTATGTAATATGGTGGCCAACAAGTCCCATTGCAATTCGCCCTCTCGCAATCAAAGCACACACTTCACTCATTCTCGTTGCTCTTGCAATCTTCTACTAAAGACACACTCCATTAATTGCAGCACTTGTTTCTAGCTCTAGATCTGTTATACTTACCCAGTTCCGATTTTACTTCCATTTCGCACTGCACTAGTCTCTTTTCTTCTTGAGGATGACGAACGCCGTGCGGATAGCGGCGCTGGCGCTGCTCATATCTGTGCTCAGCTCCTTTGCGATCGGTTCAGTAGATGGTAAATGCACTAAAATGAGCTAGGCCATCATTTCAGTTCTGTTCCTTTCCAGGTCCATGCCTGCAGCAGGACTTCCTAATAGTTTTTGAATCAGACAAGCTCGAACTTTAAACTTTGTGGTTTCCAACTTGATCTATCTCTTATATATCTAGGATTTAGGAGGTCTCATATAAAATTAGAGGATCTAATTTAGAATTAACGGGGACATAAACAAACTTTGAGACCATCTAATATTTATGTGTAAGAGCTGGCAGGCATACTTTACGTTTTTCTAGAGTTCCTGGAACTTGCAAATATCTGCAGCTAAATGATTTTGAGGATGTCTGTCGAAAGACCACTGTATGCAAACTTACTGGAGTCTTTATAAAGATTCAGCTTTAGAATTTTTCAATGATGGTACGATTATTGAATGAAAGCTTCTGGCGAAAACATTATGATGCAGTCACGACCAACCATTCTGGATATAGTAAAGCACTGGCTTTCGTTTTCCCCTGGTGAATTGAGAACCATTGTCAAGCGGAAGATTTCAATGGCTATTTTCCAAGTTGGAAGGTTTCTTCCACTCTCTAGAGGCCCTTCCAGGTTTTGAGGTGCCTAGGCATGATGAGGGCTACTCTTCTCTTAATTCTCCTATTCTTGGCTCTCGTCGGAATTTCTGATCATCTCAGCTGTAATATTGTGCTCTGCAGGTATTGTGGTACTCTACGGCACAAATCAATGTCCAGACACCATTACAGTATGCTATATCTTTTCCTCTGGCGATTCTGCTTCCGGACTTGCACCTCCCGGCGGAAGAGTCGCCATCACGGAGACGAACGTGGCCAGTGCTGTGATGTGGGCCTTTCCAGGAAACAGTGGCGTTATATCAGATTGCATGTCTGCCAAGCTTCAGGCAAACCTCGCTGAGTTCACCATCAACGGTTCCAGCAACACAGATTCGTACGATATCAGCAACGTGGTATGTCCTTCCGGCCCGCCTGCTAGTTTGCCGTTTCCTGCTTGCTTCAGAATGCTTTCACAATTGAAGGAAAAAAACACATGTCATCATCATGCGCGCATAAGACTTCCGATTCTTTCGCAATTTCGAACCTAAACCTACGCTAACTATTTTATATTGGAATGCTTCCAGAATGCGTACAATTTGGGTATAACGATCAACCCACAAGGAAATAATTCGTGCCCAAGCACTAGCTGCTCTATCCCCAACATTACCAATTTTTGTCAGGCACCCAACACTCTCACAGGTCCGCTTGGTGACGGTTGCTATAATACCGACGGCCCAAATGTAACGAGCCCGACGCCTGGAACTACAGCATTCGCTAACGCCTGTCCCGATGCAATTTCGTACACCACAGACACCACCGGTAAGGTATTTGCGTGTCCAACTGGAATCCGCTATGAAATAGTTTTCAGCTGCTCCTAGATTGCCCAAAAAAAGTGGTCATCAATGGAAGGGTGTGATTATAAAGGGGGTGTAGTACATAGAGTTATTTGCTAATTAGTGGGCAGTATCATCTAGATATGAAGTCCATGCAATAGTATGAGCAAATTGTCTATTAAATGCAACACTTAAAACAAAGGTTCATTTTAAAGATTATCACTAATAGAACTTGGTCAAAATGTAACCACTTATTTACGATTATATGTAATTATCAATTATATTTTTTTGTTCATCATATTTGTGATTACATTGCAACTAATTTGTAACTATTTTGGTGCTCATCTTTTCATGTGAATAACATTTAGTTTTGTTCCATTCAAGAAAAACAATTTATGTCTCATTAGCTGCAAATGTGACCAATTTAGTTGAAACATTATGAATGTACAATAGGGATGTTCACGGCGCGGCTAGCGGCTAGCCGGCTAAGGATTTTTGTTAGTCGGCTAGCCAGTAACTAGCCCGGCGAGCCGTCGGCTAGATGTCGACTATTTATTGAATTTGCATTTTTTTAAACAGACGTTTCCACGAACACAGTTTCATTGTCGTTTCCACCGATTGATCCGAGAGACGCGACCTCACAGGTATAGCAACATCGCCGCTATCGGAAAATGCTGATTCCGACGGAACTGATGAACCCATGCACATGAGTGTGTCCCGCGCGAGCAGCGACAATCGAAGAAAACGTTTGTGACCGATGGTAGCCCACCACGCAACTGCATCATGACATCGGTCATCCCCTACCTTGGTGAACTGGAAGAAGTCATCAATCTCTTTGTCGATATCATCCCTTTCCTGCTCAAGCTGCGATAGCGGTCCTCGAACTAGATCGCGGCAAGTAGAGACAAGAATGGTTCTCGTCTTCCTCTTCGATAGCGATGACTCTGTTGCTAGAGTGTTTGCAACTCCGTGAATGCCGTATTGTCTACAAAGAATGAGGCGGAACTGAACGGAGAAGTCAGCAATTTCTTGATCAGATTTAGGAATTTCCGGATCTAGAGCCAGTGCAAGCATCGGAAGTGTGCCCGTTAAGTGATCGCGATACTTTTCCAACTTTTCCTTGAGAGCTTCGGCAGCCTTCTTCGTGTCAGGAGTCGTGAATCCGGAAACCAATGTGCCGCTAATCGTGTCGTCACAATGTCTCTTCAGAGATTCGTAAATAAGAGGTTGGTTCAACAGTGTTGCATACGACGATCCGTTGGCAACAACGGTCATCTCGAACGTCGGAGCCAGGAAGTCTTTAAACGCTTTGATGCATCTCCACTCAAGAGACGTTAATGTGACAATCTTGCCACAGTGTTCCTCAATATTGGACAATGATTCAAACACGTCTTGTAGCGTATACGCCGCGTCAATCATAAGGAATGTCGTATTCCAGCGGTTCTCGACATCAAGCCCAGGAACTTCCTTCGTTTCGCTTTCTTTCTTTCCTAGGCGAACCTGAATGTTCTTGAAACCGGCCTTCAGTTTTGGGGACAAGCGAATGGTCTTGATCATCGTTCGAAGCTTCTCAAGCTTCGGTTTGATGAACACCTCACTGTCGACAACAGCTCGATGAATTATATGACACACGCAACGAAGGTGCCAGCCCTCCTCCAGACTTACGCCATATTGTTCACGAAGTTCATTTCGGATGTGTTCGAATACTGGCGGCATTTCACTGGCGTTGTCAGTAGTCGCTGCACGAATCTTCGTGTGAACGTTTCCCTGAATGAGCGAATTGAGAACAATTTCCATCATACTCCATTGGTCATGTGGTGGCGGAAAGTACTTAAATTCCAAGACACAGTCCCGCAAACTCCAAGACTGATCGATCCGGTGTAGAGTGATAACAAAGAAACCTCGCATGGATCTGGCTGACCAGCCATCGCAAGTTATCGTGACACGTCCTGGGATGGATTCGACAACCTGTTGAAATTGGACTGTGGCGGTAGTCATTTCGTCATTGATCGCACGAATCAGAGTTGCACGCGAACAACCGGGCCAGAACCGGTTAAGCGCCTTCGTCATAGCTTTGAACGATGGAGCTTCGACAGAGGAGAAGCTTTGCTTCGTGTCGATAACCCACTCCACAACCGTCATCATAATGTCCGCAGTCGTATCACTATCCAGCACGCTGTGGACAGCCAAATAGCTGTCGTCTTTAGCAAACGTAATCTGCATTGGGTCGTCTGGGATCGCACCGTCCAGAGATTCGCGTGTAATATTGTGCTTCAGCTTTAGATGCAGACAAAGATTTGAAGTCGCTGAATTAACAGAGTAGGTCGCAGAACAAGATCTGCTCGCAATGCACATGACCCGATTTGAGCCTGGGGCGTCCTTGAAATACTGGCAGACCCACGACGTATGCTTGCGCTTCTTAATTCGACGGCCTGTCGAAGAAAATGTCCCCGAGGTAGACATCGGAACATACCCTTTGCGAGATTCTGAGTCTGACGAAGTAACCGAAATAATATCATCGTTAGAATTCGCGATCTTGTCCATACTGAAGGAGTTCGAGCGCTGAGAGAATCAGAGAAACCAGTTGAAACGCGAGCTGAGGGCCCGCCGATAGGAAGGAGAGTCGATCAGCCTCGGATCTCCAATCCAGAGGTGTGGCGGTGCCTACACTTCAACAAAAATCATCAAAAGATGACCATGGCTAGCTGCTTGGCTAGCTGCTTGTTTTCTGTAGATTCCTCAGCTTTCTGTATGTTTCTGTTTTGCTCTGCTAAGAAGAAAAACGACTAAGGACAAGAGAAGAAGAAGAAGAAGCTCAGACCTCGTCCCTTTCGTTGCTGCAACAAGATGCTGATACAAGAGAATTGCAGCAAGAGGAGGATACAGGGACAGAACCCCCAAGAGTAGCAAAGATGACAAAAGAGAACTTTTTGCAACAAGAGGACTATACGAGAGCAAGATGATGATGCTAAAGAATTGCAGCAAGAGGATGATACAAGAGACCTTGCAGCAAGATGATGATACTAAAGAATTGCAGCAAGCAGATACAAGAGAAACTGGCAACAAGATAAGACAAGAGAAGAATACATTATACAGGGTTTAGTACCAAGGTGAGAGTTGCAACAGCAGTAAGATCAGCAACATAATCAGATCATCAGCATAAGATTTTGATTAGTGAAGAGGAGTTCAGTAATCTGGAGAAGAAAAGGCACTTATTTGCACTGAGACTCACAACAGCAAAAACCACACTCATTCCCCTCCTTGCTGTTGTGATATCTCACTTACTGATTGTAGCTTGAAACTCCTGAATGATTCTTGATAACTATGTGGCCAGCCATTATCATAATGGTGGGCCAGTTCTCTAAAAGAACCTAGGCATAAAAACATTACTACTCTCCATCTAAAATGGAACTTCAGCTTCTGATGTCCTCCAATAAAGCTTCCACCAGTATATGCTACACTTCTCTTGCCCTCCTCTGTGCCAAGGAAATGCGACAGTTACTAATACAGTCATCAGTCCAAAGTAAACCCATATTTGTCTCCATGCAAAACATGCAATCAAAGTGTTGGAGTTCTGAGACGACAATGTCCGTCACGCAACTCCACGGGGTATTTTAACGGCTAGTTATCGGCTAGCCGGCTAATTTCTACCTTTAGCCGGCTAGCCATTTGTGTCGGCTAGCCAGCTAGCCTAAAAATAGCCAGCTAAGTGCCCATCTCTAATGTACAAAGGAATATTTTATGAATTTAAAAATATATAATTTGGTGCATTAAGATTTATAAGTGAATATTTTGAATGTATATGAACATCCATATTACATTCGTATTCAAATATTATTATTAGCATAAATGGCCTGAATATTATGGTTACACTAATTAATGTATATTTTGAGTATACTAAAATTTTATGTAAGATATTTACTAAATATATTGTGCCCATATTACAAGTTTAACCAAACCATCTTATTATACTCCTTAAAATTATTACAAATGAAATTTCTTATTATTTATATTAATATAATATAATATATTTAAATGAATTACATGTAATAAAAAAATATATTTCTATATTATCTTTCACTATTTTTTTTAACATAGTAATATTTTTCTACGCAAGGATGATGATAATATTAGAATGATAGGAAAAATAATTATATAATTATTGAAATGATTATTAAAAATCTAATATATTATTATTAAATTATTAAATTATCTTCGATTAAATTATTTATTTATTAAAAATAAAAATAAATTATAATAAATCATAATAGTTCTAACAAGTGACATAATAATATATAATAATATATAATTCAAAATAGTATTGAGCCTAGCTAGAAATTACACTAAAATGATTATTATAAGTAATCAATTATGAAGTATTATTATATTATAATAATTACCAAGAAATATTATTATATATTTTAAATTTTTTCTATTTAACATTTATAATTATTATTAATGAATTAATAATTATTCAATGATTGTAATCACTTATTGATATATAATTTTTATTTTCAGTTTTATCATTTTATTATTTTATAATAATTACAATAGTAGTTAGAATGGAAATTTAATAAATTAATATACAAATGTAGAAATTATTTTTGAAGGAAAAATATACTTATTAAAAAATAAAAAGTATTTATTGTTATAGTTCATAAATAGCTATAATGAATGAATTAATAATATGCATAGTAAGAATAAATAATTAACCTTCGTGACCAACTAATTACAATAATAATTGAGTTAATGTTCTTTTTATTAATAAATATTTACATTTATATTTATTATGAACTATAAAAATGAGAATAATGATGGGAATATTCATACTAAAATAATTAGCCTAGGCTAGGTTTTAATTATATCATATGAAAAAAAATTAATACTCAATTTTTATAATTATTAGTTATTACTTACTGAATATTTCAGTTATTATATTAATTTATTTGATTATGAAATAATGATTATTTATTTATTAATAATAGGCAATTATTTCAATATTAGCCAATTACTAGTTTATGAAACTGGTTAATAGATTATTATAGTTCATATATAATGAAAATTATTATTATTATTATTATTTAATCTAGCAATAAATTGTGTAATATTTAATAATAAATAATAATATTATTATTCGATAATCATAATATATTGATCATTATTATTATAAATAACTAATTAGCAAGCTTATTAATTTATTTGTCTATATTTTATTCATTAAATAATTTAGTAAATTTATTAGGTTATTAGTTAGCTAATTAGTTAACAACTTAGTTGTCACTTAACTATTTAATTAAATAATTTACAAAATGAGAATGAAAGTTAAAACATATGGGATAAACTTTTTAGTTGCAAGTCATTTGCAACTAAAATGTTTATCCCATATGTTTTGGCTTTCGTTCTCATCTTGAAAAGTATATAAACAATGTGTTTTGTCTTTACATTTTCATATTTAAAAACATGGACACAAGGGATGAGCCAATAAAAATGATTTAACCCAAAACAAAATATAAATATTCATGTACTACCACTTGACTACCTACTTACTTTTCTATTTACCTACTTACATAAATAAGTATTTGGCCGAAGTAGGTAAATAGGTCCTATCTAGGTAGGTGTTTTAAGGGTCAATGTGGTCTAATGGAGATTAGGGCCATGACATGACCTTTATTAAACCATGAAACATTATACATAAGCTGACACTTAGGATTGGATGTCAAGGTTTCATCCATCTTCATGTCCTTGGTCCCTTAGACCTTGAAGCTTTGTGTAAAGGCTTAGTGTAAAGGGAGAATTATGTTGTGGGGGCATGATATTTCATACTTGAAACTAAATCAAATTTGTGTACAAAAAGAAAGGTCACATGTATAAGCATGCACTTGCAAATTGCAAAATTTCTCATGTTCTCATAGTAATTATTCCCAGGAGGATATCTCACCCGTAGCATGGAGGACAATAATTTACATCAACATTTTGTGTAGCAGATCCTTAGAAGCTCAGTAAATAAAATTAATCTGTAGTGTTCCAATAGTGTTCTTAGATGTTGCTGCTGGTATTATATACACCATGTTAATAATGCCCACTCATACACACATGTCTAAAGAGAAAGAGATTCAATATTTTGTATCAACATCCACAAGAGAAAATCCTTGCTGTAATCAGAAACCATCAAGTTAGACCAATAATTAGGCGCATAATATGCCAAACATTGATCAAATTTTCACAGGTAGCTCATGATCATGGAATGCCTAAAATCATGGAATCGCATTTTGGCCACAAAGTCTTTTGACAATTTTGTCAAAAATGTCAAGAATTTGTAAAGAATCACCTAACTTCAAGAACACAGAATTGTGAAGGAAACCAGTGTTGGCCGGTTATTGCTTTTTCACCTGAGTAACCGGCTGGGTCCGGGTCCAGTTATTAAGAACCTACCAGCCAGGAATTGATTTTTGAAGAAGTCATTAAATGACCTACCTGCCTAGGTATTGAAATTTTTGATTTTTAGTAACCTACCTGGGTGACCCGGTTATTACCTAGTTATCATCCGGGTAGGTTATTAATATTAAACACTAAATTTTTTATGATGAAAAAGAAAAGAAAAGAAAAAAAGATAATAAAAAAAAAAATCCCTGTAACTGGTGTATAACTGGCAGTAAAACTAGTGGTTTTCAACAGGGTATTTGAGAACCAGCCCTTATGCATAACCAGTGGTTATTCCTCAAAAAAAAATCAGATAATATTGATAACTGTGGGTTCTATATATTTAACAGTGATAGTGATATTGATAATTGGTGGGTCTAACTTTTAATAATCTACCTAGCTAGGTATTACAAAAAAGAAATAACCAGCCAACACTGGGAAAAACCCCTCCAGACCACCATATTATTAAAATCTCTAATTTCAGGTATGTACAAACATGAAATTGTTTGTTTGACGACAGAATAATACAACAATTTCCCCGTTTTACCATGGGTTGAAACAATTGAAATATTTGTTCATCCCAATCCCCTCAGTTTTTTCCGCTATGTTTACAAAATAAAACTATTTTTCATCTACCGTTTTTCAAACTTTTATGTAAAGGGAATGCCATGAAAACATTAAGATATTGGTCCCAAAATCAGTGATCTTTTCTTTGGGTGCAAATCTAATATTTCACTCTAGTTTTTAAAATTAAAAATTTGCCAGTTTTTGCTTGATTCTTTTGGAGAGTGTCATTAGAGTTCTGTCTACTAGCTACGGTTTTTAATCATCCTATGGAAAAGTTCTAGTTAAGTCAACATTTGTGATGGGATGCTTGTCATTGTGGGTCCATCTCAAAATGTAAAAAAATCGCATTTTGGTCCCAACTCCCCATAATCCTGTGTCATTTAAAAAATTATCTGATGGTAAATAAATAATTAATTAAAGGAAACAAGAGAAGAAAAAAGAAAGGACTGAAATCCAAACAAAAGACCACACCGGAAAGCACAGAACACACAATGGGAACCCTAAAATGAGAAATCATGGAACCAAGGGCCTAAACCCATCACCAGTAGCATGAAGCAGGTAGTGCAAGGAGATGGGCGAAAAAAACCTGGAAGGACTTTGATTGCAAGCATCAGAAGTCAGCATCAAGTAACGACAAGTCTAGAAACAACCAAAAAGCACAAACAAAATAATCTAATCCAAGTTGAAATGTGGTGAACAAGTTTTCAATTTTCAATTTGGGGACCGTGGGTCTCGTGAATAGAAAGTCTTTTTTAGATCTGGGTATTTATGCTAAGATCCATCATGAGTCCAGGGAGAACCGACTGCCTTTCAGCAATTCAAGGAGTGAAATTGCGGGATGACCGACGAAATTTCTGTCGCGACGTATATACCCAAGTCCCTTCTCTTCTAATGACCAGGTAGAGTTGTGCATAAACGGCTGTCGAATCCCATCACCTTTGTTCAGAAACTACAGGCTTTGACAATTATGATCAATTCAATTGCTCCCTTGGATGATTCCATGATTTAGGACCACGCATGAATAGAGAAATCGGATCATGTTTTTAGTTTTTACAGTCATAGTTTGAAACTCGGAACTGCTCCAGACGACTTACTGCACCTCCACCAATTTTGATTCTGGTCGGTAATTTGACTGTCGTAATGCGCCCTGCTTTTCAAAATGCCTAATGCCCGCTTCTGTGGGAATTACGTAGGAAAGTAATTTTATGAATATTTTCACGTGCGACATTTGTGAGTGGTACGAATAGACAATCTGCTTAAATAACTCTGCACACGCGGTAACTCTCTGAAAATTCCCTTCATTTGGTTTCTTACACAGCTCCTCATCATCTTCCCAAGCGCTGGATATAATGTGCAGGTGCTCCCCTATATAATATGGTGGCCAACAAGTCCCATTGCAATCAAAGCACACACTTCACTCATTCTCACTGCTCTTGCAATCTTCTACTAAAGACACATTCCATTAGTTGCAGCACTTGTTTCTAGCTCTAGAGCTGTTATACTTACCCAGTTCCGATTTTACTTCCATTTCGCACTGCAGTAGCCTCTTTTCTTCTTGAGGATGAAGAACGCCGTGCGGATAGCGGCGGCGCTGGCGCTGCTCATATCTGTGCTCAGCCGCTTTGTGATCGGTCCAGTAGATGGTAAATGCACTAAAATGAGCTAGGCCATCATTTCAGTTCTGTTCCTTTCCAGGTCCATGCCTGCAGCAGGACTTCCTAATAGTTTTTGATTCAGACAAGCTCGAACTTTAAACTTTGTGGTTTCCAACTTGATCTATCTATTATATATCTAGGATTTAGGAGGTCTCATATAAAATTAGAGGATCTAATTTAGAATTAACGGGGACATAAACAAACTTTGAGACCGTCTAATATTTATGTGTAAGAGCTGGCAGGCATACCAGTACGTTTTTCTAGAGTTCCTGGAACTTGCAAATATCTGCAGCTAAATGATTTTGAGGATGTCTATCGAAAGACCACTGTATGCAAACTTACTGGAGTCTTTATAAAGATTCAGCTTTAGAATTTTTCAATGATGGTACGATTATTGAATGAAAGCTTCTGGCGAAAACATTATGATGCAGTCACGATCAACCATTCTGGATATAGTAAAGCAATGGCTTTCGTTTTCCCTTGGTTAATTGAGAACCATTGTCAAGCGGAAGATTTCAATGGCTGTCTTCCAAGTTGGAAGATTTCTTCCACTCTCAAGAGGGCCTTCCATGTTTTGAGGTGCCTAGGCATGATGAGGGCTACTCTTCTCATAATTCTCCTATTCTTGGCTCTCGTCGGAAATTCTGATCGTCTCAGCTGTAATATTGTGCTCTGCAGGTATTGTGGTATTCAACAGCACAAATCAATGTCCAGACACCATTACAGTATGCTATACCGATTCTGTTGGCCTATCTACTTCCGAAGATGTAACTCCCGGCGGAAGTTTCCCCTTCACGGACTCGGCCAGTGTTGTGATTTGGGGTTTTCCAGGAAACAGTGGCGATATATCAGATTGCATGTCTGCCAAGCTTCAGGCAGACCTCGCTGAGTTCACCATCAACGGTTCCAGCAACACAGATTCGTACGATATCAGCAACGTGGTATGTCCTTCCGGCCCGCCTGCTAGTTTGCCGTTTCCTGCTTGCTTCAGAATGCTTTCACAATTGAAGGAAAAAAACACATGTCATCATCATGCGCGCATAAGACTTCCGATTCTTTCGCAATTTCGAACCTAAACCTACGCTAACTATTTTATATTGGAATGCTCACAGAATGCGTACAATTTGGGTATAACGATCATCCCACAAGGAAATAATTCGTGCCCAAGCACTAGCTGCTCTATCCCCAACATTACCAATTTTTGTCAGGCACCCAACACTCTCACAGTTCCGCTTGGTGACGGTTGCTATAACACCGATGGCCCAAATGTAACGAGCCCGACGACTGGAACTCTGGCATTCGCTAACGCCTGTCCCGATGCAATTTCGTACACCACAGACACCACCGGTAAGCTATTTGCGTGTCCAACTGGATCCAACTACGAAATACTTTTCAGCTGCTCGTAGATTGCCCAAAAAAATGTGGTCATCAATGGAAGGGTGTGATGATTATAAAGGAGGCATAGTACATATAGTTATGTGCTAATTAGTGGGCAGTATTATCTAGATATGAAGTCGATGCAAGAGTAGGAGGAAATTGTCTATTAAATGCAACAATTAAAACAAAGGTTCGTTTTAAAGATTATCACTACTAGAAGTTGATCAAAATGTAACCACTTATTTACGACTATATACAATTATGAATTACTTACAACTACATTTGGACATTTTTGCAATTATTTTTTTGTTCATGATAATTGTGATTACATTGCAACTAATTTGCGACCATTTTGGTGTTCATTTTTCCATGTGAACAACATTTAGTTTGTTTCATTCAAGAAAATAAACAATTTGTGTTCCATTAGTTCCAAATGTGACCAATTTAGTTAGAACGTTATGAGTGTACAAAGGAGTATTTTGCGAATTTTAAAGAATATAATTTGGTGCATTAATATTTATAAATGTATCTTTTGAATGCATATGAACATCCATATTACATTTATATTCAAATATTATTATTAACATAAATGGCCTAAATATTATGGTTACGTTAATTACTGTATATTTTGAGTATATTAAAATTTTATGCAAGATATTTACTAAATATATTGTGCCCATATTACAAGTTTAACCAAACCATCTTATTATACTCCTTAAAATTATTATAAATGAAATTTCTTATTATTTATATTAATAAAATATAATATATTTAAATTAATTACATGTAATAAAAAAATAGATTTCTATATTATCTTTCACTATTTTTTTAAACGTAGTAATATTTTCCTACGCAAGGATGGTGATAATATTAGAATGATAGGAAAAATAATTATATAATTACTGAAATGATTATTAAAAATCTAATATATTTTTATATTATTATTAAATTATCTTCGAATAAATTATTTATTTATTAAAATAAAAATAAATTATAATAAATCATAATAGTTCTAACAAGTGACATAATAATATATAATAATATATAATTGAAAATAGTACTGAGGCTAGCTAGAAATTACACTAAAATGATTATTATAAGTAAACAATTATGAAATATTATTGTATTATAATAATTACCAAGAAATATTATTATATATTTTAAAGTTTTTCTATTTAACATTTATAATTAATATTAATCAATTAATAATTATTCAATGATTGTAATCACTTATTGATATATAATTTTTATTTTCAGTTTTATCATTTTATTATTTTATAATAATTACAATAGTAGTTAGAATGGAAATTTAATAAATTAATATACAAATGTAGAAATTATTTTTGAAGGAAAAATATACTTATTAAAAAATATAAAGTATTTATTGTTATAGTTCATAAATAGCTATAATGAATGAAGTAATAATATGCATAGTAAGAATAAATAATTAACCTTCATGACCAACTAATTACAATAATAATTGAGTTAATGTTCTTTTTATTAATAAATATTTACATTTATATTTATTATGAACTATAAAAATGAGAATAATGATGGGAATATTCATACTAAAATAATTAGCCTAGGCTTAATTATATTATATGAAAAAAACTTAATACTCATTTTTTATAATTATTAGTTATTACTTACTGAATATTTCAGTTATTATATTAATTTATTTGATTATGAAATAATGATTATTTATTTATTAATAATTAGCCAATTATTTCAATATTAGCCAATTACTAGTTTATGAAATTGGTTAATAGATTATTATAGTTCATATATAATTAAAATTAAATATTATTATTTTTTATCTAGCGTGTAATATTTAATAATAAATAATAGTATTATTATTCGATAATCATAATATATTGATCATTATTATTATAAATAACTAATTAGCAATCTTATTAATTTATTTTTCTATATTTTATTCATTAAATAATTAGAAATTTTATTAAGTTATTAGTTAGCTAATTAGTTAACAACTTAGTTATCACTTAGCTATTTAATTATATACTTTACAAAATGAGAATGAAAGTCAAAACATATGGGATAAACTTTTTAGTTGCAAGTTGTTTGCAACTAAAATGTTTATCCCATATGTTTTGGCTTTCGTTCTCATCTTGAAAAGTATATAAACAATGTGTTTTGTCTTTACATTTTCATATTTAAAAACATGGACACAAGGGATGAGCCAATAAAAATGATTTAACCCAAAACAAAATATAAATATTCATGTACTACCACTTGACTACCTACTTACTTTTCTTTTTACCTACTTACATAACTAGGTAAATAGGTCCTATCTAGCTAGGCGTTTAGCCTAAATACGTAATTCAACATACATAGCTAAATATTGATTTAAATTGAATTTTGACAAATTCAATTAATATGCCACATGGCAAATTTCAATTAGATCACATGTCACAAACTGAACCATCCAAACATAAAAATTAAACGTTTTAGATTATTTCAAAATAATACTAAGTTTTTTTAATTATTAAGAGTTGGAACATGTGGCAACACATAATTTGTTCCCAAAAAAGTCAAATCTTAATAGCAAACGACAATACGTATAAGACAAGTCAAAAGATAAAGACATATTTCATTGACTTTTTCTTTTTTTTCCAAAATTCGTTGTTGTTTGCAACTAACGTTAATGCAACTTATCAAATGCAACTATTAAAATTTTAGTTGCAAATTTCTCTTGTAAATAAAAAGTGGTTGCATGAACTAGTTGCAAAATGACCATTTTCTACTAGTGTATTGTACTCTCCATGGATTTATCAGATTATATTTGATGGGTTTTTTATTTTTAAAACCTAACTATGTGACATTTATGAAAAGATTCTTTGACTTGATTCTTGTCCAATTCTGGATATCTAAGTTTAAAACTAATGGTTAATTGCCAATTAACCTCCAAGTAACCCCTAGTTTTAGTCTTTTTTTTCAAAAAATATTTTCTCAAAAATCTTGGTTCTAGTTCCATACCTAAATGAATTAGGAACCTAGTTTCAAGTTCGATTCTTAAAAAGTTTTGATTTTGGTTTCAGTTTTAGAATTGGTTCGAAAATCCCCATTCCAATTCAATGGTGCTCACCTGATTTTTAAAGCTAGGGCACTTGCTATTGGGCCATGGAACAGGCCCTTGGTGGCTTATTCTTTCAGGCTTGTGGCCACCAGGCTCACCCTGCTGGGCTTGCTTAGTGACCACTTCTGTGGCATAATTGGCCACAGAGGGCACATTCTCTGGTATATAATCTTCAACACTTGAAAATAGGGGAAAAAAAGGGGAAAAAAAAAGAGATGTTTCCACCCATGGATGGACCTGTACAAGATGACTTTTAATTAACTTAGCAAATGATGCAAGCAAGCTCACTAGTCATTTGAATGCCATTGAATTATTTGTGGGACCAAAGGAAATCAAATAACTCTCCTTTGACAATTTAGCAAAACAATCCCTAAAAAAAGATATATGCATACCCAGAAGCTTCACCATTGTATTATGAAAAAGTAAACCAAAGATTTAAATCTAGTTTTTTGATGCAAGAAAGACAATTCTAATATGATTGTAGTTTAAGTTGAGCTTATTGATTGTGTTTCAGATTGGGCCCAATTCCAGCACAACAACATTCAAGTTCTGATTTTGTAAAATTGTTCAACATTTCTTGAACAATAATATTTAATGAAGAAACTCAAATAATTTGAGATCAGCATTCATCAAAAAATTTGTTGAGTTGTTTGGGGGTGGAAATGAATTGGGTAATTGTCACTTTGTCAAAGGTATGTACAATGTACTCATCCACATGTGGTAGATTTGAAGCCAATTTGGAATTTGTTAGGGTTTAGGTCGTAAACAATCAAGTGATCTTGTTGCTGAATATTGCCAAAAATGTTGAATCCAGGGTTCCCAGCGATGGCAAGGCAAATAATTGGACTTGCGGTGTTAACAAGAACACAGAGGTTCTCAATTGTCAGAACAACATCCACTTTGCGGATGAAATGAAACACGATCTTAGGTAAAATGAAAATAGTCGCATTTCCAATATCAAAACATAAACCCAGCCCATATTCTGATCTAGAAACAAGAGGATATGTCAAATTTGCCTTCACAACCTGCACAAACACAAAGTTTTTAAAAAAATGTCAGTTAATAGTCCTCCGGCTGGAAATCAAATGTATGGGTTTTCATGATCTAGAAATCTACACACAGGTAATCAATAACACAAAGTCTTTCCTTGAAATCAAAAATCTCATTGATTTTCATGATCCAGTCCCCAACTCCCTGTACTACACATCTATTTGTGCATAAATTGGGAGTTTAGGGTTTAGGGTTTAGGGTTTAAGCCCAGGGTCTGATAAAAAAAAAAATTCTATTTGTTAAAACCTAGTTGAAAACTACTTTACAAAATTTTGCATTCCATAAAAAGTAAGTTCTACAAAAGCTACTTGCATTTTGAAAAACTTATTTTTCACCTATTTTTGGGTTCATTCAAGGTTGAGGTTCCAAAAAATGAACATTTTTAACTAAAAATAATAATGTAAAAGACAATTTTAAATTTTTGTAATGTTTAGTATACTACAATTTCGGTTTATTGTTGTGTTCTTACAATTAATGTTTTTTAAAAAACCTTGAAAATTTTCCAATAATAAATTTATTGGATATTGTAAAAAAGTTAAGTTGAACAATTTATGCTTAACTATCCATAATATAATTTTTGACAAGAAGAGCAATTTAAGGAATGCATAAAATGATGCAATTGATTTCAATAAAATTATATTAAAAAATAGGTTTCCCTTTATGTGACTACATGCTCATAAGGTCAATTTTATAAAAAATATATATCATACGAAAATTCCAAAATCTTCAAATTTTGGAACATTGGGTTGTAAATGAAATGATTTTTTTTTCAATCATTTTGTGTAGACTAATCTATATGTATTAAGTTCAAAAAATTTAGCTCTAGATGCCTAGAAGTCACATGTGTGTATAGCAAATAATCATGTAAAAAACCATGAACTTAGTTGATTTTAAAAGCTCATTTTGATAATTTTAGTGTTTCTACTTGTAAATCAAAATATTCATGCACAATTATATATGCATGTCAAAAATAATCACCAACACATGAATTATCCTATTTTCAATTATTCAAAAAATTTCACTTAAATTTATTTCATGAACTATGTAAAAGGTCACTCAAGTGTGCAAGCAAGATAATTTGACCCTATTTGTTACCTTGTTTTTTACTTGTAAAGTAAAAATAATAATTTTCAAAACTTTTAATCTGTCTCTATCATTTTAAATTAAATGGAACCTTTAGATTTTCTCATTGCACCTGTAGCCTCCCTTTAATTTTTCAAAAAAAATTGTACTATATCATTTGGAGTTGAAAATGTACCTTAAAAATATGCTCAAAAGTTATGTTAGTTTTTGAAGGTTGGAAATGAAATTAATTATGAAATTGAACTCCATGTTGACAAATATATGTATTTATTAGAATGTGCACCACATCAATATTGAGGGTTGGGTAAAAAAAAAAAATTATTTGCAAAAAAAACATTCATATATTTTCAAATATTTGATATCTATTTTTCAAACTACCAAAAATTAACAGTTCAATTCAAGTACTGATTTCCATGCAAACATTTGAGGTTCAACTCTCTTTAGTGGTTATTTTACTTCAGATCACCACCCTAAAACCACTAGCATGATTGCGAATTATGGCGCCATGCCATGTACATACAACTGGGCAATCAACCAATCTAGGTTTTATTTTAAATGGCAAGTTTATGATGGCATGGCCAAACGATATGAACATGGATGACACCGACATAAGTAAAGACCATAATTTCATTCTCTTTTCCATTCACACATGAAATAGGTATGCAAATTCATCCATTTTAATTTTGTTGCCTTTTAATTTCTGTAGCACCAACAAGACCTGTGTGTGTTCATGGATTTGGGTTTTTCTTTAAATAAATAAATAAATAAATAATATACGTTCCCTAGTAACCATTCCAGCAGTAATTAAATTAATTTCAGTAAATCTCGATTCTTTTTCAAAATTAGCTACTCCCAATGCCAAAATTTGTAGAAATTTGTTGCGCATTACTATTGATGCCTGCTTGGTCAATAGTAATGTGGTGGTGTGGTATGCCTAAGTAGGTAGTGCAAAATTACTTGACATATTTATTTATTTATATTCTAAGGTGTTAGAATACCATTTCATGTTGTGAAGTAGGCGTAGCAAATAATATAGAGGGATACTTTTTTTTTTAAATGTTTTTTTTGGTAGCTATATTTGCTTCAATTGTCCATGAGCCACTTCATCTACAATACAAAATTGGTGAAAAAAAAAAAAAAATTAATTTAAATCTACGGTAGGGACTTCCTCTATACTAAAATCACACACAAGTAGTTTGCACAATAAGTGGGTTGTGCATGTCCTTTGAATTCTTTTCTTGTACCCTTTGCTTTATTTTGCATTGAAATTTGCATGCGTTTGTTTGTCTTCTACTTCCCTTGTAAACTTTTTTTTGCTTTTCCCCATTTTTTTTAAAGTCCTTTTATCACATGTATGTTCACCATGGATTCTTCTTGAAGACAAAATCCCAAACAAAAGTCCGTATTGTAGATTCAGCTAACCTTTAGCTGCAAAAAAAGTACTCATCTCCAAAATCACCAATTCCAACATTAGAACAAATTTGTTGTTGTTATCAAGGAAATCCACTTCCAAATTCCAATCTTTACTTCAACTTGAAATTTCTCAAAGCACTCTTATTATGCAAGTCTTTGTAAATGTGGAAAAGGAGTGGATAACATGGATGGATTGATACAAGTGTGGTGGTGTTATAGACATTTGGCATGACATGAAAAACCTCCTCCAAATTTGATTATCTACTTGATGAAATGTAAGAAAATTTAGAATTTCCACCTTTTTTTTCCCTTTTTTTTTTTTGGAAATTTTCTATGGTGTGATATAAGATAGAAGCACCTAAAACTGTCAGTGCACCTTAAAATGTTTGCAAAATTATATTATATTACATTACATTATTTTAGGGGTGAGTTTTGTTGAACAAGAGGTCATTAATTAATTTAGATCACCCAATAAACTGAAAAGCAGAAAAACACACACAACAAAGATTCAACACACACAAAAGCTTAGCTAGAAATGACCTTCAAAGAGTCCAAAAAGAAAAAAAAAAAAAAAAGCCACAACTATAAATGCATGTCAC
Source organism: Sphagnum contortum (assembly GCA_963920785.1). Taxonomy (NCBI): domain Eukaryota; kingdom Viridiplantae; phylum Streptophyta; class Sphagnopsida; order Sphagnales; family Sphagnaceae; genus Sphagnum; species Sphagnum contortum. Next base: position 5,286,265 of record OY987281.1, read on the forward strand.
AAATAGGTTTGGAAAGCACTTCCGGATTTCGCAAATTTCCAAAGCAAATCTTTTACAGAAGAAAGAGGGGCCACAATGAACCAGCACCCACCAACACACCATCCATCCACTGGATGCCTGTCATTACTCAGTTGTGGATGAACCTCAAATGAGTTAAATATATGGTTTTCACCTTGGTAACCAATTATGTAAGAAATAGGTCCCATATATAGGTGGATAGGTAGGATAGGTGGTAGGTATGAAAATAGATAACTACTAGGTAAGTACATGGCTCATACATAGGTAAGGGCTGTTTTTACTACCTACTTACTAACAACCCATTTACTAACAACCTGCTAATGGGTTGTTAGTAAGTAGGTAGGTAAATAGGTAGGTAGGTTCAAATAAAAAGCAACTGAGGTAACCATCATGGTTAGCTAGGGAACTAGAACTCAACAGAAAACTGTCTCTTGACCACTTATCATCCATCCTTCATGGTGTGTGCGCCTGTGTGCTGGTGGATGCTGGTTCACTGTGGCCCAAGAAGAGCTATTAACGTAAAATATATTGTCACAATGTTAAAAAAAAGTGTTGATGCCAAAGACCACAACCCAAAAGATGTGGCATGTGGCATTTTCCGTGACTACGAAGACGTGCCGTGATGACGAAGAAGAAGAAGAGCACGTTCGTAATGTCAAAAAATAAAAGCGATCTGCTCAACAACTTCTTTTCCGTGAGCTTGCTTTGCACTTTGGGAAAAAAAAATTGCATGTCACACAACTCATGTGGGGTTGTGGTTTATACAAATGCATTGTGGTGCGAACTTAAAGGGATGTATGACACATGAACACCTCCGTTTGCCCCCGAAACCCCCCCCCTCCCCCCCCCCAAATTGTTCATCTTTCACCAACTTTTTGTTGTTGAAAATTTCTTAAGACCCCAAAAGACACACACACAATAAAGGAAACAATACTACCTTATGGTTTTTTCTTTGCAATGTTGTGCTCCCCCCCCCCCCCCCGCCCCCCCCAATACCCACAACGGAAATAAAAAATCTGGTAGGGCCACCCACCTGAATATATTTTCTCTCCCCGTATTCAACCTTCAAAGTCAGTTCATAGGATTGATGCTAATGTGAAACTACTTTGTAGAGCTTTTCTTTTTCTGTTTTTTTTCTTTGGGGCGGTGGATTTCTGCATTGTGGAGAGCAATTTTTTTTTTTTAAATTAGAAAAAAATCATATTTTTACTGTAAATTCCAAAAAAAATTGGAATTTTTTTTCAAATATTTGAAACCATAAAACTGAAAAAGAAAACCCAAATTGCACTACAGAAGTCCCTTTTATTTGTCCCCATCAGGTTATGCATAGATTAAAAATTTTGTTTTCAATTACTTTTGGGTTTGGCGATGCAGTTGATATAGGTGGGCACATTTTTTATAGGTGGTACAATGCTAGTAACCGGGGAAAAAAAATTTAAAAATTTGGGCTATATGTTAGGTAGGTAAGGAGTTTGGATTGGACTCGCCTAGGAATTTATTTTTAAAAATAATAACCTAGAATGAATGGTCTTGAAATGTGCAAAACCAAGTTCAAAACTAAACTAAAGCTTTTATCAAAATATTTAAGATCCTTGAATTGGAACTAGGGGTTCTTTCAAAAAAATTAAAAATTTGGGAATAGGAGGACCAAAGTTTTTCTCACAAGCAAGAAGGGGCCAAACATTAGTTTTTTAGTACCAATATTGGCTAGCTAAAGTATTAGGTTGGTGTAGGCCCAAGTTATTGGTTAGGTTTTGAATTAGGTGCCAAATTTTTTGCTAAATCATTCAACCTTGTTCATCCCTTGCATGTCAAAGTGTGTGACTTTATGTTTTCATTGGAATAAAAAAATATGAAAATAATTTTTTTTTAAATTTTTTTGGACTCTTTCAAGAATCACAAACTTTAAAAATTCATAATTAAATTCTATTTACTCAATAAATGGTTTATTATAATATAAAATAAAATACCATATAAAGTACCTTTGAAAATTATATTAAATCTCTCACTCTTTCAAAATACGTTTAAAAAAATGTTATTAACCAAAAACAATTCAGAAAAATAATAGTTGTTGTTATTTTCCTGAAATTTTTTGGTTAAGAAAAGGATTAAGAAAATAAAAATTCAAAAACATTTTAAATTTCATTTAAGTTTCAAATTTTTATATATATCCTATTTAATCAAGCAAGCTCAAGAGAGAGAAGAAACAGAGTCCAAAAGGGGATATTACGAATTTCTTCTTCTTCTTCTTCTTCTCTGTTTTTTTTTTTTTTTCCCTTCTTCTTCTGCACGTGGTAACACACAAGTCAAGTACACAAGAAGAAAAGTGAATGATTCAACTCAAGTGCAGAAGAAGAATGAGTGATTGATTAAGATGCTTGCAAACAAAGTAATTACATAGATGATTTTATTTTATTTTATTTTTAATTTTTCCTTCTTCTTCTTCTTCAGCATCCAACAATTGGAAGGTTCTTCAGAAGAGTATTATAATTGTTCATATGGAATGATTCACTCGAAATTTGGGGCACTGTCAGAGCTTTGCTAGTAAATTCTGTGTTTGTTTGTCCAGAGAGAATTTAAGAAACAAGTTTCATTCTCAAAAGCTTGCCACAAAATTATACGTAATGTTTTTTTTTTTTTTTTTTTTTTGTTGCAAGAAAGTAGACGCATAAAAAACTAACAAGAAGAAGAAGGAGCTCAGAAGAAGATGAATTCGTATGATTCGTGAAGAATCGTGATAATTGTGAGCTGATTTCATTTCTCTGTGAATTTTCACGAAACATTTTGTGCCTGCAGTTGTAGCTCTTGTTGAATCCAGAGAGGTAGACCTTGTAGCTGTCATGATTGAAGGAGGAGGAGCAGCAGCAACGGCAGCAGAGGACGAGGAAATGATTTGAAGGAGGAGGAGAAGCAGGAGGAGGAGATCCGAGAAGAAGATCAGTGCAAATTCGGGCTTCATGTTGCAATAGAAAATTGGATATCTGACGGTGTGATGAGGAGGCGGAGGAGGAGGAGATTTGCACTTGAAAAGAAGAAGTTCTAATCTCGAAGGATTCGATTCGATTCGATTCGATTCGGTTCTCTGTTGTTGTTGTTGTTGTTGTGCTGGAAGTAACGAGATGATGATGCAATGGAAGCAGTTGTTAACACAGTCATGGACAAGAAGATTAAGATCTTCTCGTCATGTGTCAGCGACGGCGGCGGTTCTTCTTGTGTTCGCTTCCTTAAGCTTCTTGCTTCTGCTGCTGTTGTTGCTGTCATCGACTTCTGTTTCTACTCTCTCAATTGCAGGCAGTGCTGCCTTGGTCTCATCCTTGACCTCCTCAAACGTGACCGCCGGCTTCTTCTTCACCGACATGAACAACATGTACAACAACAAGACGGAAACTCCGGCTGCGCCTCAACTGCATGCAAGTGACATAGCATCAGATGTAGGAATTCTTCATCAAGAAGACAATTCTTCAGCAACAAAGCTTCACAACGTCGACTCCTCAAACGCAGTTGCAACAGTGATGCCGACTCTTCCCTCAATTGATCAGTCAGTACTCATCCCAGCTCTGTCCCCTGCAGCACCTCCGCAACAAAACTTCATGGTCCAGCTCGAAGAAGAAGAAGAAGAAGTTCATGATGTCGAAGGATTAATATATGGAGTTGATGCTGATCAAAATTTGAATATCGATTGGTCGCCGGTTGCTGCTGCTGCAGCAGCTCCTTCAGTTCTTAGAGACAAGATGAGCAGGAACAAGCCGGAGGACATGATGATGAACCACACAGAAGAAGAAGATCTGCAAGAAGAAAAAGAAGCATCAACATCAACAACGGTAATTAGCTTGCAGCCGTTGTTACTTGAATCACCGACTCCTAGTCCATCTCCTGCTGCTGCTGCAGTCCTGTTTCAAGACGAAGAACGCCAGAGTGCTGCCGAAGTGGAGAAATTCTTGGTGCCGATTCTGAGCTACCAAGTGGGTGCTGGCAACCAGTTGATGGAGTACATGTCGGCTGCCATCATGGCCCGTGCTCTCAACCGCACTCTTTGCCTTGCTGATTTCTTCCCAGGTCCCAGCAGACACACTGGTACTAAGAAGCACTGTCCAGAACAAATCTAGATTCTTCCAAGAATACACATCATGCATGGGTCAGGCTCGTAATCTGGGGCATCGCTCTGCTTCTGATGATTCCCAAGTTCTCTGTTCTGATTTCCATTCTGGCATGCAATCATAATATTGTGTCGTCTGATCATCATCTTTGGGACTTGTTCTTTGAACAGGGAGATCAGTGAGAGGAGGAGGTGGATTGGCAATGGAAGATCGGTATGACAAGGACTCTCTGTCCAGGTTTGTACGTGTCACGTCCAAGAAGAATTGCTTGGAACAGTGCCATAGAAAGCTGGATGCATGGTGGCTGCTGAAACCAATGCGGAAACCCAAAGTCCAGGACTGGAAATCCATGCCCGGACTGGAAACAAATGTATGCAAACTGAATCTTCTTCCCTTTGAACAGACCCCACAACACTCTGCAATTCTTTATTTCTTTCTTTCTTTGAACTTCTACATTAGATTGATGGGTACTGCTTGCATTATTTGTTTCTTTCTTTCTTCTGTGTTAGATTGATGGGTTTAGGGTCTCCATTCTTGGATGGGTACTGCAATTATTTCTTTCTTTTTCTTTCTTTCTTTCTTCTGCATTAGATTGATGGGTTTAGGGTTTCCATTCTTGAATGGCAGGAGACACTGCACCTCTCTTGGGATTATGTGAGATGGCAGACACCAGCTGACATAGCTAAAAGACTGGGGAGTTTTTCAAACGCACACTGTGTTGCAGTGGGTGGGTTGTTCCCGGGCCTGAGATGGAGAGGTGGGTTTCTAGCAGTGTCTGCATTTCTGCAACCTTCCAAACACATCACAGCTCTAGCAGATGATCTGCAAGCCATGGCCATAGGCATCAATGTCCCTTACCTAGCAGTCCACTGGAGGTTTGAGCAATCTGAATGTGGATCTCGCAATTCTGGATTATGCTTCGTGCGCTGTGGGGATGGTGCTCTTATTGACTCGGGCCTACATCCAGATGCAAAAGAGTGGATTGAGATGTCCAAAGATCAGTGCAAAAATCGGGCTCTTGGAGTGGGCCTTGACAAATTTGATCTCTTCAATGCCATCTTTGATCGAGCCCAGAATTACAGCCTCAAGACTGTGTACTTGGCCACAGATGGCTGGATCCGAGGTCCACATGGTGCTGCGCTTGTGAAAGAGGTACCCAATAATGTTCAAATGAAATGAGAGGGTTTAGGGTTTAGGGGGAGAGAGGATTAGAAGTAGGTGCACCTGTCATGCTGAATTGGAAGAAACTCAACACTACTCCAAGCTGACACACATTGCAAATTTGGTGTGCATGTGCTGCAGGCTGTAGAGGAGTTGCGGAACCGCGGACTTGCAGTTGTGGGATTGTGGAATATCAACCATCTACCCAACTTCCCAGATGGAACCACATTCAATCCCAAGTCTACTCTTGGCACAGGACCGGTAATGTACTATATCTACATCACATCATCAAATGGGCAATCTTGTTCTTTCTCAATCAGATAGGTGCAAGGATGTTTTGAGTTGGCATCAATTGGAAGCAATTGCAACAAGAAAGAATGATCCTGGATACTGGAAAATGTGTTTGGGTTTCAGGTAAATGGTCACCAGATTGCACTGGTTGAGCAGGAGATTTGTACCAGATCAAATGCATTTCTTGGCAGTAGTCAATCAACCTGGAGCCTGGCAGTGTTTCGCTTGCGGTTGGCTCGTCGTCGTGTGAAGCAGATTCTGGAATCCCATCTGGATGTCACAAGAGCTGAATCTTCAGGGATTCTGCAGCAACAAGGAGACAAGTCCCCAGGTGCAGCAATCAAGAAGCAAGACTTGCAGCAGGAGGAAGATGATGAAGCAGTGATTGAAGAATTGATGAAAGACAATCATGCTGCGGGGCTGCAGTGTAGATATGGTCGCTACTTCAACAGAATAAGAGCAAATGCAACTGTGGAAACATATGCTGATGAAGTACCTGATGGCTGGCTGGACTTGGAAGCTTGTGAAGGTCGCATTGGGCATGGTGGAAAATGCACAGTTGCCAAATGTATTTGATACTGCCAACCATTTTTCATTCTTGAGAATGCTGTCTTCCTTCTGCAAAGAGAAACAGCAGTAAGACTTCTCAAATCCAGCAGCCAAGAGATTGTAGCTAGCTCAAGCTGGACATAATTCAGGAGATCAAGAATAACACCAATAGAAAGATACCAGTACATAATTCCAACTGTGTAGGACATGATAGAATGATACAGGAGGTCATGTAGAAGCTTCTTCTCATGGCTTCTTCTTGTTTCCCTACAATGCAGAAATTTGGCAAGAATGTAGCTGAGATATGTAAGAGCTGCAATGAGAATAATTTAAGGTTCAAACCTCACATACACAATCTGTGTGTGTGTGTGTGGACATCCAGTCTGCTACCCAGAAAGAGACAGCAATCTGTCCTCGATTACAAGCAGGAGCATCTCTTCATGCTCAATCATAGAGGTTATACCTGAAGAAGTAGTACATCAGTTCCCTGGACTAGTGCAGGCAATCAAGAAATTTCTTTGTCATCTGTGGTGGGATGACACATTCATTCTGATCTTGAGAATTGTGGGTCAATTCTTCTTGGCATTTCGTATATAATAAGACATGCTAAAGATTGTGATGCTTGTATTCCAAGGAAAGAAAGCTCACATGGAAGATCTTCACAAACATGACATGAGAGACAGGTTGCCAGTGATGCACCATTTGATTGGGGAGTGGCTGAATATCAAGAGCTTTCCTGAGAATTCAACATGCTCTGGGTGATGATGATGATAGCAGCAGCAGCATTCACAGTTGTCTGTTGCATCTATTACCAGAATGAAATCTCTAGTGGCTGAGAAGAAGCAGGAACTGGAGTACAGCTTGTTCCTTCATCCATCAAAGAGGTTAGGATCATCTCTTTACTTTGCACTTTTGATCTTATTGTGGAGTTGAATCCAACAACTCCTCTAACTGGCTTTGAAGAGTAGAACCTCTGAAGGAGCCAGTCCTCAGAAGTTATGTTACATATATTTCAGATTATTTTTTTGGTGGAGTTTTGAATGCAAAACAATTGCATATAGCATGAATTGTAGGTCGATGAGGAAGATGAAGAGCAATGAATCATTAGTGTTGGGTTGGAATTCCTTTGGTGTAGGAGAGTTATGTCATCCATTCATCACTGAGAAAAACTAGAACCAAAAAGACAGTAGACCACTGTGGGTCAAGAAAATGTCCATGACAAAACATGAAGCATGATCAACCAGGAGAAAGATTGGAAAGTCTTGTATTCATCACCATAGTGAAAGCTCTTTAGCTATCAAGAAGCTCCCTGAACAAAGAATTGTCTTCATCTGTGAGACTGGTGAGAAACCCATATATTGTTCATGCAGCCTAGTGAAGAAGCTGACAAATTACACAGTAGTCAGAATGCCACACTGATGTCATGGATGCCATCACCACCCACTTGGGATGTTTTAAGGCTTTTGTTTTACAACCCTTCTTCAAAGAGTTTTCCAATGCTGTTTCAAGCTCCTCAAATCAGACCACCATTCCATACACAACTAGTATGATTAAGACTGACTCTAGAGGACTCGCCAGATTAATCAGTGACTTCTCCAATTAGAAGATGTTCGCCATCTTCTTTCACAGAATCCACTAGATATGGAGCTCCTGTTTCTGCAGACAAACATGGAAACAGGGGGGAAGAAAAAAAAAGGTTGGGTATGAGCAAACGCATCAAAACAACTATCAATCACAATGGAAGCAGTAACAACTGTGCAATGTGTTCCTGTGGTAGTTCTGTGCAATTGGGAAGAAAAGAACTACCAAATGTGCCCAATTGCATAGGCCGCATGCACAATTTTGATTTGTCACCCAAATGCAAAGCAACCTACTAAAAGGATGGCAGCCTGTGGGTATTCAGATTTTTTCCCTTCTGTAAAAAAGGGTCACACACCGATGCACGCATGGGAGAGACCAGGTTTGTCTTCACCTACTCCACTAGTCAACAAATGTTGAACCTGACTTGTATAGTACCATAACAACTCAATCACTGGCAATTTATAGTGGGAAAAGATTGTACCAGGAGGTAGCAGATTCTTGTACAAGAAATCAAGACATGCTCTACTGTTTATGTCCTTGGAATGTGTGGCCTGCAGTGCACCTGTCATCCTGCAGTCACAAATTTTAAGATCATGAAAATTCTATTCTGGAAGTTGTAAGTTCTGGCATGACCCATCACTTAGACATAACACACAAAAATTTATTTCATATCATACTTCTTGGGACTCATAACTGGCAATGCTCCTGCTGTTTCCATAGAGATAATCTGCTGCACAAGAATTATGTGCGCTGGCAAATGCAGAGTACAATTGTGGGTAATCTGCAAGGTTATTTGAAATTAATTAGGCAATCCAGCAGTTTTATGGATTTGCTTAGCTCTCTGCACAAAGTAATTCCTTCCTCTCAAGTCCATCCAGAACCACGTACCCTGCTATCTTAGCAATATTCGGAAACAGCAATGGAAAGTCACATTGATCCATATGTGTAGTACCCTGCCCACAGCAACAACGATTTGTACATTGCCTTTAGAAGAACTATGATTGAAAGTGGGAACAAAGTAGTCAGCACCCAAGGAACCATACCTCTATGGAAAATAGTGTACTTAGAAGTCTTGACCACCAATTGTGCCTACTGTCAATCTGGAATGGCTGACTACTTGTGTCATGTTTTTTCGATAGTCAGATACATTCCTGAATGCTTGAAAAAAAAACGATTGTTTCTCAAGCTTGAAGGGACTTCTTCTACTTAAATTGGGATCTATCAGAAATGAGATGATTTTGTTCAGTGACAAAAGAATAATGTTGTGCATTGAAATGCTCATTGAGTGGGTTAAACCTTGATAGTCATCAATGCAGTAATCAATGGGTTGGCCTCATTGTGAGCTTGAGCTCTTCCCTTCATGAACTTCTTGCGACCATTTCTCAAGGCAGCCCAATTGAAACTTTCAGTGTTAAGAAGTAAAACAGGCACTTTGCCTGCCAGTCTAGAGTAATCCACCTGTGCATGCCCAATTCCAACAGACTCAAAAGTGACCACAAAGCTTTAAGGAAAATAGCTGGATAGACAAAAAGACAAAAGTAGAGATGAAAATGATATTCAGATTGACAGTAAAAACCTACCACCTCATTATGAAGGTTAAAGTCAGAAAATGAAGTTGGAATATTCATACCAGGAGGTAGCAGATTCCTGTACAAGAAAACAAGACACAAGAAGTTGGGAATATTCATATACCAAAAGAAACATTCATACCTCCTCAAGTGGTTCCCACCAAACATCCTCTGCCAGACAACATTTGATCCTTTTGTCCACACCAGAAGTGGCAATTGCAGTGGCGCCACCGAAAGAATGCCCATGCATTGCAATGTGGTTTAAATCAAGCCGCTGTTGGAAAAAATTGGTGTCAAGACTAGCCCTGCCTGTCACACTGTTGAAGTTCTGCATAAGTGAGCCTTGATCTAAGCTCTCAAGCACATCAATCACCTTCTGAATCTCCCCAACCCTCTGCAGCAACACGGACAATGACATCATGGACTTTAGAAATGGATACTAACTATAGACTACTGCAGATCTGGCAGAATCTGAATTAACAAAATCCAAAAGTGGCATGTGAGTCATGTTAATGCCTGCCTATTCTCTTGGAACGCTCCTCAGAAGCTCAATTTTAAGCTTTTTTTGAAACATCAATGTTTGAGCATCAAGTCTCTAAGCATCAAGAGATCTTGACCTTAAGATCTAACAGGACTTCTTAGAGCCTCAAATCCTTTGTAACATCTCCGTAACTGAAGAAATCTCGACCTAAATATCTACAATACTTCCAAGATAAGAAAGATAAACCAATCTTCTTGTATGTCAATCTCAAACACCCAAGAGTTTTATGAAAAGGAAGGCAAATGGATCATTGATATAATCCAACAATGAATTGTCAGGAGGAGAATCCCTCTCCATTAAAAAAGGCACCGGAAGAGAGGGAGGAGCACCATCAAGAGGAAGAAGAAGGAATTGAACTTCGGGCTTGCAGAGAATAAAAGGTTTAGGACCTCCATAACAAAGGAATGGGTCTACTCCCTGACTTTTACTTTAGAAACAGTGCTTTGTTACCTGCCTAAGTTGCTTCGCACGTTCAGCCATTGGTGTATCACCAATTGGTTTATCACCAAAAGCATGATGTACCCACTTGCATTTTCCTTCATGATCATGATAATGAGCCATTGATGATGACCCGTCCAAATGCTCCACTGCCACTACAACTGTCATTCAACACCAAATTGCAAACAAAGTTAAGATTCACATACCAAATTGTGGCGCACTCCACCTCATAACATTCACCACCAGCAAGTATATATACATATTCACACATTCATATGATGCTCAACAAAAAAATGCATACAGAAATGGCATTCTTGAACAACAGGGGAGCAGGGGAAACAAAACAGAGGACCGTAACTGTAACCATGGGAAGCAAGATCAACGCATGTAGCACTATAAGTGGTGTGGCAAGCCCACATGCCATGTGAGAATATCACAACTGGCAAGCGCTGCTTCTTTGTGCCTTCTTCACCTTTTGGTGTCAAAAGTGGCTTCTTCACAGATGCCTGTATTGGCAGCCGAAACCATGTCGCAGAGTAGAAAATAGCTGTAAAACCACAAAAACCCACCCATGCAGTTCACAGTTAGAAGTCACATAGTAGGTACAGGGATTGGTTTGTAACAGAACTTTGGATCACAACATGTGATACCCATCAGTTTTGAGCCATAAACAAGACAAAACTGACACAGGTGCATAGATGGGTTTAGGCTTTAGGCTTACAAAATGAGAACCAAAATGCTCTCTCAAGTGCCAATTGAAACAGGTCAAATCAAAAAACATACACAAAGTAGAAGAAGCTTAGATTCATCAGCTTTTTTTTGTGGTTTCTTCACTGACCTAATTATCTGGAAAGGGTGAAATGAGTTGTGCAGATGGGCACTCAGGCTTGCAACAGATTGGGGAAGAAAGAGAAAGAAAATTCAGGAATATGAAAAATGGGAATCAATCACAACAAGTCTGCCTATTGTCTTAGACTACTGTGAAATTAGCTCACACCAACACTGAAAAACTGCAACAGATGGGAAGATCTCAAATGGGTCCAGAGTTTATTGGAAGAAGAAGGTGATGATGATGACGATGACAAGAAGATGGACATGCAAGAAGGATGATGAAAAGGGGACAGAGAGAGAGAAGACGGGAGTCAAACATACATGCAATAACCGAAATGCCCAATCTGCTGAAAACTGAACTGGGAGCAAAAGCTCGTGCCACATAGCCCCACATGTAATTGTAATGCGGAATCCAACAGCGCTCTTTGACATCCCATGGAGACCATCTCGTCTTAGTTTCCGTGGGATAGAAAATGCGCATTGGTGGAGCTGCTGCTGCTGCTGCTGCTACTTTGGAGTCCGCATTTGCTGCATTTGGGTGCAGTCCGTTTCTTTTGATTTGTTGCTGCTCCGGCTCTGCTGCTCTTCCTGATCTGCTTCCTTTGTTTTCTTCCGAGCGCCGCAGCTCGAAATCTGCAAACGAGACATGGTAAGGACCCAGAGGCTTTGGCAAACTCATTATCCCCAAAAAAAAAACAAAAAACAAAAAAAAAGACGCCCACAAATCTCAACCTCAATCTCTCATTCTTCCACACACAATCGCAACCTCGATTTCTCACTCTTCCCACACACAATCTCAAGCTTAATCTCTCATTCTTCCACACACAAACACAATCTCAATCTCTCTTCCTCAAATTTGGAGAAGCTCATGAAAAGTTGCTAGAACGAGGGGATGTGCCATTGCTCAATAATTATCCCATGGAGTTAGGGAGTGAGATGAAATGGTTAAATATAAACTTGCCCAGATTTTCTGAGCTAGAAGAGAAAATGCAATTGCTAAAAGAAGTAGGAAGAGTGCTTTATAGATTAATGCATTTTAGGGTAAAAGTTTTTGCATTGAAAATGATCAGAATTATAGTAGATTATGGCATTTGTATATAATAGGTAAAGTGGTTTTGGTGTCCAGATGTTTAAAGTCAAATCCCGTACAATGTCCATCTGATGTTTTTTCACAACTAATAAAATGACAAAACATTGTGATCATTTGATAAAACATTTGGAGATGTGTAGATTCTTTCTTTTATGTCATGAAAACTAGTGTCAAAATAACTATTTAGTTTATTAGGCATATTATGAACTTGTGTGAGGTTTTGGACTCAAGTATCATTGACACCATGAAGGATAAATCAATTGGCTAACATTGAGTATGTGACTATCTCATTGTGGTAACAAATGGTTTTGTCTTCTCAAGTGGAATGTTACCAATTGTTTGAGCAAATTGAATTTACATGTAATGTCCGTAGCAAATGAGCTAGTGTAGCTAAGCTAATCATCAAAGACGTAAGGACTCCATGAGAAAGTGCACACTAAGAATGGTTTTTTTTGCCAATGGGGTCCAAAAAAACCTTGTACCTTATCTTTGGGTGCATCCATAGTTGCATGAATTGCCTACTTTGGTGAAGAGACATGAAATTTATGTTTCCCCAAAGGAAGGGGGTACACTAGTTCGAAAATTTCCTAACCAAACATTTAACATTCTTATGAACAAACATTTTGCTCCCTTTTAATGAACATTCAAATTTGACAAGTGGACAAAAATGAACCACCCTTGACAAAAATGGATGCATGTGAAAAATGTGATTTCATTTTTGTAAAAATGTTCATCCTACATCAACAAAAGAGATCATTACCAAAAGAATGTGTACGAAGATTTATGGTCATGGGCAATGCATCATTTGTGTAACTTTAAAGCTTGAAGCAACACCACACTTTTCACACAACCTCTTAGGTTTGGTGCATTCATCCTCAATTGTTCATCTCCCATTTAGTTGTTCTCCCTCTCCTATTCGTTTGTTTACACAAGTAATGGCGCACATGAATGTTGGTTTTCCTCATCATAACCTTCTAGGAAATCTCCTCACATCTTCTTAATTTTCCTCTTTTATTAGTGATGGATGCCCTTTTCTAATTTCCTTTTAAATTAATTATCATTACCTCCTCTTAATTGTCACCTTTTATTGTTAATCACTACTTTTTTTTCATTATCATTTTCTATTATTGATTATCACATCTTCCTAATTGTCATCTTTTGTTATCAATCTTGGCCTCTTTATAATTGTCATATTCTATTGTTGATCATCACCTCTTCCTAATCATTGTCTTCTATCATTGACCTTCACCTCCTCCCAATTGTTGTTGATCATTGCTTCCTTTTGATCATCATATTTTGTTGGTGATCACAACCTCCTTCAATTGTCATCTCCTATTAATGATGGGCACCTCCTTTTAATTATCCTCTTTTGTTGGTGATTATCATTTCCTTCTAATTGTTGTCTTCTATTGTTAATCATTGCCTTCTCTTGTTGTTGATCACATCCTCCTTCAATTGTCATCTCCTATTAATGATGGGCACCTCTTCTTAATTATCCTCTTTTGTGGGTGATTATTGTCTCCTTTTAATTGTTGTCTTTATTGTTGATTGCCACCTCCTCCTAATTGTCTTTTTGTATTGGTGTTCCATGTTTCCTCCTAATTGCCATCTTGTGTTGTTAATCAAGCCTCCTAATCATTGCCTCCTCTTTATTATTTTCATGCTATTAATCATCATTTTATGTTGTTGATCATTGTCTTGTTTTCGCCTTACTATTCTTTTATGTGTGTTGTCTTGGTTTTCTTTCTAATCTTCAAACCCCATCTCACTCGCTCATGGATTAGTGATCTATTGTTATCTTGTTACAACACAATGCCTAGATTTTTATCAAGCCATTACCCTTGCCCTATTTGATTTATGAACCTTTAATAAAAACCCAAGATTAACACCTCTAAACCTTAGAAGGTGGGTTCTGAAACATATTACAAAATTTATATGAAATCTATCCCTTATTTCTTTTATTACAACTGCATTTGAGGCATTATTAAAATTTGTTCTAGCATGTTTTTATACTAACCTTTGAATTATTCTTTCAACCACAATATGTGAATCATCAATTTGTTTAACCTTCTTTTACTCCTTGTCCAAAGTTTTTTTATCATAGGATCTTTATGTACTCATTAAATGTGACTACATGTGATTAAATGTAATCTACAATCAATTTTTTCCTTTTATTTTCCTTGTAGGCAATGTGGCAAATATAACATATTAGCTAGAAACAAAGGAACTTGAGTTCCATTCCCAAAAATCAGGGACTTCATAATTGGTATTACATCCATCTAAGTCAATTAACAAGTCAAAAGTAACTTCCATAAGTTCAATTTCTTTTCCAACAATACTTGGATTCAATGACATTTCCACATAATATTTCAAATCTACTAACTTTTGGTCAACTTATTGAAATTTTGTTCTTAGATCATCTTGAATAATTATTATGTTCATTAAGTATGTGGTAGCTCCAACCTCCCCCCATTTCTAACTTTCATCATTTTTTCCATCAAACACATCATTACCTTCATCTAAAATGTTGACAAATTTTATTGGGTATGCGTCATTTAATATTTTCTTATGATCCATGGCCTTAATATTGAATGGCTGAATTTTTGTTACCTTAAACCCATTCATGATGGTTTTTTTTAGGTAATGTTTGATCTAGACCTTTGTCCACCTAGCCAACAAATATTCATTTGTCTAGTTCACAATGATTATTTTAAACCATGGCATTATTTCTCTTTCCTAAAAGTAATTTTGAAAAGTTTGAAAAAACTCATATCTAGGGGTTGTAAAACACGAAAAGTGTGAAAAAGCAAGGTGACCATATCCAACCCAAATTATTGTGCTTGTTTTAGGGCTTATAACGTAACATGTGAACCATGCCCAGATGTTGATTTGATGGAAAGATGCCTTTTAGAATTGACCTTTTAGAAAATGAAAAACATAGGGTCACTTTTCAATAGTGTGTTTAATTGTAAACATCTTCTTTGGGAAATGTTTACAACTTTGTATCATTGAGCAAGTAGAGTTTATTTTCTTTTGGTGAACATTTAGGTAGCAATCAAAGTATATGAATTTTGAGTTGAATTGTTCATTTGCTCCATGTCACAATATCCATATCCAAAACACTCTTATTGACTTCGCCAAACTTGGACTTCTACATGTCAGTAGAAAAAAAGAACTGAGTATAAATGTAGAGTTCTAAGCAAAGGTTAGATATTAAGTGTCTTCTAACCACTTGCACACTTGCAAGATTACAAGATATATTGGACATTGATAATAATGTTTGCCCAAAAAAATTAACAACTTACAACAACCTCCCTAAGATAATCCATGGCCAACACACCCAAGAAATCAAAATTATAAAACGCAATTTCACAAGCAGTGTGTTAACATGCTTTGATTTTAAATCAACTCAAAAATAAGTGAATCAATAAAAAATGGCCAAGGAATGATTTTGACATGAAGATGATGCATACAAAACACCATAATTTGCTTACAACAAAAAGTTAGAACTATTAATGTTAGCCAATAGTATTACTAAAAACGAAGTGAAAGAAAAAAGCTTCCCACCATACCCAAAAGATGCAATGACAAATTTGGAAGAGGAGACAATGAATTCGGAGGACACCATGTTGGTGATTACACCACACTCCACAATGGGTTCCAACAAATTGAACAACCCACCAATGGGACTCAGCTTGGCTCAATATGTTTGTGATGCAAACTATCTACAATGTAGATCATCACCTACAAGCCATATTAAGCATCACGGTAACTATTTGCTTCTTGGCCTTAGTCTTCAATAGCTAAATGGTGTTTGGTTGGGACTTCTAAGAGGTATGAAGTTTAATCTTTTATAAAAATCCCAAGACTTCAAAAAAATGTGTTAATTTTAGATAATTGAAGAATGGATGATTTTTCAATGCATTAATAGAAAACATTATTGCAAAAAAACTTACAAAATAATCTCACAAAAAATAAACATTTGTGTTGATGTGCAAGGTGTAGGTGTGTATTTCAAACTTTAGTTGGTTGCACAAAAATCTACTAAAACCAAATCTATTTGAACTCCTTGCTAATCTTGGGACTATAAGTCAATGAATCCAATGGTAATGTAAATAGTTGTTATACTTTTCCTGGTAGATTGATCTACATGAAAACTTTCCATTTTTGTGGTTGATGCCTATATAGGTTGATCTATATTAGGACCTTAGAATTCACAATCTTGTGAGATGGCTCCTACATTGACATGTCCTTCCTCTCCTCCTGATTGCACATTTATTTTGTTTTCCTCTACATTCTCTTTCAACACTTTAGCCTTAAAACAAATAACCTTTAAAAAACATTGAAGTTCATCCATATTTTCCTAATGTTTTAACATTCTTGAAGCAATTGTAAAGGATTTTGAAAAGGATGAAAGGTACTCAAGTTCATGTAACTTTTATGCTTAAATTGGTGATTTTTTTGGTGGGAATCCAATGTGCTTGCAATGGGGGGAAGTTGCATTCTTTTTAAGGTCATGAATGTGTTCTTTGCTTCCATAATAAAATGTTGTTCTACATTGAAAATTGATGTCATGTTTATACACTTAAATATTTGTTTGTACCCAAAATCTGAAATCTTGTAATCCAACATTAAATGACCCCAATAATCAAACAAATTTAAAATGTGAAATGGATTAAAATATTATTCTATTGTATTATTTTACACCTTATACTAAACACTTATGTTATGTCCTAAGTTATAAGTTTGGTAAAAATGTTTTTTTTTCCATAACATTTTTTTTCTATAAATTGGTTTGGAAATTCCCTTTTAATGTGCAACTTTACACTTATGACCAAACTTTTTTTTATGTAAGGTTGGAAAATGATTTTTTAAAAGAGTGCAAGGAATGACTCCCATCACCAAACACATTTATATTTTAATTAAGATGCAAATAACACCCAAGTTATCTAAATTTATCTTATGGCTAAACACAAATCAATCTGCCCAAGTAAGAGTTAAAAAAAAACTAGACACAAAATTTTCATGCAACACATTTGATCATGGGGTGTGAAATCCATGTTAATCAAACTACATTGATCAACCTATGTTTGAACATTTTTTTCCCAATCAATCATTAGCCTATGTTTAGTGATGTATTGTGTTGCCCAAGTAGGAGCACAAAGTCAAATGTTTCAAGTGTGCTTGGGATAACAAGCAAGTGATTAGTTAGTTAAAACACTTGCATCACTCACTAATGTGGTTGTTTTGTGATATGGATACAAATGAAGCACTACTCTTGGATTCAATCTTTTATTTACTTTGTGAATGAAGCATTTTGAATCTCAACCAAATTGACTTCCATTGAAGGTAGAAAAAATTGGATGACTATGAGGAATCTACAAATTATTAAGATGTAAGTTATCTATTTATTCATCTTTGATTGGGGAATGCCTCCCAAGTTCAACATGTTTCTTGCAATGGGCTATTTTGATTGGCCCATCACCAAAGAGGAAAAATTGAAACTTTGGGTGGTCCCTAAAATAGAAATTCCATTGAAAGATGGAGTGCCTTTCCTTTGGCCCATGTATACAAGTGAAGAGAGGACAATTGTAGGCAAAACATATTGCATAAAAAGAGTGGGTGTTATGGGGAACATCTTAGTATAACACTTGTAAAGCTTGATGAAAACCCCTTGGGAACTTGATGATAACACATTAAGAAAAAAAATCAAAAAATTCACCCTCCCTCCCAACACTTCTTTAAAAAAATTATTTGGTTTTCTTGGGTGTATGTTTCATTGGCTAAGAAAAAATTATATTCTTACATTTGTTTGTCACCATTTTCAATTTAGATTAATGGTAGGGACATACAATTGGGAATTTATTAATTGCAATATAAACAAAAAATATTTTTTGGTCTTTTAAAATAGGTTATGTGATGAAAATGATGTTGGATATCATAGAGATTTATCAAAAAATATAGCAATGACATTTTGATACTCCAAAAAAATGGATTGTAAAAAGGTCGATCAATAATAGATTTGATCACCTATAACCTTTGATTTTGATTAAGGGGGATATGTGTGAAGGTTGAATTGATCAATTTACAAACATGTGTGATTGAATTGATTAGTTATTGAATCAAACAAGTGTGACGTACATGCACCATTATGTGATGATTGAATGGATAGTTTATGCATTAAACATGTGAGGTTGAACTAATGAATTTATGCATCAATCATGTGTGGAGTACATGCATAATGTTGTTTGAAGGTTGAATGGATGGTTTATGCATTAAACATGTGGGGTTGAACTAATGAATTTATGCATCAATCATGCATGGAGTACATGCATGATGTTGTTTGAAGGTTGAATGGATGGTTTATGCATTAAACATATGGGGTTGAACTAATGAGATTATGCATCAATCATGCCTGGAGTACATGCATAATGTTATTTGAAGGTTGGGTAGATGAGTTTTTGCATCAAACATGAGAAAGTACATGCACAATTGCTTATGAGAATTGCGAATCTTACACCATGGTGAAACTAATTTTCTAAATGCGAGAATGAATAGTTGAATGGTGATTCCAATAACTTCGTTAACAATAATTGTAAAAAGTTAGTCATACAATGAAGAAGCTAGATATGTTATAAATTGGAATAGAAATTTCGAGTAGTAGTATTCATATAAAGGATAATCATCATAAACCTTTCAATCCAACAATGTGATAATAAAAATCATGTGAAAGTTATTTTTCATAGACTCACAATTTTTGCACACAAATGTCATGTATATAAAAACACATATGAATCACATATAAATAGGATGAATGATTTTTATTGGAAAAATTTTATGATATTTTCCAATTAGAAGTTGAAAATGTTGACGAATTTTTTTATGAGCTTGAACAAATGTTTGTAAATGTGAGAATGTAGAAAAAAATATCTAATGAAACAGAAATTTTAACAAATGTGTATGAGTATTACATGTGGCCTTTTTTCATGTAATTTGTAAAGGCCACATGAATACCATTACATATTATGGAACATGTTGGGTTACAAGCCATGGGCTCACCCAAAATTTTCGAATAGGCAACGAAATAAGCACAATGGCTTGTATCCAACACATTCCACAACATAATGGTCTCTGCCTAGCACATTCCATAATGTAATAGTGGACTATACCTGGCACATTGCATAATGTAATGGTATGTACCCGGGACACATTGCATAATGTAATCATTTATACCCAGCACATTCCATAACATAATGGTTTTCATAATTTGCACAATGGGAGTGTAGATTTTGAACAATGCTTAGGTCTTAGAGGTAGGCTCAAGACGACCTAAAAAGGGGACCTAAAAAGAAGCCCCCCAAAAAATGGGCACATGAAAACCACATCCAAAAGGAAAACTTTTTATTATTAGGTATCCCAAAAAAAAAACTTGTAGCAGGGTTTTTTTTTTTTTTTTTTTTTTTTTTTTTTTTTTTTTTTTTTTTTTTTTTTTTTTTTTTTTGTTTAGCCAAATTTGGCTATAGACAGTATATTAAAGTAAAATAAATAGATAAATAAAGATTACTTCAACGTTTTTGGCTAAAATTGCTCAAAAGAAAACTGGCGATACTTCAAAGAAAAACTGACTATAAAAGCCCAAATAAAAAACCCACTTAGTTTTAGCCATTTGGCAATTTATTTTAGCCAAATCGCTAAATTTAGCCATAAAAAAGGGGCTGAAGTCTCGCGTGTGGTGATGGGTGAGGTTTTCTGTCTGTAGCCAAAGTGGCGATAATCGATAGAAAGATTAAGCCAAATATGGCTATAAGCCAGTCATGAAGGTTTTTTTTTAAAAATTCATCTTTGTTTTTTTAATTTGTTTTTCTACGCATTTTAAACCAAATATAAAAATCTGGCGATTATTGATTCTGTTCTTTCCCCCTCACTTCTGGCGATTAAAAAATTCCAGAATCACTTCATTTTCGATTTTATTTTTAATTTCGTTTTTTGGCGAAATTAAACTCTGGTTGGGATGGGATTCTCGCAATCCTTGTGTTGCTGGAGCCTGCGTGCGTGCTTGTGTGCTTGCAAGGGTGTCGCCGTTGCAAAGCAGTGCGCGACGAAGCACAAGGACCAGACGAAGGAGAAGGAAAGGAAAGGAGAAGGAAAGGAAAGGAGAAGGAGAACAACAACTCCTATAAGGGAAGCTCTTGCTCTTCTGCAATGGGTTGTTGTACTGGAGTAGTATCTCCATCTGTGCAAGCATGCAGGTGTCGCACAACAGCCGGAACCAGTTCCACAACTACCACCACCACCAGCTGCTGCACAAACCGCAGCTTGCGACAGCTTCGGCCGCCATGGTCCACTCGGCCCCCGCCGCTGCTCTCCCTGCAATTCTCTTCTTCTTCTTCTTCGCAGTCTGTGGTGACCACCACTTCTTCAATGCGCAGTAGCAGCAGCAGCAGCAGCAGCAGCAGTAGCAGCTCTGTTGAGTCCTCCTATTCAGAGCTTCCGGCACCCGTTGTGAAACAACGCTTCAGTAGGTTTTCCTTTCCTTTCTTTCACCACCCATCTTATTTGTTGAAGGGTTTGGTGGTTGAAGACGAAGAAGAAATTTGTTGCTAGGGTTTGCTTCTCCTCTTGGGTGGGTGTCTTTCTTCTTGGGTTGTTGTTGTTGTGGTTTCTTCTGACGTTCATCTGCAACACCTTTTGTAGAGAATGGACTGGAGAAAAAAAAATCAAGTGGATTTAGGGTTGCAAGACACACCAGAAGAATTGCAGCAAACATTGTGCCCAATTTGGCAGAGACTTCTGGTGCAGATTTGGAAGCAATGGAACAGAGCTTATTAGTAGCGGAAGATGCAGATGTGAGCTCCATTAGTGAGTGGGAACTTGACTTCTGCTCACGCCCCATCTTAGATGCGCGAGGAAAGAAGCTTTGGGAGATTGTGGTTTGCGACAACCGGAGGCAGCTGCAGTTTGCATGCTTTTACCCTAACAATGTCATCAACAGTGTCACTCTACGGGACGCACTGGCTTCCATTGTTGAGACTCTGGGTGTCCCTAAGCCAGAGAAAATTCGCTTCTTCCGGTAAGCAGCTAGCATGTTCCTTATCTCACGTCTCTTGGCAATGGCAATGACACCAGGGAAGAAGAAAAGAGAAGAAGATGATGATGATGATGATGATGATGATGATGAAGATGCAGAAGAAAGATCTGTTTTTATGTTTCCTTTCTTACTCTCATGATGCACACGTCTGTGGTGCAGATCACAAATGCAAACCATCATTTCAAAGGCATGTAAAGAGCTTGATATTCAGCCAGTTCCAAGTCAAAGGGTAAGTGTCTTTGGAAAAACTGCCTGCATTGTCTTGAGCTTTAGCATTTTGTTCTTGTACTTTACAACTGTTCACAGCCTTTGTGCAGGGCTGGAATTTTTTTTCGTTTTTTTTTTCACTGTACAACCTTCATAACCATTATGCAGGGGGCTCAGAGTTTGTTCTTGCACTTCACAACCCTTGTGGAGGGCTACTACTTGCTCAGTACCTATCTGGGTCTGTTTCAAGAGCAGGTGATCTGATTCTGGTTGTGATGAATGTGGGGTGGGGACTGCAGTGCATCACACTAGTGAGATGGCTGGAGGAGCGATATGAAACAGTTTATCGGCGACATCCAGGCTTCCAAGAAGGTGCCACTCCACTTTCACTACAGGAACAAGCTCTCCCTTTGGATTTACCAGACACTCTGCGTGGTGAGCAGTGGACATTTGTCCAGCTTCCTCTTTCAGGTTTGTTTTCTAAGCCTTAATTGAGAGATGAGAGTTTTGTTCTGAAACCAGCATCAGCTTGTTTGAGCAGTGACCATGTTCTGGATCAATATATGTTTCGTGGATAAGATTGATGTTGTGACAATGGAAGCATTGGTGGAACAGGGGTGTTGGAGGAGCTGGAGGCAGTTGAGAAGGGCGCAATGTTTGGCAGTGTGCTAGATCTTGACACTTTAGGGATAGATCTATCATCAGACATCATGATTCCAGGAGTCGCAGTTGCATCATCTCGCGCAACCCCTCTCGCAGGTTTGACATTGCTTTGCAATTCTCAAATTGTGATGCAATCTTGTGGTGGGATCATTCAACACTAAAGGGGTGTCTCCTGTGGGGATTGTCATGAACAGCTTGGACAAATGCTTTGGAGCTGGCATCGATTGAAGTGGACATACAGCGATCCTGTCTTATCCTCTCCACTGGTGTCGCAGACAGGTGAGTGTGTTTTCACAAGATAAACAATTATTGGTTGTACAACACTTGTTATGAGTTTTTTTTTTGGGCCCGATATGCACAGCCCTTTGCAAAAGGAGGTTACCCAATGCAAAGTTGTTATCAGTGTGCCTGACAGCAAGCAAGCAGTACACACTTTTGTGCACCTGTAAATGGTATTGATCAGTCTGTTCAGTGCATAGTGGCTTTCGCACTTCAAAATTGTCCAGGCAGCCAAGAAAAGCTTCAAGGCTTTTTCGCTGAAGTGAATATCCCGATTACTTTCATACCAGAGTTATACCCAAATACCCAAATAGCAACAAAGTTACAGTTACCTGGAACCTCACAATTTTCAATATGATTTAATCCTGGACAGGTGGAGATATGCATTTTATCGCAAAAGTAGACAAGCAGAT
This sequence comes from Sphagnum contortum, assembly GCA_963920785.1. Lineage (NCBI taxonomy): Eukaryota > Viridiplantae > Streptophyta > Sphagnopsida > Sphagnales > Sphagnaceae > Sphagnum > Sphagnum contortum. The sequence goes on from OY987281.1 coordinate 5,309,080, forward strand.
GCAGAAGGTGAAGCCTGGGAGTCTGCAAAGAAATCCTGTGGAGGCCTCCACTTCTTAGCTGTCCAAGAGTCTTTGGACTCAGAGCTTTGCACAGGGTTTTGGCTTTTGATTGATGTACAACGCTCACCTGTTTAGTAGTGAATTTGTACTGTTGTTTTGTAATCATTTCTGGTTTGTATCTAAATACAATATTGATTAGATCACAACTGCCGTCAATGTTAATCAGGTTGAGGAGGTTGAGGTTTAGGTCATATTGCGGGAAGCTGACACCTGTGAAGACTCAATTGTTGTAGTTGCAAGTCAAAATTGTGTGAAGATTGTTCCTGTTGATTTTCTTATTCTTTTGGTCAATTTGTGTTCCTTTACCTGCATTGATTTTGGGAATGGAGTCCTATATCTCAGCCTCAGATGCAGGGATATGTATTTTGCACCTTCCTTGATTGGGAGACTTGCAGTCCTATATTTCAGTCATTCAGAAGTGGATGTAGGTGTGCACCCACAAATCAGCACAAAACATAAAACTGAGAAGGTTTGGAGTGCTGTGGGAATGGTCTTTTGGCATCAGCAAAATTTTGGGCACATTAGACCTAAAAGGTTAGATCTGTAGAAGAGCATTATTATTGTTGTTGTCAAGTCTCATGTGATATCAGGTCTGATTTGCTGGTGAATTGTCCATTATTGCTCATAAGCATGTTCGCCACAAGCCTTTCAAGGTCTCATTGCTTCAGAGGCTGCTCTGACTGCCTTTGCATCTCATTACTATCACCTCCAAGACAGTTGACCAAATTCATTCACTAGCAATGTCACAAACACCACTGCAGGTAGCTGCTCTTGTCTGCACAATGCAAGCATTCATGTGGATCTTACAGTGGCATTAAAACAGTACTTCTCAAGTTTCCCCTTAGTTCTAAACTTGTACGGAATATACCATTCAAGCATATCTTAGAGAGGAATTGAGACAGTATGTCTGCAGTCTCCAATAACTTTCAAACTACTTGTACAGTTGTGCTGAGAACGAATAGCTTTTACCAAGGTAAGGCAAGACAATTGCCCATGAAACCTGTTGATGATATACACTAGAATAAGATGTTATGATACTGACTTAAGGATGTGAGAATGCAACACCTGAATGTCAGCTGCAAGGTTGAAAATTGTTCTGCACAAAAACATCTGTAGTGGTGTTAACACACACCTGCTAAATAGGCTGCTACCAAACCCCATGAGATGTTATGATACTGACTTAAGGATGTGAGAATGCAACACCTGAATGTCAACTGCAAGTTTGAAAATTGTTCTGCACAAAAACATCTGTAGTGGTGTCAACACACACCTGCTAAATAGGCTGCTACCAAACCCCTGAATTTCTAACAAACGTTAACAGACAGGAATTTTCAGAGTACAACTCACTGATCTAGGTGAGTTCAAAGCTCAACCACACCATACATTCAAAGCTAGACTACGAAAGTGAACCCAAAGACTTAAAAGGATGCGTCAACATCCTATGGCTTTGGGTCCAACTGTCTTCTTTTGTGGAGCATTGATCAATCTGTCCCAGAAGACACTTCATCTTCAAACCCTAAACCCTACAGCATTCGTCCTGATAAGACTCTTTCAATCTATGCAACCAAATCTCACACCTTCAGTTCCTAATATCACGCAAATCACAGAACCCATTTTCCATTCTGCTAGATAGATTAGCTGCTGGAGCAACAGAAAGAGGACTCATTCACATGCTCCATTCACAAGAGCAACAATTGCTCTTTGACCAGCTCTTTGACCAACCTAGCTACAATCCACAAGTTTCTTCTTGGATTCAAATCTGAGCTAAGACTTTCATAGTTATCAACAATGGAGAAGTTCCAAGAACCAACAGAGGAGAGTGTCAAGGGCCATTCGATGCTGACCACCGCATGAATGTGCAGGCAACAACTGCCATAGCAAATCTTGCCCTGGCCAGTGGTGATCGTGTCAAAGGTACAGGAGCATTCTCCCGAACTATATTGCTTTCTTGGACGGGTCTCACCTGTATTGTACATTGAAACCCAATGTCAAGCAGGTTGCAAGTAGCATTTATGACCTTCTACATATGATATTGAACACCAAGAGCACCATTACAGGTGTATAGTTGCAGCTACAAGCACAAACAATACATGCACATTCTGTAACAAGATTCTGGGGGAGCTGAATCAAGTATTTCACCTGTGCCTCAGGTGCAACTGTTGTTGGAGAGGTGTCAAGTGCAACAACCAGTGATACACGGTTTGTTAGCAGCCATTCAACACTGGCTGGAGTGACCGCTCGACATTTCTTTACTTTGATCTTCACAAGACTAGGGCATCCGCCCACAAGTGCCTCCATACCCCTGTCCGAGATTGGACAACCCTTGATGCAAAGTCTCTTCAGGGCAAGGCACTTGTCTGCTATGCAGGAAAGCTCCAAATCCCCAAAGGTATCACTTGTGCAGATTGCTAACCGCTCAAGGCTTGAGCAATTGGAGGCCAGAAGACTGAGGCTAGACATTGTAGCATTGAGACCAATTATAACAAGTTCCTGTAGGTTTTTGCAATTTCTGGCCACAGTGGCAAGGCCTTCATCTCCCAATTGGTTGTTCTTCCAGCTGTCAATATGAAGTTTGCAGAGTTTTGGGCAACCATTAGCAATTGCCGACAAACCCTTGTTTGTACACTCGGATGGCTTCACAACATACAGGACTTGTAGGTTCGTGCAGCATGCTACAGCTTGTAAACCCCGATCGGTTAACATCACTTTCTCAATATGGAGTTCAACAAGGCTAGCCATGTGCACAGTGATGGATTCAAACAGTAGATCCCAATTACCCGAGATTCTTGAAAGCATCAGAGTGTGCAAATTCTTGGACTGTGCGATGAGCGGGTAAACAAGCAATTGTCCATTAGGAAAATCCTTCAAACACAGTCTTCGAATACTGCAAGAGGTATTTGGGAGTATGAATTCAGATGAATCCTTGAAGCCTTTCAGTCGCTTCACAGTTAGATCCTCTAGATTCGCACAGTGCTGCAGGATAGAGTTCAAACCTTGTGGACCAAATTGACAAGAGCCACATGAGAATTTTCGCAAAGAGGAGCCACAAAGCTTAGCAAATCGATCAATCCCTTGGTCTGTCAAACCCTTACAGGCCTTCAGCTTCAGTTTCCGCAGCTGTTGACATCCCCTGCCCACCACACAAAGCGCATCATCATCGATACTGCAGCGCTTTCGGTCACACTTGAGTGTAAGCTTGGTGATATGCTGAAACCGCTCTAGCAAAGCCGGCAACGCCGATCCAATCTCCACACAAGCTTGCAAGGACAGCCGTTGCCGCGCTTGTCCCTCTACACTGTACCATCTCTTACACACCAACGAACACTGCCTCCTGTCCGACAGCTCCAGTTTCTGAAATACCGCAGCAAGACACTCATCCGGCGCAAATACTGTCAAATCCATTCCTGAAAACAATAAGCTCCGTCCTCCTTCTCCTTCTCCTTTCTCCTCCTCCTCCACCTCCACCTGCTCCTCCTCCTCACGGTCTACCCCATGTGCACACGCTGCCGCAGAGCTTGCTTGCCCCATCCTTCCCGTCTCCTCTCCCACAAACCCAAACCCTAATCACAAATCCCTTGAAGAAAACACCCCACACACACAAACATACATACCCACCCACCTACCAACCTATGTACCTACCACACTTTCTTTGTTACAATCCCCACCCACCCAATAATACACTCCAAACTCTTCTTCCAAAAACTCTTCTTTTCAAACCCTTGTTGTTGTTACAAGTTTTGGCTTGGCTACCCAATACTTAACATTCCACCCCCCAACTTCCAACACTCCAAACTACTCTTCTTCTTCTTATAGCAGAATCTCAACCACATACACTCCAAATCTCTTGAAGAAACAACACACATACTCAAATGCCCATCTACCACACTTTTGTCACAATCCCCACCTTGCACCCAAGAAACTCCACCCCTAAGTTACAACTCAAACACACACCCCTACCAAACTTTTCTTACAATATGCCCACTCAGTCACCCAATAACCCCAAACCCTTCTTGTTACAAAACTTTTGCCACCCAATACACTCCACCGAGAGTTCCAACACTGCAGAATCTTCTTGTTACAAATCCTCACCCAATTCACTCCACCAAAAGATCCAACACTGCAGAATTTTCTTGTTACAAATCCTCACCAATTCACTCCACCAAAAGTTCCAACACTGCAGAATCTTCTTGTTACAAATCCTCGCCCAATTCACTCCACCAAAAAGTTCCAACACTGCAGAATCTTCTTGTTACAAATCATCACCCAATTCACTCCAAACATTCATGTCCTAGATGGAAAAGAGAGAGAGAGAGAGAGCTAAAGGACCACCATCACCAAAAGCAAACCAATGATTGAAGTGTGATTTTAGCACTGATGACCATCATGGTAATGAAGTTTTCTTTTGGACAATTTTGTTGTGAAAATGATCATCATGTTCATGATGGTAATGAATTTTCTTTTTGGAACAATTTTGTTGTGAAAATGATCATCATGAATCATGATGATTATGATTCTTATTATGATATTATTCATGTTGTTAAAAGTTGTTTAGATTAATGTGTTTGGGTGAGTTTCATTTGCTTTGGATACCATGTTTTCACTAGGGAGAAAGAACTAAATTTCATATGGTTTGTGTTTTGGTTTTTTGGGTGGGAATGGAGTGAGGTTGGATTAGGGTCATAAGAGACTTGTCAGCTTTCCAATGATTAGTGGTAATAAAAGTGCTTTGATGTGGGGTTGTCTATTAATCAATCTACTAGCCTACCCCACTTGACTTCTTACTTTTGTAGACTTCACTTTGCATTTTGATGCTCGACTTTGTCGAAGCAAGTTGTGATTGACCTTGTAGGTAGTAGGACTTGTTGCTTCAACTTGCATTTACTCGGTGATTCCCTTACAAGATTTTGGAGGTAGGTATTTTGTGCACCAATGAGTTGGGTTCAAAGTCTTTCATTTTATCAATGTCATGCAAGGTATTGGAATGAAAAGGGAACAAATTTCATTGATTTAAGATAAAAAAGACTTTCAACAAAATCACCTTGAAAATCTTACATAAAATTGGAAGCATATTACCATTAGTGTTCATGGCGTTCATGTCAACCTTTGCATTGCTACACCCACGCAATGGGATTTTTCCTCAATAGTGTTTTAGATTCTTGCATCAATATATATTAACCAAAGTTGTTTACAATGCAATTGGGAAGGATCACAATTATCATACATTGGATGTAACTTAGAAGATAAATATGACATGATGAGGCATTGCTTGTCTCTTATCTTGTAACACTTTTGGCAACCTTGCATGGAAAAGCAAAACATTAGATCATGAAAATGATGTGGCATTTGTCAATATCATGTAATTGTCATTATGTTACAACATTTTAAAGTTGTATGCTACCCAATCAAAAACTTATTAAAATGGGTTTTTTGCAAAGTTGTGTATTACATCCTTGTATCATTCACATCTTTTCCATTAAGGCTTATAATATGGTGGTTTAAGCTCCCATTTTACCATGGTCTACTTATTTTCACAAGTTAATTCACCCCTCACCACTTCTCAAACTTTTGGTTTGAATATATTTTTTCAAAGATTGTTTCAAAAAATGACAACTTGTCATTCATTCCAGAATTTGGCTCTTGTGATTTCCAAAATGCAAATATAAGTAGATTAATTGGAAATTGTAATTTTTTCATTGTAATCCAACTTCAATGTCAATAAAATTTGGAGATAATATACTAAAAGAAATAATGCATTTGCCACATTTTGGGGATGTTTAACCATGGTGCAACTTTTTAGCAAATTCATTTAAATTGATCATAAAAGTAATAAAATTGTCAACTATTTTTAAATAGGATAATTATTTTATATAATTTTCTAGTTTATTGCTTAAATTCGTATTTCATTATGAAATGGGTTCAAATTATTTTGAGATTAAAATTATATCCAAATGTTATTTTAGGTAAAATTGTTAACTAACATGGGATACAACTTTAATTTAAATATTAATGTGTTATTAGAAGTAAAATAACATATGTCAAGTTTAATACATACTATAAGTTTTAGGTTGAAATAATCTTATGCCCAAACTTTATAAACTTTCAAAAGGAAAATTGAAAAAGTAAGGGGGGCAAATAATTTTGGTTTAAAAATTATAAACTTAGTGAATGTGTGACCATTAAAGAAATCAAATGGTTAAGATTAAACAAGTTTAAATGGTTTAAATCAAAAATATTTTCCTTCCGCAAACAAGGCATGGGGTGAGCAAAAACATGAACATAATGACCTTGTAATTTATTTTCACAACATTTCTATAAAAAATCTCATAACTGAAAAAAGAATGCATCTTACATTTCAAAGAAATTTCATTACAACAAAGTTGTCCCTTGTATGTCAAATGATTTCACTAGATTTTGAATGAATTTACTAGGCTTAACAAGGACACAATGACTTCACTAGTTTAATGAACAAGGATTAATGAATTGCACCTACATTTTGTAGTAGTGCTTTTTAAGTTCAATCGTAAAGGCATGTTTTTTTTTTAAACATAGTGTTTAAGATCTTAGCCATTAATACAAAAAATAATAATCTAAAAGGCCATTACATGTGGTCAAAGGCACCAAATTACACACATAATTTTGATGCATGCCCTTAACCATCACCTCAATCAAGTGATTAAACATAATACCCCCCCACCCCACCCCAAATTGGCCCCTTTGCAAGCATTACCTACTACATAGTTATTGTCATGCTCCTTCTTATTATCAATTTATGATTTGATCCTATTTCTCCAAATCAAAAATATATTGTTTGCAACACAACTAATTTTTCAAATTTTCAACCATGCATCAATTGGAAAAGGTACTTGAAAATGTTGAGATTTCTCAAATCACAATGTTCCATGTTGTGTTTTTGGTACCTTGAAAAGCCCTCAATGAATAAAGTTCATGGAGGTGAAATCATAATTTTTAAATTTAAGATCAATGAAATATTGAATTTTGAGTATTTTTTATCATTGAAAAATTCAGTATAAATTAAACCTTAAAATATTAATGACAATTGGATTTCAAATTTGGGCTAAAAAAGATGTAACATTTTAATTTTTTAAATCATTCAAATTTCAGTTTGTGTTTAAGACACATGCCACACTAAACTTTGGTAACTTGTTATTGATGCACTTATTATTTCATGGATACAATGTTACACATTATATTAGATTATTTTGTTGTATGGCTACAATCATTTCCTTAAAAAAATAGAACTTCTTACCACCTAACCAAATGGCAACTTGCCCTATTAAGCTCACCATTTTCCTACATGGAAATAATACAAAAACTTAAGGCAATCAAATGATCAATCCTTTTGGAAAATATTAAACATGCCAATAGTTTTTAATACAATTCAAGGAAACTTGTGTAGTCAACTTGTACTAGCCCCCACATTTCCAACAATGTTTTCCCCAAAACAATTATAACAATGACCTTGATAGCCTCTTCATAACTACCATATTAGTAAACTTTGTAACATCCATAACTTATCACAACCCATCCCATCCTCGTGCACAAACTTTGTTAGTGATGTGATGACATGTCATGTTTATGATATCATATAACAAACATACATGTCAATATGTTGCCACCTCCATTTAAGGTTTAAGGTCTTTAACTTCCTATTTCCAAATTTTGCAATGTGTTCCACTACTTTGCTTTTATTTTCTTGTTGGGAAGTTAGTTTTATTCCATTGTTTTTTTTTTGGTTGTTCTATTATTGATCAATTAAGCTCAACTAGAATAAATATTTATTCAATTTTTGGATCTTTGCTCATATGATGGCACTACCTCCTTTTTTACTTGTCATATTGGAAATAATTAATCAATAGTTCAATTGAAAAACATTAAGAGACAAAGTTTTATAAATGGGGTTGAGTGTTGCAACAATAGGTATAGTTGTGGGTGTTCTTTGTGTTTTGTTTGTTAAAAGTCATGAGGATGTCAAAAGTGTTTTCCCTAGCATTAACTTTTCCAACTTATTTTATTGTTTTCAATTGTTTAACCTTGAAGTCATGCCTAGTGGTCTAAATGACTATGGACTCATCATCACTATTAATGTGGTAGAACTTGCCCATGTAAGGCTAGAATTGTTTTTGTATGGTGGGACTTTGGCCATGGCAAAATGTAACTAACCCTTCATTAAGAAGATTTTTGTCATAATTTTTTGACCTGTTTCTATTTAAATATGTTTTTTTCCCTTTTCTTGTGTGTTATTGAAAGGTGTATTAAAAAGTTGCCCATCTATCAATCCTCATAAATTAGCCTTATTTATACCACCCAAATGCATCCATCACTAGTTTGTGTATTGTTTTACCTCAATGAAGGATATTCAAATGGTGCACCAACAACTTCATATTGAAGGAAATTATACAACATTCATCAACTTCACAATGAAGGACATTTGAATGGTAGATTAACAATAGGCACTAGGCCTCCATCACTTTGTTTTTTACCTTGTTATCCCCCTTAACATGGTGTATTGACAAAAGGTGCTTCATTATTATTCACAACTCCAAGCTTTCAATTCATGAAGTTCAAGCCAAATATTTAGATTATAGATAGTTAAAAAAGGGCTTATATGCAAGAGTTGCACTTGATCATTAAAAGATTATGTAGAAAAGGTTCATGCAAGAGTTGGATTCCCAAAGCAAACATTAAATGTTAAAATTTTAATTTACATTTGTTAGACAAGGTATTCTTTGTGAAGGAACTTTTTTTTTCCTACTTTATTATTACATAATTTTCAATATTGACATATTTAAGTCACCTTAAGTTTAATTTTTTTTTTTACATGATCAAATTTTGATACCCTAGATTTATTTTATTTTTTATTTTTTAAATTTGAAGTTGTGAAGAATGATGAAAATGCAAGTAAACATGATAAAATTATGTGATAAGATTTACTATCTTTTCAACATACCATATGTACTTAGCACATTTTTCAACTAGGTAATTGAATAGTGGAAAAACAAAATACCTATTTAAAGTGTAAGTTTTTTTTGAATGGTTAAAGTGTTAATGGTGTGGAGGGATCCTTCACTTCACGTTCCTCCACATTCAATTATTAGTTCCTTTATTAGTATTAGTTATCTTATTACTTACTAATTATACCTATTAACATCTAATACCTATAATTTTAATACATATTTTATTTTTATTTTTAATATTTGGGATTAACACGTACCTTATATTAAACACATCTTGGTTTTCAAAGCAAATATAATCCTATTATAGAATTAATAAAAATATATTTTTTGCCCAACAAGCAATAAATGGGACTCTATATTTTTTCCTTGCATAGTATGTAAATTCAAAAAAAAAAATGCTCCCTCTTGTGTTGCACTAGTTCTACATACTTATGCTGGAAAAATGGGTCTATTCCAATTTCATGATTATAGAAGGACTAGTCCAAACCTATCGCAAACACCATTTTTCCTTATGAAACATGATGAAATCACATAGCCATCCTTCAACCTTATGGACTTCGCACATTGTGCTTATAACTTGCCATTCATCATAACCTACCCAACACAACTTATGTGCTTTAAAAGTTGTTACATATTATAAATCATATGGCTTATAAATTATTATGCTACATTTGATTGGTTTCCCTTTAATGTTTTATGATGTTCTATTAGGACTCCATGTTGCAACATTTTCATAATACGTAAGCCATGTTATAGTATTTCAACATTGATTGTTGAACCTTTCCCATTATTGTTTCCATAATCACCTTATGTTGAACCATGTATAGATTTCATTACATTCACATTTGGTCTTTGCCATTTGCAATACCCTCTTTTTATTCTTTAAAAAAATTCTCATATATTTGATAATAGAATCTATTCATAATAGGTAAAAATTGTATTCAAACTTGTTGCATAAGATTGTAATATGCTATTACAAACTTTCCTCAAAGTGATAAATTAACATGAATCAATCATATTCCATACATTGTGTAATCGCATCAAAGCAAAACATAATAGATTGCGGAATAATAAATCATGGCATGGTAAAAGAAATGATTTGACAACTTTAGAATTCCCATGGCATGAGGCTTACCATGTAACCTTTTAATTCCTTTTACATAGTCTAATTGTGTTCTAAAAAAAATTATAAAAACTATAGAGCACAATAATTCATCACATTTTTAGAACAACCATTTGAGAGTTGTAAAATTGTAATGGCATGGTTATTACATAAAGTTATCATGTTACTTTGAATGATATTAGGAATATAATATTACTAATTGGTTTTACGCAACGTAGTCAATTTACAAAGGTCTAATCATCTCACTGTAATCTAAAGAGAAACATTCCATTGAATTAGAAAACACAAGAATGGGAGGAATTAAAATGGAGTTGAAACAAATCAACCAACTTGATTTTCAACAATTTGGCATAACTATAATAGAACTCCAACCAATTAACCAACATAATTCCAACAATTACAAAATGTATCCAATGAACAAGCCAACTTGATTTCCAACAACTTCAAAATGCATAAAAGTTCCAATAATTAAATCAACTAAATTTCTAGCACCTCCAATATGTATTAGAGCTTCAACAAAACAATCAACTTGATTTCTAGCACCTACAAAAAACATTATAGCTCTAACAAAATAGCAAGTGGATTTCCACCATTACAAAATGCATTAGAACTTCAACAAAATAATCAAATTGATTTCCATCAACTACAAAATGCATTAGAGCTTCCTCAAAACAACTAATGCAATTTCCAACAAAGAAAAAATGCATTAGATTGCCAACAAAACAAATTGATTCAATTCCAACAACTCCATAATGGATTAAAATTTGAATAAAACACCCATAGATTATTATTTTTCTCCCATTTGTAGGTGGCCTTTTCAACTATTAGTTTCATATTTTCCATTATAGGCCACTAGAGGGTAAAAAATTGTGAAATGGCTAGAGGTTGCACATGGGGGTGCATATTATTGTGCATGCTATGCATGTCACACATGCCATGGCATTGCATGATATGGTAGAAACATCATAATATATCATGTTACACACTTTACGTGATTTGTAACAAACCTATGTGGTAACTATGCAAATGAGGAGCAATATACATTGGAGGACATGGAGCAAGTTATGTGGGGCCAACATTTTGTTTACATTATGTTGATGCGGCAATACTTTTATATTGGAAAAATTCAAGACCATTGACCATTTTAGTGTTTTCCAACCATTTCCAATGTAATACACATAAATGGGAATTTTGACCCAACAAAAAAATTGGCACCATCAACCCTAGTCAATATTACTTGTTATATAAGTAAGATTTAAACTTATTTGTAATGAAAGCTTTTCCTTCATTATTTGACAATTTTTCAAAAGATGGATCCCAAAATAAGGGGCTTGAGATGAGGTAGTAGCTAAGTTTGTCCCTACATTTTGGAATGTCCCCTCACTTTAGGCCTTACATACAAATTAATATAAGCATAGATGGTCATGGATGATAATTTTCATTCAAATAAAGAGTTCATAAATATAAATTGTTTTTAGGGTTTAGGGTTAAAGTTGTCACATTCCAACACACACAAATGCTCACAAATATGATAATATCTCAACACATAGGATTTTTAAATGTTTGGTGAATGATGTCATATGGGACATATTTGCAAATTTTGGAGTTCATTATGGGATGTTGTTGTTTGATAACAAGCTTTTAATTGTCTCAATACAATGCACACACAATGACATGTGATATATACAAAAAAAAAAATTATGTATGGGGCTTTAAGTGTTTGGTTAAGGTTGTAAAATAAGACAAATTTATAGATTTTCTAATTCATAATGTCATCTAATTGTTTCAAGGTGGGAGGTGATCTATTACTCTCACAAGGTTACACTAACAAGGGAACTACAAAGCACTATGCTAGACTTTTATTTATAGTTTATTGTACAATTGGATAAACCTACCACCCCAAAACATCACTATATTGTATACAGCTAGACTACACCAATATTGGAACTTATGCGCTTGGAGAAAGGCAATGCAGGAGAAAAGATTGCATAGCAAGGTGTTAGAAACCTTTGTAGTATGAACGAGTTAAAATACACTTTGGTCCTCCCATACAATGAGTGAAGCCACTAGTCTCTTCTCATATTAAAACATCATTGCACATTGTACAAAATAAAGTGTTTCTTTTTCACTTTTGTATTTTTGTTTATTTGGATGCAAGTTTGAAGTTTGGAGAAAGAAGATACACCTCATTCTTTTTCAAGTAGGGTTTTTCTTCATTATTATAAGTTTTATTTTTTCTTATTTTCTACTCTTTATTTGGTTTCTTCTTTTTTGTAATTTTTTTTCTTTTAAAATTATTTTACTGTATTTCCCTTTCCTTGTTTCATTTGTTTCCATTCCTTTTTTTATAGTTTTTGTGTTTTTACCTCTTTTTTTTTGTTTATGTTTGTTTCATGTTTTAATTTTTTCTATTCTTATTTTGTCTATCTTCATTTTTTTCTATTTTTATGCGTTTATTTATTTCTTTTTTCTTTTTTCTTTTTAAAAAAATCTAGTTTTTCTAATATGTTTTATAATAAAAATAAAAATTTAAAAAAAATTATATTTTTGTTTGATTAGATGCAGGTTTGAAGTTTGGAAAAAGAAGACAAACCTCCTTTTTTTTCAAGTATGGTTTTTTTTCTCTTTCTTTTGCTCTGTTTTGTTTCTTTTTTTTGTCATCTGTTTTTAAATTTTCTTTTAAGATTATTTTACTGTAATTCCCTTTTTTTGTTTCATGTTTAAGTGTTTAAAAAAAAAGTTTCTAATTGTTAAATTGTTTTTTCTGTTTTTTTTTCCCCTAGTTTTTTCCCCTTTTTAAAATATATATTTGTTCTGTATTTTTCTTTTTTGTTACAACTTTGTTTCATTTTATTTATTTATTTATTAATAACTTGTCTTCTTCTTTTTTAATTTGAAATTTCTCGTGTTGTTTTGAAAGGATTTCTTCATTTGTTTCTCAAGTTTTTTTCCAACAATTTTTAAGTTTTTTAAAATTAGTTTTTTAGCTTTGGGCAAATTGCAAGACTACAGGAGTTTTTCAGCCTTCACATTGTAGAGGATTATTATATGATGCCATCTATGGATGGATGATGGGACGGATGACGAGATGGATGGATGGATGGAAAAAGCTTCATGACGTCCTTTAATATATAAGATTTATTAATAACTTGTCTTCTTATTTTTTAATTTGAAATTTTTTTTGTGTTGTTTTAAAAAGATTTATTCTCTTGTGTTTTTTTCAAAAAAATTTAAGTTTTTTAAAATTAGGTTTTTAGCTTTTGGCAAATTGCAAGACTATATGAGTTTTTCAGCCTTCACATTGTAAAGGATTATTATATGATGCCATCCATGGATGGATGATGAGACGGATGATGGGATGAATGGATGGATGGATGGAAAAAATTTCATGATGTCCTTTAATATAAGACTAGTGTGTGCCCCGTGCATAATGCACAGGTGTGTTATTTCAAACAACCATTGGTCCCCCCCCCGCCCCGGTCTTTCGCATTCCCACTCCGGTTCTTTACCCCATCAAGTTCCCCCCCGCCTAGTCCTTCCCCGCCCGTGCTGGCCCCCCTGCCTGGTCCTTCCCTGCTCGTGCTGGCCCCCCCTGCCTGGTCCTTCCCTGCCCGTGCTAGCCCCCCCCCCTCGGTCCTTCCTCGCCCATGTTGGCCCCCATCTGCCTGGTCCTTCCCTGTCCATCCCCCCCCCACCCGTGTTGGCCCCCACTCGCCCGGTCCTTCCTCGCTCATCCAACCCTTCCCCCGTGCTGGTCCCCCCCCCGCTCGTGCTGACCCTCCCCGCTCGTGCTGGCCCCCCCACTCGTGCTGGCCCCCCATGACCCGCTGCTTCACCGGCAAACGTACTAAGCCCATTGGCCAGGGGCCGCATTTCCCTCCCCACTTACTGTCCATCCGACTTTAGGGGAAGGAACTTTTGCATTGGATGACGGGACGAATTCATTCTTATTGTCATCCTACCCTTATTCTTACTGTCCGTTCGGCTTCAGTCGTCCGACTTCAGGGGCAGTTTCACGAAGACACCTCATTCTTTTTCAAGTATGGTTTTTCTTCATTATTATAAGTTTTATTTTTTCTTATTTTTTACTCTTTATTTCGTTTCTTCTTTTTTGTAATTTTTTTCCTTTTAAAATTATTTTACTATATTTCCCTTTCCTTGTTTCATTTGTTTTCATTCCTTTTTCATAGTTTTTGTGTTTGTTTCATTTTTTAATTTTTTCTATTCTTATTTTGTCTATCTTCATTTTTTTTCTATTTTTATGCATATATTTATTTCTTTAGTTTCTATTTTCTTTTTCAAAAAAATTCTAGTTTTTCTATTATGTTTTATAATAATAAATATTTTTGTTTGATTAAATGGAGGTTTGAAGTTTGGAAAAAGAAGACAAACCTCTTTTTTTTTTTTCAAGTATGGTTTTTTTTCTCTTTCTTTTGCTCTCTGTTTTTGTTTCTTATTTTTTGTCATCTATTTTTTAATTTTCTTTTAAGATTATTTTACTGTATTTCCCTTTTTGTTCCGTGTTTAAGTGTTTAAAAAAAGTTTCTAATTATTAAAGTGTTTTTCTGTTTAAAGAAAGTTGCAGTGTTAGACTCTCAGTAGAGGGATGGTGTGCAACCGGCAACCTCGAAGCTTCCAGGGTGTCGATTTGCATGGACGACCGGACAGATGGATAGAGGGACGACGAGACGGACGGATGGACGCACAGATTTAAGGGAAGCTTCATTATTCAACTTCAGGAATATGCCCTCACTCTTCCTTTACTATAATTTTAGTCAGTAGGCATGGGACTAGGGAACTATCACAAGAACTTGACAGCGTGGGCCGTGCGAGCATGTGACTATTGCCTCCTCAATTGGGGCTTTGGAATTAGAACCAGGCAAAAGTCAGAAACATATGAAAAAAATGATTGAGCTCACCAAGCAAATGCAGACAGAATATATGCTGATCCACAACAAGACATAGAACACTTGTGGCCTGCACATTGACGATTCATGGGATTTTGATGAATAATACTCAAAGCCTGAGCTAGACTACTTCTCTCATGAATTAAGCAAAATGCAATTCTTTGTTCAATATATATATCCTTTGGCATCCTTCACTGATCCGTCGGAACACGCATACAGATCACAGGGTAGTAACAACTAAAGAAATTAGAGCCAAACTGAGGATTGTGGCCATTGAAGTCTGTTGGGTCGCGGACATGTCCGAGAGTGTATACGACGCAATTAATATTTCGGACTGCATAGTCGCACCAAGCACCGGGAATGGACCATGAAACGAACTTCATCCGGTTTGCTTGTCGCATTGTTTCTTTTTTGGTTGCTTCAACCGGCCTCTTCCCGAGATGAATATGCGTCAACATTCTATTCCATAATCGTCGTAGAGCAACGGCCGTCCAGCCCGCGCATCTGTTCGTATATTTGCAGCAGCCACCTTCACGCCACAAGCAGCTGCAGCAGAGTTTCTGTAAACTGCCACAGCAGGCTGGAATCGTGCGTGTGGAATGCCGCACCGGTGTAATATGTCCTCCTCTGGCCCTGCAGTCCATACAACTCCTTGTAGAATCCGTCCTTGATCGCCTTCGCCGGGACCCTGAGCTCATACGGCGTGTGGCTGGAAAAGATTGCCACATACGGCACCGTCGTCGGCAGCGTACCCGCCGTAGCTAGCCGAGAGATGCTACCAATGATAGCGGCCTCGACTTGAGCGTCCGGGAGGGGGTGGTCGCTGCCGAAATAAACCGTGTGTAGTCCGGGAACCGCCGTCGGCTGAATCACGTAGGCGCCCGGGAGAATGGGTAGGTTGTACGGTGTATCGGTGCCGACGTTCGAAATCTGTAAGTTATCGGGGATGCCAGTGTGCCGTAGGAGGCTGATATAGTACCCAACATTGCGAAACTGGGCGAAGAGAGAGGTTTCATTGGAGGAGAGGTCCCAGCCGACGAGGTTGTAGAGCTTTGGTGGGATGGTCAGGAGGATCTTCTTCGCCTGGATGAGCTTGAGCCCGTCTGGAGTCTTGACTACCACCTTGGCGTATGCTCCAGCGGCGTCGCGGTCCATCGCCACAGTGTAACTCTTCAACAACACATCCTGCCCAAGCTCCGTCGTCGCCTTCTCGTACAATTCGCTATTATCATGCCTTGCTGTCGTCAAGAACCCAGTCTCGAGGTCCCTGATGAGATCGCTCCCAAACGCCTTGAACACGTATAGCGTCGAGAGATTGAGGAGATCGGCCACCTCCGCGTATCCAAAGATCAACTGGACGACCCCTTGGAGGGAGTATTTGGTGACGAAGTCCCCGAACGGCAGCAGCAGGTCCTCGGGCACAGGGTAGGTGAGGTTGAAACCCATCTCCACGTATGGGTACTTCGCGAGTTGTGCGACGTACCCTGCCAGAGCCGCCCTAGGGTCCGATGGCACGTAACCCGCTACTTCCTTTCCTGTGCTCAAGTCCACATATGTGGACGTCACGCCGGGGCTGGAGAAGTTCATCGTCACGAGCGGAATGCTGAAGCGCTTGAAGTAGTTCTTGACGATGTCGAGATTATGAAAGGCCTGCACCCCGAAGTCGACTGTGCGTCCGGTCTGGGGATCTGTATAAGTTTGTGTATGTCCTCCCATGCGGTCCTTGTGTTCCACCACAACCACGCTCTTGCCCAAGTCGCTTAGGCGGATGGCTGCATATGTGCCGCTCGAGCCGTCCCCCAACGATGCAGACGTCGCGGGTGATTACTTCGGTGAAATTGTACTCTTCCAGCTTGAAGTCGGAGTACTGGCTTGGCAACGCAGTGGCAACAGCCAGAAAGCTCGCCGCGGCGAGCATTAATAGATTTCGAACGACAATCCCCATGACTGTCCTTTCTAGCTGCAAGTGTCGTCTTGGATATGAATTCGAGAACCTGGACCAGGACCATTGCAGTGTGTGAGAACAATCGCATATGGAACTGAAGAAGAAGAAGACACGAGCTCAGGAAAGTCCACGACCGATTCGTCACGGCAGGCAGGGATGACGAAAAAAGGAGTACTGGCTTGGCAGCGCCGTGGCAACAGCCAGAAAGCTCCCAGCTGACGAAAGTCACGGACGGATGTTCTCCACGGCAGGCAGGAACTAAAGCGAGTAATTTTGCTCACGTAGGGGCCCATATACGTCTAAGGTCAGCAGCTATCTATTTGCTTTCTCTCTCTTTGTCGCTGAATCTTCTGAGAGAGACAAAATCATGTGAGGAGAGCCAATTGGGTGGCGCCAACATGCCTCCAACCAGTTCCCATCACATTCCTCTTCTTCCCATTTGGCCTCTTAGAGAGTTTCTGGGACATACACCTCGCCAGGTATTCTTTTCCTTTTCTCCTGTTTTCTAGCCTTGATGAAGGCACTGGAATTCTTTTTACAAAAGCCCCAATATGTGATTAACAGCACTTGCCACATAGGGGGAAGAGCAAGGGTAGATTGCCATTGAAAAACTGACACAGAAAATTCAAACAGTTTGCTTGTTGAAGAACATGGTGATGAGATTGAAGCTTAAATATCCAGTTGTTCTGGTTTTGTGCTCCCATGAGAATAACTCATCCAATGTGATAGCTGTTTCAAGCAAAAGATGACTACATTCCCCACTAAATATTCCAACTACATGACCATTCCTGTGTGGTACTTTGTGGTATTGGCAACATGGAGCTGTGCAACCGAAAGTTGATATTGAGTCTCAGTTTAAATGGATTTCATTCTTTATACAGTCCTGATTTGTCATAGATTTTTTGTAGCAGACTAGAGAGCTTGGCATGCTAAGAAGGCATATGGATCCTTTGCTGGACCCTGCAGGAGATCTCCTGGTTCGGTTGAGGAATTTCTGTGGCGGGTAGCTGCAGGAGCTTTGTTGGGATGCTTGATAGCTTACAGGCTGCACCTCATCTCCCTTACTCTCTCACCTCTGTCCTAGCCCCAGGAGCAATGTGGTAACCTGAAGGCAACAGCAATCAGTTTTATTATATGTTGTGCCAATAATTAAACATTTCAAGGTGCTTTTCTCTTCCAATGTCATGGCCCAACATTGAAAAGTTCCACTTATTATAAGAGAGTTTGGTTTGACCCTACTTTAGTGAACCTTGTTGATTATGTTCTCATCAAGGTTTAATTAACTGTAAATTTGCTATAGTTTGAAGCCCAGACATGGGCAGCGTCTCCTATCTACAACTCTGCTTACATCCCTTTTAGTTTTCATGTTCCTCCATAGATAATAACCATCTGGTCATAGGCATCAGGGTCAGCAATTTCCCATGTCAACCTGGAACAAGAACAGATGCTACTCAGCAATATGTTTCTGGGAAGGATTTTGCCTTCAATTCCATTCTCTGGCTGATTATCTCCCTCTCTTATCTCTATCCTGATGCAGAGACCACATTAGTTTGCAGGTTAGTTGGATATGTTCTTAGCTCTTCAGTTTAGAGAGATTGATGTGTTTAACCCTGCAAAACTGAGCCTTTAGGGTTTTACATACTGGCAAGCCAGCTTCTGATAGATGCTCAAATTTCCAGTTGGAAGATTGATTCCCATCTGCTCAATCCACTACTAAGGATGCCTATAGACCATGAGCGGATATTCACAGAACAGCAGTTTGTAAGAAAACTTCTCAAGTGGTTTCTGAGGCCACATGCTATGCACTGTTGAGATCTTGGGATAGGAGGGGGGAAAAAGCTATAGCAGAAGATAGATGAGCTGCTGAAGAGAACTTTCCTCATGGATGCTTCAGCCACAGGAGGACCTATTTTCTGTATGGGAGGGTGAAACCTCCCACTGTGGCAGCCCTGAAGTATAAACATTGAGGTGAGGTCTGATATTCAAAGTTCTAAGGTTCAGGTTGGTTTGGGATTTGGGAGAAGGGGGGGGGGTGTCAGGGAGCTGCACTGACTCTGTTATTGTAAATTATTGCTGATCTTTCAAGCACCAGTTTTTTCTTTCAATATCTTGTACAAGATTCAGGACTTCATCATTGGTTTTTCTGAATGGATCCAGGGACGCTGCCTGTGCACTTGGTGCAAAGAGAGCAGTGTCTTTTTAGTGTAGATGTCATATGAAGGCATGTAATCAATAGGAAATCCTTCATTGTAACCTGACTTCTTCCTCCACTAACTATACTTCTTTCTTCAGTGTGAATGGCAACTGTCAAGGATGCAAATGGAAGCAGCTCCACCAGCTGCAGTATAATTGCCTGTAAACTATAATTTGGATGAAGTTTCAGGCTTTAAATAGTGTAAAATTGAGGGATGCATCCCTCAATCTATCTGAAAAATCTGTGTTCAGTTGCACAAAACTGAAACTCCTTTGCACAATAGGTCTCAATTAGGACTCAATAAGAGAATCTTGTGTTCCAAAGTAAGAGAAAACTCAACATGAACACAATATTACAGTTGACTGATTGAAATCACCCAATCTGCTCATTCTACAAATAAGGATATCCACAGTTGTGAGACCAGGACACTGCCATGAGCTTTTCTTCACATAACCAACAGGGATATTTTTTTGTTTTGATGCCTTTTTGTTAGTTGCTTCATTAGTTGCTTCTCTGAATTGATTTACATTTGGATATGCACTGGTGTACATATACTTGCATTATTCTGCAATGGATATGCGGTTTGTGTGGGATCATTGATTGATTGCCATATTTAGAGCTCACTGGCTGAAATGTTGTCGAGATTCCAAGTCTTGTTCTTCTGGTCTTAACAATAAATGTGTTAATTATCCCTTTGTCAAGACCTCATTCAGCTTACTTGCACTGAAAAGCAAGCATATGAAATTCAGTTTCTTTTTGAGAGATATGTCTGGCAGATGGGATCAAACAACTTGGCTGTAGCTCATGAAGGGGATCTGCTTGCAAAGTCACAGATTTATTGAAGAATCACAATTCACAATGGGCAGTTTGATGGGAATACCATGGCATTGAGAAAGTCTAAAATGTTAAAAGGTTTTCTTGAACATTATCATCGTCATCTGAATAGGTATCAAGAATCGAGATTTAAGTAAATGAGTCAGGAATGCATAACTATGATAATTAAGCATCTGACTCCACCCAATTCAAAATCACAGATTATGGAAGAATTGACAATGGGTAGCTTGACAGTAACAGCGTAGTGGCAACCCACCCCAAATATTTTCACCAGTTTGATCTATATGGATCCTCTTCACAAGGCCTTCCTTAATGAGTATTTGTTAGCACAAGTGTCCTGCATATGAAACTTTGAGAAGCTCCATGCTCCCTAGATTCTACAGCAAAGCGAATAGCACTTCTGTACACAAAGTTCTGAACCCTGATGTTGGCAGCAATTTGAGCATAGATCAGCTTTACACTTTTCAACACTTTTGGCTTATTTTTAGTCTCTTGACATTTTTGGCATACTCAGGTAGTAGATTATGCATCTTATCATGCTCCAACACTCTCTACAGAATTTCTTTTCTCTCCTCGAAATCAAGACCACGTTCATCACTTCAAATCTCATTGACTACTCTCTCAGCAACTACAAAACACTTTCACCATATCCAAGGTCTAGCAAGTACACCTAATTCAAAACCAGCAGAATTTGTACTTTTCAAGTGTAGGTGCCCTTGTTTTTGCATTGCAAGGTACTGTCAAGATTTCTACTTGCTTCTCCAGCCTACATGTGCCTCACAAACAGAACAAAATCTTTAGTTTCCCATTTCCTTTTGGGCTCATTTCATTCATCCTTCTACATTCTTCTACCATGCCAAATACCCTCTTAGATCATCTCCAACGTTGCTCAGTAAAAGGGTCAGAACAGTAATTTAGGTTTGGCAGCGGATTAAAACTAGAATGACACACCCCAACGGTGCTCACCAATGGCAAACAAAATGGCCAGGACCAGAAAAATACCTCAAGAACCCGGCCAAAAATCATATTTTGTCGGGCACAAAATTGCACTCCATCTCTTGTCGTTCTTGCCACGATGGCAACATTAAACCCCACCTCTTTGCAAGTGAAGCATGGGAAACAAAAAAACTTTTGTGCAAACGACTTGTTTTGAGCTTTCTCTTAATTTCTCAAGATCCAGTTTGTGCCAATGGCCAACAAAGTGTAGCATTTTGGCAACACATTGTTGATCATTCCAACAAACACAAGCATGTTGAAGGCACAAAACGACTTGCATGTAGTCTAGAAACAAAATGGGGTGCCATTAAAGATGACGTTGCAAAATTTGCTGAGTGCTACAATTTTGTACTTGCTTTGAACAAATTTGGGACTA
Organism: Sphagnum contortum; assembly: GCA_963920785.1. Lineage (NCBI taxonomy): Eukaryota > Viridiplantae > Streptophyta > Sphagnopsida > Sphagnales > Sphagnaceae > Sphagnum > Sphagnum contortum. The sequence continues at coordinate 5,330,490 of OY987281.1, forward strand.
CCTTGGAGGGTGTTCTTTCAAAAGCTTTGGAGCTTTACAAGCTCAAGCACCCAAAGAATGCTTCATTTTTGTTTTTGCACTATTGGCTTTTGTTGAAGGAGTTGCCTCAATGGTCAAATTCCATGGAGGCAACTAAGACGCACCCCCCCTACCTAAATGCAAAACCCCTAACCAAGATTTGACATCATGTGACATGGAAAAACTGCAAGATTTTGAAATAATGGAACTAGGTAACGAAAGTAGTGATCATAAACTTTTACATTGGCCACAAGGTTCAAGGGCAACAAAGGAGGATCAAAAGAATGAAAAGCTCAAAAAACGTGCTTTGCATGCTCAAACAAAAGTTACTACAAACATGGCAAGAGTCACAATGAAAAAGGTAAAGATTTTGGAAAAGTAAGCAACTCTCCAATTGTTCATGATGCTTAAAGAGCTAATCACAAAACCTAAAGCACATGAGTATTTGTTGTTGCAATGGCATGAGGAGCTTGAAAGCCTTCGGCACTGAATGGGCACATTGCATACTTCACGTGATGCAACTATTGTTGATACCAACAATATTGCAATTGCACCATCAGCACTACATCCCCATGTAGAATCAACCAAACCCCTTCATGCATCATAGTCAATAGAAAACAACCAAATAGTAAAGACTATGCATGCGTTTGATGTTTCATGTACCACACACCAAGCATTAGGACCATACACTGCTAGCAGAGTTGATGCAATTTGGAACCTAAATTGAAGTTTAGAATGCAATTTTGAAAATCCTGGACAATTTGGAACTAAAAGTTCAAAAATCAAATTTTATTTCAAACAAAGTTTAAGCCTTTGAAAGCCCACAAATGTTTACCAAATCACTTTGAAGTGACAAATGCCTATTTTGATTTCTTAACTTTTCTATGAATTCCATGTAGGAATTCAAAATCAATTCTCTATGCATTTGTATGGTTGTCAAATGCTCAAAACCCTCCATGTTGTTCAGCTTTCATCTTCAATCACCATATTTCTTTGAGCTCAACCTGAGCATCTGAACTTGTTTAGAATTCATAGCTCCATGTTTTTGGTTACATCAACTCATGGAGCATTGAAAGCAAATGTAAAATAATCTCAATGCCCGATTGTGAGATGGGTTACAAGATGATGGTGATGAACATATCATTTTTGCTATCTTGGTTGAACAACTAAGTGAAAATTTGAATGAAGCACACAAGAATTATGGTGGCAACAAACCAAGGCACATACCAAATGTGGAAAGAGGTAGAGAGGTTAGTCATGTTCGAATGTTTTGTGATTACTTTGCAATGTGACTTGTTTACAATGAAAAAAAAATTAGACGTTGTTTTCGAATGCATAGAAAACCGTTTTTCAAATTGGAAATAATAGTTATGCATGATTTTTATTTTGTTAAAAGAGAGATGTTACTAGACTTTTAGGTCTCTCAAGCATCTATAAATGCATTGTTGCAATCAAAATGTTACCAAACATTGTAACAACAGATTATATTCACAAGTATTGTAAATTGAATGAGTTTACTACACTTGAATGCTTGAAAAGATTTGTGAAAGTTATTCAAGCATGTTTTGAGTCCAATTATCTTAGACAACCAACACTATTAAATGTTAAGAAATAGATGAAGATCAATGAAGAAAGAGGATTTCTAAGCAGGTTTACTTCAATACATTATATGCATTGGTCTTGGAAAATTTGCCCGATGGCATGGCAAGGTCAATTTCAGGACAAAGACAAGACAAGAAACATTATCCTTGAAACTATTGTTAATCAATCTTTGTGGATATGGCACGCATTTTTTGGCTTGCTTGGGGGAAACAATGATGTTAATTTTTTTCACATGTCGCCTTTTGTAACAGAATTATTAAGAGATGAAGATGTTGGTTTCATGGTGAATGGTATGTTTTATCCATACTACTATTTGCTGGTAGATGGAATCTATCCCCTTGGAGTTTTGTGGAAACCATACATGAACCCCAAAACCAGAATCGTCAGCATTTCACCCAAATGCAAGAAAGAGCATGAAAAGATGTTGAAAGGGCATTTGATGTTTTCCAAGTTTGATGGGCAATAGTTCAAAATCCTTGCCGACTATGGGACATGTCCACAATCTTTGACATAATATGGCAAATGGACTTGTGATGCCCATGCAGGAAACCAAAGTTGTAATGTTGTCAAGTGAAACATTGAATATCTAGTGTTGTATAACTTTTGGTACTTAGGTAGCATGGTGGATAAAAAAATGTTAAGCCTCGTTTTGCACACATTATGGGGTCGAAAATGGGCCACATAAATTTTTACACCAAGAGTTTGGTGCATGGGTTTGCAAATTGCTCTTGTTAAACCATTTTTGGTTTTCTTGATGGAGATGTTCTTACCATGACACATTATATATTAAACTTACACTAATAAATTGGCAATAAAAAGAAAAAAAATGTTGTCGCATCGAATGCCATACTATGTGATTATTGTTTCTTGCCAATCAAATCTTGTTGTTTTCTTTTCTTCAACTTTTTTTTGTTTCTCTTGACTACATACCTCTTGATTCTTGCATTACCCATCTACACATCCAACATGGACGAATAGCAATCATAAGGTGTATTTTAACTATGACACACTAATACATTGAAAACATACACATTGTTTACCAAAAAACATAACACTTTTGACAACTATTAACCCTAAAGCAAGAAAGAACATTCACAAAATTGAAAATGTATGTTTATCAACTAAACCCTTTCCAAACTTCAATGATAGTGGCCAACAACAAGATTTATGTAATCTCCTATTGGTTGTAAAATAGACATTTCAATTCATTCAAAATGAAGTTGCCTACAATAACAAGGCTACAAACAACAAAGTTCCAAGTTGACCTACAACTCCAAGCACAATGCATGTCTACAATGATTTGCAAACTACAACTTTAGCAACAAAAATATAATACAAACAAATTTCATGCATCATAGAACTCAAGAAAAACACTACAATTTAAGGATGACAACACACAATTTTTGGGCAACATACACTACTCAAAAACTTTTTGAATGAAGAGAAATTCTTGTTTTCAAGACCTATGGAAATATGAATGACACTTTCAACAAAGGAACTTGAGCCAAAGATAGTATTGTACAATAAGTGAAACTTCAATTGAACAAAAGAAAAGCAATATAAAACAACAACAACAATTGCCAAAATCGTAGAAAAGCAACCAAAAAATAACAAGAAGATATAGGCAATACAAATGTATTAGAAGACAAAAACAAAGTGGACTTGTGAATTGCATTATATCCATGAGTGTAGCCTATGATAATTATTTATGATTTTCAACATGTCAACTTCATATATGTATATTTTTTCAAATCTCTATTTTGAGGATTATTTAATGATGAAACTAACCTTAGGGTAAGGTAATTGGAACTTACAATCATTAATCTTTCAAAGGAACCCCATGTGATCAAAAAAATGAAGGAAAGTTTCATGTATTCAAAGCATTTCAACTACCAAGGAAAGGATTACATTGTGCAACACATTATAGACTCTTACTTGTTTCCTTTGATAAAGTTGCCCACATTGAAAAAATTACAAATAAGAATTTGGAGGTTGACCTGGACCTTTGACAACAAAGTTATATTTATAACAATTTACACCTTGAACAACAAAAACATTTCCAAACAACTTTCATGCAACCATTGACTCAAAGGAAAATAATGCAAGCTTAACAAATAGCTCTACCACGAAAAGTTATGTCCTAAAATAATATATTACATTTAAAATTATATTATGAACTCATGGGATAAGAGTTTGTTGGCTTTATGAAGGATTTTGAAAATCATTTTTTACATTTGTATTTTTTTTTAAATAACCCTTTTCAAATCCGTTGTGCATACTTGAAAATTCCAACCATAGTTCCAACCTTTTTCCTTTAACCATACAAATGAATATAATGTTGTAAATAACAATATTTTGTCAAAGTACAATCCAAGTTTTTCCAAAAAAAATGTAAACAATTTTTCATAATGTGCACAAAGTAAAACTAGATACTTAGATGTTTGAAACAAACATTGGTAAGGAATGGATATCATTTAGATGAAAAGACTTGGAAAAGTTATCCACTTAGTTTTTGGTTTCATTTCACTTTTAAGTTTAAGAATTTGATTCTCTTGTAATTATCGTTTTCACATTTTGGCTTTAGGATTTTCCATGAAAGGTGTTTTGTTCTTGTGCTTGATGAGTGTATGTGTGCATTTAAAACCATCCAAACTTTTTTTCATTTTGTGGTTGATAATTATGATTTTTTGTTTGTGCATGGTCCATGAAAATTATTATAAATAAATAAATTTAAGCCACAAGGTGCCACCATTTTTGGTGTCATTAATTAGATGGAAAATGCAACATTCATATGTTACACTTTAAAGAAATGGAGAGTATAATGGTTTTTTCTTATACATATGAAATGTGTTTAGTAATTTTAATGCAATATAAATCGATTATGAAGATTTGGCTAGTATGTTTCTAGTACACCATATTTACATTCATTTTCAAGGAGATTTGCCCATATTTGGTCTAGTTGAAATCCAACTTTTATGGTGCTTTCACTGAACCCTAATTTGAACTTATCCATGAAATTTAATAATTCTTGTTTTTTTTTTTTCCATGGTTTTTGTCTTTTAGAATGTCAATATTAAAGTCTCTCATTATGATGATTGAACAATGTTTGGGAAAATGTTGAATTATAATTTGAATCTTGTTTAATAATGTAAGAACTGAATACAAATGAGTTCTATACACACATACAATATGTATTGTTTTTCGTGTATTAATATTAAAAGTTGAGGTTATATTTTTTAAACCATAATTTGTTATTATATTAAAAAAAATCTAAGTGCATGTGTATGTCATAGAACATCATTAACCCATGACCATCATGGATTGAAATATATGAATATTTCGATGAATTTATAAATTTGTGCACATTTATTGTTGCATGATGGATTTTTTTTCTATAAAACATAAAATATGAGACATTTGAAGGTTATGATCATGGTTGATATTTTCATAATGTTGGCATAAAGAAGTTATATTCAAAGCTTGTATAATTACATGAGAATTATATTAAAAAATTAATTGAAAAATTAATGGTATCCAAGTTGCAATATTTTTTCATTTATTCATTTTTATATGTATTTTTGGATCCACATAAAAACTTTCATGTTGGAGAGGATTTAAATTTATTTTTTGTTTTTTGTTCGAATGAGAGATAATGTTATAACCCATGTTTTTAAACATTAATAGGATCCAAAGCCAATTCATCTAATGATAATCCTTGAGAACAATAGATGGTTTTTATTGCTACAAGTTGAATTGAAAATTGAATCCTTGTTATGATAAATGATTGAGATTTATCAACTCTTATATCTTTGATGATAGGTTTAACTGGTGTCCATTTTGATTCAATGTTTTTGTTGTAACAATGATTTTATTTTTTTCTTGTCAACGTTTCAATTTTGAAATTTTGAAACATTATCCATATGATGGTTTTGTCACAATATGTTATTGATGTTTTAAAAATGCCATTAGTTCCATTCATAAGACCATCATATGTTGCATAATTACCAACACATAATTCAATCAACATATCTTTTTTTATTTGAATTATAAAATGCAAACATGTAGTTTTACTTGGATCGTTTAAGAATTTGTGAAAAGGTGGGCATGATTAATGACTAATGTTTGTTGCTTTGAAAATAAATGTGGGAATTAATTTAATAGCGAACACATGTTCATTATGTTTTTGCATAAGTTTATTTGTATAATATAAATATGAAACAGTAAAATTGTTGGGTGGTTGTCAATTATAAATTGAATGTCCTTTGTATTTTTTGTTGCAGTGTGAAATTTATTCAAGATTTGTATGAAAACCATATCAAATTGTCATATAATTGTATTTAATTCATAACATTGGACATATGTTTGCCAAAAATTTGGTGTTCATGCATTAACATTGTCTTTGATATTTTGAAAGATCCAATTATGTTTCATATGAAGTGTTTGATAAAAATTATTTATTATAATAATATCCACACCACCAAAAAAATTGTTTTAAACATGGTTTATGGACCTTTAACCTATTATCTGTAACATTCAACATTCTAGCACCAACAAGTGATATTTCATCTATCACAATAAGTTGTAATTGTTCATATCAACATGTAAGTCCATTTAATGAAATTGTTGATAAGTTTGGTAAATTGGATAAAGTTTGTTGGACAAGTATGTTCAATGTTAAACCATCAATAATGAAAGCAACATGACTTGTTGATGCCATAAGTAAAGCTTTGATTTTTGTTAAATCAAAACATATGTGTTTATTGTATAATCATAATAATCTTTTAATGTAAAAGTCTTACTAATTCCAACACCCTTTGTCAAAAATAAACAAATTGATATATCAAAATATAAATTTTTTATACATAATATCATCAAATATTAATCTTTTTTTATTTAAATGTCTAAGTAAATTACAATATTCAAATTATTCCATCATCATAGAATATGAAAATTTTGTGAAATTTTTATCTTTTAAAGTTTGTAATTTTTGTTTTGATACATTACATGATTGAATCACAAAGTCAAATCATAAATCATAAGATTCAATATTGATTGTGTTTATAATAGGAATTGTAGGACATGAATCATTTACTTCATTATTTATGTTGTCAATCCAAATGTTAATTGGATGCGATGATTTTGATTTTGAATATATTGAATCGTTCATTTCCTTTGTATTTCGATATAGCATTTAATAGTTTAAAATAGATTCAATTTTAAAATTTTCATCATGTTGTTGACAATATGCATCATGTCATGTTACATTGGTTCCAAGTTACAAATTTTTTGAAGTTCAAAATGATAAATATAATAAAATTATTTTCTCAACCAATTCTCAACCAATATCTTTTATTATTATTATTATTATTATTATTATTATTTACAAACCTAATAATTTTGGCTTTACAATGTTTTGGAATGTTATCTAATAGCAATTAAATTAACTCTGAGGACTTCATTGTTTACTATAGTACCTTGGCCTTCCACAGATGTTTGTCAAATAATTAACTGGCACAATTTGCCCATGGCTGCTAAAATGCGCAAGGCAATACTGTTCACCAGCAGACAATAGTGTAATTAATATGATCTGACTTCTTCTGATCAGTGTTGTGTTTCCGATTGGCTCATCATAATGATCGGTCCCGGTGGTTAGTACTACTAGTACTCCCCCGCGCTTGTTTGCTTGCTGTCCCAGTTTCAGTTTTATGGTCGGGGTTGTAAAGTAGAAAATAACTAAAACTTGGATGTGAGAAATAATGTTTTCGCAGGGTCACATACTGAGCACTGCTTGCCGGAGATGCTCTTATTAGGTGGTCTTAGTAGGGTAATGGGTGTTGGTGCGTGAACTTTCTGAATGAAGAATACATGAAAATGGGAGTCATATTTTTGGAACATGCAATGTAGTGTTGCAGAGTTGTGGCTCTTTGTTGTTGTTGTTGTACTTTTTCTTGTGTACTTTTGTTTTAGACTTAGTGGGTGGGAAGTACTTACTTATCACAATCCAAATCCGTAAAGCACTGCCTGGATTTTTCCTTTGTATTTTCAGCTCCCTTACCTGCTTGAAGAAACCTGTTTTCAGCAAGCGTGAGCTTCTGCGGTGGAAGGTACCAGCCAGGCTGTAGAGGGATCTTCTGACCACTGGAAGGTACCAGCCAGCCTGTCACTATTTCTAAAAAGTGAAAAAATCCCAGCTCTTGCTTTACGTAGGAAAAGGACCTGAGTACAGGCCCTTCTCCTATACAAACTTCCCTTCGTCTTCACATCGCTGCTGCCCTTCTAGAGAGGTAGGTAGGCGACATGACCTTGAAGGGGAGGAGGAACATGGATGAGCCAGAAAGAAAGAGAGACCAACTGCCATCATCACTCTCCTGGTCTCTCTTTCTTGTCTGTCATCGCTTCAACTGCAAACAACCTTGCTGTTGTTTTATGATCAAAGCAGACAGGCTGAGAGCATTGGGTGGAAGTTACAGGAGATTTACAACTGTGACCAGTGTGACCAGCGAAATCAAGACATCATCATCCATGCTTATTGTTGACATCAGGAGCAGTTCAGATCAGCTTCTGATATATTCATTCATAATGAGCAGAGGAGAGAGAGAGAGAGAGAGAGAGAGAGATGTCATTAAGGTTTAGGGTAAAGATCAGGGAATCATGGACAGTGATGATGATGATCACAAGAGAATTGATGGCTTCAGAGATAGCTACAGGAGAATCAAAAGACGTAGACAAGTGAAGAGAATGGCAGCAGGAGATATATTATTAGGGTTTACTATCCCTCCTGCCTGGCTGACGGATAGTAAGGAAAAGGAAGCTGGCAGTGAAGAAGGATGCAGGTCAAGCATGAGGAAAGAAAGTGTCATCTTTTTCTGACCTTAAAATTCACTAAGATTTCAAACTGGGGTTCCCTCCACCTTCTTCAGAAGATGCCCATCCATGTCTGTGGAACTTGCAAAAGGTTTTGCAGCTTTGAGAGCAGCCAAGCTGAGTGAGTGCACTGACTACTGCACCATTGTGAAGAACATATATATATATACATTGATTTGCAGCTGTTTGCCACCCCTGCCCTTGGGATTTTGGTCTACACCAAGTCCTCAATGTGATGAGATGAAGGGCATGGCTTCTTTCTTGTATCTCACTGACATTCTTGATCCAACCGGTTTTTTGCATCCTTGACCACTTGAGCCATCTGCTTGTTCCACTCCTCAACCATAGAGACAGCTTTGGGGAATCTTCCTTTTTCACCTGAGTGTTATCTGTATATCTCTCAATTTCCCTAAGCATCATCAAGCTGTAAGTATAAGACTGATGAATACTGACGAGATTCATAAACATGGCATGTTGGAATTAGACTGTTGTGCTTTTGGCAATTTGATGGGTCATCTGACTGACCTGCACACAGTTGCATTTTGCAGTTAACAAGAATATGGGAATAGCTGGATTATTTTCCACAGACAATACAAAGAAGCTTCTTGCTAGCTGCAGCAGTTGAGCAGCGTAACCTTACAATTCAAGTTTCTGGGTGCTGATACACATTTCAGTTCTTATTTGTAAATTGCCATATGTAGAAGTTTTTGCAGTCCCTTAGCAAAGAATACATGAATATGTGGCAGATTAGTTTAGGTGGGCTAAATAGATGTTGGTGCTGGGTGTGACTTGAGCTGCAGGAAGCAGTTGTGGCCGTGGCTGGAACCAATTGATGGGACACTGCATTTCTCAGACCCTGATTGGCAAGACAAGATTCATAAGCTCATGATACTCTGCTCCACACTCCCTCAAGTCCACCTTCTCTGCATAACAGGGTCCATCTTAATCAGGGTACCAGGCTGTAATCAATCCATGTTTGCGTCTCTGTTACAATGTACTCTTGTTTGTTACCTCTGATTTTGAAGTGCTCTATATGTTATATAGTCCATCAGTTAGTAGTAAGAGACAGAAAGCAATTCTTGGGTTTGAGCAACTGCGCTAATGATAATACATTAGAACTTGCAGTCACCAATGCAAAGGATAAAGCAATCAAGCAGGTGCAGAACTTCACTGCAAGGCAATACCTTGGATATAGCTGATTTAGTTTCCACCATTTGAGTGCTGACATCTCCACAGAGTTTGAGTGTCTTATGTGCCCCTTGCAGGGTGTGAAGGGTAACATCAAAGATGCAGAAGTTCAACCACCAATTGTGGGAGCAGCTATATTTGCAAAAGAGAAACAGCAAGAGCTTCAAGAAGACTTAGAAAGGCAGTTCTCTCAAGGGCTGTGGAAATGAATGGTCACACAGTTGGCTTAGCATTGTAGCACGAATCACAAATGGTTTCACTATGGAATGGTAGATCAAGTCTGTGAAAGAGCAGCTCTTATCTTGTGGTATTCACCTGCACATTGAACTTCTAGAACTTAGTTTATGATTCCTAGGGAAAGAAAGGGACAAGACTGGATTGGACTGTAACTGAATGCACGAACACAGAAACTTTGACAAAGTCTGTGCTTTTGTTTGAATTTATTTCTGTGTGGAGGTATGAGTGTAATATGATCGACAAGGGGTCAGGTAGGAGATGAGCAGGCATGTGAATGGAATGGCTGTGTTGTCCTACAATGATCAAGTGCTTAGATAATTGTGAGGTTTTGTCACCTGTCAATCTTCACCTGAGCACCAAAATTCCCACATTCTATTTGGTTTTTGTAAGTCTTTCTTACCGGTTCAGCTTCTGTTCACTGGTTCCACTGAATGCTTGTAATTAGGTCATTTTTGTAGGGTGGCATTGTGGGTATATTTTGACGCCCAGCAGTATCCCTAAGTTGGGCCCTTCTGTATTTCTTGGAGTTGTATCATTTGCAATTTAAGAAGCACATTGACCTCATGGACTTTGCCTTCCAAGACTTCAAAACTGATATGTGCTTTTTTTTCCTAAGATAGGGTGCCCTGTAGCAATTGTCTGTGGAGGGTTGCAATTCAGCATTGAATACTGTAATTGCATTCTTCTCTTCTTGTTGATCTCTGTCTTCCAGCTTTTGCACTCTCTTTCTCAAATTTTGACTGTGTCTGTTTTTCTTCTTATTGTGTGTTTGTTTTCTGCCCGCTTCTTCTTTTCTCTATGTTTTCTCCTTCGGTATTGTTATGTTATCATTGTTATGTTGTTAGTTGCCAGCCAATATCATGGCTGAATCTTCCTGTTGCTTCTGGACTTAGAAACTCAGCCTGCAGGTTAGTGGTTACATTGGCCTATACCCACCATACGGAGATGATGAAGGCAGTGGTTAAGTTGTGATAGATAAGTTGCTATCAGACATGATGAAGGCAGTGGTTAAGTTGTGATAGATAAGTTGCTATCAGACGATAGTGTTCAGGTGTTGATGGTCCTTGAAGAAGTGAGAAACTGTCATTGTGTGTTTTTTTGTTTTTTCGTTCTAGTTTTGTCACTTTTGTTTGGTTCTTTCTTCCCAGTCCTGTAAGTCCTGATCTGGAAGTGTTTCCTTGTATTAAAAGGAGAAGTTGGCTCCTTGTGTGCAGGCTTTATTAATCGTGAGCATGGACATTTCTCAATTCTCATGAGACTTATCTCTCTTTCTCAAGTCTCTTTTTCACTTTTGCAATCAGAATATGTGTGAATTGTTTAGTGGTGGTTTGGAAAACTGAGTAGTTAATGGGTCTAGTTTTGTCGGCTTTGAAGTTGTGAGATTAGACACAAATCAGTCATCTGAATTACTCAACTTTTTGTTTCTTTCCTGTGTTTGGTCAGGCAAAGATCCCCAGCTCTATGGTGATTTATGTTCTCAAAGATGTGAAGGACAAAATCTGAGGTGAAATCTGAAGTATGCTGATCAGAGATATGGTCTCTCCTGGACTCATACCCCTTCCTGCCCAGGGCACCCACCTTATTACTTGCAAAAGTCTGCCATAAGTTTTCTAGGGGAGGGCAGATTCCAAAATGGAAAGTCATTGAAGCAAAATTTTGTTTCTGTGTTTCTGGGCAGAGGGTTCTTCCACTTTTTGGAAAGATCTTCCATTGGGGTCTTCCATTTGTTGAGGATCATTGGGTCTGTTTAAATTGAAAGAATTTTTTCTGGCAGGATCTTTATGTTGGGTCAGGCTCTCAGACAAGGAAGGGCATTTTAACCATGCTCGGCTGAGAGTCCCTTCTTCAGGTAATGCCCTTGTCCTAGGGCCTTACCTTACACAGGCAATATATGGTGGGGTTTCCACACTTCAGATGCAGGCAGCTGTTACTAGTGTACAGTCCGCACCAGGAGCTGCTATTCTGGTTCAGTTCTGTAAGTACAACAATGCACACCATGAGAATTTTTCTTGGAACATGAAACCTGACATATAATTAATCAGAAGATCTGCAACCCTAGACCAAGCTCAACTACCGCAGATTCAGTGGATACGTCTAAAAGCAACTCATTAGCAGGCTCGGGTGAATGATAGTGTCGACACTGGTGAAGGTGTTTTGCTAGGAACCCAGTCTCTTGACCAAGATATGCAAAAGACAAAGGAGACCAAGTTAAGCTTGGCAAAAAAGAAAAAACACTATATTTATTGTCTGTTGGGATTATGAAATTGTGAGAAGCTGAACCTTCAGTTACTGAACCAGAACTGAACTGGAGCTGACCAACACTAGTGCAGACAGGTAGCTTTCTCGCCAAATATCATCATCTGGGAGTACAAGTGCGGGACCATGAACCAGCCAACAATGGTCCAGATAAGTACCGTTCTCTCCACATATAGGAGAGGCTCTGATACGTATTCATCCAAATTGGCAAAGGAAGTTTCATGTGCATACCAATGCATCTGGACAAAAGCTTTTTTCCCGTAGTCGTAGCACAGTTGAGGCTTATGCTAACCTGAAATTTAAGAGGTAAATATGACGACCAATGGGTTGTATATGCCTCAGATCTCCCCACTAAGCTGTATTTCTAAGTGGATGTATTGGAAACAATATTGGAAACAACAATGGTTGGGTCCTTGCCCATTGTTCCTTTTTCTCTCCCTTTCTTTGGGTGCTTTCTTTTTGTAAAGTTTAGCAAGATTTTCATCACAATGGTGGCTTCAGCCTCCTGTCAAAGTTTCTTCCCGGCAGCATTAAACAATGTGTACAAACAAAACAAAAGGTACCCATCATCATAAAAAAATTTGGGTGACAAGTGACAACCCATGGCCAAACAACCAAAAACAGAGGAGAAGAGGGTTGTGAGAGAGACCTAATTGATCATCATTAGATCATGAAAGCAGAAGCAAATAGGAAACACTGCTTTTCTTTTCCATCAATGCTTTCCCCAACAGCCCTCCCACCTCCCCCAACCCACAGTGCAAAAAGAGTGATGATCATCATCAGGCCTTGAATGAACCTTCCAAACACATGTTGTCAGCCATAGCAACTGCCCAGGACACTCTTATCATTAAAACTGTGGGGACACTTCTTTCGTTCTATTTTTCTTTTTTTTACTATGTGCATGCTTGTACACCTTACACCTGGATGCCTACAACAAACAACAACAACAACAAAAATTATTTACGAGTGCCAATAAGTCCCTGGGGTCAATGGAGATGATGAGTACAAATGATGGAGATGAGAAAAAGTGAGGTGAGGGGAAAGGGGAAAAAGAAAGAAAAGAAGAAGATTTTGTGAAACAGTTCATTTGATTTGTAAAGTAAAAACTGTATGTGCAAAAGGTGAACAAAATATCTAGATCCAGACAAAAGGGAGCTGTGCTCCAACAGATGAGAGTACCCGAGTATGCTAACTGACAAATAGCTGGAGCAGGCAGCTTTTATTGCATGTATGCTGCTGTAAGGTCGCCCAGAAGAGATTGTCAGATTCTCACTATCTGTTCCACCTTGTAAGGTCAGTCTATTTGTGAGGTGAGGGGGGCTTTTCTTTTAGTAAATAGGAGGACCCACCGAGCCATTGTTGAGCTGATGAGCATGTTGTCTCTCACCTATTGTCACTGAGTGCCCAACCAACTGATCCAATATGTATGATGGAGTTTTTTTTTTGAAACAAAATTCAGGTTCATATCTCCCATATCTTGCAGCAGCTTTGACAGTGAGATTTTGCAGTCCCATGCCCTTGCAAAAACAATATTATAAGCAAAACCCATTGATCTGTGGCTGCCGCAAGATCCAGATGAGAATTTGTGACATAAACCCAACCAACCAAGTTCAAAGTTCAAAACCCACCCAAGCTCAGAGATTTAGTTTGTTGACAATGGAACAATTAAGGTTTTCCAGTTTCAACCATCAACTTTCTCAAACTTTTGTGAGAGCAAATTTTTCTTAGGATATCAGATTTTTTCTAACTTTTGTGTAGTTATTTCCTTTGGTAAGTATGTATGTACCACCTTGAAGTTTTGCTACTAGACTCCAAATCCAGTAGTTGTCAATCAAACATGCTGACATATTAACAATGTAGACACTAAACACAAGGAAGGAGCAACCAAATCAAGGCCATAGCCAAAAGTGATCAGACTACGGAACCACCGACCAGGGTGATTGCCAATGGCCATTATCACAAATGTCAGTGACATGCTTCTACCAAAAAAAAAGATTTCACTCTTATTCTTGTCTGCTCAACTTACACTACAAAGATTGAGTAAGCTTTTCTGCATCCCTTACTCAGCATTGATAAGTAGGCAGTTGTTGCATATGTGGTCATCAATGTACAATTCATTACATTGTAGAATTAGTATGGTATTTGATTTTTTAGCACCCATAAAAGAACTATTTCCAACACTTGGGTACTGAAGAAACAGGCATCCTAAAGTACATTATAATATCTCGTATTTTATCCCATGCTCAAGGAATGGACCATTCGGAGCTACATCAAATAACTCGACCCATGTAGCTATCACAAAAGTAAGATTTATGTAGTCCACAATATATTTGCTGCAGTTCTCTTGTTTGTTTCTCTTGATTGATGTTACAGGAATCCATATCCTTCTTTTATGTTGTGGAGGTGTAACCCAATTTTACATAAGAGAAATGATTGCTCATTTTCTGACACTTTTTATCTGGCTTATATGTTTTGTGAATTTTTTTAGCTAACCTTTACTCAATATGTACCCTTCACTGGCTGATTCTATTAGAATCACTTTTACCTACCCTACACTAATATAGAGTTTGGACACAGGGTTTGATTGTTCTGCTCCATACTGAACAACTCAGTTGTGGTGGGCTCATCTTCTACAACTCGTCATAATGGGTTTCCAATGGATAAGTGGGTGGTGGGTCACAGAGTCCTTCACAAAACCAAAACCAAGCCTTTATACTTATTGCCTCCTGATCTTGCAAATCTCCAATGACATGTAGCTATCACCAACTAATTGCTGCTGCAGTAAAAGGACCATTTGAACAAATATTGTATAGTGTTGTGGACAGGTACTTGGGAACAAATTGTTACAAGCCTACTTCTGTTCCAGCTAGAAGAGTTGTGTTTTCAGTGCAGGTGCAATATTATGACATTCTCACATCAAGCTAAAACATATCTTCATTGTGGGAATAACATTACCCATTTTGCAACTCATTACCAACATAATTGCCAAAGGAATCAATGGGTTGTTGCTCCTGCCACCCCTAGAGTTTACCTACCCATTGTGCTCTCTTGGAGAGCGGTGTGCTGAAGAAGAGAAGGAAATACTAAAAGGTGAGGAAGAATGTATCCTTCAAATCAAAAGTTGTCCAACTCAATCCCAATGGGTTAGTTTCACTCTGGTTCATCATGTATGATACACTGCATGCGGGTGTCTCAATGCACCCTGTGCCACCTACAAGTACAATAAAATAGAGTACAAGACCGAGTGGGTGGGCCAAAAAGTTTTGGTCATTTTTCTCCCAGGCACTTCTACTCCTACCTTGGTCAACAAAAGAAAGGCCCTAGACCACCCCCACTCCCTCTCCTTGGTCATGCTGCTCACTGGTAGAATCTTGCTCAGAAAACCAATATTTTTTGAGGGCATGTAGAAGAAAACCTTCAGTGTATTAAGTCTAAGAATGTAAGTGTCAAAAAGAGAGACTATACTTACAGGAGGAGAAATCACAGTTTATGGAGAATCTTCTTCTTAAGTAGGGTTTGCTGACTGTGAAAGCTCTTTCCTCAACTTGCGGTTAAAGGGTTGACAGGCATCCACACTGAGGTCTACTGCTGCTGCAAGTGCCATAAAAACAGCTGCGTCTTCCACGCATGCAACATGGCGCATGGCTAGCTGCACCAATGGCTTACTGCTTTTGCAGTCTCCTCGAATGGCACAACTCATCACAAATCCCCCAACAACTGGAAGCCCCATGTTGAACGAGAACTCACCATTGCTGCTCACAGGACTATCCTTCCTTGGACTGTCGACTGGAGAAATGGCAGGGGAGACTTCTGGCCTGAAGCGACCTGTGTCAATTAGAAACTCCCCTCCCTTCTGTGCAGACAAAACAGTCTCAGACATCAAAATGCCAGAAGCAACACCTGCCACACCACCACCTTCTGCTATCAACTGGAACCGACAGCCCACACTTTTACCACCACGCTCTCTCCAAGCCTCCAAGCGACCCCATGGTCTCCAGCTATCCATGCCAGTGGGCTCAGGCCGCAAGATCAACCAGGCACCAGGGTTGGACCTACTAACATAGTCTGAACCCGCCGATGGCACAAAAGGGGTGACCATTGATGCCGCAGCAACAGGAGAACCCGAAAGGTCATGTATCATGACAAGCCAACCCTTCCTCTCCTTCCTTCCTTTATCCTTCTCTCCAATTGAAGAACCTGCCCATCCACTCCCGGAGGAAGAATCACTTTGCCCTACCCTGCAGCATTGTCCCAGACAAAGAAACCCACAAAACACAAAATCAGGAAAAAAGAAAAAACACACCATTCAGGATGATCTTTGAAACCTAACTTGAAGGGTTTCACAAGTCTCACACACATACAAGCACAGCCATTAAAGATCCCCAGCAGAGAGACAGGAATTGCAGCATCCACCCATTGCAGCATGTGCAGAAAGAAAGAAACACATACATGATCCAAGGGGAAGAAGAAGAAGATAGATAGATAGATGGGTTACTAACCGCGACCTCGAACATCTGTCTCGGCTGAACTTGCAGCTGAAGATGGGTTGTTTGGTGTTGCCACGCACTTGTACAATCTGAGGACCCAATGCAGTTTCGCCATCAAACTGAAAGAGATATCTAGGGTCAGCTTCCACTTTCACACTCACATGAAGCTCAGCTCCAGGCTTGCCTCCTTTGGCCTTCTCTTTGCCGATGCATATCCAGCCATTGTGCAACAGCAGCGGTTTGCCTTCCACCCATTCTGAGCCAACGGGGAGACGAAAAGTCCCCAGTTTCTGGCGTCCTGTGAACACCACCACCTCCAGACAAGGCAAGCTCCTTCTGGTCCTGGGTGTACAAGACGGCAGTAGCAGCTTCTCTAGTGCCGGCTCGTCCAAGTAGAAGCTGGCTGCCGCTGCCGCCGTGTTGTTGATCGTATCCGGGTCAACTGTCTCCGTGGGTGCGAACAAGGAAATGGGTACCTTCTGCACTGCGAAATTCGGCAGCCGTATCTCGCAGAAACAAGGCGTCGACGCCGCATGTACTCCTCCCCTCGACGCTTTGCTCGCCACTGGTATTCTTAACCCCAGTCCCCCCACCGCAAGCCTCACGAATGCACGCGGCTCCATCACTGCATACTCTCAGTTCTCTCCTCTCTCGCGCTCTCTCTCTCACCACGAGCCTTTGTTCACAAGACCCACATCCCAGTATCTTCTCTCTCTCTCTCTCTCTCCCTTTTTCTCTCACACTACCTGCAGTCTTAAACGCACTTCTGCAACAAACCCACTGCCACAAAATGTGCACAGCACCGCACGAACACGTTTCTGCTTCTGCTTTCTGCTTTAAAATATTCACTCATCAACAAAGAAACGCACGCCCCCTGAAACACAATCTCTCTCTCTCTCTCTCTCTCTCTCTCAACGTCGGAACTCCTCGAGAAGTACAAAACACCCACTTCTACTACTACTACTACTACTACTGGAGCACCACCCACCCACCCACAAAAACCACGCACGCCTCTCTCTCTCTCTCTCTCTCTCTCTCTCTCTCTCTCTCTCTCTCTCTCCGTGCTGCTCTTGCCTTGCTTCTCACCTAACGCTTATGATGCACTGCTTCTTGCTGCTCCTGCTGCTGCTGCTGTACTGGTATACCAACATTTCTAGGTCTGCAAGCTTGTTCTTATACATCGCGGCTAAAGATATGAAACACCGAAACAAAACACCATTTTTGTGTGCGTGTGTGTTTTGGGTGCTTCTGAAAATGCAAAAGAAATGCACTCAAAACGTGAAAAGTGCGAAGGATGTGGAGAAACAATAATACCCAAGTTCGTTTAAGTGTCGTGCCTTCTCCCTCTTCCCCACACATTCACAAAAAAAACCAAAAACCAAAAACCAAACCAAACCAAAACAAAACAAAACAGAACTCCTTCTTGTCAACCCCAACCCCTGGCTGTTTCCAGACCGAAAGAGAGACAGCGACAGAGACCGAGTGAGTTCCCTTCGCCTCCCTTTCCTTTTTGCTACAAGCAAAAAGAAAAATGCGGAGTGCTGATTCTCAAAACGTAAAATGAGGGCAGACCAATTTGAAGATACAAGCAAAGCAAACCCAAGAGCAAACCTTCTCTTCTGTTCTGTTCTCTTCCCTTCTCTTCAGTTCTCTTCCCTTGTGCAAAACAAAACCGACGACGAGAATTCGCGCAATACAAGGGACTTTCTGCAACCCCAAAGCAGTAGACTGGAAAGAAACAGAAAAAAGAAGAAGAAGATAAGGGAAAGAAGAACAGAGTAAGTTACCAGTAGGCCCCCTCCCCCAAAAATAAAACATTGTCAGACAATTCAGACCTGCAAGTAGGTAGGTAGGTAGATATGTAGGTAGGTAGGTAGGAATATAGGTAGGTAGGTAAATAGGTAAGTAGTTAGAGACATAGGTAAGTGGGTCTTTTTTCTTTCTTTTTTTTTAATTATTTTTATTTGTGAATTAAGTATGATTTATTTATTTATTTATTTTTAATTTCTTTGGAGTATGTACTTTCATGAAATTTTGGAGAGGAATGTTTTTTCATTGATTAGGGCTACTGCTTAGGGTAGAAGGCGGGTATATATCATATACCTGGTATTTATTACCCCCCCTCCCCCTAACCTCTGTGGGTTGGTATTTGGTATTGGGTGTGAGGTTGGTATTGGTTCAAATTTCATACCCGGAGGGTATATGTTCTTTTAATACCAGTGCTGCTCTTATGAGCAAATGGTATACATATATACTCTCAGCTTGTTGTCCATATGCTAAGTAGTTCCAACAATTGGATTTGGGCAAGTGTTGTGTGGGTATTTTTTAATTTTTTTGTTAATTACTATTTGTTCGGCCTTTTTTTTTTAAATAATAAAAGTGAAGAATTCACCCACCCATTTAGGGTTTTTTTTAAGGAAAAATCAAAATAAAAGATTCATAGGCTTTGGTGTTCTTTTAAAAGCTCAAGGAAGTGGCAATTCTCATGAAAGAATTGATTATCATTATTACTATTATTATTATTATTATTTTGAGACAGGTAGTAGTGGTTGTAAATGTGGACTGCATAGTATTCATGGCAAGTTCAACATTTCAATATTGAATAATGGTTTTATTTTGAAGTTTCTACCCCAAAAAAATTCCCCCAAAAAAAAAAAAATCAAAATCAAAATCAAAAAGATTTTGAATTTTCCTTCACAAAAAAGTTTGTTCTTTGATGGAAAAAAAAAAAAAAAAAAAAAAAAAAAAAAAAAAATTGGAAAATTTCAGAAGTTCTGAAGATAACATAATATTTTGTGTTGAAGTTGTTGAAGTTGCCAAGTTTACTGCACCAAGTATCTCATTTTCCTTATAGTTCAACTACCAACACAAACTACTATTATCAATTTTCATTTGTCAACTTTCACTAGCCTACCCCAAAAGGAAAAATCAAATTCAAAAATTTGAAAGGAAGGTGTAAATGCTCCTCTAACAACCCACCTTTGTAGTTGGGGCACATTCCAAGGAGGAGTGCCCATTAGGGTTTGGGGGGGGGGGAAGGTGTGAGCTCCATGAAAGAAAGAAAGAAAGAAAATAGACATCACTTATACCTTCAAAAACATTTCATTGTGAACCCAACTTAGGTAACGACAATGGTATATAGGCTTTACAAATTATCAATACAAGTCAAGATAAATGTACATGATGAGATGATCCATTTACCTTGTTTATACCTTGCTTATGAGTGATGTTTGGCACAAAATAATTTGCAAAAGGTTTAGTTGAAAAAAGGGAAGTTTTGATTGATATTTGTCAAAATTATTGAAATTTTGTTTATTGTCCCAACCATTGGGTTATTTCTACAAGTACACAACAAAATTTGTAATTTGCATAGTTGTTCATCATATGTTGAGATTATGGGAAATTATATTTGAAATAGCCTGACCTCATTTTCTAAAATAAATAAATATTTGACAAAGAAGTGTTGAACATCAGGTGTAGGTGCAATATGTAAAGGTAAATATTTCATCATTTGCCTTATGTTCACCAAGTAAGCCAAAATCGATAAACAAAAAATAAATAAAAATATTTCAAACATCCTATCAAGAACTAAAATAAAACCAATCAACATTTTAAGAATACATTTGAAGCATTCTTATAATGGTGAATGCTAGGAAAACATGAAAATATTTAATGATCATATGGTAAGAATCTTTGTTAAGGTAATTTTGTAATAAAGAATAATAAAATGTCAAAAGAAAATATATTCAATTCAAACAAATTCATTATAATCACATGCGTTGCAAAATATGAAAATGCACATATATTATGTAATAGTTTTTCACATATATGATATATTATATATCTACACATTGCAAGCTTCTTACCTTTCTCTTGATCACAATGAACCCCATATATATATATATTAGTTTAGTAAAGTTTTTTAAAAGGTAAGTTTGAAATATTTATCAATTACATAAGGTTGTTAAAAAGGTAGTTAATTTTTTTTACCAATCGTTGCCTCCATTTGATTTGGTGTTCAATTTGCATTGAAGTTATTGTCATTGCTAAATATTGTATTGTGATTTTAGAAATTTAAAAAATAATATAATTTTCAATGTTGTTTTCTACATTTATTTAATTTTTTTAGGATTGTGATTTCACAAATCAATAAAGTTGTTGCAAAGTTTAGGATATGAGTTTGTTGTTCAATTTTTGTTTGAGTTGTCTGATTTCTTGCTCAAGTTTCAAATGTGCAATAATTAGTCTTTCAAGTCTAAGTTGAAAGAATTCATATTGCCATGTCAATCGCATGTTTAATCATCAAAAAACTTGATGATCATTGTCCAATGTAATTTGAAAATGGTGACCTACCTTCCCAACTAACCTTAATTTTGTTGTTTTTTTGTCAAGTGGTAGAGTTATAACTATAGATAGACCAATTGCTCGTGAACATGAAATACCATTAGTTAAATTGGTTGCCTTATGATAACAAGCATTTTTGGAACTTGTGGCCCATTGTACAGCTTGAGCCTCTTATAAACCAACTGCCAACTAGCCCATCACACTTGAAAATGAATAGGGGTTTCACTTTATTTTATGGCATGACATTATTTTGGGTGCTAATGTTTTATAAACAAAAACAAAATGTCAAAAGGGTTTTATTTCTTATCAAATAGATAATAGGACTTTCACCATGAAGTAACAACTTAAATGTGAACATATTGATGTTGTTTGTATTATTTCAAATGGGAAATCACATTACAATGCACTATAACAACTAATCCAACAAGAAGTAGCCTTTCAAAAGTTGAAAAGTTATGCCTTCAAGTTTCATTTTGTAGTTTTTTTTTGGTAGTATTTCACTTTATCAAAAAATGAACTTGAGGCATAGTAGGCTTTTATTGATTATCTTTTATTCATTCTTGTCAAAAGTTTACTCCCCCACTAACCATTGTTGAAAACATTTGGATGAGGCATTTTGCTTGTGGAGAGACCCATAGGTGGTGTTTCCATCATGAAAAGCTTTGATAAAAGAAATATTATTTTCTTCATTCTCTAGTGCATGCTCATAAAATTTGTATTACCTTATGTGAATGTTGGAACATCTATCACAACTATGCTTGAACTTTAAATGAGCAAAGGTGCAAATCTTATGTTTCTTCTTGTCATAAACCTTTTGACTTTGGATTAGAAATCCATAGTAATGACATTTGTCATTTTGCACTTTAAAATTTGCGAATTTATGTGGTTAAAATTAGTTAATTTTTTTTTAATTCATTAAAATTCGTGCTTCTTTGGGCTTCCATAACATTCCCGCACCAAGAATGTCATAACTATGTGGAAATCAAAACATTTGACAATAGTCTTCAAATGATTAGAATTGGTAATGCCAATCAATTGTGAGTTTCAATTCCCAAAAAAATAAATTAATTGGACAAGATAATTTGTTACGTTAATGGTGAAAAAACAAAATTGTGTATCATGACACCTATTCTTAAGCAGATTGTCAATTGCAAGAAGTAGAGGATCATGGAAGCATTTGAAGATGTTTGTTTTGGACATGCATTTTTTTCAACTTTGGCCATATGACATTCAAGATGACAAGGGTAAATTGAGATTTACGAGTAGTGAATATAAAATATGTTATAATGTGACTGAAAAACATTTACACAAGTAGCCAAGAGTGGAAAAAAAATTATGCATATGCATATATATAGCTAGATAAGTTAAGCACATGTTAAAACATGGTTTGTTTCAAAAGGTCGTGTTTTAGCAATCCTTGCAATTTAAGGTTGTATTGATATTCATTATATTACAAAAAGATTGGTTTTGTAAGGTTGGATTTTAACTAGATAATGTTGTGCCATTACATAATTGTTTCATTCATGTTGTCATCAATTGCACCAAGCTATGTGTTCAATCAACGATGTGGTTATTTGTTTTTTAATGATGCACTTGCAACTTACAATCATTTTCAACATCAAATTCAATTGAAGGAGAGGGTTACCTTGGAAGTTTAAGCCCCTTTAGTTTTTAAATTGCATGTGTTAGCAACTAGTTGTGTTAAGAAGTAATGTGAATACTTGCCCTTTTTCTTATTTGTGTACATGAATTTGATCCTACAAAAGCTCATTTGATATTTGTTTTAATGGTTGACACCATATTCGAGGACTTGTCTAGCATCAACAATCATGCGAGGAGAAAGAAAGTTATCATTGTAGCCACACAATATGATGAATTAAAACCCTAATTCCCATTTTAACAATAATTTATAGGAGATTGAATGTTCTTGCAAATTTAGTACCAAATGTAGGTGCCACACAACTATACGTTAACATTGTTTGGTGTAGGAATGTTTCTAAAGAACATTGTAGTTAAACATAAATAATATTTAAACCTTAAATCCTATTTTCTTTTAAACATTGACTAAATACACATGCCTTACAATTTTGTATTTCGGTTTTTTTAAATGCACCATAGGGTTTAAACAAACATGTCCATCTACTTTTACTTATACATGTGATAGTATTGTAGGTGAAACATGAGTTGTGTTACTTTTTAAATTCATATTTGGTGCCAAAATCATTTGAAGACCCATTGAAATGGTGCAAAACAAACAAGGGCCAATTTCTTGTTGCTAGTACTTAGTTCGACAATTCCTAAATATTGGAAAGAATTAGATTGAAGTGGAACAAATCTTTTCCATTGCTTAGATTCTGACAAGGTTTTTTACATGTCAACTTAAAATTTGAAATTTGAATAAACTTGTTTTGATTCCCAAGAACTAGCCCTATGACCCATGTTTTTGGTTATGAAAGATTTGTAGCAAAATTCTTTGAAAACTTTGGGGATATTAAAGTAGATTTATTGGAACATATGCAAGAGGAATTTGAAAACTAACTACACAAGTTTGTTGAGCTTTCAAACCTATGATTTGATTTTTGTAGCACTAGATCATATAGATGATCCAATATTGATTCCCAACAAATATGTGCAATTTCCATAATGACTTTGTAAATAAAAACCATCTTTGTAAAATGATATTTATTACTTGGTGACAACAATTCCAATTAAATTACCTAGGGTGAACATCTTCAAAGACACTAGCCTAATGACAAATTTACTTTTGAAAAGCTTACAAAATTTACTTTGCAATTGAACCAAATAGAACACAACATTGATGCAATACATTGCATCTGATGATTTCTTCACTTTCTATGTGCAATTTGTTTTTATCATAAACACATACACACACACACACACACACACACACACACACATATGGTGTGGTTGCAACATGCATTTTTTATTAAAAAAAGGCAAGTGGATAAGTGGGAAAACATGTTTTAACAACAACAAACCATGCAAAAAACCACACACGCACACATTGCAATCTAGCACATAAACTTTCATGTTGCGATGTGATTATTGTAGCTTGCATTTTTTTTAAAAATTTCATAAGACAAGGTGGGTACACAAACAAGCAAACAAGGGTTAATGGGTCTTAATGGTTGCCAAAATTTTGAAGATTCAAAAACTAAGTTTACTTGTGCATCAATTTTGTGCACCGATAAGTTCATCAAAGTATTTCAATTTATTTTTTCAAATGATGAATTATATTGATGAATTGTTGCTAATTGTTGCGTCAAGTTACATGACATTCTTACTTTGTAACTAACCACTAATATGAATCAATTAGTTGCATGCCTTTGTTTCGTTAGATCATCATTGTCATGGAATTACAAATAATAATTCAAGTTTAAGAAAATTGAAATAAACAATATTGTAAGCATTTATTACAAACTTGCTAAACATAGTAGTGACATACGAAATACGCGTATTTTTCGAAGGTGCTCAAAAAAATATATTTTCAAATATTTTAAATTTTGAAAATGTGAATACGTGAAATACGTGAATACAATGAGCAAAACGCTGAGCAAGTTGAGCTTAAGTTGTGCCCAAACCCAAAGACAACGATGATCAAGTATTTTCAAGTATTTTTTCAAAAGCCCAAAAAAACGTATAATACGCGTATGTTTGAATCGAATTGAGAGTATGTCACTACTATGTTGTTAAACAATGATGAAATCAAAATACATGTTCTTCCAAAAGTACTATACAATCCAATGAGATTGGAGAGAATGTTAATTACTTGAATTTTTTGTTGCCAAAAAAAATTTAATAAGCATTTTTCAAAAAGTGATTGTAACTATGCATCCTCCTAAAAAACAACCTCCCTCTTTAGTTGAAATTTCATTATCCTCCATCAAGTTTCCTTCATCGAGTTCATGAAAGCAAAAAATTAATGGAAGACTCTTCACCTCCCAAACAATTGAAATGAGCATCATTGGGCCTGTTTTTGGCAATCATCACAAGACATTGTAAGTTTTCATTTGCAACTTTAGATTGATGGAAACTTGTGATCACATTTGTGATACTAAAATCCTTTCAATCTCAATTTGAAATCTGACAATACCTAACACTTGATGTGTTAAAAATGAAACATTTAGAAATGGAATTTCATGTATTGCCCACCATAAGAGAAGGTTTTTGGCTTTTGATGGGTTGACATGTAATAGGTGACAAAATGAACTACAATTCATTTTTCATAATAAAGAAGATAACATCATCATTGGAAATGGTTTGACTAAAGAAATCATCTTCCTTGTGATTGTTTACTTGGTGAACTTGTACATCAACATGATTTAAATGATAATAAACATGTAATAGCACGGGCAACATTATTTTTTGATTATATTTTTGAACTATTGCTTATGCCTCATAAACATTTCCCACAAACTCTCGAATGGTTTTCAAGCTTTTGAATCAATTGTTTGGCATGATATTTAACATATTATGAGCTTTAGTAGGAAATGGCTAGTAATAAAAGCAAGGAAAAGGATTAGAATGTTCACCACTTAATTTAACATCCTTAACTTGAAAGCAAAAAGCTCCAATTTAAAATCTCCTTAAATGAAGACCAAATTATCAACTTGGATCAATTGGACCCAATGAAGACCGTGAAGACTTGCAAGAATATAAACATCTTCAAGAGTGTTTTCAATGTTTGGGGAGGAAACCTATAAGATACAAACATCTTTCCATTCTTGCAACCATTTTGCTAATTTTTTTGTCCACATTATGGTTTTTTGGAATGCAGCTTATGATTGCTTCAAACACACTTTCATCATGCCTTGACATACTTTAGAATCATCTTTGGCATATTGGGTATGCTTTGACATAGCATGCCTAAAACAAGACCTAACAAAAGGGCTAACCAACTTGAAAGAGGGACAAGACATTATTAAAGTTAGATCAATGGAATGGGATGCAAGGTTTTCATCAATCTTCAAACTTAAAACTCGTTTTTTTGTTGCTCTAGGACATAGGCCCCCCACCTCTTAATTTCCTCCCTCACACGATCATGTGCAACATATTTGCTTATAGTAAAGGTACCATTTTCCTTGTTGTATGTGATGAGTATTTTAACATGGATTTTTCTATCATTTAATGCATGAACATTAGTTTGTCTTGAATGACATATAATGCATCAATGTTGCCATGGATTACATGAAGTTGCAACCCCACCATTGTTTGGTACAAAAAAATGCCCAAAAACTTGTATTACAATGGTGAAGTGCTGCTATAATTTGATTAATTTGGAATAATGGAAATACTTGTCCCCACATTACATCCATTTCAATGTTTAATGTTACTTTTAAATTGCCATCAATAACAAAAACTTTTGAGGTGAGGTTTTAATTTGATGTTGATGTTGTCATATATGGAAATTAGATAGGTTTAGATAATTAAAACCATAAAATTTGCAAATTGAAAACAATTGAACCCTTCATCATTTATCATGTGCCAATGCAATGCCATCAACAAGGCCTTCAACTTGTAAAAAAATTAATAATGTTTAAATAAAAAAACATTCATTATTAAGGTTTCTTTTTCTTGAATTTTTTTCATATTTTGGCAATAATTAATTCTGGAAATGTTTTTAGGTTTTTGGGTTTTTAGTGCAAATTCGACTAAAATTGGTGTTCTTTTACATATATTGCCCACTTTTTCAACCTCACAAAATTGAAATAAATCTCTATTCATGATTTGATTGAAACAATTTTTCATACGACCTTTTGGTTCATTATTCTTTTAATTCATGATGCCATAAATCTATACCATCAAACTAATAAAAAAAGAAGAGCGAATTCCTTAGTTGCAACCTATCAGCAGACTTTGACAACTCTTCAACTACACCATTTACCTAATGTGCCCACACGTATATTATTGCCTCACAAGGTAAAGTTTTAAAAAAATGTTTTAATATTTTTTTTGCCTTTAAGATTTGCAAAATAAATTGCCTTTCCATCAAAGTTTTTAGTTCAATTGCATGATTTCTTGAAAAAAATAAAATCATAGAAGACAAATGAAAGGGACAAAAATAAATATAAAGAAAAATGGTTTCTTTAAAAAAATCCAAATACTTGACATATGTTTCAAATAATTGAAAAATGAAAAAATGAAAAAAAAATTCCAAAGAAAAGGCGTTTGCAAACAAAATTGCACCTTAGTTTGCCCAATGACATTTGCAAGCAATAATGGATCTTTTTAGGTCATCTCCTACTAGTTATGAAAGAAAGACAAAAAAACAAATTAATGGTTTCAACATCTTTCCCTCTTCCTTAATAAATTGAACAATGTTGTAAAAAACCAATTGTAACAATGTATGCCCGTTTGTTTTCTTTGCAAAACAAATTAAACAAGAACAATGAGTTTAATGCTCTAAAAAACAAGCTGCAAAACCAATTGGAACAATGTGTGCACATTTTTTTTCTTTGCAAAACAAATTAGACAAGAATGATGAGTTTCATGCTCTAAAAAACAAGCTACAAAACCAACAAACCAACACCCCTTTTGATGGAACATACTAGAATTGGACTAGTATAATTTAAAAATGGAATTAAAATCAGAATCATGAAAAACAACTCTTGAACACAATTTCATGTTCTTTAGGCGGGCAAGTTGTAATTTAAAAAAAATAAAAAAATAAAAAATTCGCATATAGATTGAACTTATTATATGCAAATGAGTTGTTTTAATTAGTTATGAAATTTCATACCTCTACAATCTCCAACTTTGATATGTTTTAAAACTCTCTAACTATATACACATTACATGGAACTGGACCTGGTTCTTGAACCAGCCATATCTTCAATTTGAAAAAAAAAATGCAAAAATTGGAACAATGTGTAAAAATTTGAACAATCAAGTACAAAGTTCAAACGCATTACCCGAGAACCTACCAACAAACAGTGTAATAATCATGAATTGACTGATGCTCCCTGTTTCTGATTGGTCTATCATAATGATTGGTCCAGGTGGTTTGCTATTAGTACTCACTCCCCCACCTGTTTGCTGTCCTGGTTTCAGTTTTATGGGTGGGGTTGCAAAAAATGTAAAAAAAGTAAACTTGGACGTGAAAAATATTTTTGCATGGTTACATACATACTGAACACCATTGGGGATGCTCTTATACAAGTTTATCTTTTTCCACTTTTACCTTCCTTTTCACGTCTTGAGGAGAGAATAATTTTCAAGACGTTGTTGTTGTCGGAACTTGCTGAAAGGAGCGTTGAAGACTTTGGGTTACGGTTGTAGTACTCGAGCTTTTATTTTTTTAATCATTTTTTAACCTGAAAAACATGATTTTTGGCACATTTAGCAAGGATTTCACCCAAAAAAAAGATCCTAATTTGCAAGATTTCTATTGTTTTAGTAAAAATAGTTTACTGTCAAAATTCTGAAAATTTCAAAATTGGGTGCAGTTGAACCTTTTTTGAAAATTTTGTTTTTTGGCAAAACCTAAACCTATCGATTATCAGTGGAAGGGTATGGTATCTAATATTTTGGCAAAAACCTAAACCCATCGATTATCAGTGGAACGTATAGTATCTAATATTTTGGCAACCTAAACCTATAAATTATCAGTGGTAGGTAGGGTATATAATATTTTGGCAAAACCTCAACCTATTGTTTATCAGTGGAAGGTATGGTATATACCATTTTGGCAAAACCAAAACCTATCGAGTGTCAGTGGCAAAGTATGGGATATAATATTTTTGGCTAAACCTAAACCTATGGATTGATTATCAGTGGTAGGTAAGGTATATATAATAAGAGATCAGAAAAGAGAATCAAAAGATGATGAGGTCCTTCCTCCCCATGCCTTGAGTTGGAAATTTGATTTGAGTTGAAATTTTTCTTGGGACTTCTTCTTCTTCTTCTTCTTCTTCTCACGCCTCAAGGGAGATTATTTCAGGAACTCCATGCTCCCAGAGAGAGTTACCCTACACAAAAGCTCTTGAGAGAGAGACCCAAAAAACAAACATGACCAACAAAAATAAGAAGAGTGCATGTGCAATAGAGGAACAATCTGTTGAAGCACATGCAATTATCAAAGACCAAGACTGAAACTAACTCCAACTGGAGATTTCTGGCAATACCTATCCTAGTACTACATACACCTAATACTACAACAACAAACATACTTTGTGGGTGGGTGACATGGGGTTGTGAGGAATAGGGTAAGAGTGTTGTGAGGAAGGGCTATTTGTCCAGGCCAAAGAAATAGTGGCAACTAATATTAGGAATGGATAAACTGCTGCTGCCGCCATTCGTCGTGGTGGTCCTCCTCCTCTTCCATCATCTTCTTCTTCGGGGATGAGGAACTTGGATGGATGGATGACAGGACGGATGACGGGACGGATTGATGAAAAGAACGACCACAAAGGATATTACATAAGTAGACAGAATTTTAGGGTTTAGGAAAACCAATGAGAAGTTGTGTGTCATGGAGTGAAGGGGACTTTTACCTTTTTGTTTCCCCCCTTGGGACTGCTGTTCTGGGTCTCTCTTTTGGCAGTTTTGAAAGGAATATAACCAACACTTTGGAGATGTATCATCAAAGTTATTTATTATCCATAAAGTACCTCAAACTGCAACCCTTAAAATTGGGGGGAGGGGGGTCATTGGACTGCAGTTTTGACAAACAAACAAAACTGGGGATGAACTTAAAAAAGTTGGTGGCTTGAGGGATATAACTCTTATTAGTTTATAAAACTCTTGACGGCTGGCTGGCTGGCTTGCTTACTTACTTACTTTGGTTGGTTTTGAAAAACTTTTAAACCCGTTGTTGTTGTTGTCGTCGTCGTCTTCTTCAGATTTTAGCAAATCTGTTATTTTTGGGGGGGGGGGGGTGGAGCGGGGGAGGTGGAACTTTAGAACCTTGTTTTGTGCTACATGGTCCAGACAACTGTCCCTTAGTTGTTCCATTTTTTTGAGGTGGATTTTTTGGAAGCTCATTGGTTATTTATATAACCTAAGAGATACGGGAAGGTGGGTTGGACTCAATACCTTAGGTTGAACTCATGACCCACACCGTATGACAATTTATTTATTATTATTACCTATTGGAAGGAAGGAGTCCCCACCGATTTGTAGGGTTGGAAGTTGGCACTTGCGAGTCCAAAAGCCCCACATCAAGCTCCCCCCCCCCCCCCCACATGTTTTTGGATCTCAAATACGGATTGCACTGGACAATTGGAATGACGAATCTTGAGAAATTTGCAAGGTAGAGTTTGGATTTAGCTTCGTATAATATTAATAATTATAGCACCAAAAGCACGACACACACTTAGGTATCATTAATTAAAAGAGGACAAAGTCAAGCTCAAACAACACCACAGACTCGCACATTCTATCAATATAGTAAGATACTCGCCTTTAAAAAAAACCTGGAATTGTTGTTTTAGAAAAGTCTCTTTTACAAGGTATTTGATGTCAAGATGTGTTTAAACGTCTGAAAACCCAATAAGTTTCCTCTTTGAAGCAATAGAGTTATACGTAAAGTCCTGCAATTAAGACACAAGAATGATCAGTTTCAGCCTATTAGGGCATCAAACACGTAACTGAGAATGAAAATTTTACAAAACGAAATAACTGGGACCCAAACTAGTTTTTCCAGCAATTTTGGTGGTAAACTAAGTTTTTACGTTCTTGTCTTTTCCGAATTTTATAGTGTCTTTGCTACATATATTTTCAGTGCTCCTACCTGTACAACTACTATAATTATTCTCAAACCTTGTGCATTAATTGCTGAATTACTTTGCGGTTTTCACTGAAAGAGGGGATAGGGGGTGAAAGCAGGCCCAAAGAGAGGGTGATGTTATCAATAACTCTAATGTGGTAATGCCCTGGCAAACAGTCCATTACAGACTGTGAACTGTGAGGCCAGAAGTGATTCCGTGTACAAAAAAAAAAATAGAAACCCTAAAGTTGTCTCATATCAAATTTGAGAGAAAGGAATATGGCTTAAGAATCACACTAGATACAACAGATGAATGAAACTTTTGCGGAGTTATTAGTTAGTTGTCTATAGAATGTGCCTATAGAATGTGCCGTAAAAAATAAGATGTTTCAATTTTTGACTGGGGTAGGCTCTATTCAGACTCCGTACTTCTTACGAATAGGTAGTAGTCTGGTCATCCAGCCAGCAAAACCCGGAGACAGTTGGTCCTCGGATATTTTTTGGGGAAGGGAAGGGAAGGGAAGGGAAGGGGAGGGGAGGGGGGGGGGGGTGAGAGGAGAGAAATTTTCCATACTTTGGGAAAGGGTGTTCTTTTCAAGGCAAAATGGTAGGGTCCCTTGAAAGGCATGTTCAGAGTTTCGACAAAAGATGGAAGAAAATGATACAAAACACACAACAACAACAACAACAACACACCGTGCGTGACCAGGACCGCCCCCTTCCCTTTCCTTCCCTTCCCTTCCCTAACCCCACCAATACAACCGTGACCCAGAAAGCCAAGCCTTTCCCTGTCTCACTCAATACAAGGCTGGAGCCAGGCTGTCTATTACCTTGTCTTCGGGCAAAGCTCGCTCGCTTGCTTGGATGCTTTTATATACGTTTGCTTAGCTGTTGCTTCCTCATCTCCGAGATGCCTTTTACGATGTTGTACCCTATGCACGACCACACGCACTTTGGCCTAGGGCCTAGTTCGTCGTTCACAACCTTTTTTTTTGGGCAAAAGCTGACTTGACTACATAATTGAAGGTCCCCCCCCCCCCCCAACCCCGCCTAGGTAATTTCATTCTAGCTTATGATAATGCTTTCATCCACATTCATCCATTCATCCATCCCTCCACCAGCAAATTCCTCATTATTATTATTTTTGGTTTTAAAAAACTTTTGTTTCTGTTGTCGTAATAATCCTCCTGGGGGGCTGTATGTTGTTGTCTGGGATCCATGACATGTAAAAATGAAAGGGTTGTGGAACAACAACACTTTTTTTTTTGCATCCGCACCAACCGACCAACCGACCCAGCGCACCCACCCATCCACCCCGGCAGAGTTGTTTGTTGGTATGTAATGTGTACACATATGTGTTATGGAATGATCGGAATGGAATTTGCATGAATTGGCTTGCCAAGGTTTGGACACTATGTTGTCACGGACGCCAATAACGCACCGATCGAAAGACTACATCCGTAGAAAGGGGCCATCCATCCAGCCATCCATCCATCCATCCTTACACAAAAAAACCTTCACAATTGAACTCCTTTTCTTTTCCTTTCTTTGTTAAGTACTTGCAGAAGATATTCTAGTGTGGTTGGAGGGCCATCTTATTTCCATGAGTCTCCCTTCTCGAAAAGAAACACGCTCTTCTTACACCTATTCCTTAAGAGTGAGTCAAAGAAATCTTATACACCTACAATTAGGTAATCTTATAGGAATAAGATCCCATTCTTACTTATAGGTGTGAGATCCCTACCACTCTTAAGGAATAGGCATAAGAACCTCGCCGTCCTTAGCCTAGTAATCTCCTACATTTGAGTAACTCATGATACCAAGCTTTAAGATAGATGAACATCTTAAAAGCCCATGGGTGGCAGATATTCGCAAAATGTAGGGTTGGAATCAGCTATCGGCTCCTCCTAGGCCCATATTCGGGGGAATGCCCCCAACCATAGGGCTTAACCCTACATGTAATGCACTTGTGTGGGCAGACATTTCATTTTGTGAGATGCCCAAAAACACTAGGCGGACCTTGTAGAGAGGGCCCTCCACACATGTATGGGTCCGCTTGTAGTTTAGATTTTCCTGGGTAAAGCCCTGGGGAGCATTGCATATTATGCTCTGTGAAAAGAGTAAAAAGTCCCAATTCATTATCCAGTTCTAATTCCAGTTGCCTGCCTGCTGTAAGTTTAGCATAAGGGTGCTATAATTTACATGACAGAGTGTTTAGAGTGTAAGAGCATCTCCAGTGGTGCTCAGTATGTGAGCTTGCCAAAATATGTTTCACATCCAAGTTTAGTTATATACTTTTTTTGCAACCACCCACCCATAAAAATTGAAACTCGGACAGCAAATAGGCAAAGTGGGGGGGGGGGGGGGCGGGACTACTAATAGCAAACCACTTGGACCAATCATCATGATGAGGCGATCAGAATAAGCAGTGAGTGAGCAGCAGCCAGATCATATTTATTACACTCTTTTGTGCAGGTGCACACAGGTTGGCTGTGGGCCTCGTACCAGCCACCCGCAAACTGTGAGATTATGCGGAGCCAAAACTATTCTCCTGACCCAAACCGGCATTTTTGACTTTTCTTCATCCAATTTGACTGTGCAGGATGACATACTGAGCACTGCTGGAGATGCTCTAAGTATGTACTAAGTAGCTGGTGACGCAAAAAGGGGGCCAAAGTTTCTCTCTCATCCCATTTCTAAACTGAAGTGTTTTGGGGGGGGGGGGGGGGGGGGGGGGGAGATTATGTGCAATTTGTTTCCACTTTGTTCAATATGACAAAATATGAAGCAAATATCGGGGTTTATAGTATATTATAGTAAAAATTATACCCAAATATATGTGGGGTCTGTGAGATAGGCTTGTGCCTAGGTGTGAAAGTAAAGCCTATGTTCCCAATGAGATTGTTACAATGGGAGTCTTGAATTGTTGTTTGTTAACTTGTGTAACGTGACATTTGGTTTGATAGCAAATGACATTGTTTGTTTAAATGAGCCTTAGGTTAAAAGCCTAAGGCTATGGGACTTATGTCTCGTGTAAAGACACATGGAAATGCTTGCCCTTCACATAGCCAAAGTTTTTTTTGGCTTCGTAACATGCCTTCCTAATACACAACGCAGTCATGTGAAAGATAACTTAACCAAATTTGGCTACAAGTCAGAGTGACAAGTAGAAAATAAATAAACTAGGAATTCTAATAACTATGGACAAATGACAAGCTAAGAAGACCTATTGTCTAAATTTGGCCAAATTTTTCTTTCCTCCTAGAAACATGGCAATTTGTTTGTTTGTTAGATTTTTTTTAAACGAGTCCTTTGGGGCCTCCATATCCCCACCATTTAACCAACATGCCTTGGGAACCACCACCTACATTGGTACCATGGTAAAAACTCGGATGAGATTGCATCTAACCATGGTATGGTAGATATCCACTCCAAAACTGGGAACTAGCACCTACATTGCTACCATGGTAAAAACTTGGATGAGATTGCATCTAACCATGGTATGGTAGATATCCACTCCAAAACTGGGAACTAGCACCTACATTGCTACCATGGTAAAAACTTGGATGAGATTGCATCTAACCATGGTATGGTAGATATCCCCTCCAAAACTAAATCGGAGTCTTGGAGTCCAAAATTTAACATTTCCTAGGTTAAATATGATCACTAAAAAAGGCCTCACTCACTCAAGAAGGTGAAGAAGGTACCAACAATGTAGGTATTGGTTTATCCTGGCCCAGTTTGTATCAGCCTTATGACCTAGTATTAGCATTAGTTGATCCCTAAACCCTAAATTTAAGACCAGTTCAAATGCTATATTATGCTATAAGTAGTTGAAGAATGACTTAAGCTTTATATCATTGAGATTAATTAACTCTTTAGACCATATCTCTCTTGTTCACATTTTCCTCTTCTTTTTCTTGGCTTTCCCCAAACCCCTCTCCCCCATTCCACCTAGTCTTTCTTTGAAAATAAATTCTTTGTGGGTTTACTTCAAAAGATGAGTGTGGAAATTCGTAAATTATGTAACATAAAAGAATGTGTAAAATGGTGTCAAACCAAGATGCAAACAAAAGAATCCTCTTATTACTCTTCATGTGCTCCACAATTGTTGGGATTTGGGAGCAACACACTCTCAATGCTACTACGACACTACTACAACATTACGGTATTGTTATTAACCTAAACCCTAAAACCTTAAACCCTATTCTCCACCTACTAGTCACGATTATCATTGTTGTTTTGGCCAGAGTTCATGTAGTGCGGTTGCAAGTCCACTGCATAATTCTAAAATGAAATAATGATCAACCCATATTTTAATGTAGTGTTTTCTACTAATGGAATATAATCTATATATATATATATATATATATATATATTTTAGAGGGTGGGACCTTTGGGCAAAATGCTTAAGGGGGCTTGAAACCTATAGATTAGTCCCTACATGGTTGGGGGGCAAATTCATAGGTTCTCACTCTTTTCTCCCACCCAAAGAGGAAGTCCCTTGTTGGGAGAGACTAATGATGTAATTTTCATGTAGTCCCCCACATTTTGAGAAATGTTCACCATGTTCATGATGATACTATGAGTTGTGAGTTTAATTTTTGGGAACTTGTGAAACATTTCCTAATTGAAATGTTGCTAGTTGGAACTTGTCCTAATGGGTGATGAGATTTTCTCCTTCATGAAAGAAGGAGGAAAACTCTAAATAAACAATTGTGCAAAAAAACAATTTACTAACATATATAAGCGTTTTAGGAAATTAAAGAAGACATAACAATTTAGTCATGTGCTTTTGTTGGCACCATAGCATGCATACAAAGGTTATGGGTATGTGAGGATGAACCCCAAAACTATCATATGTCTAGAGTCTTGATGAATGTTGGTTGGGTGAGTTTTTGATATCATGGTATACCCATGGATACATAATATGATAAATATATAAGCTAATTGGTTGATACTAATGTTTTCCAAATGTATTGCTTTTAATATATCTTTGAGTAAAGATATATCAAAATTTTCAATTTGTTTACCCATCAAGAATACATTGGATTAAAAAATTTCCATGAGTTTAGGGTCCAAGTAACCCTTATCATATACTACTTTTGGGGCTTTAAAATTGGACATTTATTCTTTTAATTATTTAGTTTAATGATTAAGAAAATTTTCCACATTTTGAAAATACTAGGATAGTTTTCAAGGGCAAATCCAATAGGATAATGCACAAATCAAATGTTAGGACAAAAAATTAAAAGTGTTCGATTCATCGTTGTGTACAAATATACATTAAAACATTTGAAAAACTTTGAGTAGCCCAATGAATGTCAAGTCCATCTCCTATGTCCATCTCCTATGTAGTTCAAGTGTCTAATGCTAAGCATTCATACACATAAAACTTTGCAATTAGAAAAAGATGTGAAACCACTTTGTTTAGGATTGATCATCATGTTCATTGCTCTATTGACTCTCCCATGCACAAACCAATAGATTGGTGAAATTGAAAACATCAAAAGTTCCAATGACCAAACAACTTGGTGGAAGTGCAAACAACACCCAATTTGAATCTCCATGTAACTTTCTCCAAGGACAAATTCAAGCTCCCCCAAACCCCAAACATGGCATTTGGTAGGTGATGCCCAAGACAAAAATCAAATTAATCTTTTGTTAGGATGGTAGTAATGGAGTGTACAACCTCAAAGTTTGTACACCACACTTGCAACAAGTGGTGTAATTGGGACTTTTTCCTTTAGTTATTAGAAAGGATTATGGAAGTGGACATGATAAGCAAACTTAAGTCATTTTACGATTTGAACTTGCACTTATTGTGTTTTGATTTTTTTGACAATCTATTATTAGACTTAATGTAGGTGAATCTATCATGGTGATTGTTTGAAAGGTGGTCATGTTTAATTTGTAAGCTAGTTTGTAATTAAGAAATTGAACCAAATGCTTCCAATAGACTATATATGTAGTAAAGAATTTTTTTCTGGATGCATTTCCCTTTTAAATTGTTAAAACATAATACAACATTGAAAATATGAAATTAGCCCTAAACCAGCTTCAAAACTACTTAAGAAAATTGGGTCTAACACTCAATTTGCAATTCTAAAAAATATCAATGAACCAGTTTTGACCCTTAATCGAGGTTTAACAAAATCAAAGAACCTACCCTTAACCGTCTGTATTTTGCTGGTTCTTTCAAAAACTTTAAAACCATGGGACCAAACATTTATTTCCAACATTGGATCAGCCGAAATTATAACTTTGAAGAAAAAGTAAATTTGCTACACTATATGTAGGTATAATTGACTTTTAAAAATCAAGAGGAGTTTCATACCTATTGGAAACCTAGGGTTGAAAACATTTCCCAAATTGCCCAAATCAATTTAGGATGTGCTAGTTCCAATAGCCATTAAAAAGAAAAGATAATAAAGAATATATAAAATTATTCAAAAAATAAATTAGAAATTTCCCACACATGGAATACATATTAAATTACTCTATTATCATATAACCTAGTGGAATCCAAATTTGTGAAATTACTTTGATGAAATTTCATTTTTAGGTAATCAAAGAAGTGGTTGCTTGTAGGTTTTTTTTATTTTGTTGATCATGCATGAAGCGGTTTAAATTTATTTTGTAAGTGATTGTTGTGTAGTTTCCAAACTTGACAAAATAAGATTCTTTGCACATCCTTAAGCTAAGTATAACCTTGGGTGGTATTTGGCTTATAATGGTTGAAGTCAATAGCACTTAACAATTACCATATTGGCTAAACTACTTCATAGGCCTTTCGATATGCTACTTGATGTCCGATTCCATGTAGTAATTAGTTGAAAACCTAGAAGACACCACTTCCATGAACTTGGGCTTTTCAACCCATAGGTGGTTGTTAATATGGATCATATGTTGCTTTGTGTAAGGACTTGAAACCTTTGGTCCCCAAATATGACTAATTGATTAAATCAAATGACTAAACAATAAAGTTGGTGTTTTTGAAATAGTATGTGATTATACTATATATTAAAAAAACACTAATTCATGATGTTATTGTATCCTCATTGAACGATAATTAATTAATTAATTAATTATAGACTACTTATAAGTTGACTAATTGCCTTCTAGCACCAATTAGTCAATCAGCCCACCTTTTGGAACAAACCCCACTTTTGTCCAAGTAAGGTGAAAAGCTTTTAACAACAACCTAACCTTAGACAAGGGCACACCCATTGCTCTCTTTGAGGGATATCACCTATTTTGTTTCTCATTTTCACACTCCTATGTGTAGGGTCCCAAGGTGTAGTATTCCCCAAAGAAGAGGCTTAGGTTGAGGTGGTAGGTACCAATGTTTACCATACCTATAAGGTTTGGGTTAGGTTTTTAACAAA
Organism: Sphagnum contortum; assembly: GCA_963920785.1. Classification (NCBI taxonomy): domain Eukaryota; kingdom Viridiplantae; phylum Streptophyta; class Sphagnopsida; order Sphagnales; family Sphagnaceae; genus Sphagnum; species Sphagnum contortum. The sequence goes on from OY987281.1 coordinate 5,368,601, forward strand.
CTAATATTCCAACATTTAATGTCTTTGTAGTTTTCTTGACAACACCTTTTTTAAATGTGAGTTAGAGGTATTCCAATAGATATCAGGCTACATATATGGGAGTCAAATTGCAGTTTTAAATTAGGGCAAACATGTCCATCACCAAACACATGCATATTATGGAATGTCTTTATAGTTCAAAATCAAGCCGGTCAATGGACACACATGTCCATTCTACCATTCAATATTGTGCCAATGACTAAATGCCTACTCTTGAAATATTGTGTTCACTATTTTTTCAACATTCACCTAGAAAGTGGATATTGTGTTTGTCTATGGGTGTGGATGGAGGCTAGTGTAAATTTTTTTACCACCCTTATGTGTAGTCATGTGTGGTGATGGGGTGTGAGTTTTCACATTCTAATGCATAAAACTAAATAGGGTGGAATATAGTGGGTTGAGATTTTGAGCATTTGGTTATGGATGTGATTTGGGCCATTTTTTAAAAAATTAAATCACCACAAGCAAAGCCAATGTTATGTTTGAATAGTGGGAGTGAATTTGGCCAATATTTACATAGTTATAACAACACAAGCAAATGAAATGTGTGGTTATGAGGGTGATTTAGGTTAATTTTAAGAAATTATATCAAAACAAGCAAAAACAATGTTCAATTATGGGGTTTGATTTGTCACATTAATAGGCATGGAACTGACCATAAATGAACAAAACCCCTAACAAATCTTTCAATGCACAAATAACAACAAAGGTAATTAAACATAACAACAAATAGCCCTAACACAATATGATCACAATAGGGATCATGTTTGATTTTGGAAGGAATATTAATAGTTGTTTTCACACTTGGTGTTAGCACCTCCCCAACACCTCTCATGATAAGCACCCTAACACCCTAGTAGTCATTGTAAAAATGTCATGTGGCATGCATGTTGTTTTTTTACCGTCATGATTGATGGTAGTTAGCATTAGATTTTTATTTCGCACCCACAATGCCATATTACAATATCCATAAACTTTAACCTACCTTTACATATGATGATTCACATATAGAAGCATCACATGAAGGGATATTACATTTGGTAGTTTTTCAATTTTCTAGTTGCATCGTGGCAACACTTTGAAGGCATGGAACACCATTTCCTTTGACACCTTTATGGTGGTGGTGTCATCTCCTCCATTCATTCATTCAAAAATGGACATGTATTGTTATATTTGAAAATACCAATATAATACTAAAATGATACATATCTCCTTTATGATCATTGATAAACTATAGTATTATAATTTCCACATGCTTAATCTCAACTATATATATATATAATATTTGTATATATTGTACCAAATATAATGAAAGGTAGTGGCTCCGCAGTGTATATAAAAGTTAAGATATTTTGTTAGGTGGACAAAAAATGTGACATTTCATCGTAATCCTAACATCCTAGGGGCCCCTTGTATATAAATCAATGAATTAGGTAGATGCGTGTTATGATAAGTGTAGTTATAGTAACACATACCGTGACAATTGTAACTTTTTTTGGTTTTTCATGTTTTAAAATTAAACATTGTATTAATGTTGTAAATATTTAATGTGTGTACATGACAATGTTATTGTTATATTATGAACTTGGTTTGATTTGGAACAAATTTAATGAGGGTAATTTACTCAAAAACTCATTAAACATTTATTTATGGGGAGATTCTTAGAACATGACATATGTTAGGGGAGGTTTTCAAAATATTTACATAATAATATAATGAATAATGTTTTTAGGCCATAAGGTCTTTTAATGTTTGTTTCAACTTACAAATGAAACATTTTAAAAATATTCCGTTGATGAGCATTTCCGTAGGGCACAAGGTTGGTTCATGTTAGCGTGGAGGCACCCTATCATCTTATTAACTAGTATTAGTTGAATATCCCATTTGGATGAAACCTTTCCAAACTTTTCAGTTCCAAACATAAATATTTCTTTAAGTGGACAAATATTTCCTCCTCATAATTTATTCACAATACCACGTTAATTAAATTCCATGAAATTATGTTGGTGTTCTTTTAACCTTCTTGATTTGGATTGCAAGATTTTTCAATTTTCTTTCACAATTTTCATGTGGTTGCTAGCTATTCACATATTCATTACATTCCAACTTAAAGAAAGAATATTATTTGGATTGTATTTTTGAAACATTTAAGCAAATCAACATCTCATGAGTCTTTGCTCTTGCTTACATGTAACTCTTTTGATTCCTCATATGTTTTCTTATCTTCTCCTCAACAAAATTCCAATATGTTCCCTAACAACATAACATTTTAATGACATATACAATCATTGAACCCATGTAGTTTAATTCTCTAATAGCATCATTGTCTCCTCCTCACCATAGTTTTAAAACCACTAACCTATAATCATTATGCTTATTCATTTGCTTCATTTCTTTCTTTTTTACATCATTTGTTGAAATGGCCAAGCTATTATGATATGTGATGATAAAATTTTCTTTACAAATTCTCATTATAATTTGTCTTTCATCACAAACTTCTAGGCATTATCAATTTGTTTCAAATTCACACAAAATCTATTATTTCATGGGTTTGTGTTTTTTGTGCATGAATGTTGTGCATTTAAAACATGTATGATACATATATAAGTAGGATGAAAATGGATTTTCGTTCACATAAAAAATATTTTTTGATATGGATGAAAATATTTCACCCTATCATACATGTTTTAAACACAGGACAACCACAGACGAAAAAACATGAATTGATGAATGAATGATTTTTGCATGATTTCCATTATCAAATCATGAGATGGGAAGTTTGTGATGTTGACTATGATCACAATCACCTCACATCCTTGCAAATTAAACATTGATCAAAATACACGGATGTGAAAATTGTGAATCAAACTATGAGTTACCATTTTTTTAAGGGAATTTTTTTCTAAAACTTCATTTATTAAAAACCTTGAATTATTTTTCCCAACATTAATTACATACACATTTCCAAAAAAGTTACATTTCCAATGGAAAGTGACTATTCTTACAACAAAAGAATTGGTCACTTTCTATTACTTGGTTATTATCACAAAAATTGTGACAACATCAAGGTAATAAAAAAAATCCTTAAACTAAAAAAGAATAGGTTGAATTCTATTTCAATATTAAATCAAAATGAGTTGATACAACATCTTTCTTCTTTTTGTTTGAATATACAACATGCATCCAACACCATCACAATTTATTCAATAAGGTTTGTCCAAAGTTGAATTATGACAACTTAAAAAACAAGTTTTCATTGTTATAATTTTAAAAAGCTTTGTATTTATGGTAGACTAGTTAGTAACCAAACATTTAAACACTTAGGGTAGGCCGGATCCAAAAGGAGGGTTGCATTGTTTTTGATGTCCAAACAAAACTTGAATTTCTCCTCTTGGCACATTTCACACACTAACAATTGTCAAAAACGAATTAGAAATGAGAAAGTTACGAACTCCCAAAGTAAAGGGGGTCAAGAACTCAGAAGAAAAAACCACTGAACAATACAAAGGCCGGTTCTTGAACGCCTAAAAAATTCCTTGTATGTTGTTCTGTTGCTATTAGAATTCAAAACTAATTTGTAAAACTTCAAGTGACACTCCTATAACACTTTAAATCATTTAAAATGCAAATAAATAATAATAATAAATTATGAGGATTGAAAGTAAGAGGGGTCCAAAGAGGAGACAAGAAGAAACAAATGTGTTTTGTAAGTTGAAAAGCTTATTTTTCTTCTTGTTATTTTTTCATTACTCCTTTTGGTTTGCACTTCAAAGATGATTTCTAGAGCTTGAAGTAGTGCTCCAATAACATTTTAAACCACTCAAAATGAAGCACATATGATGAAGATATAAAAAATAAGTGTTCAATCATAGATAGGCAATCGATGATGGGCTGGTCTACCCTATATGACTAAAGAGCCTAAACTTGATTTTAAAAGGGATAGCAACCTAGTTCATGCTGAAGTCTCAATTGCAGCAAGGTGCAATTTTTGCAATCCGAATCCAAAATCAAGTTTCAAAAAAAAGTCTGAACCTTTTGGTCCACATACCTCCAAAGCCTAACTTAAAAGCATAGACTTAAACTTGCTCAATACCTTGAACCTACCAACACTACCTAGTGTTTTACCACCAAGTGTGCGATCGCTCCTTAAGAAGATAACATTTCTTGGGTAAACAAACATTGAATGAATATTAATAGGAAAGAACAAGAAATAACTTCATAGGGCAACAAGGGAATCAAAGGTACCTCAACTAATAATTTTGCATTCTCAAGTTTCAACAACAAAGGGCATTAAGGCCACACAAATTACTCATTGACCCATACGATCGCGTTTGTTCTATCCTCCGGGGCTTTTGCTCTTGTGTATGTAATATGGAGGGGGCGCCACCTAGGGATGCCACAAGCCCGGTAGCACCCCTTCCCTGTGTCCACTTAGTGGACGAGGAGGTGAGCCACCCTTCCATTCAGTTGCGATAAGGTCCTTCGAAGCCACGGTGCCCACCAGCGCACCATCCTCCTTAGTGAGTCACCAAGATGAGGCCGGTAGGCCGAGCCATTAAGGACTTGTAACTCGTAGCATACAAGAGCTTGGGTGGTTTGAGTCCATATCATGTGTCAAGGTGGGTGTGAATAATCATCACCATTTTTACATTACACCCATTAGAACTCCATGATGCTTCTTCTTCCCTAGAATTAAAAAAAGATGAGAATCATGCCACAACTGAATATTTCATTGGAAGTACTTGAAACCCTAAAACCCTAAACCCTAGTCTCATGCCCACTTTACACTAGGAGTCAAGGCCAATGTTCAACTCAAATCAAGCATTTAAGTCCCTTGGGGGGATGATTTCAAGCCCTTATTGGTACAAAAGTTGAAATCATGTCCCCCCCCCCTCCCCCCCAAGAGGACTTTACACACTAGGAGTCAAACCTGAAATTAAAAAAAACCTTTTTCAATCTGCCCCAAGTTACTAATAAATGCTAAACTTAATGGCCTAGTATTGGCCCCCAAGGCTGGAGAGAAAAAAAAAAAAAGGATACTATCAAATTTGGGAAGCCAATTTGCAAGCCTTGGGGGGCCAATGTTGGAGCATTTATTAATATCTTGACATCAATGTTTTAGCATGTATTATTAGTAACTTGGGGCCAAACAACAAGCCAAAAATGCTCAAAGTTTGACCCCAAGTTTGTAAAGCCCGAGTGAGCCTCATATTCATCGGATTAGTAGAACATAAGTTGTAGTCTTCACCAATTGCAAATCGAAGGGCGTTTGGAATTGGGTTGGAATTGGGCATGAAAAAAGGGGTTATGTAGTTGTGTAGCTTGAAAGGATTTTAATTGAACACCTCTGCACTTGAGGTAACTTCAATGTAAATTTCTTGAAATTTTTTAATAGGGTGTGTCCAATTATTTTTTTAAAGAAATAAATCACGAACGGACGGGCCTGACCCTTTTGGATGAACCTCAACTGAGGTTAATATTTGGTTTCATCTTGGTAACCAATTGTGTAGGAAATATACTAGGTCTCATATATATATATAGGTAGACAGGTAGGAAAATAGGGCAACTTCTAGGTTAGTATGTAGATGGTTTATACATAGCTAAAGGTTTTTACTACCTACCTACCTACCTACCTACTAATAACCTGCTTGTGGGTTGTTAGTAGTAGGTAGGTTGAAAAAAAGTAACTAAGTTAACCACCATGGTTAGCTAGGGAACTGGAACCCCAACAGAAAACTGTTTCCTGACCACTTACCATCCATCCTTCACGCTGTGAATGAATTGGTTTTTATACAATATAGTTAGCTAACCACTGTGGTTTAGCTAAGCTGTGGGATGATGGATGATGGATGATGGATGATGATGGCAGGAAATGAATGAATTTTTTTGTTTACCTTCTGACAGAGTCACTGATGCACTACTGGCTGTTCTACAAGACACACTAGTTGTCAGACTATAAGTTAGCCTTATTGAAGGTAGGTAGGTAGGTACTAGGTAGGTAGGTACTAGGTAGGTAGGTACTAGGTGACTAGGTAAATAGTGAGTACTAGGTAAGTAAGTAGGTACTAGGTAGGTGTGTATCTCTCTCAAGAACAACTCCCTTTGCATGAAAAAGTCAAGGAAGACAAATTACTATTTTTGTTCTGCTTCAGATACCAACTCTCGCACTTGATACGAACTTGAGAGTTTTCAAGAGTAACATGCACACGGACATGAACTATTAGAGTTATGGGTAAAGTCACCATGTCTTCACCCTGTTTTTGGGGCATGCTTTCACCCCTTATCCCCTCTTTCAATGGTATCTGCCAAGTAAAGAATTTTATTATTATTAAATCTCAGTATGAAATGCTGAAACTCACACTTGGTGCACAAGGTTCGAGAGTCATGTATATAGTACCTAGTTTGTACAGGTAGGAGCAGTGAAAATATATATGTAGCAGCAGCACTGGAGGCGGTCAGGAATAAAAGAAAGACAGCATGAAACTGAGTTTACCACCAAAATTGCTGGAAAAACTGGTCTCGTCGTCCCTGTTATTTCGTTTTTGTACAATTTTCATTCACAGTTACGCGTTTGATGCCTTCTTATTATGCCAAAACTGACCATTCTTGCCCCCTAATCGCAAGACTTTACGTATAACTCTATTATATTTAACCCATTGTTCTTTCTATGCATTACAATTTGACAATGGGCGGGAAATGCCCCCAAGATCATGGTAGTGGGTTTCAGGTTCCACCCAGTAAGTGTTTAGGAATTAGGGTTCCCCTAAGGGGATCCTATCAACGGAGTAGGAGATCAATCACCAGATGTGTTGTTCTATTGTTAATCTAGCAATGCCCGCCAAACCTTGGCCATCTTGGGAACCCTAGCCTTTGATATTGTCTCATTGCCATCATTGAGCACTTCACCTTTAGTTGAACATACACTTGTCTCCCCCAATTCATCAATTTTTGTAGCACCCGTGTTTCCTAGCATTCATTGTTGTAGCTTAGAAGTCTTTTTGGGATTAGTTGGGAATCATCCGTGGGAAGGGTAGGATTGTTTTTGGGAATCTCTTGGAATCCTCCGTGAAATTTGAAAGATGGTGACATTGAGTGAATGGCCACCATAAGCAAGGAGGATGGGTTTGGATTTGGGCTTCCTCTTGATCTTGAGACTTACTTCTCTTGATGGAATCAAAAAGGGTGGCTTGCAAGTGTGTTGTTTTCCAATTGCATAGACAAGCATTGTAAAAGGAAAACATGCTTTACAATACAACAACTATTTGGTATGCATTTGTGTGTGTGATATGTGCACTTTAAGGTTAGAAGTTAGAGGCTAGAAATTCGATTTATGTGTGATTGAAGGCATCATTGGAGTCCTTATGAACTCCACCGAAATCAAAGTTTAAAAAGAACTTACATGATTCAACATGGTGATGTTACACTAGCCAATTATACTTTTAATGATGGGAAAAACCAACCTTACATAGACTACAAGTCAACAAAGGCCTTGGACATTTGATGTACCAAGAAATCTATATATGAGCATTACCATCACATTCATGATGCATGGGCAACATAACTTCCCCGAAGCAAAATTTTAAGTTGGGAATGATGGCAAGATGGTGTGTATTAGATGCAAAGTATGTTCCAAGATAATTGTCCCCAAAATTAGATTCTTTGAGAAAGCCTAGGCTATGGTTGCGCAAGCTGGGGAAAAGTTTGAGGAACTTTATTTGAGAAAAAACAATCATCATGGGAAAATGAAAATTTGTAGTGAAATTGGTGGGAGGGATATCGTGGCTGATTATGTCATTGGTGGTGCACTAATTGAAATGGTAAAGAAATTAGCTTTTCAACTTGAGCAAGGGGTAAATTTATAAAATAAGCAATGAAAATGTGATTAAAAAAATTCTTAAAAAATCGACAAAAAAACGAATGATGTCAAAATTTCCATGTTTAGAAGGTGGGTTGGGAGATTTGTGAATTTGATGCTTCAAGATTTATTTGATTTGGTTGTAATGGAGTGATATTAATTGTGACAACTAGTTGTCGACTAACATTTGTGCATATTTCATGTATACTAGAGCGGCCTGTGCCGTTGGCCCAAGTGTTACCATGTCCTCAACTGATTTTTCCTTCCAAAACCTGGTTTTTTTTGGAATTTATTTGAATTTCCAGCAGCAGAAATCACTTAAAAATCAATGTCTCTCACACTCTGAATCCAAATCTTATCAAATAAATTCCATTAAATCTTGCTCATCAAGATCTTTCCAACGACACCAGACGCACGTTCCATTTCCTCCAAAAATTTCAGCTACAATTTTATTTTATTTAATTTTTAGTGAAGAAATCATTCAATATTCAAGAACTTTTGCACCACAAGTCCAAACATCATGGAACCAAGCTCACCCCTCCTTGTCAAGAGCTTTCCCAAGACACTAAGAACACGATCTGAAGCATCCCCAGCATCCCGGTTCAGTGGATCTCATAACAACAAAACAAAACAAATTGCCTTCCTTCATAGATAGATTATAAGCATCCAACCAAAAAACATAACTTATTTCATCATCCCCCAAAATATTATGTAGGCCAATAAGGTATCATGGTTGTCATCCATAACAACTATGTGAGGCTAGGAGTCATCAAAATTTAACTCTTGTGCTTTCTTCTTAAATGATTAAATTTCATCCAAAAGATGAAAACATGCAAACCTAATCCAATCACTTTGCAAATCAACAATTGTTATTGGATGTTAAACTAGAATGTTAGAAATTGATGATGTATGGGGTACCAATCTAAAACATCACTAGATTAAATCGAACTCAATAACTTAGATTTGGAATTAGGAAAAAGGTTAAGTTACAATTAAAATAATTTGCAAATGATTTGATCCTATCCTTTGGTCGATTTTAGGGTCCAATTTTTACCAACATATGTTATTTGCACATACCCTTTGTGAGATCCTTAGCCAAAAAATACAAAAGAAACTTGGCAATCAATTCAATTCAATTCAATTCATTGGCCTTTGTAAAAACATAAATTTATGTAACAAGTCGACATAGAACAAATAGAAAGAACTATTGCAAACATTTATAAAAGGAAAAGAATTCCAAAAAATCAATCAATGTATTACGTGTGTTTATGAATGAGGTTCAATATTTAGTGGTGAAATTATGAAACATATTTTGTGACCTAGAAAAGCCAACAAAAATTGTTCGATATATAAAGGGATCATTAGATACCAACAACGAGTGAATGCTCCTAACATTTTAAAGCTTTCGCATTTGGGGAGTGGAATTTTCCCATTTTTATAGGAAGAAACAAAAGAGGGCTTAGACAACATATGACATTGAAACATTACCACTATGATTGAGCTTTGCTTTGCTTCACTCTATCATTACTTTGTGCATAATTAAGGAACTCAAATCCATAATGTGATGTATCATGAAAGCTTTAGAGTGAATGTCTTTAGAGGAGGACATTGGAGGTTGGGCCTCTCTATGGGTTCAATGAAACTTGAGACTTGACAAACTAGTCTTTTGCTAGATCCAGACCGAAAATTGAAAATGAGGAATTCACTTGAAAGTTCTAGTAGCCTCATATGTTTCTGCCTCGGTGCAAAGAAAAAAGATGTGACTAATTGATTGTTCAAATTGGTCCCTTGAATTGTTTTGAAGAGTTGTCTTTGTAGACTAGTAGTACTTATTGAATGCTACATTTGGTTTGCATGTGACCAATGCGAAAGACATTCAGAGTGCAAAAGAGCTTTGAACAGGAATTTGGAGCTTCTAATACATGGCATGCCTCTCTGATTTTAATGAAGCATGTGTTTGTTGCACGGTTGATAATGTATACAGAATTGTTAGGGTTTCCCAGATCTGTGATGAAACTGTGACTGAAATATCTTAGTCACCATTTCTCCACAGACCCACAGGCTGAGTCACATCATCCTTAGAACCGAAAGAGCACAGATCAGGTGCCTACAACCCACCAATAGGAAGAAATTCCATCATTGCATAAAGCACATTCTCAGGTCATCTTAGACCAATATTGTCCAAGTAAACCAATAAAGTTTTCTCCAAATTGGGTAGGGGGGAAAGAAAAAGTAATTGTGCATAGAAAAGCGCACCTGGTTGAAATACAAGAGCTTGTAAGAGTGAAAAATACCAGTGGTAAGAGACATATATAGACACCCATCAAGCTATATGCACCCAATTCTGTGATGGTGCTGTTACAATCCATTATCAAAGTGTCCTCTGTAATGGGCAATTTCGGACAATATACTCCATATGTTGAACTTCACCAATGTGGTGACAACCTAACAATTCCTTTGTGATGCAGCAAATCTGCACAACATCATCACCATGTACTACGAGAATACTAGAATCTAGTCAGATGAAGCAAATCTACTGCCAATCTTACATTAAAAAGGTCAGCTTCCATAGATGAACAGAGAGATCAAATGTGTTCCAGAAACTGCTGATGAGGGACTCCCCCTATTGTCAAGGACCCTCCTTATTGAAAATAGCTGACCTCTTCAAGCATAACCTGGAAGGCAAGAGTAACAAGAATTTACATTTACAATGTAAACACCATCAGTTGAAGCACTCCCTTATTCCATATTCTCAAAATCTTCAACACCTTTCCTTGTAGATCAAGGTGAGAGCTGTGTTGTGGGCGACTACACTATAGGGAAGAAGAGCCCATGCATATCAGTTTTACCCTGATACACCTTTAAGTAGAAAGAAAATAAGAAATCTGATGTGCATGGAGTGCCAATCACCCATCAAGCCATAAAGGTGGGGCCTTGTGTGCATGCCCCAGGCTGTTCACGAGAGCTCTCCGGGTACACACATGGAACATGTTTGGATGTAAGGTATTGAGGCGGGTGAGCACATATGGAAAGCTGAGTTGGTCACGTGCCGTAAAGCGCATCACTTCGTTGAACCATGCACACATAAATAGGTTGGTAAGTGTAGTATGCTCCCTCACAATCACTGAAGCCTCTGCAAGAGCTGAATTGGCACGCACGAAGTTCAAACTCAGTCAGCACATTTACTTAGTAATTGATGTTGGAGCGAGAGAGCTGAGATTGAAGAGAGTACATTGAAACAGAAAATTGTTACCTGCATTACATGCTGTTGTCCTCATAGTTGCACAACATCACTATTGAAGTAAGAGGAGAGGTTGAAATGGAACGGGCTCAAATGTGGTTGCTCACCTTTGTGGCCATCAAAGAGAGCGTTTTCTGGCATGCCTTCAGAGCGATAAGTATCAAGTTGGATTGCCACTTCCTCTGGTGTGGCCTTATTCTTCTTCACAATAGCATTACCTTCCTTGTAGACACAGCTGCGTCCCCCGTGCAGAGAGATGGCAAAGGTTGCACCCGGTTTCCATAGCAAAGCCTCCAACACACCCATTGGATCTCTCCGAAACTGGGACTTTGAATCCACCCAGATGCTGTACTGAGCATTTGGGAACAGTCTGTGGCTCAACATCTGTCATTACTTCACATGTCAGTTCTACATTGCAAATATGATGCCCCAATTCACAGCAGCCATGAACTGCAGCACATGGGCTCCAGAGTTTTCTCAAACAGTCTCCTTTGCCTTCTAATTGATTACAGGGAAACTATGCCTGGAAGGCCAGACAAACCTATCCCCCTGACTTAATCCTGGGCCTCCTGTTGCTGCTTGTACATGATAATCAAACCATACCTTGGCCTTTCTTCTCAAGTAAAATACAGACATAAAGAGTCCTGATTCTTACACAAGCAGACCTAAAACCCACCAAAGAGGGAAGAAGAAAGTACCTTGGGAATCTTGCCATTCCTGCGCTGGTCAGCAAAGGGCAGGTTGTAGACGAGCACAATGCGCCACAGCCCTATATTGCGATCAGGGCCAAGCAGCTTCCCTGCTTTCTCCTGTGACTGTTGTGTAACCTCATCCCACATTGCTACAAAGCATACCTGATTTCCAACCAATGTGCTGTTAGATTCAGATGTAAAGTAGTACCCTGGAAACTTTGCAAGGATCCTGTACAGGTGCAGCAAACCCATGGAAAGGCGTGATATCCACAAGGTGTGAGTTGCAGAGCGGACAGCCAACTCCAATAAGAGAGAGAGCAAGCAATGTGATGTTGAACTGGCAGCAAACTGTTCTCAGCTTGATGGACAGCTTTCAACAAAATCCAGACATTAGTTGTGCAAGAATACATTGGAGCTAAATACTTGTTGCTTCAAGAATGCACTTTTGTGGCTACAGGTTTAGGGTTTAGGGTATGGGCTATGACATGAACACCCATGAACCACAGGTGCTGGAAAGATACACACAAAGGACACCAAATGGGCCTGGGAGGCCTGGGAGACATTCTACAATTTGAAGACAAAGTTAGGGTGAACATCAATAGAACAGTAGCAACATCAAGAGAAGAGGATGTGTACCTATGTGGCAAAATGATAGCAGACTTACTTTTGCAGCAGTGGCATTGGTGTAACCAATAGGCTGATACAAATCATCACCACCCCCAAATGTGCAGGTGAGAATGACCACTCTACAAGTCTCCATGAAAGCCTTGTCAACAGCATCGATGTCAAACCCACTGTTTTCACCAGAACACCAGCCACAGTGCACATTCATGATTTCTTGCACCTGTCACTAGACAAAAGATTGGGTCTCAGTTTGGTGACTTCCCTGCTGCCATCTGAGGGGGAACAACAATTTGACTTGTATTGTTCTTTGTGCAATCAAGCATTCATATACACTATGTGAAAACCAAACAATTCTGATGTATTGAAATGCTCGGCAAGTGTGAGGAAACAGAGCTCAGAGCAAAAAGCTTGTGACATTGCCAAGAAAGACCCCTATAATGAGAAGCAGACAACAGCAAAACCTGGAAAGTGGTTGAGCGCTGTAACATTGTGGGTTCTCCAGCAAAACGTCGATGATCAACCACATAGTGCAACTCCTTGATAGGTGACACTGTAGGTGCTGGTAATTGTAGCTGCTCTAACTCAGGTTCTGGAAGCAACTGCAGGCATGCTGGAAATGGGAGAATTCACATTATGAGCTCTTCTTGGACTGGACTGGTTTGCACATCATCACTTTAACAAGGTGACAGATGTATAAAAAAAGGAGACAATAAAACTGAACTTATAAATGCAGTAAAAAGGTTTTCTCAAGACACGGGGAAATGGAAATTGAAATGCAGTGCACACACCTTGGCGAACACCTGCTACCATGCGTGTTGGCATGTCAAGCCGATTAAGGGTGCTCTCCTTCTCCTCCACCACAGATCCTTCTTTGCCTGCTGTATGCTCCTGCTTGTCCTTAGCACTGGGTAGTACTACTACTGCATTATCATCATCATCATCAGTATCCCCTGACATCATCAGTAAAACCAGTCATGACATGAACACAAAAAACTTTGTGGGGTTGTGAGATCTCTGTCTCTCTCCTCACATGGAGGAGACATATTACCCATGGCTTGCACAGCATTCAAACAGCCCTCCTCCTATAAGCTTGGTGACAATCCATTCCATTCACTGAATCTGTAGATGGGTACCTGCTGCCTTTTCTTTGCCTGGTGGAAGTGACACAGAGACAATGAACTTGAGGCAGGGAAAATGAGAAAGATTGGAAGAGATCTTACAGGAATTCCAGTGGCTTGGAGAGATGATCATGGTCATTTCCATGATGACAAGCAGGCAGCCACAAACTGGCAGCAGCAGCAGCAGCATGAGCCACCACCACCGTCTGCTGCTGCTGCTAGCAGATCTCCGTCGCATCCTGAAATCCATCCACGTTGATCTCATGCCATTTCCTCTACTCTTCTTCTTCTTCCTCTTACTACTTTTGCTGCTGTCATCTTCCCGCTGTTCATCGACCTCCTGCAGCACAACAGCAACCGAACTACCATTCCTTAAGCCACTTTCTTGTGTGTTTCCATTCCCTAAGAAGCTGCTCTCTATGTGGGATCCATGCCGAGCTACAGAAGAAGTAGGGTACCCACTAAACATCTGCTAAAACCCTCCCTGTCTGTATGATTGGGTCTTTGTCTTCTCTCTGTGTTCACTCTGCTCTCTCCACTCCCTCGCAATCATCTCTCTCCGCCAGCATCTCCTTCTACTTTTCAATATCCAAAACAAAGCTTGATCGGACACCAGCAACAAGACCTGCAGAAAAAATCCTTCTTCAGAGCTCCACCATCCATATTCTTCAGCAACAACAAAACTCTGCAACGACAACATTAACTTCTTTTCAACCCTAATTGTGGAAGCAAGCAAGCTCAAGACCTTGAGATCTAGAACTCAATTAATTTTCTGTAGGCAGTTGTGGGTGCGGTAGCAAGAAAAGGGTTTCATTCTCCTCCTCCGTCTCATCTTCCACTGTGATTTTCATGGCTGATGACATTCATGTTTCTTCAATCTTTTTTCCCACTCTTTGTAGCAAAGAGTGCATGGCAAAGTTAGCACTTGAAGATACCTAGACTGCATCATGTGTCATCTGAAGTGGATCTCTCCTGTGCAGCAAAGATGAGAGAAGTACAGGAGAGATCAGATCCGATCCATCATCATCATCATCAACAAAAGTGGTGGGTAGGTCTTTCCAAGAGTTCATGAACAAGGTGAGATGATGATGGCCCCTGTGGTAACAGACAACCACATTGTGGCTGACTGTATGGAGGGCTGGCTGGCTGGCTGGCTGGCTGGCTTTGCTTGGGGTACTTGCAGAATTCATTGTAATTTGTGCACATCATGGGAGTCTAGAATGTCTTGTTGTATTGGAGCCTGAAAATTTATGCATGTGGGTTATGTGCTGCTGCTATCTAACAAACATCTATGGCTGGTGCTGGTGCTGGCAACAGGCATCGATCTATCTCTGTGAGAATGTTGAATGGCAGCTGGAGAGGAAAAGAGGTGTGAAGAAACAGCAGTCTGGTTTGTGGCATCTGGATATTGAGGTGCATAGTAGTGCATACATGTTTTGTACTAGATGATCAAGACCAGCCTCAGATGAATTGAAATCTGTGCACAACTGAAAGGGATTGTCAGGGCACATGCATGATGATGCAAGGTATGTGCCCTATACTGAATCTGTGCTGTATGCATGATGGTGAAGAAGAAACGATGTAGAATTTGTGTCACCATAGCAGATTCAACTGGGCTATGGCATTTGGGGTTCATCAAAACCATAGCTCCCTGGTACTGCACTGTGCAGTGTGGAAAAACAAAAACAAAATAAAATCTCCAAGCTTGTGAAAGATTGCCACACTTCCACAAACTTCCATTTTGAAAATTAGTTGGGGAGAGCAAATCATGGGTGAGGGATGCTGATCAATCACTTTCATCACTTTGAGGATAGGACATGTGTTTGTTCTTGTGCAGACTATTGGTGATGATGCCCAGTTTTCAATCTGTCTTGTCAATCAATCACTGCGTCAAGCTCATTTTGTTTTGTAGCATATGTTGTGGTGGTATTATTACACACCACCATAGTTAAACACCATCTCTGATGTGGTACCCATTGAAGAATGACCATGGAGCTAGCTTCCCTGTAGGTTTGATTTCCTGTCTACCATTTGTACCACAACAGACCAACCATATGGTGCCTCCTTTTTTTCCACTCTTTTATGTACAAGGGTCTTCTGGAATTCTAACTGTGTGGAATTTGAGACCATAACAACCCTTCCAACCAAGCATTTCTTCTACATTAGAAAATTCTTCCATTTCTGTTTGCAATTATATGACTGATTTGGAGTTAGTCAAGAATTTGCTGTTGTTGCACTCAACTAGTGGGTCATATGAGAAAACTCATGTGTGGATTCCCAAGCTGTACCTCTGTGAAGTTGGTGTTTTCCACTCACTGCTAGGTCCAACCAGCAGGAATGATATGGTAGGCAGTCAATACTATACCTATTGCACTGTCAAAGTCCCTGAAAATGTGTTATGACTGTCACTGTGATCTGCTATGTATACAAAATTGGGGATTCAGCTGCTGTTAAATTGTGTGATTGGAACAATTAGCCATGTATCGTGGTAGTTTCTTAAATGCAGAGTATGTGATCTGCTTGTTTTTCAGTTGGGAGGGCAGCTGGCTGTTGACGGAACAATGACACAAAGAGAAGAAAGCAGCATCCAAGCAAAGCTTATTTGCTCTAAAAGGGAGCTTGAAAAACAGGTGGAACCTGGGAATTCGAAATTCCTGAGAGAGAGGAGGTAATTGCCATGGAAAAAAGGACTTGATGAGCTCTTGTTATTCCTTGAGGTATGCTCTATTGGGAAAAAAAAATCTATGTTGACTTGCATAATTCAATATAAGGCCTCATTGGGTTAAAAAAATTTGCAATCTTTGTTCATATGTAATATAGACAGAGAGAAATCCAGGTATCCACAAGCAACTATTTTGTTGGCAACCCATTTGAAGATAATTCCAGGACTTGTGAACTTAGTGGTCTAATTGTTCATAAACTTGCAATGCTCTTGTTCTGAACTGCCAACTCCCCTGCTACATGTCGAAGCTTGCATCAAGGACTGCACTTATTCCTGTGTTTGCACTAGGTGCAGGACTTCCAGTGCAGGCAAGTGAGAGTACTGTAGTTAGCGCAGCAGCTGAACCATCACGCTCTGTTGAATCCAACCTTTTGAGTAAGAAAATTGGGAAAATTATCATACTCGTAAGCCAGTTCCTTCAAAGGTAGCTTTCTATCTCTACTTGAAGGGTTTATAATCCTTCTCACTTTAAAAGCATGGCTCATGTGCCCTTGCATTGCACATTAAGTCATAAACCTGATGTTCTGGTTGTGACAATTGAGTCGACATTAGTTTATTCAAAGCTTTAAAATTTTAAACATGTTTTTTCTCACTAAATCATTCACCAAATGTTCTCAAATTTATTGTGGGCTCTTATATACTTCATAAGAAGAGGCACATGTGTTGATTATTTTAGGTGCATGTATCGTATTTTGACTTTAAATGTCATTAATGACTAAAATAGCTCAAAATTTGTGACCATGGTTAAAATCGAAGTTATAAATTCAATTATGATCTAGAACAAGATGTAAAAAATTTCAAATGTTTATTGTGACATCTGTGATATTTGAAATTTCAATGGATTTTCAGTGCAAAAAATATATTTAAAATACAGTTTTGATATTTAATAAACTGATATAAAATAAAACCACATATAAAATGTAGTCCTTGGAAAGAACTCTGATTTTGGCACCCTTGCTCCTTTGAATGTGAAAGTAGCCTAGGATTGGCTATTTGGTCAATGTGGTTGCAAGATTCATGTTGGCACCCCAAGTTGAACATTTCAAACTAGCCAAACACATTTTCAAGCATGCCAGAAGGTTGATTGAACATGGGGATTCTTTTTAGGCATGAAACAAATGTTATACTCACTGGATACATGGATGTTGATTGGGCAAGGGGCTTAGAGATTCAACAATTAACACTCAGAATAATTCTTAAATTTTGGTATACACTGGTGATGTGGAACAACAAACTACAATCCACAATGGTGTTTTTGAACACAAAAATAGAATGTCATTCACAGTGTGATGGAGTCAGGGACATTATGTAGCTAAGATATTCACACTCAGAACTTCAATTCTAGACTAAACTTGCAAATTAGGGCTGCAATATTGAGCAGGAAAGGAGCATGGTTGATTTATGGATCAAGTGTATGGTTTGCTTGGATCTCCTGTACCAGTTATTCTCACCAAAGACTTCATTGGGGGTAATTAAACTTCTCCACCAACTGTGCATGGGGATGTAGGACACGTCCCATCGTAAAGTATTGGTTCCAATACTCCATACAGTGCAGTGCAGCTATGGTCTTAAGACAAAAGGTCCAACCAGCAAACTTAAGAAATATTCGACAAAGAAAACATCAGATAACATACAAACATCACCTAAAAGCATCATTACAACTTATTAGAGATACAATGATCACTTCAAAACAATGGAGGCCCAAGACTAATATGTCCAACGTTTGTTGGTTCACACTTAAAACTGGTCATCAATTTCAAGAGTCTAAATGTTCACTCAGTTTCCAAACTAACTCTGTCCATACATAAGAAGAAAGAGGGAGCAGACCTAAGTGCTCCAAGATGGCAGAGGCATGACACAGAAAATCCTGGGAGGCAGCTCCATGGCCACCTTTCCAGTGGTACTGCATCTACTAACGGTGTTGAACTTTGGTCATGTTAAATACCACTAGACATGCTACCGTAAATAAAATGAACTTGATCTAGTGATTGGCAAGTGGGACTAGAGGTATCACCAATAGTCCATGCAAGAACAAACACCATCTTCAAAGTGATGAAAACGATTGGCATCCCGCACCATGATGGCTCTCCCAACTATTTTTGAAATGAACTTTGTTGAAGTATGGCAATCATTGCAAATGCGCAGATTTTTTCTTATTCGAAGAGGAGTACCAGGAGCTGTGTTGATGAGCCCGAATGCAACAGCCAGTTTCTCGCTATGGTGACACAAATGAAATACCTTTCCTTCCTCTTCAACATCATCCAGAACAAATTCTTTACAAGGCACATACCCTGCATCATGCATGAGACATGACAATCTCTGCAGTTCTGCATGAATTTCATTCATCTGGGGGTGGTCTTCATCCTCTACTACAAACATCTGCACCTCATTATTCACTTCAATCCAGGTGCAACCTGGCTGTTTCTTTGCACCTTTTTCCTTTCTCTGCTGTTCAATGTTCTCACAGAGATGCCTGTTTCCAGCAGCAGCATAGATGTTTGACAGCAGTACATAACCAGCAGCATTTTCAGGATCTATTTCAAGAATTCGTTTTGCAATGCGTTCTGCCATCTCCACATTACCATGAATTCTGCAAGCGCCAAGCAAAGCCATCCAAGCAGCCACCTGTGGTTCACAGGGCATTGCCATGAGCATATTCTCTGCCTCCTGTAGATGGCCAGCACGGCCAAGAAGGTCAACCATGCAGGTGTGATGTTCCAATTTTGCAGGAATCATGTAGTCTTTGGTCATTGAAGCATACAAGCGCATGCCTTCATCCACCAGACCTGCATGGCTACAAGCTGACAGAAGACAAACAAAAGTGACATCATCTGGCTGTATACCTTCTTCGCACATCTGTTCAAAATGTTTTAAAGCTTCCTTACCATGCCCATGCATGGCACATGCTCCAAGTATAGCATTCCAACTGACCACATTTCGAGATGGCATCTTGTTGAACACACTCCAAGCATCCTCATTGCTCGCACACTTTGCATACATGTCCACCAGGCTAGTCCCCACAAAGACATCAGACTCGAAACCACTTTGAATGATCTGCTGATGAACACACCTGCCTTCTTCAAGTGCAATCATGCTGGCACATGCATTCAGCACCCCCACAAAAGTAACAGAGTTTGGCTGCACACCTTCCTGTTGCATTTGTCGGAATAGTTCCAGTGCCTTCTGGCCATGCCCACATTTCACATGTCCCAATATCATGGTGGTCCAAGTGACCACATCTCGAGATGGCATCTTGTTGAACACTCTCCAAGCATCCTCAAGGCTCCCACATTTTGCATACATGTCAACCAAGCTACTCCCCACAAACACATCTGTATCCCATCCACTTTCAATGATCTGCTTGTGAACATGCTTCCCCTCTTCAAGTGCCTCTATGCTGGCACATGCATTGATCACCCCAACAAAAGTGATAGAGTTTGGCTGAACATCTTCCTGTTGCATTTGTTGAAATAGTTCCAGTGCCTTCTGGCCCTGGCCACATTTCACATGACCCAATATCATGGTGGTCCAAGTGACCACATCTCGAGATGGCATCTTGTGGAACACTCTCCAAGCATCGTCGATGCTCCCACACTTTGCATACATGTCAACCAAGCTATTCCCCACAAAGACATTCATCTCAAAACCACTTTGAATGATCTGTTGATGAACACACCTGCCCTCTTCAAGTGCCTCTATGCTGGCACAAGCATTCAGCACCCCAACAAAAGTGATAGTGTTTGGCTGCACACCTTCCTGTTGCATTTGTCGAAATAATTCCAGTGCCTTCTGCCCTTGCCTGCATTGCACATGTCCCAATATCATGGTGGTCCAAGTGACAACATCTCGAGATGACATCTTGTTGAACACTCTCCAAGCATCCTCAATGCTGCCACATTTTGCGTACATGTTAACCAAGCTACTCCCGAGAAAGACATCAGACTCACAACCACTTTGAATGAGCTGTTCATGAACAAGCCTGCCGTCTTCAAGTGATCCTAAACCAGCACATGCCTTGACTGCCTGAACAAAAGTGAATTTGTCAGGACTCATTCCTTCTTGTTGCATTTGTTGGAAAAGCTGCATTGCCTTCTCATGTTGCCCAGCCTGTACATATCTTGTAATCTTCCGATTCCATGCAAAAGGGTGCAATTGCACAATGCCTGGTGCCATTGCAGCCATCTCTGCTGCCACCCATGGTGGGTTTTGTTGGCATTGAAGCCAGAGTGCTTCCCCTGTCGTCTTATGTTTGAAATCTGGGTACCTTTCATTTTGCTACAACAAAGATCCAGGTCAAGCTGATCAGCCATGCATTCTCCACATCCCAGGCATAACTATTATCATAAGAACAGAAAAAGGCTGCTCTGACCTTCTTCATCAGCATATTGCATCTAATTACCTTCTCAAGCTTACTACAACTATCCCACCAGTGCAAATGATGTGAAAGAACTTCTGCCAACATTCAGCCATGGCATGATAACAACCAAGAGAGAGCAACAAAATTGACGTTAACAAGAAATGTGAATTCTGACAGGATTCATGTCCAGTTACCTTCTCTGCTCTGTGATCCCACCATTGTGAAGGATCCAAAAAGAACTCCCGCCACTGTTTCTCTCTGGGACCTATAGGTACTGCAGAAAAAGTTCCTTTCAAATCATATGGTTTGATCACATGGAAGCCATCTCTAGGTTCTGCGTCCCTGCACAGAAGGTGTCCAATTTTTCGATTCGCTTCTGATGGCTTTCAGGTCAAAGTCTTCCGGCCAATAAACCAACCACACTTACTGTGAAAAGACGGCAGTAGACACACACACACAGAGGAATAACGCAAGAAAGCTTACAACTACCTTTATCTCCGAGTGCCGCCTCTGTTTCTACCCCATGCGCTCTGGGAAGAAGTGCTGTATACTGCAATCTATTTTGTGGGGTAAATTGGAATTGCGGGTGCACACAGAAGCGTAGCAGCAAGCTCCTCCTGGTCGACCTCCGTCTTCTCCATGTGGTGGTGGGGCAGCAATTGCTGTTGCTGTCGTGGTCAAGCAAAGAGTCAGATCTTGCAAATGGGAATTGCACTTGCTGTACTGTTGATGAAGACATTGTTGCTTCGCAGAAATATTGGCAAACGTTCTCTCTCTCTCTCTCTCTCTCTCTCTCTCTCTCGCTCGTCGCGATCCAATAGCATAAAAATCCACATACAATTCCCTCTGCAGCGTCCGAAGTCGACCCAAATGCGATCTCTCTCCCACCGAGGCAAAGAAACCGCAAGCCCTAGATTGAACCAGGTCGAGCAGCAGCGGCACTAAAACCCTCCAAAACCCCGTCACCCTAGAAGGCTGGAGCAATGGCAATAAGTTGTTACTGTTTGGTAAGGTGAACGTGTTATGTTGTGGGGACATCCAATTTGTATAATTTCCATAGTAATTTCTCCATTTCCGATACAGAAGAGAGAACCTAATGATGTGTGCTTG
Organism: Sphagnum contortum; assembly: GCA_963920785.1. Lineage (NCBI taxonomy): Eukaryota > Viridiplantae > Streptophyta > Sphagnopsida > Sphagnales > Sphagnaceae > Sphagnum > Sphagnum contortum. The sequence goes on from OY987281.1 coordinate 5,390,359, forward strand.
GAACAGCAAGTGAAGCCGCGATTTCATTGTTGCCTCTTTTGCATACTCAAATGTATCCTATCCATAGTGCAATAAACCTTGTCAATTGCAATTCTTGAGGCAAATATAATCTACCCCTCTGACAGTCCAAGCAAATCTGAACATTTAATAGAGCAAATGAATGTGATGAATTGAAAGACAACACAAAACAGCAGAGAAAATTGGCAGTTTACAGAAGAAAGAAGAAACTGCACCCTAGAACATCCTACTGTTACCATCCATAGTCCTGCTCAACCCATGACATGCTTGCCTAAACATCCCCAAACCAAGAGCAGCAGGAAGCTGAGCCTGTGATGAAAAACTCTCCAGTTTCTAGCTCTGATCCCTCTCTCTTCCCATCTGTAGTGAAGCTTGCCAGAGAAACACAATTGTGCTTCTTATTGCTACACTATTGTTGTGTTTCTTACAGTAGACGGTTTGAAAACAGTTGAAAACTTTGCAAAAACGTTCACCATCATCTATCAGTTATACCAGATGTGAGTGCTATACCATGTACTTGTAACATTCCGTCAATTGCTTCATGTGCATCTCGTGCTTTTGTGATGTTTCCCTATGTACTCACATCTATCTCCTGGTGCATTTGGACTAGTGAATAAATTGTTGCCCCTCAGAATGTGTCATGCTTTTTGTTTTGCCTGCAATACACTTTCCAGTTGATTTTCAGATTCTAAAAAAATTGGATCTGATAGCTGTCTCTATTGGTACTCCGATTTTCTTACGCCTGAGGAGATTTGCCAATTTGGTAATGAAATGAGACACAGGCCAGGATGCAAAGTTTTGGGAGGCTGATGATGTTGAAGTTTGCAAGAGATATGGCAGAAATAAGAATGCAGACAACTTTCTCTCTTCACTATCTTGTTCATGCAAATGTGGTTCCAACTAGCTTTTGTTTCTTTATCAGTGCAACAAGATCTCAAATGTTCTTGGCATAGAAACTTCAATCAAAGGATTTCATGCTGGAGTTTCCTTAAGAATTATTCAATCGAGGAAGAATGCTCGATTGTGGTCTGGCACTAAACCAAGATTGCAGAGGTTGGTCTGTCCAATTGATCCTGAAGTTGATTTCAATCAGCAACCCAAGCAGACATTTGTCTTTCAAAGATCATGTACTCAAAGATAAGGGGAGGGGTTTTTGAAGTTATTTGCCCGCTGGGATCAGGTCCTTTATAATAGAGAACTGAAGTGAAGTCTCTACAGAAGATGATGCAATTAGTGACGTTACCCTAATCAGCAAACATGTCTAGCAAAGGCTCTACTGTCAGCTGCCTTGACATTACTCAAGCAGAAATGCTCACTGAATTGCAGGTACCCTGAGTCTTTTGCTCATATCCAAAATAACTAATGCGCTATGCTTGTTCTCCCCCCTTTTTCATGGGAAAAACTCTTCTCTGATGTTCTCCATCACTGGCAATGAGTAAATAGGAATGCATCCTTGTATAGTGAAAGAAAGAGCTATGCAGCTTCAAGTATTCCATGAACACTCTCTCAACTCCTCCCATTCAATACATGTCACAATAACAATTTTCATGTCCCCCAAACTGTACTTGGTGGTCCTGAACATAATCTAATGTTTTATTTGAGGCACAGGAGGGATGATTCCATCATCCACCTGCCACACACAAAGCTTAGTTGAGTACAGTGGAGAGTGGTATGCACTATACATTCATCCTTGCTATGGTGTAAACTTTGCACAAAGAATGTGAAAAGTTAAACAGCTTCTCAGTGATGGGAACTTGAAAATACTTTTGTCATGATAGTCAGAAGATGTGTAGTGATCCTAAGGAAAGTGGAGATATACCATTTGAACTTCACCAGCTTCAGCACCTGCTTGAGTGAGAAGGCATCCTGGATGTTCAAGGACACCCCGTATTTTATGAGCATGCAATTCAAGGCTCCAATTCAAGAATTTGTTGAACAATGAATTCTCCCATCTCTGCATAACAATGCATTCTGAAAGCACCTAGCAAAGCCCTCCATGCAGCCATGTGGTTTACAAATTGCATGTCCTTCACCATATTCTCTGCCACCCGTAGGTCGCCAGTATTATAACAGGATGAACCACGAAGGGGTAATATGTTCTAATTTTGCAGAAATCATATAAGCTGTAGATGCCAGCATCACCAACGAGGTCAACCATGCACAGTAATGTTCCAATTTTGCAGAAATTATATAAATTGTGATCATTAAAGCATAGCAATGCGTGCCTTCATCCACCAAACTTGCAAGCCTACAAGGTGACAAAAGAAAAACAAAAGTAATGTCATTGGCTCTACACCTTTGTCACACCTTTGTCCAAAATGTTGAAAGCTTCCTCACTATACTCATGCCTGTCACAGCCTCCAAGTACGGCATTGCAAGGGAACCACATGTATCTTCCAGATGGCATCTTGTCAAACATTATCCAAGCATCCTTCATGCTCCCATATTTTTGCAAACATGTCAACCATGTTATTCCCCACAAAGAGATCAGACTTGCAACGACTTTCAGCGATCTGCTTATGAACACACCTGCCCTTTTCAAGTACAGTGACACTGGCCTATTCATTCGACACCCCGCACAAAAGTAAAAACAGTTTGGTCTGCACACCTTCGTGTTGCATTTGACAAATAGTTCTGGTGCCTACTACAGCCCTTGGGCCACGCTTCACATTTCCCAACATCACAACAGTCCAAGTCACCAAAATTTCGAGATAATAGCATCTTGTTTAACATTCTCAAAGCATCTGCCATGCTCCCACCACATTTTGCATACATGTCAACAAGGCTATTCACCAGAAACACATGAATTCCAACGACTTCCACTGATATGCTCATAAACACACCTGCCCTCTTCAAGTGTGATGATATGCCAGTGCATGCATTAATCACCCGGGGCACACAAAGTAACAGAGTTTGGTCACACGCCTTCCAGTTGCATTCTTTGGAATATTTCTCGTGGGCACCTTCTGCCCTTGACCACATTCACATGTCCGAATAAAATGCCATTCCAACTGACCATGTCACCTGATGGCATCTTGTTGAACACTCCCCCAACATCATCATCGTCCATCCTGGCTCAAAATCATTTTCCAATTGCTACAAACAAGGAAGCACAAATACCTTGCTTTGCAGAAAACACAATACTGTTGTTAACAGCCCAAGCTCGCCACTCAGATGGAATTCAGTCACAGCTGCTGAACAACTTGACCTCGTAAAAATTGGCTGTTAAGGGGCTATTTTGGGTGTTGAGTACAACATGTGTATACATCTTAATGTTACTATTGACAGGAATCTATTATAAACTAATAAAAGGGGGAGGAACAAAACTTGTCAGAACTCAAAGATAGCTTGTCTTTGAACGAATTAGCATTTTGTTAAACAAACGTTTGCAAACTTGTACAAATATTGAGCTGCATAATTGGTTCAAGAAGTGGGTTCTTTTTTGGTCTTGCTTTTGGGGTAGAGTGTGTGTGTTTTTCAATCATGTGATAGAGTAGTTTTGTATCACAATCGTTTTGCAACTCACAATTCTACCATTGTGTTTGTGGTTATCTCAAATGTATTATTTTCAGGTTTTGGTTTTGGTTTTGGTTTTGGTTTGTTTTGTTTTGCTTTAAATAAAATTTTACTGGCATTGTGTTCCATCCTTTTGACTCATGCTAAAACTTCTTAATTGGAGATCTTTATGCAACATGGGAAATTGGAGGGTTCAAGTTGTTGCAAGGTCATAATCCTTGGTATGAATAGTTCCATTATATAGTCACAATCTTGGTTTTTTCATCTTGCATTGAAACATGAAACAATGTTTTCTCAAACAAGGATAGATTGAAGCGTAGTAGAATGGTGAAACAATGAAGCCATTTTTGAACAATGAGGAATTGAAGCCTAAAACAATGGAATTCTAAAGCTTATTAAAAGAGTGGAATGTTCCCGAACTTTTGAAACCATGTTTTTCAAAGTAACCTTGTATTTGAAAGTGAAATTATTAAGCATTTTCAGGTATGGTAATTTTGGTAATTTTTTGTATTCATGTTCTTTCTTAATTAACATAAAATAATGAAGATTTCCCTAATATTTGTTCCATTGCAAGGATTAAATGTAAATGGTGTACAATGATTGTAATTAAATATTCCATAATTTTTTTGGTTAAAGCTAGCTATGGCAAAGTCCTTCAGATGTGAATTGATGTATTTGTATTGTTATTGTATCATTTGTTTATGTCAATGGGTCACAAGCTCATTTTGTCCATGTTATACCTATAGTCCATCCCTTGGAATGGATGGCCATTCTTTATATGAATGGCAAACAAGGTCAAGCCCATTTATTCAAAGGCAATAATTAGGTTAGGTTTTTCTTAAAAACACTTTTTGTTCTTTGAATTTCATCACCTGGAATGAAAAGTTCATTTCTTTCAAGTTGAGCTTCATGGGGTGAGACACATTCTTTCACACATCCTACCTAAATTGTGTTTTAATCTTAATGTGTTGTGATTGGCTTGACTTAGATTACAAAAGAAAGTAAGTTGCATGTGGTATAAGCATATTTTTTCTACTTAAAGAAGGAAGATTTAAAATAATTATCAAATAATAAGTCATTAATCATGGGACTACTTATTTTTATATCCATACTTTATGGATTTAGCCAATTGCACATGGGTTTGGTTATGATTAGTTTCAACCCACTTTAAATGTATGATTAATTATGTGGATATATGGAAAGGTTTAGGGCAATAGTTATGTTATACGAGTATAGTTCAAAGTGCAAGTTAGAACAATGAATGAAGTGTTTTTTCTAATGTTCAAAATGGAGAGAGACAAGAAGGCGTCGTGAATAATAATGATATTCGTTGAACATTGTGCATCACATTTGACACTACATTTAATTTACACATTTAGTCAATGTGTTATTAACATCATAGGACAAATTTTGAAAGTTTAAAAGATGGGAGCATTATTGAAATTCTCATAAGAATTTTTTTGGACCATACATCAAGTAAATTTGATGTAGATGTGAATATGATAAACTTTACATGGTAATGTTTTTCTAGATGGCCACAAGACATTAGGTCCAATTCTTTTATTCAAATAATCACACTGATGTTTTAAATTATGTCATAAAGTCATTTATAATTCTAATCCAATAGTCATAAATTGAGGAAGATTAATCACAATTGTTTTTTTTTTTAAATTGTGTAATTTCAATTGTGATGTTAAATGACCTTTTTTTTAAATCACAATTTCAAAATGTTATAATAACATTATAAAAATTCAAGTCACAAATCATTATATTTTTTCATATTCTTTAATGCATTAATCGAAACATTAAAAAAAATCACATGTTTAATGATACATTTGTTTGCTATCATAAAAAGTCACGTGTTGAAACCCATTAACAAACAAATGAAAGCCCTATCATGTCTTTCATAAGCATAAACTTAATTTAAAATTATTATTTTGGTCTCCAATTCTATTGAATTAATTTTTTATTATTAAACCTTCAACTGTTAAAAACATTAAAAATGGTATAATTAAAATTAAAAAATCATTTAAAACCATTGTCATGATGCCATGACTCATAAAAATAATTTGTTAAAAAAATTAATTTGCAAAATAAGAATACAATGCACACAACTATTCAATCATAATTATATTAGACCACAGATTTAAGGTGTTTTTGAATTCTAGTCAATTATCAATGTTGAATAGTAATTAATGACAAGGCACATTAAAAACCAATAAATAAATAAATAAAGTTAAAGGTGTAGAATATTAATAAAATTAAACCAAAAAAATCTCTGGTACCAAATTAAATTGAAAGTTTTTCGTCCATCAAACAAGGAATTTTAAAAACTAATCATAGTTAATTAATTTAAGATAAAATATTTGAAAATTTGATAAATGAATCCAAATTTCATTGCTAGTTATAAGCCCACCACGTACATGTGTGATAATTTTAGTTTTTATTTTTCATATATATGTGAGAGCCAAATGAAAAAATATGCATATATTTTAATGTGTTAGCATTGGGTCATAAGCCAATTATATTTTGTTCCAATATCAATCACTTTGTTTTTTTAAAAAAACTTAGAAAGAGTTCCATAAAAAGAAAACATTTCCAATCACATTTCAACTTGCACCAACAAAATATTAAATGATCATATACATTGGACTAGTACCAAACCCACAATTAAAAAATAATTATGCAACACAATATTATATTTTTCCAGGAAAAAGATTTGTGCATATTTTTAAAGGGTGCAACTAGGTACTAGAAATTAGTATATTGCATTGAAAACCTAAGCCTTGTGGCACGTCACTATTGTGATTTAAATATTCATCATTTTTTGTTAATTCATTTCTACAACCTAAAAGCATTATAATCCAATGTCAATCCAAATTCAACTATAAGTATAGATGATACTAATAAAAAAAAATTCAAAGGTAAAATATTATGAAGTGTGATACCAAGTCAAATGATAATTTATTTGACACCTAAATTATGAGAATATGTTATCACAATCTTATGTCCAAATGATAAGAAGCAAATTCAATAGTTACATTCCAAATATGCCACCTAATTCATTATTGCATTAACTTATTTGAAAAATACACTTTTAAATTTTTAGGATATGAATTAATTTTCATAATAGATATTTACTTTGTTAAATGAAAATTTGAAATTCAAGACTTTGAGGTCAAAAAGTTCATTTACCATTAAGTTATGCCTTCATTTGTGTAAAGGACCATCTGACAATATTATTTAAAATTTGAATACGTCCATGCTTTTAGCTTTAAAAATGTTGGCACATGTTTCATTTTGAAATTAAGAAAACCATATGAAAGTGTAACCTAGTGATAAATACTAATGTTGGTCAAATTTCACCTTTTTTTTTAGAACTAACTAGTTTTAGCCTAGTTTTTAAATAATTTTGCTTGGTGAGAACTAGTAAAAGGTTTTTTTTTCCTTACTCGACCATTTTTTAAACATGTCAATTTTCACAAATGAAATAACATTTGGTTTTCACATTTGGTTATCAAATTTTCATTCATTAGAAAAACCTTTTTCAACACTTCAAGTTAAAAGGTAAAAAGACATTAGAAATTAATGAAAAAAAATTACAAAAATGTTTTAAATCCCAAAGTTATATTTCACAATTTCTTGTAATTATTATTTAAATTTTTTGTCAATCTTAATTAACTTTACTAAACAAAAAGAGGATTTACAACTAACTTTAAGGTCATTGGGTCAAATTTTCTTGACAAAATCACTTCATAAATGACATATTTATAACTATTTTAACTAAAAAAAATCCTCTTATCTGTGATCAAACAATCTTCAAAATTTGATGAACAAGGAATCCAATAGTAGGATCATGCTTCCTCACAATTGAAAATAACACTTGATGTTTTTACAATCTAATTGATACTATTTGAAAATCAAAGTTTGCTTGTGTTAATTAACATTTCAAATATATATATAGTTGTAGTCTTGATCAATTATTTGGTCAACAATGCCATTATTAAATTCAACGTAGGAGTGCAAATGATGCTGACATTTTGTAAATGTAAATTATAAGGACAATCTCTCATAATATTCAACTATAATATTTCTTAAGAGGATCTCAGGATATTAAATGAAGATATTAAACAAAGATTTTAAAACATACGATTCAACATCAAGGAGAAGATATTGTGAATTTTTTTCATATTTTTCTTACAAGGAAATAAATAAATCCAAAACCTCACAAACCTTAATTTTGTGTTGGAAGTTAAACATGTTAATTCAAAAGTAACATTTGCATCTTCTTTTATTAAATTATCAAAAGAAGTTGAAGTCTCAATTTCTAACTCATTGATATGACAAAATGTAATGCATCACTTAACAACCAATGACCTCTAAATTGATTTAAAATACAAACAAATTCAAGGAAAAGGTGGTCAACAATAATCTTGGAAATACATCATGTTAAAATACGTGGCACTTGTGCAATTATTTTCACAATTTACTTTGCTTACTATAATAAAAATTAATGGTTTCTTTGATTATAAAGTTTTTTGAAAAAGGATGGTTTTACTAGCAAGTGTATAAAGGGAAAAAAATGTTGAAATATGTTTTTCCAAGAATTTCAAAAAATGAAAATTTATTCATTTTCAAGTTTTTCAAATTTCAACATTTTTTTTTGACTAGGATATTTAATTTTCTTGGGATAAGACCAAATTTAACACATGTTCTATTCAAGTCTTGTTTTATTTTCCTTGATTTTTTTGGTTAAGTGATACACTTTTAAAACTTTCTTTGTATAGCTTGATAAATACATATTTCAAGTCTTTCCAAACTTTCTAGTTGTTGTAACATATTGACATGTTTTTAAAAACAAAACAATTTCCAAACCTAATATTTCACAACTTGCAATTAATTTTAATGTTGTAATCATAATATTTAAATCAAACCCTTTATCTTTCACATAGGTAAGAATTTTCTTCCACAAGTTACACTTCTCCAATAATTCAATCAAAATTTAACAAAATTTTATTTAGCAATATATGCGGTTTCAAAAAATTTAAGGTTTATATGTTTTGGCTGATAATTAGCCATAAAAAAATTGATCACTAATGCAAAGATGTCATGTTCGCCTTTTGACATTCATGAGTTAAAGGTTACAATTGTAGTGTTACATTTTGCCAAGGTTAACAAAACACACAATTGTTTAAATTTTCTATTAACTTAGTTAACATTTCTAGTGAATGGTTTTAAGATAATTATTTTTTGAATAAAAATGCATATAAAATTTAATTTTGGAAATAAAAATCCCCAAATTTTTAATTTTTAATTTTTTTATTAAGATCATTTTCTTGAAAGGGTTTTTTGCAACAAAACAATTGGAGATAAAACCCTACCAAATATAATAAGCCTTTCCTTGCTTATTTCTCTTCACTTTTATTTTCAAAAGATTATTCAAATTTTCTTCAAAAATTTTGGCAAAATATAATGATCTATAAACATATTTATTTCAATGCAATTATTCCATTAATTATATTTTATAAAATTAAATTTTTTTTCGCTTTTGTTTTCGGGTTTGAAATTAAAATTGGATTATTGTAACCAAAAAAACACACACACATGATTTAAAAAGATTTAGGATCAAACATCTTTGTTATCATTGATATAATAAAATGCCTAACACAATGTATATATGAAAAAAAATAAAATCCAAATCTTGCACCAAAAAAAACAAACCAAAAAAATCTTAAGCTTTACAAACCACAAGCTTTACCAATTTTGAAGGAAAAAAAATGAAGCTCTATAAGTTTTTAAAAAAAAAAATCAACTACAAGAAGAATAAAACAATAAAAGGGAAATAAAATGTACCTCAAAAGAAGCTCAAAGTTGAACATGGATTAAAGCTTTATAATACTTACATAGAGTAAGAAAGAGGAAATAACAAATCAATGTAAATAACAACATAGTGTAAGCAAATATGACCAAGGAATATTGGAAAGGGTGGGTTCTTAAGAACAAAACATCACAATGGAGTTCACAATAAGATGGCAAAAGCAACAATACGATGCAAACAAGAAATGTAGCATGAAAAATAACAAAGTACTTTTTGTTCATGCTCAAACAACACAATGAGAAAGAGACTTAAAGCAACTTTATATTGTTTGGTGTTGTTAAAGTGTGAACAACTCAATCAATCCAAAACAAGGCAAGCTATAAGGGCATATGATGTCATGTAATTTTATTTAACACCATGTGATGTTTAGGTCAATGTTACAACTTGTACATTGTCAAGTGTGTTATTGCCTCAAAAATCAATGTGAGACTTGGCCAATGGATTGCAAATTATGAGTAGCAAGATCAATTTATAGACATTCGAGCTTACAACATGTGTGCAAAGTTGTGAGGAGTATGGTGGGGTTGTCAAACAATTGTCATAGCCTACAATGTGTATGAATGGGTATGAGAATCCAAAAGGGAAACATGTCTTTAAAACCAAAGAATAGTCTAATAATAATGTGTGATGGGAATTATGTAATAAAATTTGTATTAAGGAGAAAGTGAACCATAGATTGTTTTTGATGTTCATTCCTAGTTTCACAAAATGTGGTAGCGGTTTAACATGATTATATTTAGTAGTCAAGATAATCGTATGAAAGAGTACTAATGATTTGGAATTTAATGGCATCTACTACACATAAGTAGGTTTGCAACATGTGTTCCATTACTTCTTTTCAAACCATTTTTTGCAAATGATATCATGGATATTACTTAGCTAGTCCTTAGGGTTGCACCTTATTCCAAGCATCATTATAGTGTTGTGTAATGTAAAAACAATGTTTTAAAATTTTGATTGTAGATATTGAGGGTCATTAAGTGGCTAATGTGTGAGTTGTTGAACATTTGAATTGGCCATAAAAATTAATGAAATTTATTTAGTGATGCCATGATTTTTTGGATTTTGGTGGATATGCCTGATGAAGTTGCTAGTGTATTTAGGATAGAAAGATAAATGTTTGAATGAAGGTTTTGAAAAATGAACAAGATGAAACAACTAAGCTACTTAAGGTAGACATTTTCTACAAAGATAAGGGAAAAAAAGTTTAGTACTTAATGTTTTTGAGTTGGAATTTTTTAGATTTTATGTAAAAAATTGGACTTCAATGGTGAAATACAAATCAAAATTTATTTTTACCATTTTCGAGGTTGAATTCCATTGTGTGACAATTACGTGTGATGAAGGTTTAATTGTGCACCAAGGTTTGTCAAGTATGTTTGAAAATCTCTTGGTAATTCTTTGGTTGTTTTGATAACTGTAATGGAAAGGAACATGATTGCATTGGGTTTGGGTGAATTGGTTGATCAATTTACATTTGTATTCATAATAGAGTTTGTGATAGTTTACTAAGGTCCAAGTTAGGTAATGTATATCATTCAAGACTTGAAGGACAAACTCTTTGATTCACTCTTATATTTTGGTTGCTTTCAATATTAATAAATTAAAAAGTGTCAAATATTTTAAAGTATGACAAATTAGATCACCATGTCTTTAGAACGATCAATATCATTCATTTGGTGTGCACATGTATCATCCATTTAAGTTCATAAAAATAAAAAATACTTAAATATCTAATGTAATAGGTTCATTCGCTAATTTTTTCCATTGTGTTTAGAAAACTTGAAATGTGTTAAAAGATGACATATAATCATGAACAATAATAATCCACACCTTCACATATATAATGAGCCAATTATTTGTCATGAATATTTTTTATCACCTTAGAAGTCATGGAATTTTTAACCCATCTTGTCCTTCAATTCCAAAGTGTCACATCATTTTGATAAGTGGTAGGTGTAACACTTTAAGTCGGATACAATTTAAATGCATTTCATTTTCATTACTGCGATTGTCATTATTTCATTATATTGGGGGATTCCATAAAATTATTGTCCATTGTTGCTTTTAAAATAATCTATGATATGTATATGGAACTTTGTCATGTTTTGTTTGCACATGGAACTTTTTGATTTTACAACTAACACAATTATGCACAAATATATGCTTCTTGAAGACATGAAAAGGATATATGCTACAAAATCTACAAGAACCTTTTATACCCAAGTTGACAAATTTATTGCACCAGGCTCATATTTTTCCAAACATATTGGTATTATGTGAAAACCCCATTATAGCAGAATAATCCATCTTAACTTACCATAACATTTTACCATAACATTGCACTACCCAACCATGGGGAAAACCCCACAACAGTCTGCATATTCTGTGCTCAGATTAACTTCCTCATGACAACACCTAAATGTAATGGAAAGGCAGCTAAAACCACAAAGGATTATGAAAGAGAACAATATACCACAAACCGCAAAAGAATGATGGAGTTCTAAAATGTCACAAACACAAACAAGATGTGAACAGACACAGCTTTCTCATTGGCCATCAGATCAACATAGCAATTTCATCATCCAACACTGCAGCATTTGCTCAAATTGCAGATGCAGCAAGAAAACTGTGCCGAGTGTGTGATGCCCTTACGCTACTGTAATAGCATGTTACCACATGGTCATATGTGAGAGGATGCACAATTCCATATGAAATTGGCGGCATGATATAACTGTGGCCCAATAATCCATATCAATGTGTGGAACATTCCATACATCAAAATTAAATCTTTTCAATGGCAACTATTGTGCTAAAGAATCTGTGTTTATGCAACGATCACAAACTTACAGGTTTTGTTTAGGAGAACCAGTCCCCATCTTTGTTACTGTAATCAAAGTGAAATTCTCCTTTATGAAAAGGCCAATGTGCATAAGCTGCTTCACAATATTGTCAGGCATATCTTTGGATCAGAAGAACAAAATGCTCAGCTTTAAATTGCTGTAGATCCCAGAATTATTGGCTGGGTCCAATGTACATCTATGGAAGCTCTTGTTCATCTCTACCAACATATTATCAGACTAAGTTCCACATAAGGGGTTCCCAGCACTCGCTGTAGCTGTGACAACTAGCAACACTCCATGTACTGTGGTGGCATGCCACCAGAAACCAGCAGACAGAGAGAGACACCAACACTCTGCAGAACCATATATGTGCTAGACAAATGTCATCTCAACCGATTTCATGTTGAGATACAGACATACCCATGTTTTCTTAGCGAGTCAAAGCACCACCTGCATCACGGTATTGCTTTCGCATCACCTTCTTGTACTCTGCAATGATGAATTCACACATGTGAGTAAGGTTGTTGCTTGTTGTTTCCCTTCACATCTAGAAACTAGAGAAAGAAAAAGAAGCTATATTGTTTCAAAAGTGCCTACCTTCTTGATCACTCCAAAGGGCAGCTGCATAGCTGTTCAGGGGACTATCATTATTGGGTTCTGCCAACATCACCACATCCCATAACAAATAGAAACGAAGGAGTACATCAGCAATCACAACATGCAAATTCAGTTCTGTTTTTGCAGATTTATGTCTGTTTGTACTTACAGAGAGTGTTTTTGGTCAAGACATCTTGAGTCATTGCAAAGGAAAAACCGAAGTCTGTCTGCTTTGTAACTGGGTGCTAAGCCAACGACACTTGATCTATACATAAGAAGATCTACGTTTGGGAAAGATTGTGTTACTCACCACCTAATAGACTTTGGATGGAGAGCAAGATTGTTCGAACATCATATGCAGATGACCATTTATCCTGACAAAAAGGAGCATATTCTGTCAACCAAATCTGTGTCCATGCAGTATATGTTGGCAAAGCAGTGGAGCATCAACTGAGCAAGCACCAGAGCATCAACTGGAAACCTGGGAAAACAAGATGAGGTGAAAAGTCTACCTGCAATATATCTAGGCAAATGTTGCCATATTGATCCACATTGGGATGGAAGCAGAGTGTGTCAAATTTGACAGTGGGTGGCTTGAAGGGATAGTCAGTAGGGAACTTCAGAGTCAGCTTGTATGACAGCCCCTCATACACAGTGGTAGTACTACCCTTGATGGTACCAATCCAAGCAAATATGTTGTCACCCTCTGGAAATGCAGAAATGCCCGGATCTCCACATGTCTGGAAAGAATCACACAATCCATAACATGCACAGAAGAATCAGACCCATAACAGACATTTAGTCACTTGTCAGTCACAGAGAAAACCTAACTCTAGAATACGAGTCCAGCAATGCCCATCCCGTGATGGTCGCATCATCTGCAACACAACAATGCTCAAGGGTTGAGGTGCATACCATGAGAGACATCAACTCAGATTGCAACCTGCGCATAAAATCACACCGTCGACAACATCGGGGATTAGCTTGCAGTCAGATTCAGCAACATACAACACCAACACAATGCGGTCCTCATCAACCAGGGCACAGAGGTACCCAAAAGAGATACTGTTAAACATCTGGGGAGCTTGCAGAAAACAGAAAAAAGGGAGTGAGAGAGGTTCGCCAACCTGCGAGAGACTGAGTGGCTATCAACCGGTTGTGATGCAGGTCTCTGCTGTTTCCCGCTTGCCGGCTGCACAATACTTGCATTAGTCGTCTGCACATCTTGGGGCACGTTAGGGTTCATCGTCGCTTTCTTGTTGTTTACTTCACCTTCGTCCCCAAGCTTCGGCTGTTTGAAAAATTGCGGTTCACTCAAACAGCGCGCAACAAAAACACGGAGCAGTCAATCCAATCTCAAAACAGACACAGCATATGCCATACAAGGAAGCAAAAGAACAAGGGCCCTTAATATCTATCAAAACATCAAACAAGAATCTCGATCCAATACCCGAAAAGAACTCCGACCGAAACAAAACAAAAACAGCACTCCCAAACCTACAGTAAGCTGTTCCTGTATTCTCACCTACTGGGAAGCCAAAAATATGCCAAACCCACAAACAGCAACAACAACACAGGAGACTGGTCACTCACACGGGGCTTGAGAAATTATGTGTTGGAAAAACCAGACCTTACGACAACTACATACACAGGAGGGGGACTTTACAGAGTATTTGAAAATAGAGCGAGCTTCCGAATACATGGGATGGGGGATTGGGGTATTGAGAGAGAGAGAGAGAGAGGAGCCCGAGACGATGTTGGTGCAAGTGCAAGTCTGCCGCTGCAACGGGAGGCGTCTGGACTACGATCCGAATAAAAAATGACCGTTTGGGCACAACGGCTCCTTCCTTCCTTCCTTTCTTTCTTTCCTTCATTCCCTCCAAAGCGCAACCAAACGGTGCCTGCTCAGGTCCTGTCAGTAGCTAGGTCAGTAGGTCAGTAGGTCAGTAGGTTCGGTAGGTGGTCAGGTATGAAAGTGGTTAGGTTAGAAGGTAGGTATGTAGATAGGTAAGGTAAATGAGGTACGTAGGTAAGTACTTAGTTTGTAAGTATAGGTACATTAGAAGGTAGGTATGTAAAGAGGTAAGGTAAATTAGGTTTGTAAGTAGGTAGGTAGGTAGGTAGATAGGTAGGTATGTAAGTTAGTAGTAGGTAGAGTAGTAGTAGTAGGTATGTAGGGAGGGAAGTAGATTAGGAGGTAGGTAGGTAGGTAGGTAGGTAGGTACACAAATAAGTTGGTAGGCAGATAAGTAAGGAGGTAGATTAGGAGGAAGGTAGTTGGTAGTTGTTTGTCAGTAGGTGCTTCACTTACTGGTCAGGTTATTGAGTTTTGACCCGGTTGTCATCCCGGTTATTAATAACGTAGTTAGCCACTTGTTGATTTTTTTTATAATCAGTTGGTATTTCCAAATTTGAAAATCTAATAACTTACCGGGTATGACGTGATTATTGTCTATGTAGATTTTCAATCTTTAAGCACTAATACGAAAAAAATAAAGAATGAAAAAATAGAAAAATAATTTTAAAAATAATAATTAAAAAAAAACATTAGAACCGATGTAGAACCAACAGGTTGACCAACGGTTCTCAATCCAGTTTTTGATAACCTACTGGGCACTCACTATTTTTTATATATTCATATTGATAACCTGAGCGGCCATTTTTTTTAAAAAACACCCAGTGGGGGGGGAGTTATTAAGTAACCGGCCCACACTGGCGGGTACTTCCTGGCCAGAAACTCTCTTCTTGCTAACGGTAATTGTTTACCTTAGAGGTGGGTTCACACCAGTGTTGAGCGGTTCTCAATAAGTTGGGATTCCCCTGTGGGTTTACATTAGGACTTCCTTGAGCTTTTACCTTTGGGTTTACAGTTGGGTAGGTTTTTTTGAATTTTTAAAATTTTTTAATTTATAAATTATAAATTATATATTTTTAAAAATATTTAAATTTTTAAGAAATTAATTTTATTTATTTTTTTAAATAAAAAACTTACATTAGTGTTGTTTGAGGTCACAAACCCAAATGTAAAAGCATGGGTCCATTTTTTGATCCCTCACTTACCCTAAGAAAACCTCTTTCATGGACAGTCTGAATGAGACTCTCTTCATGTCATTTAAAAAAATAATAATAATAAACATTATCTACAAAAAATTGGCTGTGCTTTATGTAGGGTAAGGGTCTAGGTTTAGAGGAACAGTCCATGGCAACCCAAAAATCAAATACAGTAGAGTTAGGACCCGTAAAATCTCGCGATTAGTGGGCGAGAACACTCAGTTTGAGCATCATAAGGTCGTCAGACGCGTAATTGGGAATGAAAATTTTACAAAGTGAAATAACTGGGACCCAAACTAGTTTTTTCACCAATTTTGGTGGTAAACTGAGTTTCCTGTTGTCTTTCATTTTCCTGCGCGTCCACCCACTGCTGCCACATATATTTTCACTGCTCCTACCTATGCAACTCCTATAATTACCATCGAACCTTGTGCGTTAAATCCTGACTTTCAGCCTTTCATACTGAGATTTAATAAATTTACCTTACTTTGCGGATACCACTGAAAGAGGGAATAAGGGGTGAAAGTAGGCCCAAAGACAGGGTGACTTTAAGGATAACTCTACTAGTTGTTTAGATGCTTTGAAAAAAGAAAAGAAAAAGGTAAAGTTAGGTGGATCAATGGAACAATGAATAATTCAGACTAGTGTGGCCTGTGCTGTTGGCCAATGTATATAGGCATGAAAGGATATCAAAGCTCAGGAGAGGGGCTTCTTGAGAACCTTATAGGAGTTGTTGAGGTACCTGTCCTGGAGCGAGTAGGGTAAGTGGAGGGTATGAAAAATTTGGGGAGGTTTGAAGGGTTGAGGGAACCTTTCCAATTTATGTAAGCAAAGTGAGTGTGCCAGGATTATTAGTCTAGTTATAAGCTCCATATACCCTTAGGGTATATCCATTGGCAAACATATTATGGGCATACAGATGAAATTCATGACATAATGAAACTAATTGTGTGGATGAGATATGCATGACCCTTTATGATGTGAAGTTGAAATTGATCATGTAGATGAAAGTAGACCACAGGGATGCATCAAATATTGTTCAATTTCATTCAAATGGATGAAAGTCGACAATATTATTCATGCAAATGCTAAGGGATGAACTTGAAGCACATGGATGAGACTTGACAATTTGGAACTGACAGCATACATGACATTAATAATGACATGGAGAAAATATGTTCATCTGAATGACACAAATGAAGCAGACCATATGGATGAAATTTGATGACATGGTGTTGATGGATGGAAATTGATCACATCGACCTTGTTGTCCATATGGATGAAACCTTAGGAATGTGAATGAGGGTAATTTTCATCAATAAATTTTGTTTCATTTCGTGAAACTATACTAAAGTGGTCAACTTCATGCATGTCATGAAGTTTCATCCATGTGTTAGTTTTCATCATCCACGTCCTCATTTTCATCCATCGGTTCACTTAAAATCAATTGCAATTTCATAAAGTCCACACTTATCTTGCACAAGTATGGAGGTGTGATGTGTTAACAAGCAATTTCCCATTTTGATATTTCACATGTGTAATACAAAAATTTCCATGGGATAATAGAGTTATCTGACATAACGTCACCCTATCTTTACCCTATCTTTAGACCTCCTTTCACCCCCTGTCCCCTCTTTGAGTGGTATCTGCAAAGTACAGTAATGAAATTTTATTAAATCTCACAAGGTTCGAGAGTATTTATAGTAGTTGTACAGGCAGACCATAGGAGAAGTGAAAATATATGTAACAGCAATAGAGCCGCTCAGAAAAAAGGAAAAACAGGATGAAACCTAGTCAAACACCAAAATTGGTGGAAAAAGTAGTTGGGTCCCAATTATTTCGTTTTGTAAAACTTTCATTCCCGGTTAAACATTTGATGCATTATTATGCCGAAACTGTCCGTTTTGACACCCTAATCACCTGACTTTACGAATAACTCTACCGTGTAGGCTGAAGTGCAAACATCCCAAAAGAAGGGGCCTTGGATTAGGTGGTTAGCAAGTCCAGCCCCCATTTTACAAGCGTACACAACCCATGGGCTTTAACCATCATCATAAAGCACAAGGATATCATGAACCTATACATATGTAGATTACAAGGTGTAGGAGATGAGGGATCTTACCCCTACTCCTTAGAGAGGGAGGGATCTTACCATAAGTAGCCATACGATCCATCCCACTCTTAAGCAGTTGGCATAGGATCCCTCTTCATTTCTAAGAGGCCTGTTCATGGATACAAGGAACCCCACACCAAATGCCATGTAGGAAATCTCTCCAAGTCCCTTACACAAACAAGAAATAAATACTGTGTAAGAAGCTATTGCTGCTTCTGTTCAATAACATTCATCAGATAAGACACAACCATCAATGTCAGAAAAATTAAAAACCTGCAAGAAGATCATGATAACTAAAACTCCATTCTTAACTGACCAAGGGCCTCCCTGATTTCCAGTAGTCTAGCTGCTGCAGCAGCAGCCCTCTTTCTTGTCCACTGTTGTTGGTCGAACCCTAGCATGCTTGTGTAATAGCATGGACATTCTGGAGATCAATTTATAAACCCTATTTCCAAATTACTCTGAAAGATTTTGTGTGCTGTATGTATCTAACTAGATATTCAGAGGCTCAGATTCAGAATCTACTCCCTTCTCCGCAACCCAGGTCTCCACTGATCCTGTAAACAAGTTCAATTGGTAGTTAGACATGTGCCTTTTTCCTACTCCAGGTAAATTGTCTCCATCTGAATGATTGAATGATTCAATCAGGTGGAGAAATTCAGTACAGACAGTACCCTACATTCAACCCACATCTGGATTCTTGTCACAAACCTTGCATTCCATAACTGATCTTCAGTTTTCCAGGTTAGATCTAGTTCTTGAGATATGATATTGCTTCCCAGACTAGATTCAGGTACATCAGAACTGCAGTTCTGAAAATGCAGAACCAAGCATAAAGAAGATGTGGTAAACAATGAGATGATACAGGTTACCGATTCCAGGGTGCCTTAAAAACTTACTGTTTCTGTGGATCTCTGCCACCAACATAAGCCGTCGCTGAAGAAATGCAGCGAGTAGTAAAAATACTGCACACATCCCAAACATACCTGTGATAGGGAATGCACTCACCTGCAATGCACAATTAAAAATCAAAAGACAAGCCAATACAAGGCGCTGAAACTGTTCTACTTCCCAAACAAGCTGTACAACTACTGGATTCCTAAGGCCAAGCAACTAAGAGTATTCAGCATGACAAATCTTCACTGAGATATATTGCACTCTTACTGTGTTATTTACACTCCCTCTGTCCTAGACAATTTGGGGAATCTCTGCTTCACTTGTCCTCTTGATAAACAAAACTGACAATCCGAAGTGTAGGCACACTCAAGAGCACATGGCACACTTCTTGATGACCACCTTACAAGTTTGCTCAACTGATCAGTTATCCTGTTCCCTGGCCTTGTAAAAGAACTTGGAGATGGTGCCTAGCATTTACAAAGAACTGTATCGAAGAGTTCATTTGGCAGCCAGCAAGCTTTAAGGTTTGTTTTCACTCACATTATACAAGACAATGCAGACAAAAATGTTGAGTGGAATACGGAAGAAGTTCATGATGGTGCTCCTGGATTCTTCAGGAATGTACTGTGACCGCATCTTCATGATGGATGGCCAGAATAAGCCAACACAGGCCTCAAAGAGGCAAAAACCAAGTAAGTTGAAGCGGCCACCAGGTGAAATACTTCCGCCCTGGGCAACTACTGGCTCCACAAAGAACTGCCACACCAATGTCCAAAAAATGCCATCTAAAGATTAAATATAGTCAAATGTCAGGGCAGCATTTTCAGGAGCAGTAGAGTGGGAATCAATTCTGATTGAGATAAAGCCAGGGTGGCAGCACATGAAACAGACTGCCACTGGAGGTACCACTTCTAGTTTGTATCATGCAGTATCCAGGTCCATTATATATCTTCCCAACCTAATAGCACATTACAAGTGATAGTCACATTCATTGTTGACCATAGTGGTAACCATTGTGACTCACTTATGCCTGACTACTGTTTCTGCAAAACCACACAGAGGGATGACAAAAGTTCCCAAAAACTCAAGAATGGGACAGCAGAACTCAAGCAGTAATAAGTTTCTTGATAGTTCTGAAAATGAAGGATTCTGAAGAAGAAGAAACCAGGTCACGTAGAGACAGTCAAGCTGAAAGGGTATTCTGGAACACTTACACTAATCAGCACTGGAAGACACAGAGAACCAGCTGCAACAACGAAAACAAACTGCATGTAGCTTTCCACCTTCAAATCTGTACGTGCCAGAAGACGTGATGCCAGAGAGCTGCCCAACATTGAGGCTAGCATAAAGGTAGCAAAGATGAACCCATGAGGAATGATCTGTTTATTTGGACTCAGTGCAGGTGTCCAAAGGAATACAAATGTGTACATTGAGCCCTCAAAAAGAGACTGGATTGCACCAAGAAGAGCAATTTTCTCATCTGCACACCAACCAAGCAGCCAGGGAACATTTAATCAAGGAGGTTTCAATACCAGCCAGTGGAAAGAAGTTCTATCCCAGGGAGAACAATATTTAGAACAATTTTATCACATTTTGTTTTTCCTTCAACTGGACAGCTATCTGAAAGTATTTCATCATCTTTTAAAGGCCAAAGAGAGAACTTTTATCACCCTGCAACCAATGAAATAAACTTCAAGGAGATCATACCATCTCTACAGCATTCCCCATCCACAGACTAACCTCACACTGAAAGGAACCAAAAGGCAGTTAAGTAGGCAACATCCAATAACAGCAAATCAAAAGTGGGTGGAGTTAGAAAGCAAAGCATCCTTACCAGAGGTAATAGCAGAAGCAGCTTGTTGAAATTGGGACACAATAGTCTTGCCCTCTGAAGGATCCCCATAGTTTTCTGGCCATGTGTAGATAATGATGCCCATGCCTATTGCTAAAACACATGATGCTGCATCAAAAGGTGCAACAGGACCAAGGCTGAAACTGCCCACCAGTGTATTGGCTACAAGCCCCGCCAAAATGGCAACCAGCCCATTCCCCAGGAAAATTGCCTTTGAAAATGTCAAAGATAACCACTGGGCTTCAAATCCTCTCTGTCAGAAGCACAAAGAGAAGAGATTGATAGTGAGAATTTCTCTTACAACACATAAATACACAAAAAAGGAGTGCACAAGCTTGTACTGGTAACAACATGGTGATGAGACTGCAGAGAAACTCCACAATATTGCTCAAGGGTAACTGCTGTGTCAATTACAGCAAAACCAAAACTACATGAATGAATGACTGCAATTGTGACCTTATGCTTGTCACAAAATATTAGATCTTGACCTTCATCATGGATAACAGTGACTAGCTGCCATGACTCCCAATTGACTTCATTGGCTCCCAGTGATGGGTGTAGATAAGTGTATAATGATCCTCTAGAATTCAGACAACTTAAAAAACTCCCAAGTTTCTGTTTCATTTCTGGAGCCAAGGCAAAAACTCATTCATCATGTTGCCTGAAATCAAGAGACAAAGCTAATAGAAAAAAGTCAAAAATACCCTAATTTGAGCTGCAACAAGCTTCAAACTTCATTATAGCTTCCCCCTCTATAAGCAAGCATCAAAGCCAGTGCACAGACAGTATCACATGAAGGGCAGTGGTTGGGGCCTCCTGTACCCCAAACATATCCTTCAAGCACATCACTGGTAACAACAATGACTTCCTGGTAACAACAATGTTGGTGAAGGCCTGGGATTGAAAAACCTCTGAGAAAATTGAAGAATAGATCTATAGAGCAATGGAGCAACCACTGAGTTTTCTGTTGCTCCTCAATGCTGGCATACAATGTAAACTGTACCTTGAAGTGCTCTGCAACAAGCCAAGACTCAAAAGCTGAGAAAAGGAGAGATGTTGCAATGCCTCCCAAAATGCGTCCAAGCATAAGTACTCTGTACTGTGGAGAGTGTTTGGTAATACAGCTCAAGATGTATGTAACGCAGTATGTCACACTTGCTCTCTTCCGCCCACTGCAGGAAGGTATTGTCAACAATATCAATCAGATGCTTCAAGACTACTGGTCATCAAGGATATGAACTTTCCTGACTTGAAATCAAAGACCTGCTATGGTACCATGCAAACATCCCAAAACCACCCCAGCGACTTTTGTGTAGATATGTGAGAATTCACATGAATTTGCACAAGTGGCACACCCTGCTCAAGGGAGTGGACCTTGGCAGATGTACAGCCATAGTATAAGTTATGTCAGAACAAGTTTTACTTCCTAAACCATTAAGGACTTTGACAATGGTGAACTCCTTAGTACACATAATGGTAAATAGAGATTAGACAGGAGAGTGTGGGACTCACTATCTGTCCCCAAGGGAGCCCACAATAGTGCCAAAGAGCATTGACGATCCAAATCCAGCAATAAAGAGTCTGCCAATATCACCTTGGCTGTAATTGTAATGCTGGTAGAGTGCATACACATATGGTCCCTGCAACCAGTCTCCCGCTGCACATCCAAACACCACATACAGAGACATATGCACATTAGGAGAAACTCCTTGATTTCAGGAACTGTCACAGCTGTAGTACCCCATGTATAAAGACGACATGAAAGATCAAGCAGTTGGCTTATACCACTTCAAAATGATGCTGCACGCTTTCTGTAGTTTCATCACAGATCTATCCTGGACAGATCAGTGCAGCAACACAGGTCAAATAGGTTATTCTGCTGAAACTCGCATTTGGGAGCATATTCCCCCTCCACAGCGCAAGGCACTTGCATGCCTACAGTGACTGCACCGTGGACATGACTGTAAAGCGACTACAACATCATGCTGCAGTGGGGAATGTACATTCTCAGCTGTACAATGCAGATAGGACATGGAGAAAGTCAAGTTTGGCATCAGCGGCAACTCTCAAAATCTCCACAAGTGTTCAAAATCTGGAAAATGCGATCCCCTACTCCATGCTTGTAGCAAATGTTTCTGTCATGGTGGTTGAGTGCAGGGTGCAAGCATGAACATTCAGCTAGTAAGCTGCAAACGTGATGGAAATTCTTCTAAATTATTCAACCAACCAACCAACGGATCTTTCAGATTATTTCTCCAGTCAACCTCGTAACCGAAAAAGATCCTCCCGCAAGAAGGAGGCTTAAAGGCTTGTCACAACACAGACAACGAGACTGTAACTGTGAAACGGAACCAAAGAAGAAGTTCATCGGAGCCAAAAAAACTGCTGCATTAACCTTCTATGTTCGTCCAGACGCGAATCACGTTTCTATGGATGCGAATCGTACGTAACACATGAGAGAGGGAGAGATGACACGTAAGGAGTAAATGTAAACTACGGGGAAAAAATGAGATTCAAGCCCCCAAAGATAAAAAGAGAAAATGAAGCGTGGCAAGTACATTACCCATCATGAGCGAATACACGACGAGGTAATTGTTTTTGAAGGCATTGAAAGCTGCGGACGTGCTAATGCGGTCCTTGCTTGACTTGCTGAACTCCAAGGCCGCCAATACCGCCACCAGCACTCCAAACACAAGGTAGTAATAAGCCTCCATGACGGATGGAAAACCAAACCCGGCAGAAAGAAACCTCAGCGCCGCCCCACTTCCCCCTGCTTGTTCCTCTTGTCTCAAAAACCAGAAAGGAAAAAAACACACACACACACAAAGAAAGAAAAAGGCTCAACAAAATGCCGAAAGATTCGACGAAATGCGATTCACAAACAGAAGAAAATGGAGTGCCAGAGGCTTACGCAAACCTCAAAACTCGCACTGCTCTCCGAGATCTGGGAACAAACAACAATGCGCACCAGAGAGCGAGATGCACCGGGGGACTCAGCGCAACGAAGGAGGCAGCGAGACGAGGACGACGAAGCACTTGGATTCTGCCAACGCGGGCAAAGGTGGGGGGAGGGGGGGGGGGAATACGCACCAGAATCGTCGTCCTGTACCTGTAATGATTGACACCCGGAACATATTCCAACCCACTCCCACACACATTCCACGTAGAAACAGCACGCGTTTACGTAATGCGTCAGCACGCTACCTCGTAGTTTCCATACCACTACATCCAATGGTCGTCAATGCAAGTTGACTCTATCTAACGGTCGCAGATACTGTTCACTCTTCATGCCTGTGTGGGATGATGGGTAAAGCATGTGTGTTGTGTGAGTGGTTTTTTTTAAACCCCGAAAATACAAAAGAAATTTTAGAAAAAAGGAAAGAAAAAACCCAAGAAAAAAAAAGTGGGGATAGCGAGGACTTTGGAATTCCATTTTCTCTCTTTTTTTTGTTATTTAGGGTTTAGGGTTTATCCGAGTGTTGGATGGTATTTATTTTCCATAATTGTTGAGTAGGCTTTTTTTTTTCCCCCTCTTTTTTAAAAAATAAATTTGAGTTTTGATTGGTTTATCAAATAACCAATTCATAATCTCTAGTTGTCTTGTCGGTTATTAATTATTTATAGGGTTTTTGTAAATATATATTTTTGGTTATATCATAAGATTGTTGTTTTGCATTTTGAGGATTGGTAACCTACTTGGATGATAACCAAGTCATCCAAATAGGTTATTTTAAATTTTTATAATTCAATAGCATGCAATTAAGGTTTAAAACCAATTATGTAAAAAAAATCAATATGTAATTACTAGGTTATCAATACTCAAGTTGGTAATCAAAATCAAACCTCAATGACTATGTGAAATTGGTTTATACATAATTTATTAGATTGATATAACAAAAGCCTATGACCAATTCCCAAAAACAATTGTCCACCATTCTACTAAATGGATATATTTCATTAATGATTTTGTTTTGCAATTTCTTAATACACCTAAACTCATTGTGCCCTCTTCGTTAATTCTATGTTCACATTTCCACTTAAAATGTTTTTGCTTTGCCCCATTACATCTAACTATCATCCCATTAGATTTCATCCCCCACACATCTCCTCCCTCTCTATCAACCCCATTCCTTCAATTCACATCCAATTCATCAAATTCACATATTGCCACGATCAATCTCCAAAAATTTCTTCTTTACAAGCAAAATTTCACATCTCATCTTCTCACATCAAGAATTTACAAATCCAACTACACTTGAATTCAATTCGATCATTATCAACCATCATCTTCAATAAAGATCAACCCAAATCGCAAGCCCCATTTTGATGTTAATCCAAATGGTTGTGACACCCTTCAAGGTTGGCTATGTGAGTTTTAAGTGTAATTAACACTTTTTTGTGCTTTCTCCAAACGCAAGGTCTTATTACAAAATCCTTTTGAATATTTCATTCTAGAATAATAAAAATGTTGATGTTCCCATTCAAATATGAAGGTCTTTATTCTAATGGATCAACTTTGAAAGGTTCAAATGAGCCAAAGATGATCGGTAATCCAAAAATTATATTTTATACCAAAAGAAAATGATTGTAATGAAACAAACTTTCAAGTCTCTAACCATATCGAAACGCATATTTTCATGATTTTAAAGTTATAATGAGGCTTTTGGTTGATGCTATATAAAAGCTTTGAAATGATCAAATTCGCAAACAAATTGCCCACAATTTGATTGAACACTCTAATTAACCCTTGCGAGTTTCCTTTCCCTTCCAGGAGATTACCTTGTGCAAGATATGGGTTGGAAGGTTTTAGGGTTTTAATTGCCCCAAATGATTGTATGTTGGAAGCAGCAGATAATGTGAGACTTCCCCCCCCCAAAAATATCAAGATAGGTTTCCAACCCTATCCTGCAATTACAAAGGCAATATCTAAATGGATATAAGTTCATCATTTGGCACACACACACACACACACACACACACACACACACACACACATATATATATATATATTTATTTAAAAATTTTAATTAAAAATTAAAAATTAAAAAAATAAATTCTACCATCAATCTCCATATGGGTTGAGGGGCCCCATGGCATCATGAGATTCACCATGATGAAATTGCTTTAATGGTGTCCAGCACATTTGTAGCAAATCTGTTAACATTTGGTATCTTAACTGCCAGAAGCCATCATAAGAAGAACACTAGCTACTACCCATTTTGTGTGTGGGACACAAACATGCAAAAAGGTTTAGGCACCCATGCAAGGAGCTTTCATAGGTTTGAGCCCTACCATACATTGAGTTTGGTGGTAGTGAAAGTGGTGAGAGCACTTGTGAGGCTGTGTGCATGGGGTGCATCCATGGTAAATTCTCCATGGTGAGGATGGATGGACCCATGCACAAAAGCCTCACAAATCCATACTACATGGTAAATTTACCATGCATCCATGGTAAATTCTGCTTGGTAAGGATGATGAGAATTTACCATCCACATATGAATTTGCCATCCATACCATCCTTTTATCCTGCATGAAGAATTTTCAAATTTTTTGAAGAAAAAGAAGGGGGGTGTTGACAAACACAAGTGTTTTTTTGGGCCAAATATAAGCAGCACCCACCATTGCACCATGAATGGATGGATGGATGAAGGATGGACTCTTTTTTTCAATATCCATCAATTCCATTATTTGTCAATTTGTTATCCATCAAGTTCGATTTACATTTATATTTTTTTCACCCCTAATATCTTGTAAGAATATTAAGAAAATTAAAAAAATCTAATGTTGAATCAATATGGATGAATATCCACCAAAACTAATATTCATTAG
The DNA here is from genome assembly GCA_963920785.1 of Sphagnum contortum. Taxonomy (NCBI): domain Eukaryota; kingdom Viridiplantae; phylum Streptophyta; class Sphagnopsida; order Sphagnales; family Sphagnaceae; genus Sphagnum; species Sphagnum contortum. The sequence goes on from OY987281.1 coordinate 5,416,953, forward strand.
ACGTCAAAACATCCCAAATAACAAAATATAACAATTTTTTCCTCCTAACATACATGAAGATAAAATGACAAGTCCAAAAATTCATTAACTCAATATTCAATACATCAAAATAAAAATTACAAAGTTGAAACATTTCATACCCAGATTTAATCAAATTTCCTCACTCGAAGAAGGGTTTGGGGGTTAAAAGGGGACCCAAAGACACGGTGAAGACAAGGTAACTTACACTAATGTTAGAACAAAATTTACATGAAATTGAGATAAAAAATGAATTGAACTTTGTAATAATCAAATATAAAATAGAACAAATATGAAACATTGTTATCAACTCTCAAAACCAAAGATAATAGTCCTAATGTCAATATTATAAACAATGAACTTTGATGATTTTAAATAACATAATTGAATTGGAATTTTCATGCAATGATCACCAACATTTGTGACCATCATCATAAACTTGCCCCTTACAAGGTTTAATGTTTTACAACACTTTAACAATGTGTTCAGGTTAAGTGCTAACTAAATGTTGATACAAACATTAATATAATGTGATTGCGTTATAAGACATTATGATGATTGAACATTGTGTTACAATGTCATGACAACATTCTGTCAATAATTTATCAACATTTAACTAACATTTAAAATTAAACACATTGTTAAAGTGTTGTAAAAGCATAGATACATGGAAGGGGCAAGTTTGTGATGATGTTCATTAAAAAAAAGTTGAAAGTTGAAAAAAATAAAATTCCAAGAAATAAGAAATATTAGAACCTTCAGATTTATTTGATGAACATTTAACAATGTTATTAATTTGACATTGTTATATGAAAAGTTTCATGAACTTGGATCCTACCTTTATAATTCAAGGACTCAACAATAATAGGGGACCATTTTTTTTTTTATCAAATTGTGGAATCATGAATGGAATGATATATTGTCATTCAAAACAAGCATGTGCATTATATATATAGAAATATAACACCATAAAAATTGGAATTTAGCCATAACAGGTTCAAGTTCCAACAATTTGCATGTTGCACAAAGAACCACCAAAAATGTTCTAAATAAATATGTTCTTTCATAATAATGAGTGAATCTTATTAAATTAGATGTAAACAAATTCTACTTTTACAAGGTAATGAACATATTCAAACTTGCTATGACCAATACTTTAGTGAAATTCATTGAATTCATGCAAGAGATGAAAATGTAATGTTTCATAATCAAGTTGACAACTATTGTTAAATCTATATGATTAAATATTGTTTTATGTTTGTATTAGTTGTTCATACCTGCCTCTTCCAAGCCTAATGACCTCACGCCCTTCTCCCCACATGGATATGAAAAAAAAAATTAACATTTGCATTTCTCATATCCATGTTATGTATATTAAAATTATTTAATAAACTACCTCTTTCAAGCCTACTTATGTAATTGCTTTCTCTGGCACATCAACATGGACATGAAAAATTTGACATAAATAATGATGAATTATGAATGGGAACATACCCAAAAAAAAATGAAAAAACAACAAGGGGGGGAAGGGTCTAATTTTGCTCAATTTGGAACCTTGCCCTTTGGTTAAGGACATTACATTTGTTGTGTCAAATAATTTAGGTTGAGAATTGAAGTTTTGGAATTTATATTCAAAATATTAGTTAAAAAAACTTTACACACCTAATGAATAAAATCCATTATTTGATATTAAATCATTTGGACGATGTGGTTTTAGAAATGTAGCAAACACAAAAAGTGGTGTGAATGCATTGTTTAGATGATTTTATTGCCTCAACTTAAAGATATTGGGGAGGTCAAGACAAATGTATATAGTTTTTCAGTTGTGTCAATAGTCACACAAATGACGTTAACATAATTGATTTAGGACACCAAAATGTTAGTGAATAACTTGATTTTCATTCATGTGAGCCTAGATTAAAATTTATGATATTTTAGAAAACAAGTAATAAATTCATCTTTGATTTTTGTGCAATTAATTGATGTTCGTTTGCCTTTTTTTTTGTTCCTTTTTCCTCAATTTTTGTGATCAAGTTGAAGTGGTGATCATCCATAAGCCAATTTAACCAACGTTTGACATTAACAATATATGAAAGGAGTATATTAATATCCTAATATTTTTGACTACCTAGTTGAATCATGTACATCAATATTTCAATTTTGAAAGATTTATTTTGAGTTTTGGGTATTTTTTCTCAAAAAATCAATGAATTTGTTGGATAGAACATAGAATTTGTGTTTTATTACAAGGGGAAGAGGATTAAGTAAATGCATTTATTAAAAAAAATAAAAAATTCTTTCTTTTTAAATGAATGAAATTCCATTGTGTCAATTTTAACATTTAATAAACTTTCCTTTATGTAGGTTGACAAAGAATTAAACAAATCATGAATAAGAAATGCATTCAAAAATGAAGAAAAAAACATTGAGAAAGCATGACAAATCATTTTATTGAAATTTAAATGTGTAAGTATTCTTCTTGAAGGGTTAATGTGTAACGAGCTATATATTTTATTTTTAATTTATAATTAGAAAACTAATGCTCCGACATTATTTTTTTGGTATATTTTTTGGATGTAATTTTCTTTTGCTATATATTAAAGTGTAAGATTGAAGCAAAGATTTAAGTTAGATTTCTAAAAAATAACTAGCATTTTGACATTACTTTCTTTGTAAAACTTGTGTGTAAATAAAAATTTCTAGAGATCAACCCATAAACATCAAGGCATACCGAATTGGGTTGCTCCAACACCATGCCACATTGCTTGTTAATTCCCAAACATGAATGGCATTGAGTTGTCATTGTGCATCTTTGATAACATTTGTCATGATAAATCTTCCATTACAAGAGTGTGAATGTTTTTTTGCTTGAAAATAATGGAGAAGAAAAGAAGCTCTAGTAAGTTTCTTACAACCTCTTAACAAAACTCAAGGAGGTGTTCAAGAATGGAAGGAAAAAGAAGTAATTGTATTTCCAAATAATATCATATTGGCCTTTTATTTGGCATTTTATGCCATTTTCCTCTTGCGAGCTTTAAAACCATCCCTTTGGTGGTTGTTGTTTCTACAAAAGAACGGTGAGAAGCCTTATGATGGTGATGATCATTACATTCCTTTTGCAATTGTAGACTCGCTTATTGGGTTGGTGATGCCCCTTTCTTTTCTTTGCCCATTCTAATTATTTTTATATATATATAAAAAAGGCTTGAGGTCTTCTACAACTCCACATAGTTGGGTTTTCCAAATTTTGATGTTTTATTTGATTTCGAAGCATGTTTGTGAAGGTTGGTATACCTTATTGGAGTGTGACAATTTTCATCAAATTGTCAAATTAAAAGGTTAATTTATAATATTGAGGCAAAGATTTAATTTAGATTTTTTGAATTAAAAAAACAATGAAGCCACTTTGATACTTTACTCTTGTAAATTTCTTGGTGGTTGGTGTTTTAAAAATTAATCGAATTTGAAAATGTGATTTTTTGTTGTTGTGCACCTCATATCAATCACATTCTTACCTCACCTTTCCTTGAATATTTTCTTAGCAATTTTTTTTCCCTAGGGCTTTGCTTTCGAAAAGAATAATAAAAATCATATAAGCTTATATAGTCTATTATATAACATTGCTATAGCATATGTTTTTCGTGAAGCTTTCCATCCATCCATCCATCCTGTCATGCATCCATGGATGGCATCATACAGGGAAGAAAACCTTGGCAGAAATAAATAACCCCCCTTCTCTGCACATGTGTCGCTGTCTAGGAAAGGCAGGCCCGGCCCGGGGGGGGGGCACCCCCAAGATTTTGATATCAATATCAGCAACAAACCCAACATATATTTGCCGTCTTCGGTCTTTTCCCATGGTCAGCTGTATGTTGCTATCTCACGGGTCACAAGCAGTGCGAATATCAAGATTTTCAGCAGCCAGGGTCTTGATGGATACATGCGGAATGTGGCATATAGAGAGGTTTTGGAAATGTAGTTTGTAGTTGTAATTTTGTAATATGTACCATCAAATACACACACCTGTGCGTTAGGCACGGGGTTCAAACTAGTAGAAGAACAAAGGTCGGCTTTTAGGGTTTGGTGTGGCAAGCGCGTAGGCCAATGGTGTAATTGGTTTTAGGGTACTTACGACTTTTAGGGTTTAAGGAAACGCCCGGTTTATTAGTACTCACGACATGTAGGGTTTAAGGGTTTGCGGAACTCACGATATTTAGGGTTTAAGGAGATTCGGGTTTCAGGTTTTAGGGTTGAAGAAACTCAGGACATGCAGGGTTTAAGGAAATTCTGTGGAGAAGAAGAAGAGAGCCAGGAATTTAGGTTGCAGGGTTTAAGGAACTCTCTCCCCTCGTGTGGAGGAGAGACTTTTAGAAGAGAGAGAGAGAAAGAGAGAGAGCTTTTGGATGCAGCATCATCGTGTGAGAATTTGGTTTGGGTTCTGCAGTCCATCTGGTGGTTTTCATTTTCACGATTTTTGTTTCACTCCTTTTTCGCTGCTTCCCATTAAGTTTGTAAACGTCGTTCGTTGCAAACAAAAGTTCTGCAGCTTTTGGAGTGAAGAGATTGATGAGGGGGAAAAAAAACAAAACATAAAAAGATTTGGAAATGCTTTGGATAAGGCTGCAACATCAACAACAACGGAAGCTCTGATTTATCTCTGAAGACATAAGAAAGAGCTCGCTATGATAAAGTACCAATTTCCAACCCCAAATCTGCAGATTACTGTGTTGAGATCCTGGGAGTATGAGTCGGATGTAAGAGGGGAGAGTAACATTTTTCTTGGTTGAAAGAAACCACTTGGTCTTTGATTTCACAACTCGAGATGATCATCCAGAGATGACGATGATGTCTGAACAGACGCCAGAAGTTAGAGTTTAAGGGTTTAAGGGTATCGATGTCTTCAGTTCATATCCATAGAGCCCAGTTAGGGTTTCTTCAGACCCCCTTTGTTGTGTGGACATGGGTTCTGATTTTGATCCATATGTGGTTTGGATCACTACCGTAACAATGCCTGCAATCTGGAGTCAATTGGACAAAGAATGATGATCTGTGAATGGGATCAACTACTGGGTCACTTGTGCTGATCTTGATGAAGCTCCACAATCAAAAAATGAATGGAAGCAGCAGCAGCAAATTGTGGATGTGTGGATTCAAGATCCCCTTTTGCAGATTGCTGTGCTCTCTCCTCATCCTCTGTTGGTAAGGTAAAAGACAAACTCAGGTGTTGTCAGTCAGTATGTCAGCAGTAGGCCTCTAGAAATCAGATTTCAGCAAGTGGGAGAGGGACTAAAATATTTGATATAGGGAAAGGGGGTTCAGAAAGTCACTCTGTGAAATGAGGAAGGTGAAGCTGAGGAAGTGACTGTAATCTATCTGGAGAAGTGTATTGGTTCCAGATGGAGATAGAGATATTTGAGACATCTCCAGCCAGTTGGTCAGGGTCGATGAAGCACAGAAGTTCAATGTGGAATGGATATAAGACCACTGTAATGGCGGTGTCAGCTTGGATTGACCAAAAAGAGATGGAGTTAATGAAAGCACATTCTTCTCTGGCCTGTTTCAGCAATGGGTGATTCAATCTCTGGGTTCATGCAATAGGAACAAGTTGAGGTGCCATCACTGTTTGTTCAATCTCCACACTATGGTCACAGCTGTTTTATTTGGGGCATTAATGATGGCACTTCGATTTGGAAGTAAGAAGAGAGCTGCACAACTCCAGGATTGTGCTACTTTTTTCTCTCACAGCAGCACTGCTGTTCTCAGAATCATGAGCCCTGGATTTTACCCTGGATATCGCCATTGGTTTCATGTTAAAACCATTTATTCAGGAAAATCTGCAACTGGACTGAGAGGTGCCAGATCCAATCTGGCACCTAGTTTGTCAAGAATACTAGATCAAAGATCCTCTTTGAACTTCAAGCTTTGGACATCAACCCTGGTAGCACATTATGGTACAGGCAGTGATGTGGTCGCAAAGAAAAAAAGGGCACCCCCTCATTTGTATGGTGCAGGATGGGAGCAAGGATGGGAAGATGTTCGTATTTCTGTCTGGTGGGATTTTGAGAATTGCCATATTCCAGTGGGGTTTGAAGTACACAAGGTGGGTTACAACATAGTTTCAGGGCTGCGGACAAGTGGTTTCAAGGGTCCAGTTTCAATTGCTGCATATGGTGATATACTGCAAATATCACGGAGTGCACAAGAGGCTCTCACCTCCACTGGCATCCGCCTCTGCCATGTCCCTTGTGGTAGGGGACTATGCACTCTGTCCCTCTCTCTGTTTTATGAAGCTTAACCTTGAAACCTATGGTTCATCATATAACAAATACAATCAGGAAAAGCTTATATATCTGATATCTGGGAGACAGCTCAGTGTTCAGACCTCCCTGAAATTCAACATTGAAGTTAAAGACAGAATCTTGTCCAGCTACAAGAATCCTAGATTGGAACCATTGTCATCAACCTAGCTAGAATGGGGGTTCATGGAGAAAATAAGTCAGTATACAGTATGGGAACCTTGAGGCTTCTGAATCTGAACACTGAAGGGATGCACAATTGACATGCTTGATGTAGGCACTGGATCTTTTTACTTCTTGGAATTTTCCATTTTATACTGAGATTTCTATCTTGTTTTCTGTGTTTTGCACTCACACAAGACCACATGCCACATGCAGGAGGGAAAGATTCCACAGACAGAGCACTCTTGGTGGATCTCATACTGTGGACAGTTGAACATCCCCCACCTGCACACTTGTTTCTTATATCTGGAGACCGAGATTTTTCAGACATGCTCCACAGGCTCCGGATGAAGAACTACAATATTCTGCTGGCGTGCCCATCTGGGGGTGTTGTGTCTCCTGCATTACTGGGAGCTGCTACTCATGTGTGGCGCTGGAATAGCCTTGTGAGAGGAGAAGGTCTGCAGGGTGCTTTTTCTTCTTTAGATCCAAAACCACCAGACATGACACCACCTCAAAACAATGGTGTACCTAGATCAGCACCACCAGACATGGTGCCACCTCAAAACAATGGTGTACCTAGATCAGCAGTCCCTCCTATTTCACCTCCAGCCTCTCCAGCCCAAGAAGAGTCCTCTTCTTCTGCAATGCACTCAAAAGCTTGTGAACTGGACACAGCTGGCAAAACTGAGCAAAACAGATCTGTACGTGGAGTGCCAAAGTACGTGCTGCAGAAGCTTGAAAGGCTGTTTGACTCACATCCCAATGGCATTCTGCTTCATGATCTGCAAAATCACCTGATCCAACAGGGCATAAAATTTCAGAGGGATTTTTATGGGCATGGTCAGATTGTTCCATTCCTCCTTGCAATCCCAGAGGTTGTCAAAGTGGAGGGCCCTGTGAAGGATAAGAGGTCTTGGACCTATTTGCTCACTCCTACACAACGAAAAACATCATCAAGACCTGACAGCAACACATCTGCAGATAAAGCTGAGGGTAGTGGTGGCCAGCCACCAAGTCCTTTGCCTCAGGCTGATGTTTCTCATGAGAATCTTTTGTCGGCCGACAGGACTCAAATAGTGTCTGTAGAGGGATCTGGAACAGTACCTCCTGCACAGCAACCTGAAAGTCCTCCATCTTCTTCTGAGAATGACATGGGATTGTCACCTTCACTACCCATGTCATCGTCTTCTGCTGGGAAATCAGAAGAGGAAAGTGGGATATCAAAAGATCTTCACATTGCGAAACCAAAAGATTCTGCATCCCCCCAGGTGCATCCACAAAGTTTGGAACTGAAGCCCATGCCCTCAGCCCCTCAGGAAGAACAAACACATCCCATGGAGGGCTTAGGTTCATCACCAACACCTGCAGTGCTTGTTGATGATGTCAGTCAAGCACACAAATCCTCTTTTTGGGCTTCCTTCATTCAAGCAGTTCGGGGTTGGGTTCGAAGAAGGGAAGTCTCTGTTAATCCAGGTAGATTCCATTCTACTGAAGTACCCATCAAAACATTTGAAGCTCATTGTCTCAGTTTAACCAGAGGCTATTAGACATGTGTTGGAATGTGTTATGGGTTTTGGATTATTTGCTATATGCTTTCCTTTTACATGTGCAGGTCAGTTGAGGATGAGAATCAGCAAAAGCGATGCCATTAGAGCTGGGACAGATGCTGTAGTCCCAGAAGCTCACATGACAACTTTTAGGCCACCATCACATTCATCATCAGCCAGTAAGAGTCTGGGTGGGAATGATGACACTGGGCATGGGTGTATTGGAAAGGCAGGTGAGGCTGAAGAGGCTAAGTCCAAGGAAAATGACAGACAGGCACTTGCAGGCAGAGGGAATGAAGGTCAGGCTGAAGAGCTAAGGTGTAAGGAAAATCTGAGTGAAGAATCGAAGCAAAATGTTGCCATCCCTGCTGCTGCTGAAGAGTCTAAAGGACCTACTAGTGAGAAGCTGGGTACTTATGCCAAAGATGGTGATGCAAGTGTGTCTGTGAGTAAGCCAGAGCAACAAGATCCTTTGGAGGTCAGAAAAGCGTATTGGAAAGCACTGCTCTTTAGAATGGGAAGGATACAGACAACAGTGTCATCCTCAAATCTGCCAAACACCTCTGAGTGTAAAGACTTGCATGTTAATGAGGAGGAATTTTGTAAGCAGACATGGAATGAGCTTCTTTCTCAGTCTGAGAAGGCCATACCACTGACTGAAGAATCAAATCAACTACTGCCACAGTCAGACACCAAACGCACCTGGAACGACTTTTTCTTTGGACCTAAAAAGAGCGAGATTCATTTGCTGCCAAGTGTGATGAATGAACCAGTATTAGTAACAACAACAAAATCTGCCACAGAGATCGAGAAGCGGCTTGTACATCAGATTGAAAGGAATGACACAAATTTGTCTCTTGATCCACCCACAGATATGATGCCCTCTCTTTCTCAACAGATAAATCTAGCAGACTTCCCTACTTCAAGTACTGAACTGACAAGCATGTCAAAGGTTTTGGTAAATGAGACTGCAATGCCACAGTCACAGGAAAAGGATCCACAATCAGATGCGAAGATGACAGGTTCATCAGGATCAAGCTCTGCTGAAGAAAAGTCACAGTTGCAGAAAAACAATTCACAAGCAGATGGGAAGATGACAGGTTCATCAGGATCAGGCTCTACTGTGGTGGCACCTCCACCACTGGCTGAAGGTCTTCTGACATCTCCATCTGCCTCTATTGTTGCTGAGCAGGGTTACCCCAGTTTCCAACAGTTTCAAGTGTGGCTTGGAGGTAATTGCTTCTCTTGTTTGGCAAAGGACAATGCTGCAACATAATATGTCCAATGCTCCTTAAGTGATTTCTGGTCAAGGCACCAATTTCAGCATTGGGTAGTTTGTTTTTCTGCTTCTGTTTAATGTAGTCAGTAGCTTATCATGCCTGAAATGGAAAAGACCTGTCTCTCACGAGCAGTGTTGCGATGTAACAAGTTAAGGTTCTTCTTACTTACAATAATTTATGAACAGGTTTTTTGGAGCGATCTATTGCACACAATCCAACTGTGCAGAGACGTGGGATGGACATCTCTGACATAAAACCAGCATTTGAAAAGGAATTTGGGATGAAACTTGACCCTCGGGCCTATGGCTTCTTAAAAGTGAAAGAACTGGTTGTTGCAATCCCTGACATTGCAGAAGTTGTCTGTCCTAGACATGAACAGGTGTTTTTGTTTCCAGTTAAAAGCTCTGCAATCAGAGGCACAGCAAAGAAGTCCCATCGGGACTTGAAGAATGACTGTGAGCAGCTTCTGCGGAAGCTGTTGTTGGAGAATCCTCAAGGCATTCCAGCCAGTAAACTGAAGCCAGCATTTGCAAGCCATTATGATTATGTGCTAGATCATCGCAGTGAAGGATATCCAAGACTCTCTGACTTGTTGCGACTGATGCCAGATGTCGTCATGATCACACAGAGTGCCACAGGGGTTCAGCTTCTTGCTGCTTCAAACCAGCTCCGTGCTGATTACTCCATCCAAACACGAAGTTCCTTTGAACTTATGACAGAAGGACCTAAAAATACTACCGCTGAAGAACTTACAGATGAAGGTGAGGAATCATCTTGTCTCCAAGAAGAGCTTCCACCCCAAGCTTTGGATGACCAAAGTTGTTCCACCATACCCTCAGAACTTGAAGCACCTGGCTTAGCTCCCTTCAACCCAGGATCTCAATCTTCAAGCATTTGGGAGACACCCTTGAGCTCAAAGGAGTCACCTTTGACTCAAGACCAACCATGCAATAGATTCCAAGAGCCAGCTGGCTCCTGTCTGCTAGATGAAACAGTCGCCAGAGATGAAGATGAAGGTTCCAGTGGTGCCCAGCATTCTTTGGTCTGCAAAGTTGAAACTACAATAGCAGTCAATGCACCTGATGACCCGTCACCTCCTCATGTGAAACCTTTACCTGAGAAGTCTGTGTTATTGATGACAGTGCCAAGTCCTTCAGAAGAGGTTGATGTTGAGAGATTGAGTGAAGAAACTAATGTGGCAGAAGATTTTCGACGGGACTCAGCAGAGTCAGTGATGGTGACCCATCCAGAGCATTTTGCAGGTGGAGCTCTTGCCTACTGTCCTGGTTATTGAAAAATGCTGCTTGTTGCATGTGAATGATATGGGTTGTATCTGGACGAGAATCTGATTGGTCTGGGTCTGTTTCTGCAGCACTACCTGAGGCAGTTGGAGAAGCAACGTATGAAAAACCAATAGAGATTGAAGATTCTTTGACACAATCAGAAACTTTAACTTCAGGTGCTGTGCAATTGCATGGAGCTTGTCCAAATACTGATGATGGAGTCATTGCTGAGAAAGAAGAAACCTCCATATGGAATTCTAGTTCCAATGTCAGTGAAATTGAAGCAGATGCTCCATCATCTTTGCAAGCAACTGAAAGTTCAGACAGGATCAGCTTTTTGGAAGAAGAGCATTGCAGTACCAGTGAGGTAGCAAATGCTGTTGATCGAGACAATGGCATCTCTGGTGGTTCACAACCACTTTGTGGTGGGGATGCTCATGGTAGTTTTACTACCCATGCAGGTGATAACAGTTTTGTCAACATTGACAATAGAAAGAATGATGTTAGTGGGAAGGATGCTTGTTACAATTCAAGTGAGGAACATATGCCACCAGCCAAATCCTTGGCCATGACCAGGGAGGTGAGCAATACAAGTGAGTCAAATTTTGAATTCAGTGGTAGTGGAAGTTTGGAGAAAGTAGACACAGATGTGATGGCTCCAGCTAGTACAAGTGGTCAAAAGGATCAGGCTCAAGAAGAAGACCAGGCCAGTGATGTTTCCTCTGCACCTCCAATAGCAGCACCTAAGCCTGTAAGAAAAAGCCTTTGGCAATGCCTGTTTGAGTGAAGGGCCCCACATTTGTTTTGTAGCATTTCAGTTTGTTGTTTTGCCACTTGATAATGAAATTTGATTCTCTGATTCATAATGACATCACCTCATGTACTTGGCATGAAGGTGAGATTTCAAAAGGCTTCAATGTAAAGGCCATTATCATCAAGTGGCATGAACCCCCTTGTGCACCAATGTCTTCAGCACTGAAATCATGATTGTTGCTGTTGATGCACATTGTTCTGTCTTCAATTCAGTCTTGCAAGAATGATGTCTTCGGGATTTCATGAGGTACCCAATGATCTGATAGTATTCTCAAAATGCTTCTCAATTTGTGGTTTGGGTATTCCGACAAGTACCAGACCTGTGATTCAAGTCTTTTTGTAGGTTCTATGTTCCTTCCAATTTTTGTGTTTTGAACTTGAATATCACTTTCATCTACAATCACCATTCTCTCTTCATGTTCCTATTGAATGATAAAATTTTCTCATTGGATCCATCACATTGTTGTTCCTTCATATTGAATGTGAAAGTTGCAATAGGTGGAAGAAACATTCCAGTTTTGTGTACACACCATGGTCGGATCAGATCATGAAGTGGAATGCATAAGGGATGTGAATAGGTTGGCAGAGGAGGCACTTGCTAATGCATGGAAGAGGGATTTTTCAGGGTTGTTTTTTGCATCTATCCTTGTATTGTGGTTTGGTTTCTTGTTAATAAGTATCAGATTTGGGCACATAGAACTATGGCCGATTATTTGGGGACTTGTGCTTTTTGATATTTGCAACAAGGTGTTCAACTTGTTTGTGATATCATCATGTTCCTCGTTGTTCCAAGGACTTGCCCATGAATCTCGTCATGACTTCACAAACATTGCCATCTCTCTCATGCATTCAACTATTATCTCCCTCGCAGGTAAGGTATGTGTGTATTCTTTCTTTCTACTTTCATATCCCAACTCTCATATTACCCTAGAGGTAACAACTTTGAGATAGATTTCACATATAATGCACATTCTAAACTAGTGAATTCTTGGGCGAAAAAAGACCATGTTCTTTTAGCCATTGGCATTTGTAGTAGTAACAACATTCATGAGTTTGAAGGAGAAGTGCAACAAAAACTCACAAGCTAAACGTACGAAAATTAGGTCATCATAATTGTAAGGATGAAAGCATTTGCATGACTTAATTTGTACATATAGATGTAACAACAAAGTGTATTGATTGTGGGGATTTGGAAACAATAGTGGTGACATTGATAGCAAGGGAGGCACAAGTGTTTGGGTTGGAAAAAATGTCATTACATGAGGTTTTGTATAGCAAGCCTTGGCCTGGAGCACACATCACTGTGGGAATTTCATGTGGTTATTTTGCTTATGATCAATGGGACATGTTGCGAAAACATCTTTACAACCCTAGGTCACCATCACGTTTCATCCACCATGTTATCCTCCTCATTTGCTTCACTCTAACTATTTACTACAACAACTGCATCAACTATGTGACCCTTACCCTTGTTTGTGAGGTATGCAATATATGACATTTTTCTTTCCATTAAGAGGTGTAATGTAAGTGTCCTATATCATTACATTCCTCTTTAGGTGATAAGACAAAGCTAATATATGATGTACATTGTTATAACCAATGGCCACCTTGCAGTGGTTGTGGATTGAAAACCTTCGCATGCCTATTATAGATTTGTTATATTACCTTGTTGCAATCATTGGTGTACAATTGATGGGCAACTAAATGATAAAACGTTTTCCATGGCAGGTACATAATGTAATCTTGCAATTGCGAAAAGTTCGTAAATTGTTGTCAACAAAACAAACTAGGCATTCATGGGGAAATTCAATGATGTGGTTTTTGAATTGGATGACTTATTTAACCACCAGGTTAGCTTTCCACTTTTGCATCACAATGAAGCTCTTCCATGATGCTTCCAAGTTCCCACAAGGGTTTGAGTGGTCAATGAAATTCATGGGCATGTTAAGTCTCAATGTCTTCAACTTGAACTTGGGTAAAAACCTTTGGAAAATCTATAGGAAGGAAAGATTTTGTGTCCGACTTCAACAATAGTTTGCATTTACCATTGTTTCATGTATTGTTTCTTCTATCACCTTACAAACCATAATTACTTTATGTGGATTTTATGTTTGAGTTCTAACAACAAAAACTAAAGCTTGCTTGAAAGACCAATTGTTATACTTCGGTGCACTACTTACCCATCTTTCAATGGAATCTTCATTAGTTCATCACAACTACTTTCAAAATGATGTAAAAGTAAACCATTGGGCAAATGAAGAAGATCTACAAGGGAAATTGTTATGAAGACATTGAAATTTAGGTTAATATGCCCAAGGTCAATATTTTGTCATGTGAACATTCATTGATATTTGCACATTGATGATTGATTGCATCACAAAACATTGTTGAAAGAAAAAAATGATAATATGCATAAAGCAATTACCCAAAATAGTTGCATGAGTTCTTTGAAAAAATCATCATGTTTGTATTTTGCATGTGATGTTTTTTCTAATTCAAAATTTCTCTTATTTTAGATGAAAAAGTCAATTTGTTTTCCTTTGTTAGAATTATGTATTGTAGATTCTCTTGTGCAATATGCTTTTAGATATCCAAAAGTTGTGCAAAAGCCTTAAGAAAACAAAGAAAAGTTTTAAGAACAATTCTTTAGAGATAATTTGTTAACATGTCTTGCAAAAACTTGGCAACTGGGTCATTACACAACAAATGCATAAAGGCAAAAAAAATCTCTTTTATCCTTATGATATAAACAAAACAAAGTGTGACAATGGATTTTATTGAATGGAATACAATTTCTATAATTTATATTCACTAGAGGAAAATTGTCATTTTGCAATTGTCATATGCAATTAATTTTCAGTTGCATGCAACACATATAATTGTTAAACTCTATAGTTGCATAAAACAAGTTGCACATGACTAATAATTGTATACAACAATATGTATGCGGATAATTTATATTTTATACATTTACATTATTCTACAAGGGTTGGCCATGGTGACATGTGTTCATTTGTGAAACTCAATTATATGGGGACACATGGCATTTAAACATTATTATTTCAATATTCATCATTATTAATAAATTAATAATATCTTGACCATCCAATAAAATGTGAATCAGATTTTGATATGTGTCCATTTGTGAAGGCCAATTATGCAACGACATGTGGCAATTTCAAAAGCCCATTGATTATTTATTTTTAATTAATTAAGTAGGTAGGCAGGTGGTAGGTAGGCAGGTGGTAGGTAGGCAAGGAGGTAGGTTGTAGGTAGGTAGAGAGGTAGGTTGTAGGTAGGTAAGGAGGTAGGTAGGTAGATAGCTTTAAAATAATCTAATTTTGTTTTTGGGTTTAGCTTTTAGGGTTGAACCTCTTTCATTAGCCCATCCCAAATGGCATTTGGTACTTGGTTTGTAAACAAGTCACATGCACTTACTTGTATAATGTGCACACTTAGAATTCATGGCTATGGGATAAAAAATTCAGTTGCAAGTGCAACGAATATAGTTTGCAAATAACCATATTAACCTCATTTACCTACTAGCTAAATTAATTATATTATAAGTATTAAAACTTAATAGGTAATAATAACAAAATATAATGTTAATATTTATAATTATAATAACATTTTAATAGTCATGATTATTTATAATAGTGAATGATCAATAATATTATATTATTATTACTTTATTTTAATTAATAGATAAATTAGGTTAGTAACTAATCTAGGCTAGGATACTTGTATGCAAACTAATGTAGCCAATTAGCCATAAATATATTACCGTACTTAAAACTATAGCTAAAATTAAAATTGTAGTTATTGAATAACAATAACAATAATAATAATGTATAATAAATATTAAAATTAATTGTACTGTTTATAAATAATTAATAACACTATTATATTATTACATAGCCTAGGTTAAGAATTTGTAAACTAGCATGTGTAACCTATTAGACATAGGTATATTATCATAATTAATAACAATTTAATAATATTAATATAATAATAATAATTGAAGAATAAAAATGATTTTATTATTTAAAATAATAATAATCATAAATATTGAATAATAATAGTCAAGTCATTAGTAAGTAATAATATTGGTAATTATAAGTATAATTATAATATTTAAAAATATTATATGTGATTTTTAATTTTTTTTGGGATAAAATAATTTTGATTAAATTAATCACATGGCTAGATTAATTTTGTTTAAATTAACCATGACTAAACTAATTACAAAACTAAATTAATGATGGATAAAATAATTAATAATTTAAATGAAAATTTTAAAATTAATTTTGGGTCAACTAACCATTGTTAAATTAATTACAAGGTTACATTACTAATTAATTTAGCCATGTTTAATTTAGTCATGTTAATTCAACCATTATTATTTTAGTTTAGCCTCTTAGCTAATTAACTTTAAAGCTAGTTTAACCATTCTTAATTTAGCCAAAATTAGTTTAGCCTCATAATTAGTTAGTCAAAAGTAATTTAACCATGGTTAGTTTAGCCAAAGTTAATTTAATCTCATAATTAGTTTTGCCATGGTTAATTTATCCTCATAATTAGTTTAGTCTTATAATTAGTTTAGTAAAAAATAGTTTAATCATGGCTAGTTCATACAAAATTAGTATAAATTTATAGTTAATTTTGTCATGGTCAGTTTAGCCAAATTTAAATGTCGTAATTAGTTTATCCAAATTTAGTTTTAACTATGGTTAGTTTAACCAAAAATAGTTTAGCCAAAATTACTTTAGCCATGGTTAGTTTAGTCAAAGTTAATTTAATCTCATAGTTAGTTTTGCAATAATTAATTTTGTCATAATTAATTTAACCAAAGTTGGTTTAATCTCATAAGTTAGTTTAGCCAAAGTTAATTTAAATATGTTTAGTTTAATCTTCATTGATGTGAGTTTGGCCTAGGTTTAGCCAATGTTTTGCTTTGGGTAACATTAGTTAACATGAGTTTAGCTTTAAAACTAATGTTATAAAACTACTATACATAGCTTAGGTAAATATATTTAGTATATTAATGTAGGTATGTAATAGCTTAGGTTATGATTTTTATAACATGTATGTGTTCATTTTGTACACTACTAGTGGGTACCCGTGACAGTCGGACACAATCCGCCCGTGCCCAACCCACCCATGCCTGTTTAATGTTTCTGCCCGATTTTGGGTGTACCTATGAAAGTGTTGGTGCCCGTTTTCTACCCCCCAAAAAAAAAAAAAAATTGGTTCCAAGGTAGGCAAGGAAGCCCAACATGGAGGAATGTAAGTTAAAAATCGATGGTCAAGTAGGACAAAGGAATGTAAGTTAAAAATCAACGGTCAAGTAGGTAGTTAGGTAGGTGAATGACGAACACGTTGATAATAGAGACAGAGAGAAACGAAAGGTAGGTTGGTAGGTACTTAAAGCAAGACCGTACAGGTCAAGTAGGTAGTTAGGTAGGTAAGTAGGTAGGTAGGTGAATGACGGACACGTTGATATTAGAGACAGAAAGAAACGAAAGTGTTTTTACATAGCGAAGTGCAATAAACGCGAGTGTTGTTACATTTGGCTCTCAGGACCTCGGTTTCAGGACTTCGATATTTGGTTCTCAAGGCCTGGTTTTAGGACCTAGACACGTCCGATTGATGGAGCGACGGACAATGAGGCAAGCTGCTTTGCTTTCTCTTGGAGAAACATGTGTTGGAGTCATGGTCGCTGGTAGCCGGTGGTTAGTTATCTCTGTGGCCGGTTCTGCCATAGAAAATGCTCCTAGAACGTCGTCATACGCACGCACGCACGCACGCATGCAACAAGTGACTTTATATATAAGATTGGTTGCATGTTAGTTGCACACATAATCAATGTAGTTACAAATGATAGGATTTTCTACTAGTGATTATAGGTGATAAGATATTTTATATCACACCTTATGGAATGCAAATTGAAACATGAACTTCATCCATTAATTGTAAATTATGAATGTTCATGAATGAATCTTTAGAGTCTTTTGCATGATCATATCAACATGACTATTTTAAATTGGTGATAGAAACAAAGGTGTATTAATACATGAATCTGTGACATCATATTTACATTTCTTTTATTTAATTTAAAATATAATTACATTTTATGTTACCTCATTTACTTTGTACATAACAATTTGTATTTCTTGACATAAATTTTGTGCTATTATGCATTATGAGTGATGATCTACTAATCAATTGATGTAAAAAGTGAATTTTTTGGAAATTTAGTTCCATATTTGAATGAAAATATTTAATGACATTGCACGTAATTGAAATTGAATTGAATTTAAATTTAGATTTAATTAAATTAAGATTCAATTTAGGAGAAATGAAATGCAAATTGGTGGGTAAGGTATTGAAAATTTGTTTGTGGATATTGTGTTGGAAGAAAAAAACTCAAAAAATACATAGACTTGGAAAAACACTATTCCATGCCTTTTTACTTAGGAATGGGCTAAATAAATTGCATTGTGAAATTGTCTAACATATGACTTCTGATTTATTGAACCTAAATAAACTCTAATGAATCCATTAAACCGTAGTTGCACGTGAATGAAATAAATTGAGATGTGTAAAAATGTAGTAAAAACAAAATGGAATATCAAAATTATTTAAGTTTTAAGGTTAAAGGGCTAGTTTTAAATTACAAATTGTTTTATATCTAGGCATGTTTGAAGATTGCCTATTTTTATTCATATTATCCAACCTATTTCTAATGTTAAAGGGTGTTCCAACCTTAAGGCACGGTTTAATATTTCACCCTTTCACTTGTCTAATTGATTTACGTGTTCGAAAAAATTAAATAAGTGAGAAGTCTACAAATGAATGCATAGTCCAATGCTTTTAAAACATTGGCCCCAACATTTAGCCATTTGTTTTCATTCTTTTGTTTGTTCAATTGATTCAAATAGTTGAACAAGTAAAATAGGTGAAGACCATGGCATAATTGAAATTTAAAACATGATCACTTACAAAAATCAACCTTTCAAAGGCAATTCCATACTTTTGGCAATATGATTTTATTGGAAGAATTAGATCTTGTAATTTGAGAATCATTAATTGTGGATTCCCATTTAAAGAAGCTAATGAATATTATTAAATTTTAATTCCTAAGCATTTGTGATATCTTAATGGATTTAGTATTGGGTTTCAAATAATCAATTTTAATTGGTCAAATGAAAATTGGCATAAAATACATAAATATTTGCAAAGATTTTTAACTTGTATTTCAAAAAACATATTTTTGTCATGAATGAGAATGTCGATATTGTTTCATCCATTTTGATACATAACATCCATGCGTTAGGTTTTTTTAATTTGTATTTGCATTTGCCTTTATGTTATTTGATTCTTGGTTTGTCACGTTTCATTTCATATCTATAATAAGCATTGCATTATGACATGTGGAGGATTTGTGCTATTGATGATGATGAATGATTTTTCTTTTTTTTTTGGGTGTCATGACACACTTTTGATAAAAGGAATATTTATTTATTTATTTTAAAAATTCGTTTTTAAAATTTGAAACTATATATATTTTCCCATCTTCTACTATAATATTGTGATATGACTAGTGAAATTATGCATAGTGTAGCCTATGGTAATTAATAAAATTTTTAACATGTCAACCTTCATATTTTCATAAAATTTCATTTCATTATTTTGAGGATTATTTTAATGACTAAATTGACCTTAGGGTACCCTAGTTTGCAAAGTGGTCACGGAGGTCCAAAGAAGTTTCCAATGAGTTCTCAAACATGTTCTTCAAGTTCCCAATGTGCTCCCATCAAGTTTGCAATGAGTTCTCAAACATGTTCTTCAAGTTCTCAATGTGCTCCCATCAAGTTTGCAATGAGTTCTCAAACATGTTCTTCAAGTTCTCAATGTGCTCCCATCAAGTTTGCAATGAGTTCTCAAACATGTTCTTCAAGTTCTCAATGTGCTCCCATCAAGTTTGCAATGAGTTCTCAAACATGTTCTTCAAGTTCTCAATGTGCTCCCATCAAGTTTCCAATGAGTTCTCAAACATGTTCCTCAAGTTCCCAATGTGTTCCCCAACATGGTCCCAATAACACCTCACTTTATCCCATATCCTTTGCCCTAAATTCGACTCTTGTAACTTATGGTAGGGTGCCCAAAAGGAGGAGACTCCAATTATTTCTATTTTGGGACTCTCCAAAGGTTGATTAAATATTTTGTGATCTGGCCAATCATTGATGCCCATCACGAAAGGTGAAAAAATTGAACTTTGGGGGTCCCCACAACTAATGAATATGAGTATAAACTATTCTTAAAATGAACTTTCTACTTACTAAATGCCAGGGTTTTTTTAATTTTTTAATTTAATTTTTTCAATTTTGTAATGTAGCTGAAGTGGTGATCATTCATAAGATGATTTAGCAAGATTGCATAATTTTTTAAAAAATGAAAAAAATTTAAAAATCTAACATCTTTCTACATTTCCAACTACCTTAGTGGAACTTAGGATAAAATTTAGCAATTTTTTTAATTTAAAAAATATTTCTTTTCAAAATTTGGCGACTTAAAAACCCAACCCATGTTATAATTTTTGCCACTTTGAAAATAAAATAAAATAAAATAGCCATTTTGACAAAATTTGGCACCCTAAACCCTAAAACCTTGCAAATGTCACATTGTCCACATTTGATGTTGCATGCATATAAAGGAGCCATTATGACCCAAAAAAACATCATAGCTATGTATTTAAGCTACCCTGACAAGTGCCACCATGGGATACATGACATATGCCCTAACCCAAAATGACCTAACCCTAAACCCTAAACCCTAACCCCACTCAGTTCGCCACCTAAGCATAGTCGAATGGTTCTTCAGCTGTCCCATGATGACGTGTCACAAAAGGAGTGACACGTGGCTTCCTCCAGGATGTCACAAAGTAGGCAAAATGATTTGATGCTTCATTTATTTCCAGAATTTATCCTAATTAAATTATTAGGTATCTCATTTTATTTTATTTCATTTCATTTCATTCTTGTGCAATTTTTGGTTTTGCTGTAAAATAACATAAAAAGTTGTTAATAATAGAAGTTGTGCACATATATATTATTATTATTGTAGTTATAATTAAAAATTCTAAATAAATAATTAGTTGATTATTTTTGTAAATAATAAATAATAAACTTTTCCCTTGTGTATATATTATCACACCTTTGTTAATTAATATATAATTGATTGATTGATTGATTGCTTTTGATTTGTAAGGCCCAAATGAAGTTGGCTCTTCACCCAAGAGGGAGGGCTTTAAAAAAAAGGTGCCCTTTAATTTGTTGAGTAAGATAATTGGCCCTTTTCACCTTATAGAACCAAAAGCTAAATGCCTAGTTTTAATTAATTAATTAATTAATTAATTAATGATTTAATGCCTAGTTTATCAACTAAAAAAATGAGTGAATGATTCTTCAAAATGACACATAGTTTGTCATCCAAAAAGTTGATTGAAATATTATTCATCACCACATAACTTGGTACAATTTCCATTAAAAAAAAATAGGACATAAATATAATAAACATAAATGATAAGTGTGTAATATTGATAATAATAATAATAAATAAATAAATAAATAAATAAATAAATAAATTTTCATGGTGCCAAAATCTCACTTTGTTTTTGTCTCATTAGACAAGGAAAATTGAATTGAGACAAAACCCTATTTTAGTACCCTATTTAAAAAAAAATTTCTTTATCATGACTCTTGTCATTCACTTATTGGCCACTTACTGCTACTCATGATTAATTTTCATCCCTCTACCCCCCCTTCCCCCAAAAACCAAAAAAAAAATTCTCATCCATCCAACTCCCTCCCCTCCATCCAATGGGGAGGGGTTGGTGTCAGGTAAAGATTCATCCAAAACAGGACAACAAAGTGATGATGAGGATGAGGATGAGGAAGAAAGGAGCACAGATGATGTATAATGACTGCTCCCCACAAAAGAAAAGAAAAGAAAAGGAAAAGAAAGCACATGAGGTGGACCAATGTGATATTGCCACACATGGATGAATTTCATCCATCATCCAAACCATATGGGTTTTCAGCAAGCTGGTTGGTGTTGTGTGTGTGTGTGTGTGTGTGTGTTTTTGTTGTTGTTGTTGAAAGTTTTGCTGTTGCATGCTTTCACATGATTGCTGTCCTTGGTGGGTTGTTGAGCTTCCCATTGCTTTCTTCTTGTTCTTCTTCTACTTCTTGCCTCTTGCAAACCCATTTTCCTTTTCCATCTGTTTTCTGTGCAAAAGTCCTCTCTTGACTCACTTGCCAAGACTTCCAACTTTGTGTCTTTTTCTGTTGTGTTTGAGAGAGAGAGAGAGAGAGAGAGAGAGAGATTGGGATCCGGAAGGAGGAAAGAGAGAGACAGGGACAGAAACACATAGATTGCCATTTGGAGGGAAGAAGAAAAGAGGAAGAGGAAGAAGAAGAAGAAGAAGAGAATTGGATTGTTTTTTGGTAGGGGGTAGGGGGGTGGTTTTTTTGCTTTGGATTTTTGGTTGGGATCTTTTGCATTCTCTAGAGCATTTTAGCTTTTAGATCAGTTAGTTGTATTGGGTGTCCAGATTTTGGAGTTTTTTTTTCCTGCACAGCACCTTCATCCCTCCTCCTCAGTCCAATTTTGGAGCTTCTTGGAGCATTGACCATTTGGTGAATCCCTCCTCCCCCCGCCAATCCCATTTGTTTTTTTTACACCCTTTTGCAAATCTTTTTTCTCCTGAATCTCTTTTCTCATCTTGGTGGGTTTTGGAGAATTTCAGAGCTAAGTCCTTTGTAGACTATCTCCTGAATCTCTTTTTGTTGCATCGTGGTGGATTTTGGAGAATTTCATAGCACAGTCCCTTTGAACCTTTCTTTGGTGCAGAATTTTACCAGTATGATAGGTCTGTAGCAGTTCTTGCAACCCATTCTTGGTTTGTCCTCTCAGCATCTTGGTTCAGTTTCCAGGTCTTGTTGTTGAGCATGAGATCCAGTGGATCTGTTTCTCTCTTTTGTGGGTTATTCTCAAAAGTCCCACCTTACCAAGCTCACTGGGGAGCTTGCAGCCTTTTCTTCTAAGGATCTGGGCACACACTGATCCATTTCTTTTTTTTTTCCTGTGGTAACTCCCAACTTTTCTTTTGGGTATTTCATGCAAACATTCCCAGACCAGCCGGTGGTAGTCTCCCCACACCATGGCTGGATCGGGGCAGGGCTTGTCTCCAGCTCCAAGTTTCCGGGTAAGGAAGAGGATCATCATGGGTGCAAGGGGCTGCTTCATTGGAGTGGCAGCTGCTTTGCTGCTGTTTGTGATGACAGGGTATCACATGGTCATCTGCAGATTCCCTGGCACACACAAATTGGAAGCTGACAATTTCTCAAGATTGCTGGTGCCAAAATCATCATCATCATCAGCTGCAAAACCCCAAGTGGTAACTTCTGCCCAAATTGGTGCTACCGAAAAACTTGGATCTGTGGCAGCGATGGTGTCCAATTTCCAAGTCAAGAATGCAGGGCTGCAATTCTGTGAGGATTGCAATGTCTCCAATCTGGCTTATTATAATACAGTTCCACATCATCAGCAACCACCGGCACAAGCTGTGATGGGAAACAAGCTTGCGGAAAAATTCAAGGAAAGAGCAAGAAGAAGCCCACAAGTCAGGGTTCAGGAATTGGAGGACCCCAATTTGGTGAGCAAGAAATTTGGGATGGTGATCAAGGTACTGGCATTCAACAGATTGGAGTCTTTGATCAGGTGTCTTACATCCTTGGCCAATGCAGACTATGCTGGTGACACTGTGAAGCTCCATATTCTTGTTGACCATTTTAGGTTTGAAAGCTCTGAATCGGATCCCTCTACAGAAGAAGAAGAAGAAGAAGTAGAAGATGATTCAACACCTGAAGAAGGTGGTGGTGGTGGTGGTGGTGCAGGCAAAAGACGCAAACTTTTGTCTCATGAGTCTCATGGACTCAGGCCTGTCAGTGCAGGAGGAGCTCCCTTGCAGCAAGGGAAGGAGCCACCACTTGATTCCGTGAGGAGGACTAAGAATTTTCACAACACTAGAAGGGACCAGAAGCAAGACCTTCTGGTGAAGACCAGCACAAAGGGTGTTGTAGCTAATGATGGAGACATGGAAATGGGTGCATATGGAAATGCAAAGAACAAGGAAGAAGATGAAATAGTGGATCGTAGTCGGACAGAACATGGATGGATGCAGGAAGAAAATGCTGACAAAGTTGGTGGAGATCATCTGCATATGGGTCCCATCCTCTCCCCCATGTCAGCGATAGATGAGGCTGCCAAGAGGAAGAATTTCACAGAAGGAACAATGGTGGAAGGTACTAATCTTGCAGGAGCACTAGATTCTCCAAAGTTGCCTTTGAAAGAGTTGAAAGATTCTTCTTCCAGAGATGACAAGGAGGATGATTCAATGGACAATGCAGATGTCTCATTCCCACCAGAGCTTGAATCCAAGACTTCTGTCGATGCTGACTTGAAGGAAGCACATGAGATTCTGATGTATGTAGATGGGTTCGAATGGCAACATGGTCCAAAGGAGGTTCATTACCGAAGCAAGAAATTGGGGCTACAAGGACAGTGGATAGAAGCGTGGTGGCCGTCGAATGATGATGAGTTTGCCTTCATTGTTGAGGATGATGTGGAGCTTTCTCAGCTCTTTTACCGCTACCTTCGAGGTGTAGTATCCACCTACTATTACAAACCTCAGAATTATGATCCATCAATCTATGGAGTGTCTCTCCAGTGTCCACAGCTGGTTCCCAGCAAGGGTGGGTTGCCCCTTGTAGTCAATGCAACTGGAAATCTGTTTCTGTATCAGATGGTCGGGACATGGGGTCAGTTGCTTTTTCCAAGGCCATGGAAGGAGTTCCGCATTTGGTATGATAAATGCAAAAGCAAGGATATGAAACCATTTCTTGGAGGGATGGTTACAAATACATGGAACAACACGCAACTGGGAGAGCAGATGTGGACTTCCTGGTTTGTGAAGTTTGTACATTCAAGAGGCTACTTCAACCTCTACACAAAGCTGCTGAGTGACCAGGCACTTAGCATCTCGCGCAGGGACCATGGTGGTGATGGTGGTGGTGGTCATGTGAATGCCAGCATTAAATCTGCTGCTGCTGAGCCAAACTTGAAGCTGATCTCTGTCGATGAGGCGATCAACATCAGCCTGTGGGAGATGGAACCATTGAAGCTGATAAAATGGTATGATTATTGTTTCAGGGAAGTCAAAGTCAGGAGGATTGCAAACACAGTGGCAGAGCTTGCTGGGATTCTTCGCTTGGTTGAGGTGAACAAAACTGTACTCATAGTGAATGCAGTTCACGTGCAAAGGTGGGTCGTGCAGAATTGGCTGTGTCAGATGCAGAGTTTAGGTTTAAGAAATTTTGTTCTTCTTGGGGATGATAGACCGTTTGTAAGGGATCTGGTGAGACGAGGACATGCAGTGGTGATTCTTTCTGCTGCACTTTTGACAGAGTTACTAGGTCAGGAGATTTCGGGAATTGATATCATCAGAGAGGATGACTTGAGACAGGATTTGATCACCATGCAAGTGGTGGATGCCGTGCTCCATTTGGGTTACAGGGTGTGGCTCACAAGGGCGGATGCAATATGGGTGCACAATTTACTGAGTTTGTTTGGCAATAAAATGGAACAATTGAAAGTGGATGTTGCTGGAATAGAGCTCACAAGAGATCATCATAGATTCCATCCAAGCCTTTTGTACATTTCAAACTCCAATGCTACAGTACACCTTTGGGGCAAGCTGGTGAATGACTTCCTAGAGGCAGCCAAATCAGATGCTCCTGATCACGATCTTGGACAACTGCGAGATATGCAAGGGGAGTCAACTTTGTGGTGGAAGTTCCTGATCATGAGTCTCAAGTCGGAGGCAGATTTTGGATACAGAGATCTGAGTACAATGCTAGTGCAGCCAGATCTGATGATTATAGGGTTTGATGACTTGGCACCTATCAGACGTCTAGCTATGAACACATCAATGACCAATACCCACATTGTGTTGCTCGATGGAGTTGCAAGGAGGAAACCATCGGATGTAATCCAGAGACTAAATGCAGCAGGTCTTTGGTTAATTGATAAAGAGCTGTCTTGCAAACACATTCACTGCCAGCCAAAGCTCCAATGAAAAGCTAAGTGAGGCTGCATTCCAGAGACTTTTGGCTTTCACGATTCACTGGAAAACACATAGTATTCTCTCTAGACCTTCAAATACCTTAAATGGGGACCAAGCAGCCAATTCATCAGACTATCCTTTGATGGAAAAAAAAAACCAGGTTAGGAAAAAGCAAACTCTTTGGCTTGGTCCCTATACAATTTGACACACTCTCAAAAGGTTTTAGTAGTAACCCAGCACCACCATCTAACATATTTTAGACGGTTTTCAGGCTCACATAGATGAGGATGCTGAAAGTCAAAATGGGTTCTCCATTTTTACATTTGAAAAGCAACATTAGGAATTGTACAAAAGGAATTAAATTCAAGATGTGAGTGGGTGTTCTAGGTTTCACTCTCAAAGAGTAAAGATTTTTACTTAGTAGCTCATGTCAATTGTAGTAGAGTTGTGGAATTTGGGTGCATCTTCTGGATTGGAAGTTGAAAAGTAGCGACTTTTTCTTGATCGCCAATGTAGTACAAAAGATTTGAGAGAAGAAGAAGAAGAAGAAGAAGGATGATTGTAGCCATTGCAATTTGATTCATTTGTTGGTGGGATTGTTTCTAATTATTGCAGAGCTCATTTTTCATTAATGCTGATACTAACTTGTGGATGTCAAGACTATTTCCAATGCATTTGCCCTAATTGTATACAAGTATTTTGTGTCTCTAAGATTTTTGAGGGAAACATTCCTTGACATGGCATTTTTAATTTGTTGAATTGGTGGTTCAACAAATGCAATGGCGAATCACCTCACATCTCCATTAAAGTTTTTGTCAAAAATAATGATAAGGGCTAGAATTGAAAGAATATATGTATTCATATATATATATGATTTGAAACGTTATTACATATAGTAAAGTACATCATGGTCGTTTTTCGTGAAGCTTTTTCCATCCATCGATCCATCCATTCCGTCATTCATCCATGGATGGCATCGTACAGGGAAGAAAACCTTGGTAGAAATAAATACCCCTCCTTTTATGCATGTGTCGTTGTCTGGGAAAGGCATGCCCGGCCCTAGGGTATTGATTATCAAGAGATTGGGTCAACATGTCATTGAAGTGGAGATCATCACAAGGAACAATGTCGACAAACGTCTATTCATATTCCTATTCGAGTGGCATTTGAAAATTTATACATAAGATTCATTTGCAAAGGAACTTCTTTTGATGTAAAAAAGATTTCTCATTGAACCTCCAAGATTGCATATTAACCCTTTTATGTCCCCTTGCATAAGCCAAAGAATGTGGCCACTTTTATCACCGCCTTGTTGGTTGGTTGAAAAAAAGATGGAGTTGGTTTCATAAAAAGAAACCAATTCCATACCATAGACTTTTATCCATAAACCCTTTGCATCATATCTTAAACTCTAAACCCTTGTCATGAAATCTATACCTACCACAATTTTATATTTTATCCATGATAACACAATTTAGACCTTAAACCTTTTTCACCATACCCTACACCTTTATCGTTTAACCCTAACATACACATGTCTTTTGCAACCTTATCCTTAACTCCACACCCATTTTCACCATACATTAAACCTTAATCCCTTGTCATGATACCCATACTTAAGGCAACCTTTGTCTTTATCTATATAACTCCATATTTTAATCCTTAAAACTTGTTCACCATATCTTAACCTTAACTTTCAACCTTGTCACAATATCCATACCCTTGACAACCTTATTTTTTATTCCAACTCGATGCCCTAGTCTTTAAAACATGTTCATCATACCTTAAACCTAACCCTTTAACCTCTATCACAATACCCATACCTTATACAACCTTATCTTTCATTCTAATTCCATACTCTAGACTAATTTCCTTCTCCACCATATTTTAAGTTTGAAACCCTATCATCATACCCCTATTATAGACAACCTTTTCCATTGTTTTTAGCTCCATGCTTCAATCCATGAACTCACAAACTTAAATCATAGAATCATATTTTGCAAAGCTTAAAGTTCAAACCTTAGATCCTTTGTTAATAACTCCATGTTTTAGACCTTAGAATTTTTTGCATCATCCCTTGCATCTTAAATTGTAAACCCTTGTCACCAATTCCCTAGGGGCGGTTGCACATTAAAGGGCAATTTAAACACATGTAGATTTTTTAAAAGTCCAAAAAATGCCAAAACAAACTTATTTACATTCATAATTTGAATTATAAGAACAAAACTATGACAATGTGTCATTGGAATTTTTTAAAACCATAACTTAATCATATGGATTATTATATTTGAAAGATGAACATTTAAATTAATAATTCCAATGAATCAATAACTAAGTAGAAAATCTTCATAATTTAAGTTATGTCTTAATGTGTAAGTCTTCAACATCCTTCCAAAAAGTCTTCCTTTGTATCGTTGTCATCACTCTATATTCCATGTCAAACAATCAACTAAAATGAGCATGACTTTTAAAAATATATTATCTAATTTTCCAATTAAAGTTATAAATTCATGAAATGAGTCCCTTCCAAATATTTCAATCATATTTCAATTCATATTGTATCAAGTTTACCTTTAACCCTTAGAAATTGCCAAAGTGACACCAAAAGGTGGATATTTTGATGTGCAATTGTCGTTCAATCCTTTTCACCAATATCTTGAATTTAAATTTATGTCAAAATAAAAAAAATTAAATGAATAATACATGGATATTACTTTTGATAAGTGCATAATCACAAAAGAAAAACACATTGTAAATGATTTGATTTTGCTAAGTTCATCTATTTTGAAATGGTATTTCATTGAAAACCATGTTTTTGTTATCAACATAAAAGTGTTAGATAAGTGGAATTATATTTGATTTACAAGCAAACTCAACTTAAGCTTTCCAACCTAGTTCAATTGGGAAAAAAAAAAAGTATGTTCATTAATAGCAACATTCAAGGGTATGACAATTTTTTTCCATAAAACTTAACCCAAATGTTTTAATTCCATGTTTTGAATTTAAATTTAGATGAAGATCTAAATTTATACACAATGAAAATTTATTCAAGTTTCTAGTCAATTAAATTCTACAATATTTAAAATTCCAAAAAGTTAAAACACTAAATTAATTTTAATATCTCGAATGTGAAGAAAACCAAGAATACGAATTGTATTAAATTTTTATTTTTGAAATTTTCACAAAGAAATAAAAATTCACTTCTGAAATTATATATATATATATAATTAATATCCCCGTGTCTTTATTTTTTATTTTAATTTTTAAAAAATTTTCTAATTTAAAAACATTAAATTAATTCAAGTTTCACATGTACATTAGTTATGTTTGATTTTTAAAATAATATTAAATATTAAAAAGAAATAACCATTAGTCATGTAATAAATTCCCATTTAAATTAACTTCAAATTATATTTACTAGTGGAATAAATTTATCTTATGACAATGATAATGAATAATGTTCATAATTGAAACAAAATAAAATCATCAATGTTTGGAAATTAATTATTCAAATTGCTAATGAACTATGGAGCATTGACATGCCCATTTAATGGATGTATATATAACTACATTTTTTTATTAGGGTTCCATTTAAACAAAAGGAGTTATTAAATTCATCCTTCCAAAAATCAACATTGATTTGACATTTAATACACACTTTTTATTTGAGTGAAAAACCATACAAATTTATTTACTTGGAATAAATAAAATCACTTACACATATGATCACAATGGATTTGTTAGAACAAGGATTTCTTCAGTTAGTTTTCATTATGGATTTTCCATTGTTTTTCTTGCTTTATCCAAATTCAAATTTGTATATTTGATTTTTTTTCACTAAGTTGGCGAGTACATTATAAAAAAAACAAGGAAAAATAAAAATGGTATGTGGATAATTTAATGGGGGTGAGATGATGGGAACATAATCTTTGGTTCCTTTCATTTTCAAACAATTTGAAAACCAAACTTTGAAATCAAACGTTGGAGTAAAATATAAGGAAAAATAGATAGATAGTTTTCAACCTCACTTTTGTCAAGACCATGATAAGGAATTCCAACTAAAATAAATGTTAATCTTGTGCTTAAAGTGCATTCAAAAATGCATAACTTGATTGCACAAGAGAAGACAAGTCACAAATCGAGTAGGGCAAGGTTTTTTTGTGCAAGAGTTAAACATGTGATCACCAAACAAGATTATGCACCCATTGCAATAGTTCACATGTTGCCATGGAATTGTCATGTGTATATTGTATCTATGCCATTTACACCAATGACCATATTGTAAACTACATTTTTTCCATCACATGCACTTGGTGGCTTGCTCTTTACTTCATGGGATGTAAATAAATTGTGTTAATTCATGCATACTTAGAATGATCTCATTTGATCATGCCATTTTGTTTTTATGTCACTTGATTTTGAAGTTTTCACCATTCCACGCCCATAGTATCCATGAAACTTTATTTTCCTAAACATTCTTCATTCTTGTCAAACTATTCATAAAGCGTCTTTGACACAAATTTTCAACATTTCTCACAAAAAATAATGATTTTTTACACTTGAACAACACATTTTTGATAATGTAATTTTCTATTCAAAATTTGTGATTTCTTAGTTAATGTATTTTGCAATGCTTTGGGTGTTGCATAACTTCTTCTTTTCATTGGCCCACCAAGGTTTGAAGAGTTTATTATACTATTTTTGAAAAAGTCATAGATGGAATGTAATGAAAAAAACCTCAAGTCCAACAATTGCTAATGATATAACTTTCTATTTTCAAATCTCTAGTTGAATGAAAGTGTTGGATCTTGATTGCAAATTAGCAAATTATCAAATGAACACAAAAGTCATATTGTCTTTTCAATAGTGATTGTAAATGGATGAAAATTATTGATAAGTAAAATTGATCACAAATATAAGGTTGTCCATAAAAGGATGAACTGAGATGAGATCAATGAAACTAATGTGGCGAATGACACTTTCAATACAAAATGGCTTGTATTGCACAAGGATGGAATGATAATCATGGATGAAATTGGGGGATTGAAACACAAAAATGAAAACTTGGATACAAATGGAAGGAATGAATGGATTTGCATCTCTAATGGGTATTATTATTGAAATGAATATCTCAACAACCACATTTATGTTATAACATAATTCCAAACTTTAAGGTTCTTGCGAGGAGATATGGCACATATTTCAATCAAATTTTTTTGTTGTTCTTTGATAATGATTTTGAATTTAGGGTTTTTTTTTCCTCCCCTTTTTCATTTTTGCTAAACGTTTATAAACCCGATTCAGTAATTAGAGATGGAAAGGTAAAGAGTAGTGTTGGGTGGGTATTAAAAATTGCACCAAATTGTTGTCGATTATCAAAATGATCCTCACGTTTCATATAGAACCTTGATTTTCAAAAAAATCAAAATAACCTAGTTTAATATATAGATAACCATGGATTAGGTAGTCGATGAGAGGCCGCTAGTTATTATATATAGTTGAAACATGCATCAAGGCTAGTTCTAATAACTAGTGGTGGCCTTAAGTTGGCTATTAGGCACAATTCAGTGTTGCGAGAATCAATACAACCTAACCATATTAAGTCATTCAAGCAACTTGTTGAAATCACTTTTCACTATTTGTTAATGGGTGTTTTCAAAATTGTATCGATATGTTGTTGTATTTGTCATTAATGAAATATGTGAAATGGATGTATGATGAATGTTACTTTCATCCATGAAGAGAATAGTTTATGATTTTTCATCCAAAAAATGTGATTATGCAAAAGTAAATCCAATTAGAGTTGATTGTGATACCTAGAGTTGCAAGTCGTAGTTCGCTAATAAAAAAATGAAAGTTGCATGTTATTGTTCATAAATTGTGATTTGATAGGGAAGTAGGTTATAGAGTCTCACAATGCTTGGTCATGGTCTTCACAAAATTTTTCAATAAAAGGCATCCTAATTTCCTAATTATAAAACCCTAATTAGCTTCTTTCACTGGGAACCTAAAAGAGCCCAAAGTTGGGTGAAAAGAGCCCTCAAAACCCTAACCCTAACTTCCTTCTTGCATTCGGAAGATAAAAGAGCCCAAAGCTTGGGTGAAAGATCCCTCGAACCCTAACCCTAATTTCCTTCTTACACTTGGAACACAAAAATATGCCAAAAGGTCAGTGAAAAAACCCCTCAAACCCTAATCCTAATTTCCTTCTTGCTCTTGGAATGTCAAAAAAAGCCCAAAGATGGGTGAAAAGACCCCCCCTCAAACCCTAACCCTAATTTCCTTCTTGCACTGGGAACATTAAAAAAAAGCCCCAAAGGTGGGTGAAAAGACCCCTCAAACCCTAACCCTAATTTCCTTCTTGTAGCTTCCCTCAGAATCACGAGTTCTCGCTGTGTGACGCTTGCTCGACGAGCACGAGAAGATTGCACACAGAGATCATTACGTTGGGAAGGTGTGCGAAGATCGAATACCGGGAAAACGATGCAAATCACATCAGTCTGAAAGAGTGTGCGAGAATCTTTGTTTCCATCAAAAAATCAATCGTCTCCATTCAAATACGCAAATAGAATTCTGTTTTTTTGCAATTTCCGATCTCACACTTGCATGGCTTCAAATTCGGATTTGGAGGACCTTGTTAACTTCTTGAAATCTCCTTCTCCTCAGGTACGTGTGTATGTGTGTTGTGATGCTTCTTCTGGACTCTCCTTTTGCCCCTCTTCTTGGTCCTACAATTTCTTCGATAGCTAAAGAACTCCATGATGGGATTGACCCTTTCTTTGGAATTGGAGAGGGAATTGTAGTAAATTTTACAGGATTTTCGAGTCCATTTACATTAGGTTATGAATGCTGCTGCACATGAATCCCTCTGAAGTGTGATATATATCCTATGGTTTTCTGTGCTTTCAGATATGGTAAGTTTTCCTTAATTACCTTGTGGATTAGGCAGGAAAGTGGGGAGGACATGTGGTCCATGTGTATATGCATTACAGCAGTCTCTCCAACTACGCTGCAAGCTCTTGGTTTCTTTTCTTGTGAATAATTGTTTTTTTAAAATCTTTGTGGGAGCAGCTGAGGAAGGCAGCTGTGGACATAGTGCAAGGGCTTACAGGAAGCCAAGATGGTATTCACAATCTTTCACCTCGAGCGCATGATTTTTTCCCTCCACTACTCCATCTTCTGGGAGATAAACAGGCAATCGTTTCTTTCTCACCTTCTGAACTTCCTGGTCTATAAAAACCTGGGTATGCCCGTGGCACATCCCTTTTGTGCTGCTTAATAACAGAACGATTCAAACTTGCTCGTGCACATTGGATTTCTTCTACAAAATTCCGATCGCATCTTTCTTAGAACCTTGATTTTTTCCAATACAGGAAATTGCTCAATTAGCGGCAGAGGCGCTTGTGAACCTGTCTTCAGGTTGGAAACTTTCGCAGGGTTTAGTAGCAGCTGGTGCAGTAGAGAAGGTGATGGGATTTTTAGGGAAGCCTGGGTATGGCTGTAACAAACTCTTGGTTATGCTGCTTGTCAACATCACTCAACTGGAATCTGGGGCAGAACACCTTCTTCAGGTATACAGTCCTCCTTGCACAAGATTGATGGTTTAGGGATTTTGGTACTGGTCGACAAGGAACATGGAGATGCATTGCAGGTTTTCTGTATGGATGCTTAGTGTTTTCTCTGCATTTTAGTTCAATCTGTTTCAGAGTTCAGAGACTAAGCAGGATGTGCTTGTGAAGCTGAAACCAAAAAAACAAGAATTGTTTGCAAGGAGCTTTTATTGTTTATGACTTTGGAGTGCTCTGGGAGGCAGGAAGGTGATGAGAAGGTGACAGGTTTGCATGTGTCTCGGCTTGTGCGGTTCTTTGTGAGGTCTTCAGGCTCTAATGAAGGTGGGTCTTTTCTGCTACACTTGGATCACATATGATTTGTGAGGGAAGGTTCATTCTTGTCACATGCCAGACTCTCTGCTGGGCTTATCTCATCAACTGTGTTTGGGGTCTAAACCAACCTTTAGTGGACATTCTTTTGCAGTAGTGCTGATACTGGGCTGTGACTGCAGGAGTAGATGAGTATGAGCATGTGGGAGCAATTCTGGTGAATATTACAAGACTGGAGACAGGGCGGAAGCTCCTTTTGAATGCAAATAAAGGCCTATTTCGGCAAATACTTCCACAAATTGACTCCAGAAGTGTTGTGCGTCGGCAGGGGGTCAGTTAACCTAACTTTCAACTGACAGGGTAAAGAGTTCATGATTCGGACCTAAAGAGAAAGTGAGGCATACGTCTATTGCAGAGTGAATTTACTCTATTGAGCTTGCATAGTTCTACGTGGAATGGCATGTTGTTTTGTCTGAAGCTCAACAGTGTTCACATTCATACTGTTGCAGGTGGCAGGGGCTGTACGTAATTGCTGCTTTGAAGCAGAAACAGAATTGCCAAACCTCCTTTTAGCTTCCCAGTTTCTTTGGCCTGCATTGCTTTTGCCACTTGCAGGAAAACGGGTATGGTAATGCCCTTGTTCACTTTGGGTGTATTTACTCTCCTGATGCCCTCATCTTGCTTCTTCATCATTTGAGATTTCTGGGCAAATATTGATGCTTTATATTGTTTGAGAGGGATTGCAGGCATACAACAAAGAGGATACCTCAAAAATGCCCCTAGAGCTTGCCACTCCCTTATCATATGAAAGAGAACCAGAGATGGACCCCAAAGTGCGTGTTGAAGCAGCTGAGGCTATTTATTTGATTGCACTGCAGGTATATTTTCTGGTCAGATTTCTATGGCATAGCTATTGCTTGCTTTGTGTGAGGTTTTCCAGGAGAAATCACATTGGAACAGGCTGCTTTCACACAGGTTTATGATGGGTTTCAGCTTGTTGAAAGCCACATCATCCTCTGTATAGTTCTAGATTCTCTTGATTGCTGAATCTGTGGGGAGGATTTCAGGAGGGAGGACGAAGGGCCCTCTGGGCAGTAAATGGACCACGAATTCTTCAGGTGGGTTATGAAGATGAAGAAGATCCCAAAGTGATGGAAGCGTATGAACGCGTAGGCGCCCTGGTAATCTCCTGTAGCCACTTGTCGCAGTCTTTTCTGTACTCTGGCAGTTTGATTGCGGAGCTGTGTTTGTTGTCTGGGTGTCAGCAGCTTTTCCTTATACCTGCATGCTTATAGGAATTTTTTGGGACAACTTTGTGTTGGGAAGCAATGGCTTTACATTTAGTTAGTTTGCAGGCTGTGTATCTGATGCAAGTCTGTGATCTTTTTCAACAGCTTGTTGAGGGATCTGGAGTACAAGGAGCTGAAACACAAGTATCACCAGAGCCTTAGTAGAGTTGGAGACTTTCAATTGTGCAGTTTTCATTCTGAGTTTTTCTTGTTGAAGGCCAAAAGTAGGTTAGCTTAATTGTAAGAAATGAGTCATTTTATATGTGGCTCCTCCCTCCATTGTCTCCACTCTTGTTGTCAGCACCTATGAAGCTAGATTCACTGCTATGGTGAATTCCCAATTTTGGGATTTATGCATGTGCAACATCTGAACTTTCATGCTGAAGAGAAGACAGTTGAGCATGCTCTCCAGCCCCATCCCTGCATTCAGGTCGAGAACATGGTCCATGCATTCCCAAAAGGTGGGCCCACCTTGCATCACCCCAGGCACCACTCCAAGTACGTTCATCCAATGGGTTCATGCTTGCTGAAGTTGAACAAACAATTTGTAAGCTTCCATCTAACAACACTAATCCCTTCTTCTGTTTTGTCACTAATGCCAACAGTGTTTTGGCTGGCTCTCATACTCAAAAATTGTGGTCTGCAGCTCTGATACTCACATTTCCAAGGGCTGCTATGTTGATCACTGCAACTCTCCCACCTATTGAATGGTAACCAAACATATTCTAACCTTGGGATGCTTTCCTTTCTTTGTGCTGTGCACACAACTAGCAGTCTGATGAATGTCATTGCGACATGAACCTTCTTCAAAAGAGCCCATGTTCCAGTGCCTTCATTGCATGTCATAAGTCCTCATGTCATCTCTGACATTTCTGGCTAAATCCAATTATGCCTTTGCATGTGAATAAACCATGTTGAGGGTATGTGTTCTACCGTTATATGTCCAGTGGTGATATATGTCCAGTTATAAAGTATGTATATTGTTGGAATTGGCCATTTTCAGTACTGTAATCTACTTATTTCCCCACAGTTATTTGTTGTAACCAGCTTCCAACAGATGTTGTGCTGATGGCTATTAGTTCACTCTGGATGTGGAGGGATTTGCTTCAATGTGAGTTCATCCCTTTTTTGGAACTTGGTATTTGTAAACTGGTGATGATTTGTGTAGAGCGAATAAAGAACTGATGGTTCAGATTAGGTTTTTTGGCTGGTTTCAGTGTTAAGTTCTTTGCTGGTTCTTGGAAAAAAATTCCAATTAGCTCCCCATGTCCCATGTTCCATCATTTATAATTACCCTTTCGGGCTACCCTTTCAGGCACTCCAGAAAATATGAAGATTGTTATCATTTTGGCTAGACAACAAGTTTTTATGGCACTTTGTTTTTGTATTCTTACACATTGTTCCACTATACATTCCATTGAAGACAATTGTTCAAAATTTTGTTGTGGAAATGATTTTGATGTTAAAAGAATCGGATCAAAGAACTTCATAAACACTTTCAAGAAATCTTTTGAAATTTAGTGAAGGGAACATATGTAAATGAGAACTAATGATTGTATTTTGAAACATGAACTTTGAAAACATTGATATGGACAAATTATCTATTTCTTAATTGGATGTATGGTTGCGAAATCTAAGATTTTTGGTAGGAACTACTTTTGGGCTTTATTTGGAAAAAAAACATTTAGGCAAATTGAAAATGCAATCAAAGGAGTTAAAAAAGGCATATCATAGTAGCATGAAAATTATTATAATCATGACAAGTTGTGTTACATGATTCATATGAATGGTAGGACATTCAAATTCAAAATTCATTTAATCAAATTTTAAGTTTTGATTTTAATTCAAAACCTTCACAAGTGACCAATATATGCAATTCGTTTCATTCAATTGTTAAATGACTCAAGGATGTCCACCAAATTTCTCAATAGATTTCTCAGTACATATCAAATCCAAATGTTCATCATTTGGGAGAATGTCTAGCATAGTGATTTAGAGAATACACTATAGTTTTGAACTTCTATGGTTTGCATGTGTAGATATTGTTAGACTTTCCATTTCAAGCTCCTTTCCAAATTTGCTAAATATCAACTAAATTTAGTAAAGATTTGTCATCCAATTAATTTGATCTTTTGGTTATTTGCCATAATCTATGTATGTAGGAAGGAAGGTAGTTTGTTTGTTTTGTTTTGTACCGATGAGATCCACCCAACTAGGATGCTTCAGATCGTGTTCTTGGTCTCTTTGGAAAGCTCTTGAGGAGGAGGGGTGCATGGGCTTGGTTTCATGGCGTTTGGACTTGCAGTGTAGAAGTTCTTGAAGATTGAATGATTTCTTCAATGAAAATTAAATTAAATCGTAGCTGAAATTTTCAAAGGAATTGGAATGTGCCTTTGGTGTTGTTGGAAAGATCTTGATGAGCAGGATTTAATGGAATTTCTTTGGTAAGATTTGGATTCAGTCTATGAGCTTACCCTTAGGCAAGGATGGTTGAATTTAATTCAACTTTGTAGTGAGTGTGTTGCTCTATGTTTTTTCATATATAGACCATGGATGTTTCTAGTTTTAGTCCATGGGGATTGCTTGTGAAAAAATGAAGGATATGAAAGCTTCTCTATTTGAGGCTTTGTTGGCCCTGCCTATTATTGTGTTGGAAACCATTATAGAAAATAATAGCTTCAAGGTACTTTATTTTTTGTGGAGTTTGTAGCAAGTTGCATGTAGCAAATGAGTCCCAAATGTTGAGCTGGTGTCAGAGGGTAGGCTATGATGTACTGAAATGTTTGTAATTATTCATTTAATATTCAAGTTCTTGGTATTTCCATTACATCTTCTCTTCATCTTTCATTTGCAAAAGGGGTTTTCATTAATGATAATGCATCTTATGATTGTCATTTTACGATTTGTTTCAACAAACAACATAAACTTGGATTTCGATCAAAAGAAAATGGCTTTCTTGTTTTAAATGTGAAAATCCATTAGAAAATATTTTTTAGAGTAGTTCGTTCTTGTGTATAGCTCTCAAAACAAAGAGATTACAACATCTACATTTCTATATAGATTCATTTGTCAACACTATATTCACATTCACTAAAGAATATCTTTCATCACATGGATGACATGGTGTTACTCCTCGTCTAGCTTTCAATGAACCCAAAAAAAAAAATCTTTTAGTAATCTAATGGTGTGTTCAGACTTGGTGTTAGGGACATTAATGTAGAATACCCTAACACCATGCTAGTCATTTAGGACTTAAACTTACTTACCATGAAAATTTCATGTTAAGTTAGCATTCACTTAACATTAAGCTATCACCCATTTAACATTGGGTGCCACCTAGTATGCCACCTAGATTTTCATTTATCACTAACTTAACATCAAGTGTGAATGCACCATAAGATTGGATGGGATTAAAATAAAGAATCTACCCATGCTGATTATCCATTAGGAAGTTATTATAAGCCATATTAATGGAGTCTCAATTTATAGGGAAGGTGCCACCAAGGGCCACATAGGTGGGGAGTCACATAGGGAGGCAACACATGGGGATGGAAGGATGGGCAACCATATAATGAATGGTGGTAGGGTGGGTTTTGAATCTATAAAAATTATTAATTTATTAAAAAAAAACTACTAGTTCCACAATCTGATTCTTGTGCTAGTTCTAACAAAAAGACTGCCTACTTGAGTTCAAGTAAAAAGAATCTGAACCTAAACCCTGGATTTAACATTACAAACTGGATACCCTCACAATATTAGTCCAAACTCATTTCAAAGGTTGGCTTTGTATGTATATTTGTCCACAAAATGAACATCTTGGGTTGTTCTTGGACAAGTGTCACAAATCTTCCCAATTCCAAACTATATTAATTGAGTCAAGTTTACAATTGATCAACCCATCCATCCATTCAAAACAATTTCTCAACCCAAGTTCCAACACAGATTTATAGAAGCCTTGATTATCTTTCATGATTAGGGTTTGTTAGATTTGGACATTTTTGTGAAAGATATATTTCCTAGTTGGGTTCTTCGGTCTTTCTTCATTCTTGATTTATGAACAATGTATGACTTCACATCAAAATTCAAGCCTCATCCTCACACATTGTTCCTTTGCTTTTGAAGCTCAAAGAGCATTTGTAGCCCTTCACCTAGCCCTTGGAACGTCGTAACAATTGCTCAATTCAGTAAAAGAATGGGGAAGATATGGGATGCTTAATATAATTGGGGTTCAATGTTTGGTAATGGGTGAATTAAAACAAATTAGGGTTTTGAGCTTAAAATTTTTGATCATTAAATCTTTGCCTCTTGAATACAAAGAAGTTTTGTAAAATCCTAATTAGTGCACCCATCAGGTTTTAAATCACTCAAAATGGACGAAAAATGGGGGGGGGAGAGGTGGAACTCGAGAGGGATCTAGAGCTATTTTTTTCAACATTTTTGAAGCAAACTATGACTCATTCTCTTCCCGTGTTTTGTTTTGTTGTGCTCCTTTACTTTTGACACTCTAAAGAACATTTTTGTTAACCCTTCAGTTTGTGTGTCCAATGATAAGCTGCTGAATTTGGTTAAGGAATGAGAAAAATATTGAAAAGTGTTTGATAGATGATAAGTACATGTTTGACGATGGATGATTCAACCCTACCGTTAGCAAATCCTTAAAATAAAGGGCCTAATGTATGGGTAGGCGAGTCTGGCCCCGCATTTTGGAATGTCCCTTACCCTTGATCTTGAGTCTTGACTCGTTGTAAAAGAACGATACAAAAGGTTATCATGAGCCCTAAACACATGAAGATCACAAAGGGGTGAAAAGGAGGGAGAGCACACCTATTCTTACAAAGTGGGATCTTACACCTATAAATAATAAGCATAAATTCCCTCTCACTTTTGAGGAGTAAGCATAATATCCCTCCCCTTTTTCTAGGAGATATTCATGGACATAATAAGGTACCCTTCAAACACACTATAAATTTTCTCAGAGTGCTTTTACCCACCATGAAATGAATTGCATGCAGAAGTTAACAACTGCTTTTCCTGCAGTTGAGAGAAGAGTACGCTCACCTGAAAACTTTTAAACATAGAGAACAGTCATATTAAGTATTTTCCAAAAGAGTTCTGCATAGCAAGAGAAAAGGAGGAAACTTAAGTGGGGAGAAACAGAATATAATGATAAATTTTGCGCATTGATGCATCTACCAGACCGAATGAAAAAAACACCACAAAATTAAGAGAGATACCAGACAAGAGATTTAATGATAATTTGTTTCTCATTGATGCAATTTTTAGCAGATCCAATGAAAAACACCAACAATTTAAGAGAGATACCAGACAAGGGATTTAATGATATATATATATTTTTCATTGATGCAATTTTTAGCAGATCCAATGAAAAACACCAACAAATTAAGAGAGATACCCAACAAGGGATTTAATGATAACTTTTTTTCATTGATGCAATTTTTTAGCAGATCCAATGAAAAACCCCAAAAAATTAAGAGAGATACCAGACAAGGGATTTAATGATACTTTTTTTTCATTGATGCAATTTTTAGCAGATCCAATGAAAACACCAACAAATTAAGAGAGATACCCGACAAGGGATTTAATGATAATTTTTCTTTTCATTGATGCAGTTTTTAGCAGACCTAATGAAAACACCAAATTAAGAGAGCTAGATAGACACCAGACAAGGGATGTAATGATAAATTTTTTTCCCATTGATTCAGTTTTGAGCAGACCCCAATGAAAACAACAAATTAAGAGAGACCAGAGCCCATTTAGTTACTAGAGACACTGAAATCCATTTGAAAAAACAATTAAAAAAATTAGAGCCAGACCAGACTTGATGATGGTTGTGTTAGTAACTATTTCTTTATGAATCAAATCTAATGTCCACAGGCTGTGTTCAAGCACTGCACTACCTAGTGGCATCAAAGATTGATGAAAAATTCTTCAGTAATCAGCCCAAAACTCTTGAGAGAGAATAACAAAGGAGGGGGGGGGGGGGTGTGTCACACTTTAGCCTTGCCATTTTTACATTTTAATAAAAAGTATCTGAAGAAGGCAAAGGAAGAATTATGAAAATTCAAATATTACACCATGCCAAAATATAATCTTCAAAAAAAAAAAAAAAAAAATCTTCTAAAAAGAAACCCAAATCCTTCAAGATAAAATCATAACTCTATATCCAATCTCAAGTCAAAATATCATCTTTCAAAAATCATTGAATAGGAAATGGAAAGAAAATTAAGGTGGATGAAAAAAGGGCCAAAAAAATAAGGTAAGACACAATGTAGGCATTACATAAGCATGGTGTCATTTACTTCACCTCCAAGGGAAGCCCTTGACTTATTGCCTTGATATGGAAAGTGCATAGGTGGGGGGGGGGGGGGGGAAGGGGGAAGGGTGCCATGATATGGTTTAACCAGGTTATAGCAGTGACCATTAATGATGAAGAACAGAGTAGTACTCCAGTCATAGCTTCAATCAATTCAAGTGAGTGTAAAATAGTAATGAGTAGAGAGGAAGGGGAGGGGTAGTAAGATTATTATATTGCCCCTAACCTTTGGTCATGAGAATGTTTCCACAAACCTTTGGTCACACCAATATTCTATGTCATGGGTATTGACCAAGGGTAAGATCCAAAACCCTAAATCTTCCCACTATTGAGGAGTAGGCATAAGAACTCTCCCATTCATACGCCTCATGACCTACATAGGTTTGGCTCATGATAAATTTTGCCTTGTGGTTTATGATAGGTATCCCTTCAAAATCGGAAATGAAAGTTTTCTTTGTTTCTCCACTGAATTTCTGGCTGGTCTTTAAGTTGGGTAAAGCCCGAAGTTGAGGGCATTACCAAAATCAGGCCTACACTTGGCTATTGCCTTGTGCGCCCATATTTTGGTAATGCCTTCAACTTAGGGCTTTACCCTACACCTATAGATTCTCAAAATTGATGAAAAACAAACTAAAGAACCTAGACTTCCAAGTCCCCACTTACTAACTAGGTAGATATATATTTTGCTATAATTCCAAAAGGAATCTTATGGATGTGGGGCGGCGAGGGCAAATCAATTCATGATAACACCATTCCTCCTCTTCAGGAAACGCATTAAAGGGTTCACTGGCGAGTCATATATTTCTCTCTTTAGCCTTCCTCCTCTGTTTTGTTTTGTGTCTCCAAGGTGCTTCCCCTTCCAGAGTAAACCGACCTGTCCTTAGTCCGTCTCTCATGATTTTCTTCTTTCTTCCTTCTTTCCTTGCTCGAGTCTTGACACGCATCCCCCGCCCACTACCACACTATTTCTTCTACTTTGCTCTCGCTGCTCCTTCATAGACATTTGCTTCCCTCTTATACTCTGCACTTTTCCACTTGGAGGCGCCATGCGAGATTTGGTGTACAAAAACTCAGCTAGAGAGAGTTGTGGCTAGCTTCATCGACTCGTTTATAGTGATCAGCTTCTCTAGGGTCTGCTTCTTGGTTCTGTTTTTTATTTCCTTCATTTTTATTTTTTTTGAGGATTTTTTGGAAGCACAACAGTAGACCCGATCTGACAAGCCGTTGGCACCCCCAAGTCAAGATCATTGGCAGAGGGATCAGTAGGAGTTTCATTAGCGGGACACACCACACCACGTACTGGATTCAGTTTGCACCCAGGACCTCTTGTACGGGCTATACCAGTGAACCATCACCCTTGAGTCTTCTTCGTACCAGCTTTGTGGTGATCCTTGGCAGTTCGAGCTTCTCGTACCGGTGTGAGTTTGATCTGGGTTCTGCGTTTTGAGCTTCCCAGCAGCTTGTTTATTGTTCTGCACACGGCCGGTCGAATTTGCACGTAAGGATCATCAGTACTACTAGCTGAGAAATATACACCTAATCAGATTGTCGAGTTCCGTCCTTTGTAGTTTTCGATCGCAGCAGCAGTTCTATAAGCTGATCTTCTGTCTGCAGCTGGTTTTTCTGGTTTAATGAGCTCGATCGGCGCGGGTGCCGCGTGGATTTGAAGATTTCTAGATATATAGAGTACTAGAAATGCAGTTGTGATACGCGCGAGGGCGATGTTGAGTCCGAGTCGTCTCTTCTGTTTTTAAATGCATGCAGCTCCTGCTTCTTCTTGCTGCTTTGAGTACCACTTGTTACCAAAGTTTTCAAAACTGAAACCGTCTTTTCCTACTGTAGCTAACATGACCAGGCTACCAGCAAGTTCATATATAAATTAGTATCGAATCCTGCTGGTTTGATTGACGTTGAGAATACTTTGATCCGAGTACTGCTCATGTATGCTCAGATATAATATTAAGGAACTCCTCAAACCAGATCAGTAGTTTCTTTTGTTGTTCACGGCATGGGTCA
This sequence comes from Sphagnum contortum, assembly GCA_963920785.1. NCBI lineage: Eukaryota > Viridiplantae > Streptophyta > Sphagnopsida > Sphagnales > Sphagnaceae > Sphagnum > Sphagnum contortum. The sequence continues at coordinate 5,460,062 of OY987281.1, forward strand.
CGGCCATCGCTCCTTTGATGGAAGGCATAAACTCACGTCGAGAACGTTCCTGTTGCCTGGGGTTCTCATGTGGGTTTTAGTTTCTGTCATAATATATAACTACTTGTCCAGTCCTCAATGCTCATGTACTGATCGCTGGTCATGAGAAAAACCTTTTCATATAATCTGTATCGATATCACAAGTCTTATAGATTCACCTCTGGAACCATTGCATTGTATTGTTTGATAGCTTAAACAGGGTACTTCATTGCATACAGCAGGGAGGCAAGTTGCGGTGTCATTATACTCTCGACAGTCACCTGCATGAGGGATGCTGGCGTAATCATCAAGTGTGGCAAGTAGTACAACGTCGAGTCGAGGCCGACAAGTTCAGGTATGCATACGACATCACGATCGATCTCTTGCTGAACAGCTATAACCTCTGCTGATCTGATCAGGAATTGTAACAGGTCTATCCCACCAGCTTAAAAGTATTGTCCTTCTGGCATGCGTCCTATCGCAGCAGCTACAATCTACTACGCCTCATTCCTCTGTTCTGGATATTGCTGATGGAAAACATAGAGTTCAAGTCTTGCCCGCATGACAGTGTCCTAGGTGAGACGTGGTTTTTGTTGAGATCTTGCTTGACATCCAGCTTGATTGCAAGTTCATTACAAAAGAAGGAAACCGTTTTTTATAATGAATTCCTTACAGTCTAGGAGAACAAATTAGTTTGAAAACCTGTGATGATTCAAAATATAATAGTTCTATCTATCTATCTATCTACAAAGCCGCAAGCTTCCGGAAAGTCCCATTGTGAAATAGAGAAGTTTCATGTTTGCATCGAGATAGAGAGAAACTATTCAAGATTTTCTTGCTGGTTCCACAGACAATCTTAAACCCAGAAGGCAAACCTTCTCATATTTGTAATGGACTTACGAGCCCAATCACGCATCCCTCGATTACTGGAAACAATCCGGGATTCCCTTACGATTCCATTCGGAAAACCATGCGTATAGCTGATGTTCATGTCGTCTATGACTCTCGCCGACTGTTTGCATTCTTAGTTGAGGAATATTTCCTCTGGCTAGGTCTCCAACTAATTACTAGTGTTGGCTTTTGTATCTCTTGTCTCGAGTTTAAATCAAGGCAGCTAGTCTCACGGTCTGAAATCAGCCTGCAACACAGCTTCATCAAGTACGCATATGGAGAGATAAATCGAGCGGGTTGATCTGGAACCTGAGATGTGTGGAACGGGATGATGGCGCAGGCAACCATCATGTGCATGATCCATACGCGAGTTGCAGCTTGATCAGCTCTGTGTCGGCTATTTACTTCACAATCTTTGGATAGCTTCTTTGAAGTATTCTATTGTGGAGAAGAAATATCCTCGATAGAGGCTTGAACAAAAAGAGTCAAACTGGTTGTCAAGTTCTCCCTAAGAGTTTGCCCATATTCTGCGTAGAAGCATCGACTGAACAAATCGACTCCCGAAGGTAGGGCTATCACAAGATTACGGAGATCATGTCGGGCAGCTCACTGGATCGACGAGCCACGTTCATGGGCACTAGTGAAGGGCAGGCCAATTCATCGAGTACGCCTTGTGCCGCTTGCAAGCTTCTTCGCAGGCGATGCGTACAGGACTGCCCTTTCTCGCCCTATTTTTCACCACACGACCCCCAGAAGTTTGCGTGCGTCCATAAAGTCTTCGGTGCCAGTAACGTATCCAAGATGCTGATGGAGGTTCCTGAAAGCCAGCGCGCGGATGCTGCAAGCAGCTTGGTATACGAAGCAAAAGCTCGCATCCGGGACCCCGTATACGGGTGCATGGGTGCGATCTCGGCCCTGCAGCAGCAGGCGGAGTCGCTTCAGACCGAGCTGAACGCCGTTAGACGGGAGATTATGCGATACAAACATCACGACAATAATATCGCGGATGCCCCAGCTGCCACTGCTTCCGCAATGATGCTTAGTGGATACCAACGCCATAATCTTATTAGCGATCGAGGTTTTGTCGTCGTTAACCCTCTCTCTACGCAGACGACAGCTTCAGACTTTTATGATGTCCCGTCCTGTAACAACGGTGCAACTCCAGGTTTGAAGGAGCGCAGGTACTGGTAGCCCCTTTGAACGACCTCCAGCTTCCAGTTCACGAGAGCAGCTTCAACGTTTTGCACGTATTGATCAGGTCGGCTCCTCATGGCATGCAGTTCTATGGATATTCAGTTCTTCAACTAATGAAAATGTTGATGAAGCACGGTTGGACTCGTCACAGTCTTGTTTATCTTTAACGGTTTCTTTGATTCTAGTGGAGCAATCCACTTTGCCCAAATCTTCCCAAAACTTGCAGAGCTGGACGCCTCTAGATTGTCATAATATGGTTTTGGACGAGGCACATCATTATGATAGAGCACAGAAGCTGCAGCAGCTTGTTGATGTGGCCGCAAGTAGGAATCCGCATTTCTTCTAGAAAATCTATATCTTCTTTCTTGCTCACATCCGTAACACTAGTCTCAGGATGGAACTGTGTTAGAGAATCTAGAGGATGTAACAATCATGTTTAAATCGCCCTCTCGACGGATGGTTTCTGAGATCTCCAGAAAACGTCAAGGTCTAGAGTCCGATTCTTGAAAACTTTTTTGGTGAAGAATTGTGGCCCGTATTGTGTGCAAGTTTGCAACCAGCTCGCCCTTGTAACAGGCCTTCCCTTAGGTATACAATTTGGTGTTATTGCACACTAGATAGTTTGATCATGTATGTTACCTGCATATATTTCAGGAAGCTTTGAAAATTCTTGTATTGACAATTTCTCAAGTTTTGGCATCCAGGACGGTTTTCATGATCTTCTGTTTTCTCCTTTTTAAAAATTACGCTTTCAAAGAGGTTTACAACGTTTTTGGAACTCCACGTTTCAAATCCGGTGCAAATCCGACTCTAGATATATAAGTAGTCTGCAGCTCGTCCAATGTCGACACTTCCAAAATCTTTTGTGTCCGTCTTCGTGGATCGTGAAGTACTAGAGGCATTAGACCAGGGTAGATTACTGGAGCAAAAAAAATTGAAGACGTCGAGTCCCTGTGATGAGCTTATAAGTCTTGACTAGGGTACCCTTGAAAGACTTTCGCACGTACTTCAGATGAAAGAATTCCGTTTCTAATGCTACAATCACAAGGAATGTTTTTAGGATTCACTTTAGGACCATCAAGAAGAAATTGAATTCCCCCTATGCAAACATGAACTGGTTTGTTTGATCCCTCTGTTTCACAATTAGAAATATTGGTCCCATTACGATTCCCTTAGAGAGCTTTGCCTATGTTTTGATAAATTCAACCTTAATTCGTCAGAGCTTTCCAGTCTTTCCCTTAGATGGAATGCCGAAAAAGTTGGTGTGAATCACACCGACCATGAAAGCTTTTTTAAAGCGTCAAGCTAACTACTGTAGTCAGTTTCTGTCGTTGACATCCAAGTCCTTGAAACTGGCAGAGTTTTTTTATAATGGGGCATTTCAAGTCTCTGGCACTGGGTAGAAGATGAAGAACTTAGCATGTGATTCTGATTCCCTGTATGTGTCTGAAAATCATCAAGGACTGTTGTACCCGAATTAGCTAAGTCGCTGGATTCACTAATGTTTGTTGCAGAAGATGCTATCTTAATCAATATGTCTAGTCGATGTCAAGCGTAGCAGAAAGCTGTGCTTCAATGCGCTTTTTCCTGTTTCCTCTCAAAAGCAGAAACCATGATGAAGTTCCATTGCAGCTCATGTATTACTACGTCAGCTGCTTGCAGCTTACAAGTACTCAAATGGCGGTAAATATGTACTTCACGAATTAAAAAAATAAATTTCCCAATTGAAAACCCCATGATAAGAATTCCGTACTGCAAGTGATCTCATTACACCTCTGCGCCCGTGTCAGTTAACTTATATAACAGCATCTCGAGCTGTGCACAGTATGTGACCCTGAAAAAAATTTCCTAAGCATCCAAGTTTTAGTTCCTTACTTTTTCCCAATCTCAACGGCCAAAAACTGAAACTGGAACCTGACCCAATCAAACTATCTAGCCAGTCAGAAACAGGAAAAGTCAATAAATATGATTTGACTGTGTTTATTAGACTGTTCCAAGGCTGCTCCAAGCCTATGAAAGCTCTGCACCTTTTCAGGGTCATAGCAATCTTCTGGCGGATCCGCTGATTTGACTCCTGTACCTCATCGAAGAATTCCAGTGCAGGGTGACATACTGAGCGCCGATGGAGATGCTCTAAGTGTAGTCAGACTAGTCGTCACACCGATTACACAGATATTCAGCCTTCCGACCATGTTAATTTGAATCGTTTAATACGAGGTATTTACTCACTCTGCTGCAGCTACGCACTTACTCTGTTTGCCGTCTGGACAATATCAATGTGATGCTTGATGAACGTTCCATCAGTCGAAAGATCCGCATCATAGTAATTACGCATTCGATGCGTATTAATCGTTGCAACAGCTCGTATTGTTTGTGGCGTCTCGCTAACACTGTTTGTCGAACTTGATCATGTGTTGCAGAACCGAATTACGTTCTTCCTTACAAAAGAAACAGCTCCCCTAGCTTGCTTCTCTAGGATTTCATGATCAAGCGAACACCATTCTATGCAAAACCACGAAACACCTGGGTCAATGGGTGTACCTCGGGCAGCGCCACAGCAGACCTTGTATATCTAGTTTCCGCTGATCTTATCGACATATCTCCACATTTAATATAAGTTTCTTGGTAGCGGAGCCATCGATCGAGTACGGTAATGAATTTTATTTTTTTCCAAAACAGCAGTTCTGATCGAGAGAGGCATATTCGACGGTGCGTTTCCTAGCAATGTTGTGTAAGTAAAGTCCCATGGATCTTTTGAGAAAAAGGTTCTAGCTGACTAGCTAGTATTCCCACGACGCGACTTGATCCGCAATGTGCAGTGCTCCTACCCGAGATGGCTCTGTAGATCACAGTTCTGATTTATCCAGGGATTGAACTACACTAAACCCAACAATTAGCAGGGGTTATAATTTCTCCCACTGATTACGCAAAAAATTTAAGAAGTGCTGATGACATTTATGTCAATGACCAAATGAAGGATTGATTCATTGATCCCCAGCTAGGCTTCAAGATGCAGTGGGCCGGTAGTCGCGGGATCAGGACTCCTAATATGACAATTTGATTAATCTAGACTCATGGCAGCAGTTGCTTAACAAGCAAGCGGTGGCATTTCCAGGATCTGCTGTGCAGCAGCTGCTGGCCGAATAATGCTACCATGTATGCTACTTACACATAACTTCAACTCTTGTTGTTCCAGATATTTCCAGCTTTGTCTTTTCAGCTGGTCGGTTGCATTTAGAATCAGCTCCTCAACTGCTCATGAGTCATGACTATATATGCAAATCATTATATATATTCACAGTCGAATATATAAATTATAAGCTCGTAACTGTCAGAAATGTCATTCCAATGCAGGAATGAGTTCAAACCGACAATCGAACACAAATCGACAATCGAGAATATGATCATCTGCATAATCTCTTATCTAAACCTCGTGTTCAAATTTATATAAAAAATTCCTTCCTGTTTTGACAGCAACTGTACATATACGTGTACAAATATAATATGTTTACGTATACAGTATGCTTGAAGCCTAAAGTTATGCATAGTTATGCAATTGTATTGTGAGTTAATATCTGACTTCCTTATAAAGGAATTTTCAGATCAGCCAGAACTGCAGCAGACACTGCAATTGCTGCAATTTTGTGAGAGCCTACTGGCCATCATGAGATTATCAAAATCTATCTAGCCAAGTTTAGCAAACTGTTCTATTATTTATATTTCCAGTCATGGATCTATGCATTCTCATTCAAAAAGTTGGTGATGTTGTAGCTTCGGACCCTGGGAATAAATCTCTTTCATGCCAATCAGGCACATACTATACTGTATAAGAAATCCATATTATAATACTTATTTACTACCTCTTCTTAGTTTAATCAAATGAAGCTAGGTTATCCCTGAGGTTGAATAAGGTAGAGACACCCAAAAACCATTTTGAACTCACAACCATGTCCTATAATGGTCTCCCATCACCACCTGTAAGGTGTATTCCATTGTCACAATTTTATGTGCCCTTAGCATATTTCTTTGTATTGGCATGCAATCAATAAAGGATATGGTTAAGTTCACTAGGTTTTGCATTTAGAAGGACAATTATGAAAGTGGATTTGTATGTGGGTGAAGCTGTCCTTGGATGGTACCATTAGGAACCACCTAATGAATGCTTAAAAATTCAAGGATGACCAAATTAGTTTTTGGGCCCTTCATTTTAAATGTTTTCACAAACTATAAATTGTTTTATTTCAAAAATAGTCTCTTTTCAACATTCACATTCAAAAAAATATTAAAAACATATTTAAACTGCATTTTTTAATCATAGAACTTTTCATTGAGTTTATTGTAAATTGAACATAAAGTTTGAAAATTTTCTATATTAAAAAAAGGATGAAAAGTATGTTTTAAATTGGTTGGTTGTTCAAATTTTCCAACATACTTTTACATTAACTCTTTGATAGATTTTATGACCATAATATGAAAAGTTGAAATTGTATTCATACCCATGAGTAGGGTTTTATCAACTTGAAATTACAATAATTCTAATTGATGTTTTATTTCCATATACTTGTAACTATATTTTGCGAAACTGTGACACATGCTTTCCAATACTTCGATTCTCAAAAAATGCACTTAAATGCATATTAAAACATGTGATTTTTCAATATTATGTAATGAAGTTTTAAAAATTCTAATTGTTAGTCATTGATTTAAATAACATTCATGAATTCAATGTATTAAAGCATACCTTATCGGTACTTTCCCAAAAAGTAGCAAGTGTTACTAACTGATATACTTTACCATGCTTATGCCCAAATATTAATTTACTTTAGAGTTCGATGGGGTTAGGAAAATCAAAGTGTGACATTCCCAATGGTACCACCTAAAGAAAGGCTTGCCCATGTATCATATGAATATGCCATAACACATTTATGTTCGTCATTAGGGTGGTTTAAAATCTAGATGCCATTAAATTTCAAATTTTGAAATGACAATAAAAAATATAAGTTCAGTTTAGTTCAAGCCACTATTTTAAATGATTTAAAACTTTTATGAAAAGATAATGATATGTGTGATTTTTTTCAAAGTGATGAATAATGTGTTTCAATATCTAGTTTCTAACTTAGTGATTATATTATGTACAATTACTAAAACTAGTCTATGTTTATGTAACAAATTTGTGTTGTTGAAACTTATTACAAATTTGCAAAGGCTTGAGAAATTAGTTTAAATCATTGCAAAGTTTAGCATTAACAACATGGGAATTCAATTAGGGTATTCAATTGTTAATTAATCCAACATCTCCAAATTCAATCCATGCACACTAGTTCATATAACCAATGTCCTTATGAGGAGTTCCAAAATTCAAGTGATTATTTTGAAAAGAAAAATGCAATTTTACCATAGGATGCACAAGGAAAAATGAAGGCCCAACAAACATTGAAGAATTGAAACAATAATTCAATTATAAGTCTTGGGAAATTTTAAGTGATGTGACAAATTTGCCTTACCAGAGTCTATTCGTTTTGAACAATCCTAGATTTCTTACAACTAAACAAAACCCAAATTCCAATGCCCCAACTTCTAGGATAAGAAAAAATGGGAAATAGAGTGATGAATCCTTCAAGAAAACCAAGGCAATGAACAACGGTGCTAAAATCAACATGGCAATTCATCATTTTTACATTTTAGAATCTTTTTTGAAGGACCACATCAATGGAAAAAACAAATTTTGAAGGCTAGGAAAGTTGGGACATAATTTGCAAAATAAAAACAAATTGTTCATTGGGTGCTAAAGATGCAACACATTGGTTTACTTGTGTCATGCTTGAACAATTAAGGTTTAAGGTGGTAGAAATAATGTAGGAAAAAACAACACCATTCACAAATGGTGTGTTTGGGATAAGTTGGTGGGAGTGGTTCAAAATAAGACACCTTCAATTGAGTTTGAAAGTGGCTCAAGGGTTGGAGGTGACCAAGGCAAAGGGGGTTAAATTCAACAAATGTTACAAGTTTTCATGAAAATTTAAAAGAACTCTACAAGCTTCATAATTATGACTCATCCCACATTTGGAATTTGATGAGTCAATAGCACAAGTTGGAAAAGGTGGCTAGGGGAAGGTCCTTGCAAAAAAAAGGCTTACATGAAGTGCACATTTTTATTCCCAAAAAAAATGGATGTTCGTGATTACTTACATCAGCATTACGGGAATAAATATTCTCAATTTCTACATTTTCATGGGGAGGAGAATGTCCAAGAACTACATTTACCATTGTCAATATGGAGTCACAATGGCCATGTAGTCCAAGGCTTGGATGACCAACCAACTATTTTACAATTGGATTAATGTCATTTTGTCAAATTTTCTAACACATGCATGGATGGCATTTCTCCTTTTAATCGACACCTTCAAATATTGAAAACCATGGTATGTGCACATGTCACTTTGGAGATTATCCAACAAGCTAAAAAGGTGGGTTTGGATTTACTCACCTAACCAATCCACACTTTGCAATTCTTTTTTGTTAAACGATCCTTTTGGGTGCCTTGATTATGAATATGCTGAAGGAGATTTTTGTAACACCATATCATCGGACTATCCCATCATGGTGGAGGTAAAGCATGACCATTGTAACCAAAAGGTAGAAAATGAAACAAGGAGAAAATACATCATGACTATCACCATTCATGGACCGCCCAACCCTTTTTTGACCTTCAACCTTTCAATTTGGAAAATTATAACAGTATCAATTAGTAAGATTCCTTATCAACTTAAGTAGTTCTTCTATTCAAGAAAAAAAAATGTTTTTGCATTTTGTATGAAAGGCTTTTGTCAAGTTTTGACAAATTTCTTACCTTTTGGAGTTATAATGACGACCAAACTAAACTAAATTGTATGTTGAAAGGCAATTATCATAATCAACTCATAATAATAGATTTCTTCTTTAGTGAGAAAAAGAGAGCTTACAAAAAGCATGTCCATATAACAGTTGGCATTGTTATCCAATGCAATGGATAGTGGTTGAAACAATAAAACAATCCCTTCTTATGGAATAGCCCATATGTAGTTATGAAAAACTCCACCCCACATTAATGATTATTGTAAGGTTTCAACATATAAATTTAAATGAATAAGGGAATGATGTGAAAAGACTCATGGCATTGGATTGTATTCTCAACTCCTTAGCAAATAGATGCTCCTAATTAATTGATACAAATGCATCAATATGCTTTTTAGTCCCCCTTTGTAAGTTGTCTTATGAAGTGGATAATGTTTTACTCAGTGTTGAAACTTCATTATATTTCATCATATGTTGAAAAAAAGACGTACTTAGATGGAAGCTTGAAACCACACTTACAACTTTTGTTCAATAACCAATATGTCAAAAATTGGTGTTCAAGTAATTTTCTACTATTGTAAATACACAAACCATAAGATTGATGGAATAGAATTTTTTCCACGAATACGAAGAATTTCCACATACTTATGATTAAACACAAATAGAACATAAATGAGAGGTGAGCCAATGATAAGGTTATTGACTTTAAATCTATCAACATATTAACAACCATAAATACATATACAAAATGCCTATTCAATTGAAAGAGAGAAAGATGACCTTTGAAAATGTTATGGAAAAGATGTTAGTTAGTAATAAACAACTTTGAAATGCTCAAAAATGAAGGCCAACATACCAATGAAGTGATGGAATGCCCCCATATTCTAAAGATGAAGGACAAAGGTATGACTTGTAAAAAATAGCATATCTAGCAATAATTAATCAACACATAGATCAAACTATCAAGTGTGACTGGACATGGCCTTGCCCAAGTTACAATGCCATGAAATGGTCAATGGAGAAGAGAGGATATGAAAAGATTTTATGCATGAAACTTCAACAATGAAATGAATGGTAACAAAAACAACTCTGAAATGGAATTTAACTGAAACAAAGAATTATGCCATTCCTTGTAGCTCCTCAATTTATTTGTGTCCAAAGACATACTAGTTTGAAAGTTCATGTGAATTGAATCAATGTAAGTGAATGGTACAAATTTCCTTGAAACATGTTGAACATATAGACTTAGATGTTGTGAATGGCTCAATGAAGGTAAAAAGAAAAACATTGACTCCTTGATAGATTAAAAAAATATCTTCCATGAACAAGAAACGTTGCATTTGCTTGTCAAACCTAGAGCCAAACTAATGTGAGGAAACGAGGAACCATTGAAACCTCAAGTTGTGTAAAGATGTTGGAAATCTAAGGTTGTGTGTCAAAAGTTGCATAAGGATGAAGTTGATAGATGTGAATCATGGCAATTCCCTCTAACCTGTCACACAATTTAAAGTGATCCAACAAATGTTTTTGGATGTGATGAAAAACAACCTTAAGCTTGTATTCTATTGAACTTGTATTCTATTGTGACTCTAATTTTCTTGTCCCAAAATTACATTTAAAGTCAAGCATTTTTAAGGATTGTTTACTTGCATTTAAGAAAAGTTGCTTAAGAACTTTTCAAACATGGGAAATAGTTTCTAAAAGCATCATTTATTGACATTAAGATCCTGGGCAATAAGAATTTAATGCCAAGTGCATGATTCACAAAGTAAGCTAAGGTTAGAAATAAGTTAAAATTACTACAAAATTTCGAAATTTTACAACTAATTCTACCAATGTCCAAAACATTATAATTTCCATTTACTATAAGTTTTTAAATTCTCTTGTATTTCTTGGAATTATTAGTGCCAAACTCCTTGACAAATTTTGGGTGCCTCTACCTTTTGGGGAAACCTTGGTCACCGAGTACAATGTAGTACCCGTTTCTCTCAGATTAATTTTTTCTGATATTACATGGGTCTGAGCAAAGCAGTAGGAATGACCCCATAAACTTGCTTTTAATTCTATTTATGATTCCAAAACTTACATAAAACTTAATTTTATAACTTACATAAGTTACATCATAAACCCTAAACCCTAAAGAGGCAGGTAGCAAACTCAACTACTATGCACCTTTCACCTGACTACAAGCTGTAGTGCATGCCATGAACCTAGCGGAGGCGAGCCACGGAGCACCCAGCATCCACCAGTGCACCATCCACTGGATGCCCGTTATTACTCAGTCGTGGATGAACCTCAACTGAGTTAATATTTGGTTTCACCTTGGTAACCAATTACGCAAGAAGTAGGTCTCATGTATAGGTCGATAGGTAGGAAAATAGGTAACTAGTAGGTGAGTAAATGGTTTATACATAGGTAAGGGCTGTTCTTACTTCCTACCTACTAACTCTACCCACAAGTGGCTTGGGTTGTCAGTAGGCAAGTAGTTAGAAAATCAAGTCAGCTAACCACCATGATTTAGCTACGGAACTGGAACTCAACAGAAAACTGTTTTCTGACTACTTACCATCCATCCATCCATCCATCCATCCATCCTTCATGGTACACTAGTGGGTGCTGGTTCACTGTGGCTGTGGAGGCATGTAGGCTAGTAGCAAAAGCCTAGCAAATTAATAGGTATGGAGGAAGCTTGATTATGGGCCAGAATTCACCCCCCTTTCGGCTATAGCCAGGCTTCAAGCTAATGAATAACTAGTCTGTCTTGATCATCATGAATCTTTTGTACATGTATTCAAGACCCACCCATAGTAGACTGCACAGCCATTAAACCCTAAACCTTAAAATGGGGCAACCTGGAGACAAATGTTTACAGTGGATGAGTGATGAAGGGAAATGATGATCTCCATAAAAAAATTTAAATGCATTAGTTATAAAGTTCGTCACAAACATTTATTTCTTTTTTGGGTATGGAATGTTGACATTCATACATCCACAAGTTCAAACATTCAAACTCTTTTCTTGTTATGCCATTAATTTCAAGTACATACACAAATTGCTTACATTTTTGGGGCTGTTGCAAACAATGTCATATATTCCTCCCTATTTTGGTGACCTTGGTTCCAAGAGATGGCAAATGAGGTGCACAGTGAATAATACCTCTCATCACCATATTCTTGAAATAATCTAGAAAATTTCCCCAAAGTTTAATGATGGTTTATAAGAGCATCTCCACCCACACCCTTTATTTGGTCCTCCACTTAGCCTTCATCAATGTTGTTCTAGTATAGAGGCCTGCTCCCCATGGGAAGCAGGCCTATGTACTAGGGCAATACCAGTAAAGACTAGTGGAAGAATGGTAGCAAAGACCCTACCATTATGGTATTAACTTTGTAAGGACTTGAGATAATGCCAATCTTGTACCAGTTTTATATGACCCAATATATGATGACCAAACTGGTATGAAAGTTTGTTAAAAGGACCCAATACAACAAGTACCCTGGTATGGAAGGAAAAAAAGCCCCTATACTAGGAATGGGTTATGTTTAAAAGTTGATATTGGACTTATCACTTATATTTAGTATTCACCACATTCAACATTAGGCTGTTAAATTTATTTTATTTCCCCACCCATAAACAAAAAAATATTGTATAATATAAAATGAGAGATCATTCAAATACAATCAACATGGTGCTAAGCAAAAGCAATCATTTTCTTTTATTGGAGATCATTGTATGTCATGTGCATATTTTTACAAGTTCAAACTCAATTTCATGAATTTTAAAGGCTGTACTTCATCCAAAGTACTATGTACAAAACCACTATATTGCACGGAGCGATGATGCCCTAAAAACCCTATGTTGACCTCCATATGACAACAATCAATGTATTTTTTCCAATTCCCATATGGAGCCCAGGTGGTGTCATCCAGATGTAGATTTCCAGTTAACTAGAGACTCTTTTTCAGAGAACTCTTAAATGTGGAGCCAGTAGACATGAATGTGGCAACACCCTCCTCAAATAAAAAGTCTTAATTTGTCATAATTTGGCAAATGTTTTTATTAAACTAGAGAAATTGCGACAAAATATACTTTGTCCTTTTCAGAAACTGTGTTTGCTTTTGGCAATTTTTTGGGCCTTCAAAAGAATTCACTTATGACACTTTTCATACATCTCTTCACAGTTTTTGTTTCTGGGGAGTTTTGACATTTGGCTAACTTCGGCCACATGTGTTTCTCTTCTTCACCCTTGGCAACTAACTATAGACTTGTTGCTTTTGCATCTCTAGTCTGGGAGTGAGAGCAACACCAGTCTCGATCGGTGTGTTTTTTTTTTTCAATTTCCTGGGCTACAAGAATCCCTCACATTTCAACATAATTCTCGACATTATTTCAAAGAACTCTTAAAACTGTAGCCAGTAGACATAAATGTAACAACATCCCTCCTCAAAAACACAGTTTATCAAGTTAGAGCACAGGAGCACTACCAACCCTCTCACCAAAACATTAATTACATCCTCACTAAGGTACTTAAAACATCAACAAGGTCACTCATATGAAATCAGTATGGTGCATCTTGATGATGATGGCCAACAAACAAGTTTGCAAGCTGCTTCACATTCATTCCTTAGACACAAGCTTACACAGATCCAGGAACTCGGAAACTGGGAATCCAACAGAACAAGGTCTCTGCATGGGTGAGAATCTGTAGCCCAATGATGCTCCAAAGAGCAGCACATTGCAGAAGTGGAATCCATGAAGAATCAACATCCAAAACCAGAATGGGGTTTTCAAGGAGACCAGGTCGTTGGATCCCTTCAAGGTCCTGCAATCAACTGCTATGATAGACAGCATTTGGGTGTTTGCTGGATCTTTTATGGCAAAAGAAACCAATATATCATTCAGCCCGGCTAATAGAGCAATAATTGAACTCAATTTAATTGATATCCCCCTCATGTAGTCCTTGCAGACATACTGCCAGAAAATCTTTTGTTCTTGGTTCCTTTTGCAGTCTTGTGTTGTTTGCTTCACCTCACCAATAATCCCCACATGAACAGATCCCAACTTTGAAGTAATGGAAGCAGCTGCAATCTCTTGCAATAATCTCTCACTTCCAGATCTTGGAGATAAACTCTGTTGCAGTATGGCCATCACCACATACCTGCATGCTTTGATTATGCAGATAGGTGTCCCTGGCAGTGTGCTGATCAGCCCATAGGAGATGATGGCCAGTTTCTCACTATGGTAACACCGAGCCTGTTCCTTCTGCTGCTCACCCACATCATGCAATACAGAACTTGTGTGAGGCACATAACCAGCCTCCTTGATCCGTGTATGTAACTTGTCCAATTCTTCAAAGATGTTCTCAGTTTGTAAGTGTAATCAATCGACCCCTAAAATTTATGGACCCTGCCATTGAGCTCAATCATGCTCCAATCTGTCTCCTTTGTCAAACCTCTATCCTCCATGACCTTCCACCAAGGCATTTCCTAAAGAAGTGTCTGATTCAAATCCAGCTCTGACAACAAGAGCACAGATCTTCCCCTCTTTCAGAACTGCTGAGCTCACACAAGCATTGAGGATGCTCATGAACATAACCTCATCAGGCTCTACACCTTCTTTTTTGCATTTGTTGAAAAGACCTCAAGAATCTGCTTGCTACAACATTGCTGAGAATATCTGGAGATCATGGTGGTCCATGAAACCACATCCCGTGTAGAAGGCCTGTTCACCATACCCCTACTGAGCATATCTGGAGATCATGGTGGTCCATGAAACCACATCCCATGTAAGCATGTTGTCAAACACTCGGGGCACATTGACAATACTCCTGCACTGTACATACATGCTGAGAAGGTTGTTCCATAGATAAACATCTGACTTAAACCCTGAATCGATGATTTGATAATGTACCTGCTTCCCATCTTCCAAGGATTTCTTCATTGCACATGCCTGACACAGACACACATCCAGTAGCGAGTTCCAATGCCTTGTCACTCCACAGGTCCTAACCTGCACACAGACTGCATCACTCACTCAACTGTCTGCAGAGTCTGGCCAATCCCCATATATGGCACAAATGTCCATGTTGCCTTGCTTACCAACTGGTTTCCCTCCATTTGTTTCTGAAGACAGATTGGCAGCATTGCCTGGACCAGATCCTTACCTGGAGGTACAACATGCAATCCACCTGACTCCATGGAAATTGCAGACAGCCTGCACAATGAGGACCTTAAACCCTGTGAGTGATGATGTCCACATAGTACTATACCTTCTGGATTAAGCACACAGTTTGCAAATCAGCCAGCTTCCAAATTGGACATTTCCAAGCTGCAACATCATGACGACCTTTGAAACAAGCACCAGAAAACTCTGCCACTTTACAGATGCCAGTATTCCAGATCAAACCCTATCTGGATTCCAGAAAGCTTTCATGAGGCAAGCTGCTATGAATTCCAAATCAAGGAGAAGCAAATTCTCTTTTATGGCCAGCATTCAATGTTGAAAATCAAGCCCCAGACATCTCTGCAAAATGTCTAGAGCCTTAAACCATGGGAAAAAGTCATTGAGCATCCAAAGATTTGAATGCAAGTTGCTTGTATCTCAGTCATCACAATTGAGCTAGAATAAGCAACAATTGTACACCTTGAGGAAGATGTCTGCAGAGCAAAAGCCCCAAAAAACTTCTCCATGGCAAGTCTACAGTATGCAAAGAAGATAAATCCTTTAGGCAAGTTACTTGGCCAAAGTGGGGCAAGCTTTGCTGAAGACATAACCACAGATACATACAAGCAAAAGCAAATGTGGGAGTAAACCTCTGGCCTGCAGCTACTATGGACTTTCTCCTGTGAAACTAACACAGGGCTTGAGTTGGGTCTGACATCCGGTATACGAAACCCCTCAAATGATGGAGCAATTTTGTTTGAAGTGGGTGGAACTGCTCCTTACAGCCAATGCTGTATATGTGGGTAATCTTCCAGACATTCTAGTCCGTGAATCAGGTGGCATGGAGCCTCATTTACTCTTTGATCTTGCATCCAACATTTTGTCATTTCACAAAGAGCAACCTGCATGGACCAACAGCAAGGAGGCACAATGGCTGTAGACCAGGATGAATGCCTATATGAAAGAAACACTTTTAAGGTTATACTTCAAATCCACAATGGGTAAAGACCTCTTTTTATTCTCTCTGCTTTCCAATGCCTTCTGTTTTGTGATTTTGATCTTAGTTTCAGATGAAGCCTTTGGAAGAGGCCAAGTATATATGAAACAAACTTCCAATTTTTGTGCGATAGTTGCTGCCCAATTTGATCCTATGTTCTTGTTGGTCACTGCATTGCCAAACAGGTCTTTGGTATATGCCCATCACTTTGTGGGTGTTGAAAGAAATCTATAGATTTGCTAACATACTAACAGCAGCTCTACCCACGCTCAGTATGCGGCCCTGCAACATTCTTTCTCACATCTTAGATTAGTTATTTACTTTTTTCCAACCTCACCCATAAAACTGAAACTCCGATTGGTAGCAATAATAGAAACCTACCTGGACCAGACAAACCATCTAGCAAATCAACAGTAGGTGCTAGGCTTTGGTGTAGCCTTGAGCCAGCCTCAGCATCCAATACTCAATGCTGAAGCAAAACCAACTTGTTTTGCCTTTTCTTCATCCAAAATTTACTGTACAATGAATGCACCTCCGGTGAAGTTGCTCTAAGTATGATTAAAGATTGCTTCAAAGGGAATCAATCACCGACACCATCATTATTAGCACGATAGCATACCATGACTAGTGCTCTCCCAATACAAATGCTAAACCATCTTGTCTTGTGTTCTTTGGCAATGTCATTGTAGGAGTTCATTGTGTGTTGCTAGAACAGGATAGCTTACCCAAAGAACTCAAAAACAGGAGTACTGGTGTGCTAGCCTAGGAAGTTGTAAAAGTCTCATGATGTATACGAAGAATTGCAACAATTGGGCTAACTGAAGGGATATTTATATATTCCTCACTATGAGAGAAATTGGCAATGAATATGGGAGATAAGCAATTTGCTTGCCATTGTTTG
This sequence comes from Sphagnum contortum, assembly GCA_963920785.1. Taxonomy (NCBI): domain Eukaryota; kingdom Viridiplantae; phylum Streptophyta; class Sphagnopsida; order Sphagnales; family Sphagnaceae; genus Sphagnum; species Sphagnum contortum. Next base: position 5,477,059 of record OY987281.1, read on the forward strand.
TGCTGCTTTCTTGTGCATGTGATCTGAAGTCTGATCATTGTGTACCAGTGCACAGTTGTGGGATGAGAGATGTGTTTCTACATATCATGTGATGCTAACTAACCTGAATAACTATGTGACCAAGATGGATCAAGATCATGAGTTGTTACATTCCCCCCTTTCATTTTGCATCATTTAAAAGCATTTCAATGATTTGATGATAGTAACAATATCTAACCCCCATCAATTCATTCAAGCCTATAAGTCCATGAGAAGCAACACATGCTTGATGTTTGGGCTTGGGCCCTACAAATTCCAGCTGAAGGATTTCATTGTTCACCTTCTCACACAGGAAGTGATACTTCATGTCATTGTGTTTAAACCTATCATGAAATTTGGAAACAGAAGAACAAATTCAAAATGGTATCAATTGATTTGTAATTCTCATATGCAACTACTTTGGGTAAGTTCCATAATTATTTCCAAAGTTCAAGATTTTTTTTTTTATCATTTTTTGCGATTACATTGCAATTAATGAGTTGTTCATTTTCTCAACGGATATTTTTTTGTTTTATTTTCCTCCTAGAAATCCCTGGTATGATCAATTAGTCATAAAAATAACCAAAAATTAGTACCTAATGTGACCTGGGCCTAGCCTTAAAAAATATAGTATGGTAGATTAGGCATGTATTAAAAATATTTTTATGTTATAATACATGAAAATATTTCTAGATCCACTAGGGCATTTGATTTAGTAATTTAAAATGTGTTGGATGCATCAAGAAGAGTGCTACATTTACTATTTTACACATTGTCGTAATTCATGCATGCCCCTAGAATTCAAATCTCTCTAAAACACTATTTGAACATAGATTTTTCGTTTTCCATTTCATAGGACCTCAAAAGTTGAAATGCCATATATCTCTTTCATTCATTCTTCATTTTTAAACATTCAAAATGCTTTGGATGTGCTAAAAGGAGGCTACATTTATTCTTTTAACACCATTATGATCTATGGACTTCATTGGAATGCGGAAACCTCTAAATGTTTAGCTTACATCATGTTTTAGTTCAAATAATAAAGTCATCTAGTTCATGTTCATTGTTAAGTTCCTTATTTCTCAAATTCCTTAGGTTTCTTGGAGGTACATACTCATCTTGTCCTTAAGAACTTTGCATTAGAAAGTGTTTCATTGACAAAAGTGGGCTTAGTGATTTTTTTTAGAATTGCATTGGCCCTTGTTTTTTCATTGAGAAGTTCACATAGTAAAGAATAGTTAGTTGTTGTGATTGTCACAGATGGGCCAAAACGTGGGGGGACATAGGTGGTGAATTAACATTGTTTTTGGGTGGTGGACTTGAGGATTTAGTACTTGAATCTTGGGTTTGCATTGTTACAAGCGGGATTGGCACTATGTCAAGTTGAAGTAGCATTGTTTGCACCCTAAAGGTTCATTATACCCAACAAATATATATTTTAAAGTTTTGGGGTTTTATTTTGTGCAATTCTCATTAAGAATGTGAAAGTAAGCTTGACAACAAAAATTTCTAAAATGAGTTAGATTGGGTTTTATGCAAGTCCATAGTTAAAAAGGTGTAGTATTATTGAGGACTAATGTATAAAAACAATGTTGACTATAAAATGATGTATGTAATGCTTCACACTAAAATGAATTATTTAGTTCATAAATTTTTAACATGTTTTTAGCTTATTCAATTAAAGTTTCATTTTTACATTTTAAAACACCATTTTGTGATAAATCGTATAGATTTATAAATTGATGTTGAATCCCATGATTGAACAAAATGTATTAAGTTTATTGGAAATGAACTCCCCACATTATCAAAACATAAAATAAGTATATTTTTACCAGTTTGATCTTTAACAAGCGATTTATATTGAGTAAAATATGCCAATGCTTTGCACATTTTGTGTAGGAAATAAATGTGGGTGTACCTAAAGTAATCATCTACGATATACCATGCATGGTATTTAAAGATTTAATGTTAAGGTGACCTAGGTGATGATGTTGTTTTATTGTGTCAAGGTTTAATGTAGATGAAAAGGATGCAACTAATCCTTGTGAATATGGTTTTAGACCAATGCCAAGCATTAAAAATATTTCCTTCTTTATTTATTGTGATGATTGTCTTTTTACAAGTAGGTGAAGCGGTGGTGAGAATACATTGGGCATTTGTAAAAGTGACAATAGTATTTCCAATGATGGTAATTTGTCCAACTCTCAAGAGATTTTTGGTTATTCCAAGTATATACAATAATACATCTTAAATTATTAAGGTTTGACCAAATGAAATTTGTATGAGTGTAAAGCCATAGCCGAAAGCTTTGTAAGAGCTATTATCCTTCAAAAACATTGTTTTAGGAATGTCACATAAAATGTAGTGTTTAAAAAGATTTTTTAATGGTGACATATGTTGGTTAGTTCTTGAATCAAGGAACCATTGATGGGAAATGTCTTTGAGGCTTGTATAATATGATTATAAATAAATACACGGGATCCTTATATTTGACATAATTCACGTGTTGCATTTGATTAAAAACATATCTTCTCTTTTTACAACACTCAAGAGCCTATGGCCCCTTTTTCAACAATAGTAGTGACATATTATTGGTTGTGAGGAGGGAGGATTCCCAAATGTAAGGAATTTCTTAAATTAGTGTTGTGAATTATTTACTAATTGGGTTTGGGAGTTTCCCTTTGATATAAAATGCAATAGATTTTTGGGGTTCAATTTTTAAAATTTTAATGGCATGTTGTTGTGAAATATTGGAAAGCAATTAAGTAAAGATGAAATTGACAATGCCACCTTGCGTGGTAACAAAAGCACTCCATGTGTTTGGTAAAGCTTTTTAAAGTAAATTTATTGCAAGTGAGTAAAAGTGCAACCGACCGTAGTAGCTTCTTCAAAGGTGAACTGCTAGGACTCTAAAAACACAACAACATCATTGGACTCTAAAGAATTGATCAACACAATTTCTTATGCAAATTCACTCAAGAGGTTTTTTTATCACATTACATTGGAGGTGGAACTCTAGAATTGGAAAATCAACTAAAAGATGCACACATTCAACATAGCAAAGACAAGGCAATAAAGAGGCCAAATCCAAGGTAGCCCTTAACCATTTGCATATTGAATCAATAGAAGAACTGAAACACATCCTCCAACTTATTACTATTTGACACAAGGAACAACATGACACCATTCTAATTACTCAAATTTGCATTACAGGCTATTATTTTGTGACAATTTTTCCTTTTTTTAGTTATGATTTGCATTGTTGTCAACATGGAAATAAACACTATATCAATGATCTTCTTGGTTTAACAAAGAGACTTAACTTCAATTTGTTTCTTATGGGTGCAATGTCCGTACAATATCTGTTGTAAACATATGTTCAAGATACATGTATAACAATCATTACATAGGAATCAAAGATGGCAATGAAAGTGGTTTTAGAGAGATTCATTGTTTCTCTCCACAATGGAGGAGTATGTTAACACAAGCTTTGGAATCTTTATATTTCCATGTAAGTTGAATGGCAGGATCATTGGGACCAAGGTCCACTTCACTCCTGTCAACAACACTCCATAAATCAAAGTGAATTAACAACATCTCAGCTTTAATGTTCCATGTGAAATTATCCGCAAGAGTCATAGAAAGATCTTGTAAGTGTGTGAAAGACTTGTATATGTAACCATGAGGAAATGTAATGTGCTACTGAAGGGGGAAATGAGGGATGGAAAAACACAATATCTCACTGAAAGTGGAAGATCTAAGTCAAGAAATCAAGACTTGTATGACGGGAGGTATAGAACTGTATGATGGGAGATATAGGCCCTCCCGCCATACAAGTGGGCCACCTATATATGCAACCTCGCACAAGGCCAATTCACCACTTAGATGCACCCCACCAAGGTTATTACCAAGTACCTAATAACATTGTAGATCAAAACAAGGATCTCATGGAATTGAGAAGAGACATGCCAATTGTTTGCATTGGAAAGAATATGTTGAAGTTGGAGCCTAGTCTCCATGACCATCCGTATTGGAAAGCTTGGGCCCCTTGCAAACATCTCTTGTCCTGATTCATTGCCATAGTTTGACAATCCAGGTCTTTGGTACCTAACAATACTTGAAATGCAACATTGGAATATAGCAACCACTTCCCTTACTTTTGTGTTCAGAACTGCTACCAAATCCACAGCTTTGAACTGCAAATGGTTGGTGTGATAGCAATTTAGCCTGGACTGGATTGCAACCTGTCATGCTGAGGTGCAGGCACCCAGAGGGTTGAAATCTGGATCTGACAATTGATGGGACCTTTCTCTACAAAATCATGGTATTTTTGAACAATATATCTATGTGTCAAGTTGCAGTTCTAATTTCAATTTAGCAACACCCAACATAGCATTTGGGTAGCTAGTTGAATTGTGAAATCATGACTACCCAGAACAAGCTATATATTCCCTGGCCAGAAGATTCCCTGGAGATCTTCTACAGGGACTTTAGAAGCTCCTACCTCATTACAATATCTTCATAAGTACTGAGGAACTTCTCCACACTTGACCTGACTAGAAGTGATGACCCAATAATAAGTAGGTATAGAGATTTCAGATTGCATACAAATCATCAAACAGGGAAAAGATGAAACCTAACCCTAAAGAACAAAGGAAGGGGTTTGAATGATGGTAATAGACACATGCATGTTCAGAGACCTTCAACAGTGACAGCTACCAGAACACCCTGACTGACTTCATCAGCTCCTGACAATAGGTGGAGGTCAATGTCATACATTGACCAACGTACTGCATTTCTGTCACAAGACCTCCAGTGATGGGAAGGCTCAGCTACTTGTGATGACTACCTCCACAAATTTACCATGGAAAGAGAAAAGGAAAAAGAAAAGAGAACCCAAACAACAGAAGTGAAGGAAAAACAAGAGAAACAAGATTGAGAAGAACTCTTCTCTTGTTCTCCACAGAGAAGCTCTGTTTACAGGGCTCTATGCTTCACCAGCTAAAAAGGCACACATAACTAGTTCCAGAATTCATATAATAGACTCTTGATTGAGAATTGAAATATGAGTGAGAAAATTCCATATTGAAGATTGACTGACAGACATTGGCTGTAAAACTCCACAATGAAGAGACCTAGAAATGAATGTGCACATTAGCAGCATAGCTGAGGTGTTAACATTTCACTCAGGGCTCTGGACCCTCTGTTTCTTCTTCTGGAAGTAATTATCCCAGAGCAACAAGACTGGTGAAAGGAGAAATGACCACCAAGGTTGATTTTTGCAGAATTATAAGCATTATGGTCAAATTCATGTCATTACAAGTTGGGAGTTAACCTGAAAGCATTTGAGATTCAGCAAAGGATCCAGCTGCCCAGCTAGACTGGTGACTTTTGCTGAGAAATCATCATCACGTTCCTGACTCCAATTTAAGCATGATCTAAAAGTCCAATAACCCAAGCATTGAGAATTCATCTGCAATGTTATGTACAGCTTGGAACCACCTCCTTCATAGCAGCTGCTGCTTGAGTGGGAACATGTTGTCCATCCTGGAAGCGTTTGTAAAAAGCTTCATCTGTTGGTTTCAACATGTTGGGCAGTGAGAGGCGCGTACCACATTTCTCAAGAAACTGATGCCTGGGCTGAATTCTGTACTCCAGACTGTATCCAAAATACTGAGGGAATGCTTTGACATCGTCCAGTCCTCTCCCCATTACATCTAGCAGGTATCTGCATTTGACTTGAAGGTTGCTGTCAATGCTGTAATTGAAAATGGCTGGGAACCTGATCAGAGCTTGAATTGATTCATCAGCAGAGAGACCAATGCTCTGCAGAAATTCAATCTTTGGAATGAGCTTGGTATGGATGCCGAAAGTCAAAAGAGTGGCATTGTTGGAGACAAGCGTGGGCATATTTGTGAAGCCCAGAGATTGCAGATAGAGCATTGTGGGTCGCAGCTGCCCATCCACACTGCTCATCAATAGGCGTGGACATCTATTGATCACTTTCCCTAAGTCCTTCTTCTGAAGCCTAATCTCATCTAGGAGAAAAACTACAGCAGGTTCTACGGTTTTCTTCACACTATGAGCAAGCAGCTGAGGATTGTGTGTCACCACCCGCACAAGTTGCTTGCGGTGCAATCCACAATCCTCTAAGAGATACGCAATAACTGACTGCAAATTTTGCATTGAGCAGTTTCCAAAGAGTGGGTACCTTGCTATCACTGTGCTGGCATCAATTCCCATACCTTCCAAGAACATGATCTTCTCCTCTAGCTTTTGCAACCATTTTGAGTTTCTGTAGGAGGAGGAGCTTGTTGCTACTTCACTCTGCAAGCTAGAGAATCCCTCCAAATAGCCTCGCAGCTTCTGCTTCTCCCTGTTCTCAAAACCTTCTCCTCCTCCTCCTACTCCACGATTTGTTCCATCAGTGCCACTAGGGTGCCATGAAGGAGGTTCTTGAGTGAGAGGATCAGTGAGCAATAACCTAGCTGCAGCCAATCTCTTCCTCTCAACATGACCCAGAGCCAGTGATTTGCTGCTGCTGCTCCCAACTACTCTCTGGCCATCATCATCAAGAGACGGCTCTTCAAGGAAAGAAAGAGGCGGCAATGGCAAACCTTCTACTGCAACCCTTGCATCCTCCTCCTCCACTCCTCCATCAACATATGGTCTGACGACTTCTTGACCTGCAGGTGCGTCGTTTCTGCTTCTTGTCAGGTAAGCTTGCTCCACTCGCCACCTCGTCGTTGAGGTAGTAGTATCTACTGTAATGGGCTCCTTGTCCACAATACTCCAGTGCTTCTGAACCCTCCTTTCCAGTTCAATACTGGCTTTGCTGAGGATGCTGCTGCTGCTGCGGCCTTTTCGAACCCGTGCTTGGTTGGAGAGAGAAACGGCAGGAGAAGACGATGACGATGATGGCACGGGCTGGTTCCCTGAGAGGAGTGTAGTCTCCACCTCACCTTGTCTCACATGCAAGCATAGCTGGAATTGCAAGACCAGGTGCGGCATCTTGGGGTTTCTACAGCTGCCCACCCAAGCCTTCACAAATCTCAAATCATTCCCATCGCTTTCTCTTCACTACCGTCAGAGCTGCGACAACAAAGCTCCCTTCTTCCCTCTCTCTTCAGAAGAAGCTGTACAGAAGAAGAAGAACACCATCTTCTAAATCATCATCATCATCGGGAAAGGAAATCGCTGCCACCAGACTCTCAACTACTCCTCCTCCTCCTCCTCCTCCTCAGCTTCCTCTTTCTTTCTCCCAGAATTGCACCTTGTGTGCCCAGATCTCCTCCCACTCCCAACTCTCTTGTCTAATCTTGGAGGATTCTCGAACCAACTCCCCCAGCTTTGTCTGCAATACCTCCTGTGCTACCTGGGCCCCAAGACTCAAGCCGGAGTCACCATCTCCACCACATTCGCTCCTTGGATATACTTTCTCTCTCTCTCTCTCTCTCTCTCTCTCCTCACTGCTTGCTATAGCACCGCCATTGCGGGGCTGGGCAGATTGATCAATGTGCACCTTCACTACAGACAAACAAACTACAGTGACAACAACAACACACATGGATAGGGGTGGAGCTGTGCACCCAATGGGCCTTTTCCTTGTTGGCAGATGATAGCCTGCCTGGCCCCTTCACCGTTCGTTCCTGTCCTGTCCAGCCAAAACCTGGCTTGCGAGCCAAACCAGCGTGTTTTCACTTTTCTTCATCCAATTTTAATTTGCAGGGTCGCATATTGAACACCAGTGGAATTGTTTTTTTTAGGCCAGGGTGAACCACGAGCACCACCCACGTTGGGTATTGGCCTATTAGATAGTATCCTTATTGTTAAGCCCAAAATCATGCTAGATTTGAACTCAGAGACCCTGGTTGGTGTAATATTGAGAAATAATTTCAATTGGGTTTTTGGATCTATACACACAATTTTACCACAAGATTGTTGAAGCTTTTCTTCCAGCCTTTGGGTCTGCGACGAAAGGTGGGTGGTGGTGGTAGTGGTTGCAGATGTGTCTTGCAACAGTTTGGCGATTGTGGTGAATTCAAGCGGAAGAAGAGCAAGCGTCATAGCCTCAAATGGCGGCGCATAGTCCTTCTTATCTCCTTCTCTCTTCATCATCTTCTGTTTCTGTTTCTGTTTCTACTTCTTGTTCTTGTTCTCCTTCTCGTCTGCGGGGAATTAGTGCCTCATCAAGCTCATCAGAGTGTCTTGGGAGTTTTGTGGTGGGTGGTTCTTCATCTTGTTTTCGGAACAGCAGAAGAAGAAGAACAAGAGGGCATAGTACAAATGTAGGAGTGATCAGGATAAGGTGTGCAGCAGAAGAAGAAGAAGGTGCACGAAGGGATAGTAAGCAGAAGGAGGATGATGATGAGGCTGCGTTTGAAGAAAGGTTGGCCAAGCTTCAGAGGAAAGCTACAAGTGGTACAGGCAAGAAAGCAGAGCTGAGAAAGGCAAGAAAGGCTGAGGGAACATCATCATCATCATCATCATCAGGAAATCCTTCATCAAGAGGGAAGAGCAAAAGCATCATGCTGCCACCTGTGGCATTGCAAGAGCCAGTGTCAGATGGATTGGAAGTGGCACTGGGCTTCAACTCATATACCGAGAGGCTGAATGGCAGGTTTGCAGGCCTAGGATTAGCAGCCATATTGCTGGTGGAACTGGCCACAGGGGGAAGCTTTTTCAAGTACCATGACATCTCCACTCTCAGCACCCAGCTGTATGCCATGCTTGCAGCAGCAGCTCTGTTTGTCAAGTATGAGAAGGAGAAGGTAAGTGTGTGGCCAAAGAATTAATTGATTTCAATCCTTGCTTTCCTCCTCATCTAGATTTCCACTGGCAGCTCAGAGTCTTCACCACAGTTGGGTAGAAGTCTTGGAGTCTTCTTCCTCAAAACTTGTGAGTGTATTTTTCCTTCTCTGAAGCCATGCCTGCCTCTTGTTGGTGGAGATCAGGACTTGCAGAGTTTGAACTGTGTGCTCACCTTCAATGTGTTGTATTTTTTTCCCCCCACCCAAAACAAAAGTTTTGAACAACTTTTCTGATTGCTGTGAAACCCTTTGGTTCTGTGTTTTGGATTTGTGTGGGGTCTTTCAACCTAGTCCAACTTTCCTGTCAACATGTGTTTGCAACCAACTTTTGCAAACTTCGCACACATGAAGTCTCTGCTTTCTTTTGAGGAACTGCAAAGCCAGGTTCCAGTTTTACAGTGTAAAATCATCAATCAATTTTCACATGCACCTGTGTCATTGTAAACTCCCTGTTTCATGCATGTGTATCCTCTAATGTTAAGAACTGCCATGGTCTAGGGTTCAGTGAGCTTTTTGTGTTTTTTGTGAAACAAACAAACTCTGACTGCTGTTGTCACCTAACTGTTGAAACAGAGAAACCACAAATGCATGCTAGACTGTTCATAGTTGCTCACCTCAAAACTTGTGTAATTAGGTTTCATAAGCTTCCTGACAAAACTTCATTTGTCATGGACTGACAAATTAGGTTTATGTGTATGATCTTTTCTCGGAGGAGGAGGAGCCTTTTTGGATCATAGCTGAATTAGCATGATGTTCAAATATGATTATACTCAAGTGCAGCTTTGTGGCACAAACTAGCTTGCAAAACTTGATATGATGAACTTCCCCAAAGGAGTTGTACTAGTGTTATTGCTCCATTTGTCAGTAACCAGACATTACAATGAGCACTCAGGTGTAAGAACACTTCCCCCTCCTACACCTTGTGATCCACATGTTTGCTTCGGTCTATGATAATGTTTGCCTTGTGCTTTATGATGGGTAATGCCCACAAGTGGGGGACACATTCCCAAATGCAGGTCTGGACTTGGTGTCTGCCTTGTCTTAGGCCCTTTACTTTGGCAATGCTATGACCTTGGGCCAATACCCCACACTTTCATCACTTCACACCATCTTCTGATACCACCTCTAGCATACACTTCACACTCCCGTACTCACAAACTGAATACCAATATTACAATTTCAATCGTCTTTCACTTTCTTAGACACCATGACTCTCAGTAGTCATTTCAATGGACTACCTCTTTTGAAAGTTTTGTTTTTGGACCATTCATCTCCATTGTCATGGAAGCATGATTATTGCTGCAATGGAAGCATTCAACATTAATTGAACAAATAATTGCATCTTATTTTGCATGAAATCAAATGTGATTAGCTAACATCACAAATGTAATCATTGCTTTCTTTTGAAAGTATGTAATGACAATTCTTGGCTGAATGTGTGATAGGAAAACATTTTGGAGATTTCTATGACATCTTCCCGACACAATCTCATCCCCTTCTTGAACCATGTGAATCCTTGCAACATTGATAACAAGCTCCTAGTTGCCATACTCATCCTTGTAGCCCAAAAATCTACACTATACTTCCTATGTAGGTTTCAGCCTCATCTAACTCAAGCAATGGAATTGGCAATCTTGCAACTTCCACTCCTTAGCGATGCATGTTTTGTTCGCACTTTTGATTCCCTACTTCATAGGTATTAGTGTTCAATTTGATTTCTATCATTGTTGTTGGGTGATTTGGCAAACTTACAAGTCATGTCTTTTTCCATTTGCAGTTCTTCCTTGTTGTGGTGTTTTCTTATCCCAATGTTGGGCAAGTTTGCATCATCATATGAACACACATTACCAACACTAGGTTTCCTAATTGTCACTTAAAACCCCATGTATTGGATGGAGGAATTCACAAATGTATGATAATGAAGAGTTCTTAATCCGAATGTAAAAGTTCATTAATTATAGCCATAAAATGGTTTTGAGAGTGTTTTATTGTAATTTTGAATAATGTTGTCTATTCCCCTAAGAAGTTCATATAAAATTAGATAGTTACTTGCACATGGTTCTATTAACATATTTTGTTTATTTGATATTTGGGCTTGTTGCACATTACAAGTGATGATCAACAATTTTTGATGATCAATTATTTTTCTTTCTTCTTATGTTTCCACATGGTTTGCAATAGTTCATCATTATTTATGTCAATGTCAAATTTAATTTGAATTCATATAAATATCATGGACATGAAAATGCACATGTTATTTTGCATTTTCATATTCATGTTGGTGGTAGGGAAAAGAAGTGAAATAGTTATAAGGAAAAAAGGTAATTTTTAGAAAAAAAGTGAAGTGCATAAGCTTGTAAATGGAATATGTATGAATTCTCTTTGAAATTATTTTTAAAATTGTCTAGGGACAACCATATAAAGGATTATGCAAATTCAATTGTCCAATGAAAACCATGTGAAGGATTATGTAAAATCTACCATATATGCATTCCTCAAAATTCTCATCATTGAAATTATATAAACTACCTATTTGACAAGTGGCATGATCAACATTTGAAACAAAAAAAACACCTGTCAAAAATTAAACCTTGTGCCAAAAACACAAATGTGTCACCAATTATATTTAACACATTTTATTATAAGCAACATGATATTAATATTTATGTAAAACAAATATGGCAAGGTATTCCCTATCTAGGTGGAATTTGCATACATTTTTATAAAAAAAAACATTGGTTTTGAAGTTTTTTGAAATCTATTTTAAATATTCACAACAAATACAACATTTTTTGTCATTTTTACATAACATTTAACATTTAACATTTTCATATTAAAAATTGGTTTTCTTAAATCTTGATTTGGCATGGGTTTTTTTTTGTTGAATCAATTGACTAAAGTGATTTTTTTTTGTTGGTCAAATGTGAAGTTAATCAAATAAAACAACAAAATTGACACCTTTAGTCAAAAGTGACAAAACATGTAGACCTTTAATCAAATGGAACACATGTTTGTTTTGATTGTCAAAAAGTTCCAATCAAATAGAACATATCCTTGTTTTGATGGTCTTGAAAAGATATGGATATTTTCATGGTTTACAATGGTGACATGAGACAATTCAAATATTCTAAATTTGGGATAGAGGCATCATGGTAACTTTTTTGCATTGAGTGAATATATCAAGTTGTGAAGAAATTGAAATAGGTTGAATGGATATAAGCCTTTGCATTAATTATGTGAATTAATTGTTTAGCTTGAATGAAATACCTGTAAATTATAATATGGATGCAATTTATTAAAATGTTAGTTTTGAGTTTGTTAATAAATCTTATATGTTAAGGTTTGAATTTTCTAGTTTAATTTTGATTAACTTAGGTTTAACATAAGTTAACATATGTTTAACTTAGGTTAACCAAGGATTAATTTAGGTTTAGTCTTGTTTAACTTAATTTTAACATTGGTTGGCATAGGTTTAATTTTAATTTAACCTAAGTCAACCTATGCATGTCTACATTAACTTAGATGAACCTAGGTTTACTAGGTTAAGGTGGGCTAGGTCTAGCTTAATTAGGGTTCAAAAGGTTTATTTTTATTTTTATTAATGTAACTTTGTGATGGGTAATTTGGTTCAATAAAAAAAAATTATGGTTCAATGGTTGAGAATTTGAACCCTCAAAATGGAGGTGATGGGCTCAAATTCTTACAATTACAACCCTTGAGTAAATGACATAGGTTGTTACCTAGGTATTTTGCTTAAATGGCCTACCTAGTTTCCTAACCTAGGTTTGTCTTTAACCCATGTCACGTAAGTTAAAGCACCTAGGCCTAAGCTTCCTAGATTAGGCCTTAACTATCACATGACATCACACAATGGGTCACAAAAATTGTGCATGCATGAATTGACCATGAAACCAAAATCAATCAAGTCATGGCTGATATAACCAAGTTTGGTAAAAAAATCCCACTCATTTTGTACAATAATGACCAAAATACCATACTCCTACAAATTATGAACTAATCATATGTCAACACATGATAGCTATAATGGCCTATGGTTGTGACGAATGGGGAATGGGCATGAATTAAAATGGCACATCATGGAGACACATGGCAAAATGAATTGACTACCAAATTGGCTAGATGGCCCAATTAATCAAAATAATTGTTGGTAAAAAAACCCACTAGTCAAAAAAAAATTGGTCAATTTGGACACATTGTCCACATAGCAACTTGATCAATAATCAATTTGTGTTCAAATCAACTTGTCCAAAACAAACCAACTAGTCAAGTTAGCAAATGTGTGAGATTGGACTTTTTTTACTAAGAGACTTGGTTGAAAAAACCATGATTTCTTGTGGTGACAATTGATGTAACCCTATCAACCACCAATTCATGGAAGAAATGAAAATATAAATCAAGAATATCTAAATTCAAGTTGAGCTAATATAAATTAGATGTTGTAGACTTGTTATTAACAATGTAATCCCTAATTCAACTATCAACCATAGTAGGAATGAGAGGTGCATTTGGAAATGGGAAAATTAAAATACAATTAAATATTGAACCCATTATTATCGAGGATTAAAAATGTTTGCATCTCTTGAAACATAATGGAAATTCATTGGTGAAGGAAAGTGACGAAGATGGAAAATGAAATACGTCTGAAGACTTTGAACATTTGATGTTTGAAGACTTACTTAGTTCCAATAATTTTTATCGTTTATTTATGTTACTTCTAAAATAACATTTTTAAAATCTAAAACATGATTAGAAGGTGTATTAAGCATGGTAATGCAAACAAAAAATATCACCCACAATGTAGAAACAATTTTTTATATTAACACAAGAAAATATTGAATTTTTTTGATATAATAAAAATAAATTACAAGTAGATTCAATTTTCAACATACTTTTACATTATAATTTAATATTATGGCTATTATATGGACAATTTGAAAGTACATAAACATGTTCTAAACCTCCATTAACTTGAAAATAATAAAAATATTTCATCTACTTGCAACTTAGCATTTTGTAACATCAAAAATCTTATGCAAGTAAATGCATTTTAAAAACAATCTACTTAAATCTACTTGAAGATGTGGTTCTTTGATATTATATAATAAAATGAAAAATCATTTTCATATCAATCATTGAATAAAATATTTTCTTACTTTCAATACATCAAAGTTTCTTATCGTTATTTATAACGTTTTGTGACAAACATCATATATTGGGTACATCACCATTGTTTCACCCTATAATTGAAATGTATTGAACCAATCATGAAAATGTTGGCTAAAGTGTGAACATAATTTTTGGAAAGGGTGATGTTGATTCATTTTTGTCACATAAGCATCACCTTTAACAATGCATAGAAAAGTGGATTGATAGGTTTTTTTTCAATTTTGTGATATAGTGTAATCAAATGGTGATCATCGATTTTTTAAAAAAATTAGCCAAATTTGGTTATAAATTTAAAATGAAATTTTTAAAAATATTATTTTTATATTTTTGTTATTTAGTGGAATTCATCATCACAAACTTTGTAGGCCACAATTTGGTAATAACAATCATTTGAATTATTATTTTCCCCATAAGTTCATATTATGTAAAAATGATTGTCATGCATTTAAAACATGTATGAAGTACATGTAAGTAGGATGCAAGATTTTTTTATGGATGATTTCACCCTACTTATATTTTTTTCATACATGTTTTAAGTGCACAACATCAATGCTTAAATAATGCAAACTTATGAATAAACAATTTTTGCACAACTATTATTACCAAATCGCAACCCAAGAAATTAATGATGGTTGTAAACATTTGACAAGTGTTTTAAATTCTTAAGATTTAATGAATTAGGGCCATTTTTGTTACAAATATATTGGGCATGTGTTGAAATCATTTTTTTTACATTAAAAAAATGAGATCATTTACCAAAAAAATCATTTTTAAAAACTGTTTTTTTTGTTCACAAATATGGCAACCTTACATTATTATTATTTTAAATTCTAGGATATCTTTTTTTTTTCTTAGTTTAATTTCAAATCAATATTTTTTTGGGAAAAATATTGCCAATTTTTCAAGATCGAAACAAGGAAAAAATCCTTGGTTGGAAATTGAAAGGAAAGAAGAAGGAAATAATTTTCTAAAAAATGAGATTTCTTCCTATCCATAATACCATCCTTAAGGAAAATATCAACATTATGATCCAATATCAAATTAGGTCATGAGTTATGAGTCATAATTGATGGTAAAGAATGTTTCATTAACATGGTGACACATCATTGAAATTAATTATATCATGTGTCATTAGTTGATTGTACATTCTTGGTCACTAGTTGATTAAACCTCATAATTCACACTCTTCTATGCCTAGTTATGACATTCATCATTTTGCATTTTAAAATTCGCGAATTTACGTGGTAAAGCACCTTGTCAAAACATTCGGCATACATTCGTGAAACATTCGCGCGCAGCAACAACCTGTGCTGAACGGTAACGGTACTCTAGCCGAGTCTCTCACGAAGTGGTCACACACTGACGGCGAGCAGCGATGGAGTTCCTCTAAGGGTTTTGGAGGGAAGTGGCGGACTTTGAGCGTTGCAGCTCTGACAGTGCAGCTCTGAGGAGAACTGTAGTAGAGCAGACACGGAGCATGCGCAGGGAGTCAGAAAAGGTCTGAGAGAGAGAGAGATGAAGTGGACCAGCGGGCAGAGACTCTGAATGTTGTAGCTCTGACAGTGCAGCTCTAAGGAGGAGGACGACGACTGTCTGTGTCCGGTTCGAGCGATCGTCTCTGAACGGTCTGTGACTCCTGTCGGGATGGTCTAAGAGTTGGAGGAGGAGGAGGAGGAGGCTGGTCTAGGATGGATGTTGTTATTGACACATCATGTGTGAAATGTGGAACGTGAGATCTGGTAGCTTTCAAGCATCTGAAAACTGACAACCAGCTGTACAGTCTGCTCCAAACCTCTAATCTAAAATTACATCGATCTTATTTGATGTTTTGGATCATAGACTGAGTTGCTATCTTAGAGAGTATTAATTTTCTAGCTAGCTGCAGGCCTGTGTATGTGCTGCAAGTCTGCATGTTTTCATTTATCAGCTAGACGTGATGTTGATCTTTACAACTCTGTTCTGATTTCTCTACAGTCATGTGTCAAAGAGAGACATTGGAAACGATTCTCGTTCTTCCCTGAGAACAACTACATTGGCAGTAACCTGGTGATCATCTGCTTCAGGTCAGGTATTAAACCCAAGGATCTTGTGGCAGACCAAACAAAACGTCAATATGTAAACTAGCAGCCTCCGAGTCGGACAACTGGAGATGCTCAGAAGCAAGCGACGGAGATGACGACGACGGATTTCTCATTAAGCGGCTGTCAAGCTGTTGCTTTCCTTCCGCTGCTGGCAGCTTCTCTTGCGTTGTCGTGGGTCTGATCATGTGACTGGTGAACTCACGAGATGTGATGTATACGTGCAGGCAAGTTTGTTGGGAAAATGGTTCCTGCTCCTTGATTTGCTTCTTTTGGATTTGTCAGGACTAAAATCTCAAGCCCTAGCTTTGCTGGGCATACTTTTTGGGCAAATTTCATTGCTTGTTTGGAGAGTTTATAGAGGAAATCTGGAAAGTTAATGAAAATCATTGTATGAAGGTTGGGAGTTGATGAAGTCAGTGGGGGCATAGCTATTAGATTTTGCAGTTAGGTCAAAACTTTTTCTAGTTTGTGCAGTCCAATCAAATGTGGTATGCAGCTCAACTAGTTCTGATGCAGGGCTTGACTGCATGCATTTGTTTCTTGAATATTTTTGGGTGGTATGATGCCGAATATGCTTGGTGGTAAAGTGAGGACAGGAGATTTGTCCATCTAGGATATAAGCCTAATAATGTAAGCCTAACATGCCCACGAATGTTTACCGAATGTTCACCCATTGATTTATAAAATTCTTTAAAATTCTTGCTTCTTCGGGCTTCCATAACATTCCCGCACCAAGAATGTCATAACTATGCTTCTATGTCCGATAATCTATAAACTCAATGCTCATATCGAGTTGGTTATGTCTAGTAACTAACTATAATACACTACTAATTATCATAAATAATTTAAAAAACTTGTGAATAATCACATGCCTCAACTATTCATGGTAAGTTGCACATTTTCATTAATTATCTAGTTAGGGAGAAAAAGTAGACAATACTTTGTATTATCTGCAATAAGGATCCATTGTTGATTTAAAATCCTCCTTCTCTTCCAAATTACCTCGTTATTTGTAGCACTTGAAAATTGACAAATTAAATTCTCAACTTTAGTATGTTCAAAGGGAGTGTTTCATGAACATATGAGTTAAATTTACTCATGTTCTACAAAACGCTAATAAGAACATTTTTTTGTTATTTATATAGTTTAGGGTAGAACCCAATAAAGGTATATTAACATACCTTACCTTTGGCATTGAAACATGCCTTTACCCTACTTTAAACCATGATTATGCAAAAAGTTGATGACATAAAATCCAAAAACCTAAAATTCAATGTGTTCACATGGAATATACAACCTTTCCATCTCATTTAAATTATAATCCTTCTCTACATTATATGTGTTGTGAATTTCCAAAAGAAAATGGTAGGGTTGGTTGAAAGTTTGGTTTTGTAAAAAAGTTGTTCTTTTAGGTTATGGGCATGTGAGAAAATGTGGTTTACATCTTTGAAGGTATGGGTTTATGAATGATGATGATGTGATGAATCTTTTTCATTATTGGTTCTATGAAAAAAGTTGGTTGCATTTTTCAAGTTTTAGGTTTATCAAAGAAATTGGTTAAAATTTTAATTATTTTATGTTATTTATGCTTAAATCTTGCACTTTAAGTTCAAAAATTGGGGGACATTGTGGATCCATTTTGTGCATTGTTATTAGGTCATGTTGTTGTTAATTTTGAAATGGATTGAAACAAAAGAAACCATGCAAAAAATGCAATTACAAAATAAATTGTTTTGTTTTCATCTCTATACTTACTTCCCTTTCTGGGTTGATTAAATGATCATCGTAATATGTCACCAATTGTTTGTTGTAATAGACAAAAAAAAAAGATCATGGAGATTGAAAGAAAAGACCTTCACATCTTCGTTCTTGTGTAGGTCCAACAGTAGGGGCTTGGTTTTTAGTTCATCCTAACACCCCTTCATTTTGTTTATCCTCCGCCCATTTTCTTACAACATTCCGTATTCATCTTGGTATACCACATCCTATAGTTCTATATTTTTCATGATGCAAATGTGATCATACCATCAATGATTTGGATATCCATTTGTTACGTTGCCCGTGCGGGAACGAACACACTATAGCCCATGATACGCTTCAAAATACTATTGCAACTATCACATCGGAGGTGTAGAGAGAGGTTTTTCATCTTTTCCCTACCAGACACAAAGATGAATGGATATTGTCATCACTAGAGACAATTTTCGTACTTCAGTGGATGTTGTCATTACCAATCCGACTTGTATAGATTTGGTGTAACATGCTTCGATGACAACAACACATGCAATGATAATTATTGTTCAAGACAAGGCATGATCCTACACAAAACGAACGTCAAGAAATGATTTCATTCCCTTTGCCATAAAGACCTACAATTGTCTCCATCCTCATTTTGATTCTTTTTTTAACTTCTTATGTACATGCATGTATAGCTCGCCATTAGCATACCTCTTTGGTACCTTCAATGCTTATATTTCATTATAGGTAACGAATGTCGATAACCTTATAGCATGTGCAAGCCATCGCGATTCTTCAACATGCTACCATGTTTAGTCACAATTCTTCATCTCTTCCACACATACCAACCAATGCACCTCCATCACTAGCTAATTTGTGGCATAAATTGCCCTTTAAGCATTATGTCTTCCATTTCGTTACTATTATTTTGATGGTCTTGGTTTTCCTTTAATATGTTTACATTTCCATTGACATGCCTTGTACTTTTTGTGGATGGATTTCCATCCTTGTATATATATATAGGTCTTTCATTTCACAAGGTTGCATCATGCGATTATTGTGAGGCACAATGGTTTAAAATTGGCTTTATGTCCAATTGTAACTTGCAAAATCCCAAAGAATGTTGATATTGCGAAGGAAAATTAACTATTTGTGATGAAAATGTTTTAAAGATGAAAACTATCAGTTGTTTTAATTTTAGGAAAAACTAACTTCATTGGGCAAAAAACAAATTCTAAATCCTTGCTAGGCTTGGGTTCAATGTTACATCTTATGAAAAAATATGGCCAAATTTCTATCCTAAAATGAATTTGATTAACATTACATTCAAAAAATATTAAAGCAAATTCACCAAATGGCTAGGGAGCAATCTTTTTCTTTACATAAACATAAATAATAATTTGTTTATTTTTTAAACAACAAAAATTCTAGTTGCACATTTCAAGCATTAAAATGAACATGCCCTCCCCTCCACAATTCTTCCGTGGTATCCATCAGATGGAAACCCATACATGGTACCCATACCCTTAATATACCTTGAGCCAAATGGTACATTTGACATCAAATGCCCTTTACCCTGAGGGTAATATTGCAACCAAAATCCTTTATGTCCCTTACCCTCAGGCATTAACAATTCCTGCTTAGAAACACATACATCCCCGTACCCGGAGGGTATGAAAAAATTATACCCTCCAAACACTGCTCCTTACTCCTTAGCCCTGAACCTCACTGGGTATCAACCTAACAGCGACACCCTGACCCACCCCTTGGTGTCGGTTTAGTGATACCCGGCTTGGATGGGCAGGAGGAGTGGCAAGAAGAAACCCCCGTGCGGCTGTCGCTGCACGAGGAGGTGGTTACGGGAATCGAAGCAACAAGGATCTGAAGAAGTCGAGGGGTCCTTGGATTGAAGCTTGATGAGAAGGAAGCTGGCCTGGGACTGCAGATCTGACAAGGCTTGAAAAGAGTCCTTCCGAAGAAGAAGATCTGAAGGAATTTGGGAGAGGAAGAAGAAGAAGAGGAAGACAAGGAAATATGGAGCAAGAGTATCGGAAAGGAGGGCAAACCACCAGAGCACAATCGTCCAGTGGTGGTGGCTATGATGCTAGGCCGCTGTACCGGATGATGACAACCTCCTCGCAGGTCAACACCGATTCTTCTTCTTCCTCCTTCTACCCTCGCATTGCGCAACCTGTAGGCGGGCCGCCTGTGAATCGACCTCCGCCGCCTCCCATCGCCGCTTCCAATTCTTTCTCTTGTGAGTCTTATTATCATCCGCTCCTCCTCTTTTGGTTGCAAAAAAAGTCCGTTTCTTCTGGCGCTGCTGTTTCTTTTCGCAGTTAGGTTTTGTCATATTAGGGTTTCGATTACGCTCGCCTTCAGTGCCAACTTGTAAGTGGATGGTTCTTAGTGCGGATTGATTTGCATCGCCCAGTGCCTCGCGATGGCTACTTTATGATCTAGAGAAATACCCCACCTCTGTGATCGGCGACCCTGAAAACCCTAAGCAGGGTGACTTGACGTTAGGGTTTTCTTAGTTGGATTTGTGAGAATTAGGTCAACTTCAAAAAAAATTGATGAATGGTTTCATGCAGGACCTGGATTCTGGATTCCTGTTGTGTCAAATTTGTCGTTAACCCTTTGGTCAAGCAGAGATGCCTAAAGGTTGGCATTGAAGTGGGCCAAGGAGAAGGAGTAATAAATCTCTTGCATAGTCCTTTGTGAACTTGTTCACCCTGCCCCACTCCCTCTCATCTCTTGCTTTCTACTCCCATCTTGTTTTCTCAGACGGGTTGTTAACATGTGGGGTGCAAGTTTGCAGCAGGAACAGGCATCAAAGTAACTATCAAACCAATCTACCGAGTTGCTCCACCAGTACGTGGTTTATGAGCTTCCCATCCTCATTGAGATAGCTTACCAAATTCCCTCATATGTGGCAGTGGTGTAGAATGTGTCTTCTCTTATTTCTGGAGATACTTCATTTTTCTTTCTAATTCAATCTATGTGGTATCAATAATGGCAGGTTCAATTATTACCTCAAGGTGGTGAAGTGCCCAGGAGCCTGTTTCAGTTTGACTTTGACCTTGAGCGCCGTATTTTAGCTGAAGCTGAAAGCCAAGGGCAATCATTTAGTAGAAAGGCTGTGGATCACTCGCGGCAGTCCAATGGTGGAAGCGTAAGCCTTACAACATCATTTCCCTTTTCCTTCTTATGCAACATACCTTAGCTCAGAGCTTTGAAACCAGAATGTAGAGTTGGAGAATGCTCAAATAAGTGAGCTTGAATTGATGATCAGCCCTAAAATGTCTGTGGTTCAGATCAGCTAAGCCTGTTATCTCACCTTGACAAAGTGCAAGTGACTCAGCTTGCAGATTCTTCAATATTGAATGCTTCGTCCTTCACTCTTTTGTTGCTTCTGTGATCAGGCATGTTAAAGTAGCTATTTGGCATGGAATCCATCTGTACAGGTTGAAGACCCTACTGTTGCCAAGTATGTTTCAATGGGTCTTAACAAGGAGGCTGTGGTGATGGCTATAAGAACATTTGGAGACATTCAAAACAAGGTATGGTTTCTCTCCTTCCCTCTCTGTTTGGGGATGGTACTTGTGAGTCTTTCTCTATGTCTACTGCTGCAAGAACAATATCAACTCAGCTCTTTTCTGTGTGCTCACATGCCTGTCAGAATTGAGTATGGAATTGAGACCCAGAAATCTCAAATTAGGACAGGATTCAGGCCATTAAGCTGACCTAGGAAGATTGGAGGGAGATTGGAGTGTGGTTGTAGACATGAGAGGATTGTATCTGAAATAGTACATAGTGAACTCCCATCAAATCTTTGTTCCTGCACTTTGGTCTACATTTCTCAAGCTAAATCTGGTGTGAGCATACACATACTCTTAGTTTCCCCCTGCCCCCAACCCTAGGCCACCCTCTCTTCTCATATCACCCCTCCCAAATTGGGTGGTGTCTGTTGTGAGAACACTTTCATAAGGTCTTTGTCAGTTTGCTGTCCCTTTCAGATACTGGGAGACTTTACTTTATTCTTCACCTTGTCTTCTGTGCTTCCCCCTACACTCAGTTATGGCTGGCTGATAGTAGGAGTCTTACTTTTCACCCTGGGATGCAGTTTACTGGTCATTGCCTTTCATCCTCAATACTTTTCTCTCTGCCTCTGACCTTTGACTAATATATCTGATACATTGGACCAGCACTGAGGGTAGGCCCAGTCACACAGATTGGTTGGAGAGATCGCAGGGTCTTTGTGAGTGAGACATGACACTGACAAAGTACTGGGAATGTGCCTGTGATGATGGATGGGTGTAGGTGGTGGACTTTTGTCCAACTTACAGCCGGTTATGGGAGATGGGATTCCAGTCAGATGCTGTGGCTGCAGCTCTGGCCACATGTGACAATGACTTTGAGCGAGCTCTTGCTTATCTTGTTAGCATGTAGGTACATGCTGATCACAATTACAATTTATTGAAGCACTGGAGAACTATTGCACTGCTATGGTACTTTTGGTGCTCAGCCCAGATGTTGCCAAACTCAGCTCTTGGTTCTGTATGTAATTATGATTTGAACTTACAGGTATCTTAATGTACCATGACACTCCTGAGGTTTTTTTGAAGTCTTTTGTTGACCTTTTCAGGGTGCATCCAGATAAAAATGTTTGAGCATGCACCACTTGAAATAGTTGTTTCCACGCTTTTAGCTGGTTCTTGGTATCCTGAGTGAGTGGTGCATGACAATTTGAACATTGAAGGCCAGATTAAGCTTCAGGAACAACAACTACAGCCACATCTCATCCAATACATCTCCTAAATACCAGCCCTGAAGCAGGGGTGGCTGTATCCAGAGGTCAATACAATCTTCTAGTGATTTTTTTTTTTCCTGTAGCCATAAATGGAACTGACAGATTGTAGATCTAAGGCACCATTGAATGCATTGTCTATGCATTAACAATAATTGCCCATGACATTATGAGGTTAAATGGTGGGAAATAAACATTCTATCAAGAAACTTCATTAGGCATATTTCACTCTGCTGTGACCTTCAGTCATACTAATGAAAAAGCATAGTGTCATCATGTGTGAAGTAAGAGATAACCTCAAACATAACAGACAACCATAGTGTTCATACTTTGTACAGTTCAAGGATTGATCACAAGTTCATATTGACTTCTGTAACACAACA
This sequence comes from Sphagnum contortum, assembly GCA_963920785.1. Taxonomy (NCBI): domain Eukaryota; kingdom Viridiplantae; phylum Streptophyta; class Sphagnopsida; order Sphagnales; family Sphagnaceae; genus Sphagnum; species Sphagnum contortum. Next base: position 5,500,085 of record OY987281.1, read on the forward strand.
GATCCTGGTAGAGAGGCCCTCATTCGCTTTCTTTAATTCATTCACTTTCTGCACTCCTTTCGCTGGCTCATTAATTTTCCTTTCTTTCACATTCTGCACTACTGCAATAGTCACAAATCAGATAGACCAATGGTCAAACCTTTGTGTTGTTAACAGTCATGGGGGACTTTTCTGCCATAAATTGGGTTTCTTACACAACAGCACAGTTATTGTAGAGAACACTTTCTAGGAGTCAATATGTAGAGCGAGGGGATTATGATGTAAAATTTTAAATCATAATCCTGATGTAGAGAACTTTATACACTAATGGCACACAATTACCACAGAAATTTGGTAGACCAGAATATAGATCTCTAGAGCAATCTCCCACCTAAATTGATACAGCTTACACATGACTTCTGGGATATCTACTGCCGTTGTTCAATGAATTAGAGCTGCTCCAGAATGAACAACCACATGAGTTCAATCATGTCAGTTCCCAGCTGCATTGACTTCTAATCCAACCGACACCCACCAGGACTCCCCTCCCAGCAAAATAGCAGAACATAGGGTGCGCCCAGTGCAATTGCAGGTATAATTGTCAATACTCTTTGATTTGAAAGAAGATTTCAAAACAACACTATGATATCCCCACAATTACTGGGATTTCTCACTACAAGCAATTACTAACAACCTAAAAAGAAACAAGTGATACCCAAGATCAGGCTATGTATATTTCAGATCTGACAACATAACAGCAAGCATGAAACAGAGGATCCTGACTCTATAAGACAAAAGAAAACCATACCACAAAACAAAGTTTCAGGAGCAGTCTGAACCTTAACCGAAATGATGGTGCTATACATATTCAGGGACGTTCAACAGCAACATTTTCAGTATTGACCGCCCAACTTGATAACGAGTGCAGACATAACCTTACGACAGTCACTTAGTCTAAATAATCTGGAGATCAATGTTGACACTGTGAGACACTGCCAAGAAAGAGAGAATGATGGACCAAGAAAGCTATTTCCCAGTTGGATAGTGCTGTGTTGTGTCCTGTGACAGCTGCAATGTGCCCTGTGTCAGCTGCAGTCGCCATCATCTTTCATAACTACTTGGGGGGAAGAACATAACACCCTTGACACTAGTATTCACAAACACGTGACACATGCAACTCACAAACTAGGTAGATATGGAGGGAACCACTGATCCAAACTCTTGCAATAAAAGTCCCACAAAAAGAGACATTTCAAAGTGGAGAGAATCTGGTCTCCACAGCCAAATGGTTATGAATCCCTTTGGTATAATCTGGGAGGATTGCAAACCAAACCCTGAAGTCTCTGGAGCACCATATGGGTTATAAAATCTCCACCACCAGAGCCATTCCTTGACAGTACATTAGACTGCTCATCTGATCACAGAAACCCCAAGAGAAGTAAAGACCCTAAACCTTGAATATAGCTGTACAAGTTGCACAAAACTAGCAGCACAAGCTCTCTGTAAGGGCCGGTAAACTCTCTGGCGCATCATGAGGCCTCAGCTATTTCGATCTCTGCCTCATTTTCCTGCGCTTCCTCTTCAGCCGCCTCATACGTTTCTTCTTCCACTGTTGAAAACACAAGACGATACAGTGCATTAAGTTAGCTCCTATTTTCATGTTCAGTGCTGGTTCAGAATGAGCAATAAATACATCACAAGAAAGTGCAATAAATATATCGCAAGAAAAGAGCATACCTTGGCCCTCATAGCGAGCGCTGAAAACGATCAGAAGGGGAAGCGCAACACCTCCGCTCTGGTAGCTAATCTCTCGCAGCAAAGAGACGAGACAAGAAGAAGAGAGGAAAGCAGATCTTGAGAGCGCCGCTCCTTTACCCTAAAACTGCTTCCTCACCAAAGCAATAGGCAGACAGTTTCTGCCATTTAATTTCACAGAGATTTCTAGCTGTAATGTCTTCTGCTACTTGTAATGTGTACCGCTGCTAACAGGTTCCACCGCATAAAAGTTATGTCACCTTGAGTTCACGAGCGGAAGGGCTTAAACTACATGCAAAAAATATATATGATAGACCCATGGGAAAAAACAAAAAAAACGTTTTGAGGCCCAGAAAGTCCATGAATATGCAATTGTGAGCTCAAAGCCTATCATCATAATTTTTTTAATGTGATTGGAACGGAACAAGCTCCTATGAATTTAAACCTAGCATCCACCAATCTTATGCTTGCAATGTGAATGCACAATTTTGCAAATCTTGCAATGAATTCCAAGAAAAGAAAATGGTGAATAGGAAAAAATAATTGATTAGAATTATATATATTTATGAAGCCCTAGGGATTACTAACAATATTCATTAAATTACAAAAATTAGTCAAATAAAAGGAAAAATACATACAACATCAATTTGTTGTGGGGCTAGTTTAGGGAAGGGTTTATCATAGACTTTTTGTGGTGGCTTTATTGCCCAATCATTCTCATGAATGTATAAATTTGAGGTGGGTAATGGCTCCATCCTTTGTAATAAAACACACCCCAAGGACCTTTTTTTTTTTTCTACCTTTGCTTCTCACATTCTCATTGTCTGAAAGCATCTCCACCACAATGATTTAAATGCCCTTGTAATGACAACATGAGGATAGAAGTGGTGTTGTGATCCACATTGCAAAACTTGCATCATCAATATTTTGTCAATCTTGTCCTTTTTTTTCTCTTTGCTTCAACAACAATGGTCATTGTACCATTGTCACTAAATGACTTAGCATCGTGAGCAATGTGCACCATTTTGTTTTTCTTTGTTCATTTTGTGAGTGAACAAAAAGCAATGTGGATGTGTATGTGTGCCTTCGTGATGCAATTTTTGTCTTCATTATTGATTTGTGAGTAATGAGTCAATAGGTGAGGTAAGTGTTTTGTTTGTAGTCCTAGCACTAGCAATTGTTCTTAATTCAAATGTCAAGAGAGGCATTAGCAACTTGATCATGACATCATCATTATAAGCTTTCAAAGCTTCAAGCAATCCATGAATACTCATCACCATTGCCAACATTGAACTTTTAGAATTGTCATGGTCCCCACAATGCACATAATCACTACTTCCTATTTTGTTGTCAATGAGTTGAACTTTAGGATTTGGTTTCTATGTGCCATTTTTTGTGAGTTCAACCACCTTATTCACATTCCTAGCTTCCTCTTGATGTTTTGTTTTGATAAAATCATTCCTAATTTCATGTTTGTTTTGAAAAAAAACAAAGAAATGTGTATTGTTTGAATCTCTCACACATAATTTTAACCTTGAAATTGTTTGTCTTTCATTGCATTTGATTATACCTAATCCTTGTTCGTTTTTAATGGATACAATAACTTTCTTGTTCACATTCCTAGTTATCGTCATCATAAGACAATTTGGGAAAATTTCTTTGAATTTGTTTAGTGAGCTTTGTGGAGTGAGGTCATGGTGGGGCATCATAACTCCAAATCCCTATAAGTTTGTCAAATTCCTTGCCATTTTTTATTTTGGAAGGGGAAATTTGAAAGTTTATGATGAAAATGTTATAACAAGATTAACCTTTAAACACTTACAAGGCTAGATTTGGCTATTTTTAAAAAGAAAATTGAACATGTCTCAATGGCATATATATATATGCGTCTTTGGAAAAAGAAGAGTGGTTGGATGTAGAAAAAAAGTAAAATTTCAACAATGTGCTTACCAAGCACATTCATGAAGGGGGAGGGGGTGTCATTTAAACAAATCCCATGCAACCATTTTCCCACATGTGAAGAGGGAGCTCAAGGGGCAAACCCCACCTAATCAAGTTTCCTAGCCTAAACCTTCAAGTGTAGGGTAGTAGGAGAAGTTTTATTAGTCCCCCTTGCCGGACAATAAGAGGCTATGTGTTGCTAATTAAGCAAGTGTTGCCCAAAATGGGATTTTTTTCAAGTGCCTATATCAACATTCATTCATTGGAAATCTTGGATTCAACTCATTCTAGCTTCACATGAATTGAATTGAAATTTAAGCACAAGATAACCAAGATGTAACCTTTGGTATGAGCTTTGTTTACATGAATAGAATTTCATTATTTCTTTTGGGGGCAAAGAAAGTTTTGTTATAGCTTTAGGCAAGCGTTAATCTCCTTTAGATTGGTGCATTTCAAATGCCTATTCTTGCTCATATGTTTATCAAACGTTTTGAAAATTTTACAACTTGTTTTTTGTTAACTTATATTTTTCAAATCCGATGATGCATTTCCTTTCTCTCTTAATATGTGCATATCTACCTATGAAGGAAGGAAGGTTGTTTTGTTTTGTAGTTATGAGATCCACCAAACCATGATGCTTCATATTCTTGGTGTCTTTGGAAAGCTCTCAATGAGGAGGGGTGCATGGGCTTGGTTCCATGACTTTTGGACTTGTGGTGCAAAAGTTCTTGAATATTGAATGGTCTTTTCATTGAAAATTAAATTAAATTGTGGCTAAAATTACCACAAAAGTTCTTGCATATTGAATGATTTTTTCATTGAAAACTAAAATAAATCATGGTTAAAATTTTCAGAGGAATTGGAATGTGCTTTTGGTGTTGTTGGAAAGATCTTGATGAGCAAGATTTTATTGAATTTATTTGGCAAGATTTGGATTCAGAATGTTGGAGATATTGATTTTGAAATGATTTCTTCCATTGAAAACTCAAATAAATTCCAAAAAACCAGGTTTTGGAAGGAAAAATCAATAGAGGTCGTGGTAACACTTGGGCCAACGGCACATACCAATCTAGTATTCATAAGGAAATATGTTTGGGGCTTTTTTGGTAGTGAAGATTGTCTCTCTAGGACTTAAAATTTTAGGGGTTAAGTTGGGCAATGACACTTAGAATTCACATATTCAAGCCTTATGTTCACCTTCTAGGATAATTTCATATTGATAACTAATTCAAGCAGTGTTGTTTTTGTTGGATGTGTTTTTTAACCCTAGTTTTTTGAACTTCAAATTAATTTGAGATCAAGAGGTGTAATCAAAGTTTTGAGAAAAACCCATAAATGTTTTTTTAGTTCTTAAGGGTTAGAGGTTATGCCTCTAGGGAAAGGGACGATATAGAAGGGATCATGTTAGTCTCAAGCTTAGGAACTCAAGCGACCACCCTTGCCACCATGCACTCAAATAACATAACCCCCAACGTGACCTTGCTTCATCAACATAAAACTTTGACAATGTTGGCAATGCTACCATCGTCTAAGAATCAATGATTGTAATGTCTTTGATGTAATTTGTAGCTCAAATATGACAAAATGGATGATTGAAATTGAAGGTGAATCCTTTCATATATTGCTTTACACCCATCTCATTGCTTCTTTTGTTGGTTTGGCTCGCCCAATCTTTGAATAGCTCTTTGTGCGAGTCATTAGAGCTTTCTCTAAAAGAAAGAAAACACAATAGCAACACATGTAATTTGGGTGTAATGCAAGATCAAATTAAAAAAATTCTTGAGGAAACTACATTGACCTTGAACAAGGTGTGAAACTACTTTTATACCTAATTCTAGTTATAAAATTTGTTTCGCCTCAAGTTTGTTTGACTCCACTACTCTAAGTAAAGATAAGCTTTTGAAAAATCATTTACAAATTCTTTCATTATGCACATCACAACAGTTGATGTTCCAAGAGGGGTTAGGGGTGAAAAAGGGCCCAAAGGCATGGTGATTTTAAGGATAACTTTCATTAATATTATGTGTCAACACAACTTGCTATGTGTTATAGTTGTCATTCATTACAAGAATGGTGGAGGCTTTGGTATATGGTATGAAAGTTCTTTAACATCATGACCTAAAGAGTTACACAATGGCAGGTTGTTTTTTTATGATTTGAATTTTCTTTGCTCTCGTGCTTGAGTGCCTTTTATATGTACTGAAATCACAATGAAAGATCTTTTGTTTTGTGGGATGTATCATGTTTTGGAATATGACAAGAGGCCATCAACAATATATAGTGCATGTTTGTGGCCACCAATTCCAAAAATTGACAAATTGCAATGTGATGTTTGCCCTTGTCAATCATCCTAGTGCTACATCCAACTTTCTGCAAAGTATGCAACCTTGGCCCTACCAAGGATTGATTTAGTATCAAATTTTAGGTTGGTGCACAATGTAGGATCTAAATGCTCTTGCAGGCTCCCACAGATCCTGAAGGGATTCATCCACAAGCACAGAAGGAAAAAATCAACTTTGGGTGCAGTTCAATGCTTTTGCTGCATCAGTAACTGAGGGCATCCACAAGTGGAACTGGACATCTGACTTGCAGTATGATCTATCTGCAAATAGCATGTCACTTTGCATTGCCAGGGAAGCCACAAAGCTAAATTTCTAGAGGCTAATAGAAGGAAGGCTTCTTGGGAAATGTGCAGCCAGAGTGTTGGATGACTATGTTCGCTGCATAGGTGCCACCTCTTACACATTCAGCAACACCTTTGCCCACCACCAGTTGTGACAAGAAACCTCCGACAAACGAATCTCCTGCAACCCAGCACACCATAACAAAGTATCTTGAGCATGTCAATGCCTTGTTGGGTTGATGAGGAACTAAATTCATTTTGTTCACAAATGTGATCTTCAGTGAGCAAGCAAAAAAATTGTGTGATGCCTCTCCTCACCTGCTGCATTGGTGTCCACCAGCTTCACCTTTGGAACCAATAACACTGGAAAAGTTGTTATCTGATGCAAAATGCAAAAATGTCAATACACACTCCTGGTCTATAGCAAATGTGTAGGGCAAATCAAATCATGAACTGGATTCTTATTCAACATATATTATCCTGGGGTGAATATTACCTAATGACCATCAACCAACATCTGGCCAGCATGCTAACCAATTAAACATATATCCAGTCTGTGATTTTGAGTGTCTGCTGTCATAAATGCTGATAATCTAACAAAATCAATGAAGGACTGCATTGGAAGGTCTAGTCATTGTACTTTGCCATCTTCAGCAACAACCACAGGGTCCACCCCCTGTGTGATGACTATGATACGCTTGTGTGTGCCAGAGGCCTTTGGCAATGCTGCCATCATCAGAGCTATTGCATTCACATTACTTGTCTGTTGAGTCCAAGTCAGAAGTTTCAACATCATAAGATGAACAATATATCAACATGGCCATGTTGCAAAAGGAGTGAGTCAGCAGCACGATAGTGGACATCTACATAACTGGTTACATTTCTTTAGAAGTGTTGTTTGCACTTCAGACTTCACACCTGCTAAACAATGGATGCCCAACTTCTAAATTTCGAAGATTGGTATTAATCAATTGTGCTACCCCTTCTATGATGCAGATTTTTGCACTTGGAATAAAATAGGCAGATGTCAAAGTTGGAGAGGATCAACTAGATTGAACCAGTAGAATATGACTGTAAAAATGTTATTGTTACCAATAAATTCTTCCTGATCTCCTTTGTTGAGTGGTACACTTTGTGTTCGTGCCTTTACCATTTCTTTGGAGTCTTCGCAACTGCTCTACAACCTGCTTTAAGTGATGAATGTAGATCCCTCACACAACTTTCAAAGGACATCTTCAGTACTACGGAGACCCGCTATAGGATGCTCCAGAGCTCACCTGCCAACCTTGCATCTGGGCAAAGCTCTTGGCCTCCACTTCATTTCCAAATATGTAGTCCAAGTAGCTGCCAAATCATGAACCCCTTCAACATGAGAAATTTCAGATTGTTCACCAAAAGTCATGACAAAAGATACTAAAAAAACTTGAAGCTTAACATCAGCCACAAATTATGTGAGAGAGTCATCCATATATGTTAAATGGCAAAAGCCTGGGCTTCATGACTTTTGCCAGCACTCTAAACCATCAAGACACCTCAGAGCTAAATTGAAGATCAATTTGTAGGTACACGAGTCTTTGTATGAAGTACTGAAGATTTCCCACACGCAACACAGAGGCTAAAAGCCACACATGTTTCTCACACATCACTAGGCGTCTAGTCAGGCAGTAGTGATGACTAAGTCACATGTGGAAATGAGGCAGAGCACTGAAACCCTCAAAAAGCCTCTCTATGGGTGTGTTCTGGACAAGCTAGAGGATGACAGCATGGAAAATAAGTTAGATGAAATTTGCAGCTGGTGGCTGAAGTTCAGGAGACAAAGCGGGAGGTCCTCACGGGTATGCTGCCATGAGAGGATCCTTATAGAGCTCACAGATGTAGGATGCTGCCAGGTTCATCATGAAGGTCTATCCTGATTCCCAGCCACATCAATAAACTTTGATTCAACAAAGAAGTACCATGGTACATGCTCAGTAGAGATTCCTTACAACATGGTCAACAACAAATCTTTGTGTTCAGAGGCAATAACATAGGAGGAGTGAGAAAGAAAAGGACACCTTTCCTGTTGCTGCAGCATGCTTGGCCACCAACATTATTGACTCCGGTGACACTGTCAAAAAGAATCCAGCACTGTAGAAGTATTGTGCTTTCTCAACTACAAATGGACCCCCAAAACAACCTAAATCAATCTTATGTGCTGCCAGCTTATCAAAGAACTTGGTAGGTCAGAGCCATATCCACCCCCTTGTCATTCTCCACACACTCCCTTTCCACTGAAGTTTCCCACAACACCCATTACAGTTGGTACAACTTTCCATTCTCTCAGCAACCCAATGCTTCTTGAGCAACAAATGCACAGTTCTAGTTTCTTGAGCCGTATTCTTACAGGCAAAGATTTGACCATGTGATTTATATTAATAATTTATCTGAGCATGATTACAGCAGTCTTTGACTGCATGCCTTGTTCACAACAAACCTTCTGAAGATTATAGAGGGTCCACAACTTGCAGCAAAGAGTGAAGTAGTACCCACCTAAGGCCCAATTCTCTGGCTTTCGCAAATGGTCAACCTTGAATTTAGCAGCTGCAGACAGGTATGCAACTAAGGACCTGGTGCAAGCACCACCCACCACATCCCTTTTTTAACAGCCATATGCTTAGCAAGAAAGAAATGAGGATTTCTGTTACAAGCCCCTTCCTTATGTGTATAGTTGCAACCTCACGCAACTCTAATACCATTAAACTTGTACACAAAAGATTGAATGTAATCTATCATTGCCTTTTCTCTTTCTTGATTAGAGGGTGCAGAGATCATGATAGGATACAAAGGCCATTCTGTGATTTTCTAGACTAAAATGATAATAGCTAAAAGCAAGCACATCCAAATACTTGCCTCTCCCCACCCACAACAAGCACAGCACATGTCCCAGTTGCAGCTGTTTGATCTTCATAGTATCTCACCTTGAGTACCATGCAGCATACAGCATCAGAATCAATCAGCTGCGAGACTTTACAATTCAGTCACAAACTTTGGACTGTCAATACAATTTCTAGGTCAGCACAATGAGAATCAAGGATACTCTTCTGCCCTCTCAAGACCTACATCTCTCTCGGTGACTCTGTCCCCCACCCTATTTATTCCCTCTTCCTGAATGTTGACTTATGAAGCCAATACCCTTTCTAGAAACAATGTCATTTGATGCTGACTACAGCAGCAACTGCACGAAGAATAATTGCCACATATTTCTGGAAAATCTGCAAAGAGTTTTGTTTGTTGATAGTGTGACAATTGAGTTCTCAACTAGCTGGACGGGACAAACCCCCCCAGCCTTGAAAAATGACATAGCCATGCACCCATTTTACCCAGATAGGCATTGATGATGTAAAGAAATACAAGTATCTTCAGAAAATACTGGACAAACTCACATGGACTCCCTCTTCTGTTGCAAGACTCTGCATGCGAATGCCAAAGTTGTCCCTCCCAATTGCACCACAGAACACTGTTGCATTTGGGGACTGCAACATCCACTGCATCCGAACTCCATCAATATAACATTGCAGATCACACTTGCAGCATAAGAGAAGTCATAATGATAAGCTGGATGAAACACCTGAGATGTGCTGAATTCGCAAGTTCATATAATCAAAATTGAAGGGAAATAGAAACATGACTCAGAAGATGTGTCCAAGAACTCCTTGTGAGTACTTGCAACAGAAATATAGTACATTAGAAGTGGATACTATAGCAGATACCATTGTCTATCAGAAGCACCTTCACATGTTGAGCACATTGACTACATATCTTGACTGTCATCTTATCACCAATTCTCTCACAGGAAATGCTTAGAGTACAATTGCAACATACACATGCATTTTGGTAATGGGTTTGTAGTTTTTACTACCTGTGCAACCCTGATGGTGTTTTGAGTTGCACCTGAGAGAACAAGAACCTCATCAGAGAGTATAAATGCAAGCTAGAGCTGCTTTTTTTCCCTTCTTGTTTGCAAAGTGCAGCAGAAGAAAAGTTCCATGTCTTAGGGCATTCAGTTTTGTGCACCAAGAGGAGAGAGAATGATTGCTTCATTTGTGATAAAATCAGTCAGTGACAGTTATGGTATATACCTCCAGCCACATATATTGTACCATGCTTTGCAGCAAGTTCTGCAAACCTGTGGCAGCAATGGGTATATAGATTGAGCATTGAGACAAGGAAAATATTCCAGAGGAAACATTGTAGAAACTCCACAAGCAATCTACATTTCACACTCAAGGTCCCCTCAATTTGAATTCATTATTCCAGGATGCAACAAGAATCAAAATGTACAAGCAGTTCTTGACCACAAGGATGATGGAAGTGCCAGTCCTACACAGTAGTGGTCAACATACTGTACCTGACAGTAAGTCTTGAGGGTAAGGGACATCTGGAGCTTCAAAAGTCCTGAGAAGAAGAATGGGTGGGCAAAATCATTTTTTGCTCCTACTTTGGCAGTTAGCAAATGTGCTTCAAAGGGGGAGGGTGGTGGGGGGCAAGGGGGAACCCTAAATGTGAAGAGACACACAATCAAAGCTGGGCAATGCAGATTTTTGCATGTTGTTTTCTTTTTTTCCTTGAGAACCTCTGGTGATTGAATTCTATAATGACCTACATTTTCATAAGAGAGCAGGGGCCTGTAAATTGATTGGAGTCAGCTACTTACTTACCGAAAACATCGCATGTTTTTCCCTCTGCTTCAGAAAAAGAAGGGTGGATGTTGGACCTCAATTATCATTCAATTCCTGCAAATAAAGGCTTTGCCATTCCATACTCTTGTTGCAACCAACAACAACACCTACATGAAACTACTGTGAGATAGTTACTGGATCCAACAAAGATGATGACTGCAGCCATAATGTGTTGAAAAAACAAACAATTGGCTCTCATCACATAATGGCTCTGCCCTTTCAATCACATCCATAATGATGATAAATATTCAACATACTAAATTGTAAACACATGGTGGTTAGCATGGTGAAGCCCAAGTGGATCCTTGAATTATGTTGCTGGTGATGTTTCTATAGTGGACTCCACATGACCTTAGAATGTAGGGATACCAAACTTTGGCCCATTTCAATTCTGGGTGCATCACAATGTCTCTCTACCCTGAAGGTGGAGCCAAGCCAACACAAACAGAGCACACTCCACAGAGCACTCCAATAAAATTAAAAAGAAGCAAATGGATGGATCATGCCCCAAAAAAAACACTCTCCAAATTCGGAAGCAAATAACTCAAATTCTACGACACAACAAAAGCCGAACTACTACTACCTAGAGATCTTTCTTTCACACATCTTCCAGACTGCGAACTAATTACACCAAATTCCATTGAAAATTGCAAAAACAGAAAAGCAAACGGTGACTGATCTATCCACAGGCAGAGGAACCCAAGACCCAACAAAAAGCATACAGAATGAGGACGCCAAAAAACACATCTATCAAGAAAAACAAAAAAATTACCAACTGACCCAAAAACAAACAGAGATCTAAAACTTGGGTATCAATCAAAACAACCCAAAATCTCCACAAAAACTTCTCGTTACTGGATCTTCACACCAAACAGAACAAAAACCAACGATTTTGTGAACAGGAAGATGCGCACCACCATATCCAGTGCTTGCTCTGCTGCTTGTTTTTGAAGAAATGTAACCGAATTTGCGCTTGCGAGGACGTCCCTTGTCCCTTTCTTCATTAGTTTGCTATAACCCTAAAAAATTGGGGGGGGGGTGTCCACAAACTCATGCAAGCATTTTCTGAAATGGAAGTTCAGTTTGATGAGTACCTAGAAGGTAGGTAGGTAGGTAGGTAGGTAGGAAGGTCTCTAGATAGGCTGGTAGGTTGGTATTTTTGGATGGAGGCAATTTCACAAATTTTAGACCTAAAGTGCAAGAGATATATATTGGAATTTTGAGCAATTTTTTTCATTGAAAATAGAGTAAGAGTAACAACATTAAATATTTAATAAAAATTGGGTTTCAGACTTAGGCTAAAATGGTGTACTAAATGCACTTTCAAAATTCATTCAACATTACAATATGTGCTTAACATAGGTCACTAGTGATCTTTATTTTTGGCTTTTAGTAGTTGAAGTTTGGAACTTTTAGGGCAATTATATTAGCACCTATGTCCATCCCTTTTTTCTTTCCTTGTTGTTGTATTTTTTTACACCTAATAAATTACACCCCACAAAATGATGGGTAGAGTAAGGTTTTTTTTTCCAATTTCTGATGTAGCCATATTGGCAATCGTGCACACGAGGAATTAGCCAAATTTGGGTAGAGTCAAAGGTGAAAATAGAATTTATAAAAAAATATCCTACTATATTTTAGCAATCAACTAGGACTTATTATATAAACTATGCTGACTTTGGCACTTTTTTTTTTCCCACAAAACTCCTTTGTCTGAGTTGCATTGGATTTTTTGCCATCACTAAGTGGTTAAAATTTGTCCCTACCCCACCCCCAAAAACAAAAAAATAAATGGGGTAGAGTGATGGGTTTATGTGATTAAATTAAAAATGTGTCAACTCAAAACAAATCAAAATATGAATTAACAATTTGTTTCTCTCAAAGCATGTTTGTGCAAAATCTATTAAGTATTCTATCACTTAATATTTGTTTTTCAAATTTGATTCAAGACCTTGTAGCATCTCTAAAGTTATTAGCATCCCATTTTATTTTTCTTAACCAAAAAAAAAAAAAAACAAACAAACAAAAACCATTGATGCAAACCAATAAGCTTTATATTGGTGATCTTGATAATGAGTCACAAATATAACTCAACCTTACCCTTCTATTTTGTAAGGTTGAGTTAGGAATGGCAAGTTAATGGTAGTTAATACAAGAACCACCAAACACATTTGAAAAATGCATTGCTAATGTTTATTGATTTTGACAATGGAAAAAGATGAGAAGGCCATGAAATTCAAGTTGTGTTTGGCTTGAGATCATATCTTCATTTTAAAGAATCCACTTCCTTTTAATTAATGGAGATGAATGAATTGAAGCTCCATTCCTTGTTGTGTTCAAAGAAAAACATCAATTTATTGTAGGTAGGGCCATGTAAGGTTACAATACTTCACTCTCTGGTGGTCTTATTTTGGCTTCCAAGTTTGAACAAAACCCATCACCATAGAGGTAGGAACGAAGAAGTAATTGAACATGGTACCTTATCAATATCCCTTCTAGTCAACCAAAACTGGCTTCCAATTGCAGAGTGTCAAAAATATGACTTCATTGAGTTGCATCCCAATTCTTCAACTTCCAAGTGTCAAATGGAGTGAGTTCCATCCCAATTCACCAACTTGCACACACACAAATGAGTCAAATGAGAACTTTTTGGAGTTTCTGACATCCCAACTACTAAACCTCCAAAACTACCCAACCTCCAAGTGTCAGTGCTTTAACTTTTGGAGGTTTGGGTGGCTCTCTAAAAGCACAAAAATAATCTTCCACTTCATTATTGTTTTTGTGCTGAATTGAGAGGGGGCAACGTTTTTTACTAAAAATGGCCATTTGACATCTACTTTGTGAGAAGGAAAAGTTCAAAAAACAATTGACCAAGTTTTGGAACTTAAGCTTCTTCAACCAAAAGGGTTCTTGTTAAGTTAGTTGTTACCACTTAAAACCTGGCAACAAGGAAAATGGCATGTGCAAAACAGCAAAACTAAAGTGTGAAGCTTTGTTGCACTTATAACAACAACAGCATGAGAAAATGGAAAAGTCCACACATGGGGAAAAGAAAGCTTAAACAAACTCCAAAAAAACCGCATGGAGACTAAAATGACCTCCTCACATGGAAATTCAGCAATCAGATGGTAAAACCTGAATTATACTCACATATAGAAAAAGAGCATCCATCAACCCCTTTGGGAAAACCAGACAAATTTTAAGGTTTAACCAATCAGAAAAATATCTGAGAGGTGAAAAAAAAAAACACAAATACAACTAGTCATCATCCATCACTGGATGAAAAAAGGATGTACATACAACTAATTAAAGGGGGGAGGCTATGACAAGCCAAAACAATCATCCATCACTGGATAAAAAAAAACATAGAGCTATACCAAGCAGAACACCGCAGCAGACTGTAGAGCTGCAGCATACTGGTGAAGCCCATTCTGTTGTCACTAACCTATCAGGTACAATGAAATCATGGTAGTATCCATGATCCATCCAATGAAATGTAAGAGAGGCCCATTCAAGCACCTCCTGCATTAACATCGGAAAAAACCTGGTGTAGAAGCTAAATAAGAATGGAGCCTCATTTAAAGGGCAGCCCAAATGGTTTATACAGTAGTAATGCAAGTATCTGTTGCTTATGTGTAACAAACTCATACATGCCGATTTTGTACTCAGCCTGTAGGAGGAAAAATGCAACATGATCTTACTTACAACTGGAAGGGGGATTCTTCATATCAGTGCTTGATTCAGAAAACCAAGACTGAAAAAAAAGGTCAGTGAGCTAGTGGGTCTTTAGCTCAAGTCCGAATGTTGGACGGATGTTGAGATCTAATATGCTTTGATTGTGGGGTTCTATTCTAATCGGTTTATAGGGAGGCTGGAGTGATCAGCCATCCTTGGTTGCACCTGTCAGTTTGGTGCATCCCATATGTATATCAATCTGTTGTGTATAAATATGCTACTGCTGTTTGGCTAATTCTTTGGCCGTCACAAATGTACCATGGAAGCCGTAAGGCACTCGTGATGGCAGCTTCACAGAGGCTTCCAACTTCCATGAGGGAGAGGTTGCATCCAACACCAGAAGCTCAGATTGGCCTGTGCTTTCATTGTGCATGAATGCTAGTACACAACCATCATCCTCAGGTGCCGAGGAATGAGATGAACGTGGTACAAAAGTTGGCTCACCTCCATAGCAGTTGTGTCCATACATGTACTTTGTCACCTCACCAGTGACTAAATCCACCTTTGCAATGCCTGACACTTTAGGCCATGGCTCGGCAATTGCAAGGTATGTGTACCTGTTCTTGCGCCCAAGGAAGTTGCGGTTCATCTGGCCCGCTTCCAAGTTCAAGCTGGTGAGCTCTCTTCTGGTAGGACTCCTGTAGCCCTGTTGAGACGAATTTCTGACAAAGTGCTCTTGAGGGCTTCATCAGACTCATTGAAGATGCTGTCAGGAGGTGTCATGCATGAGCCAATGACCACAACGTCCTCCCCTTCCTCCCATGCATTCCAGAGATGGAAACAAAAGCAATTGGGGACATCTATCCATTGCAATCGAGCTTCACTCTGATCATACTTGGGCAGAATGCCAAAGCGAGCACTCTTGTTGCTATTGTGAATGACTGGAGAGCCACCAGAGAACATCTCCTTCAGACGGAACACCATCTGCTGGTCGGGAATCACCACAAAGTTCTCAGTGATGGCAAAATCATGCATCATGGTTGGCTCTGGGAGTGCGATGGAGACTTCTGGACCTCTGATGCCGTCAGGTGAAATGTAGAAGTACTTGAGGAATGGAGCTGTTGTAACATTGTAGCTAAGTGCAAACAGCTCTCCAGAAACAGGATCGACTTTTGGGTGTGCAATCATGCTGCAAGACAATTGCCCATCGAAATCGTAGCGCCCAACTGTCTCCAGATCACCATCTGCCAACACTCGGACATGGTATGGCAAGTCATCCTCGGACATGGCAAGCAAGTGGCCATTGTGGAACACCAAGCCTGCATTGGCAACACCCATGCCTTGTGTCCCATCCACAAGCCCACAGAGTAAACGGGCAGCATACAGGAGCAAACGTGCGACTCCCCCATGACCATGAAGCTCGCCAATTGCTTTGGGGAAGAAGGCACGACCAGCCTTCTGTTCCTGGATGAAGCGCTGTGTGCGCGTGAACCTGCAGGAGTAGCTGACAATGCCCTGCTTGAATTGCACAGCATGCAGCATGCCATCACCATCAAACAGATGGTGGCCACCTTCAGGCTCAAACTGGGGATTAGCACCATTGCGTACATAGACGCCCTCAAGGAATGATGGCAGCTTGCCTGTGACTTCAAGCTCATTCATGACACTTCTCTCGTCAACTGCTGCATAGTTTCCTTGCAGCTGCACAGACGGGTCAGTCGTGGGTGGCAATGGAACCTTGCTCTCCAAAGCAGTAACCACCGCTTTCTCCACCATATCCAGAACTAATGTTGCAATTTGCTGAAATGGGTTCAAGTTCTGATCAGCAGGCCGAGCCCTGAGTGGTGCAGAGAGTGCAAGATCTGAAAGCCTGGGCTCCACTTCCCGAATCACTGGCGTGACTATGGTACCCAGAGACTGTTGTGCTGGAGAAGAGGAGGAGAACGATGGTGATGATGATCCCCGAGCCTGGCTGCTGCTACTGGCTGCCGCTGCAGTTTGAGAACTCTCAGAGGAAAGAGAATTGCCTCCTGATGATCTGGAAGTATTGTTGCTGCCCATTGCAGATGCATGCAAGTTGTTGTTGTTGTGCCTGGACTTGAATTGTGCAGCACGCTGATCACCAGCTCCACCACTTGATTCACATTTCTTACAAGTGAAATCAAGCACAGATTGCGGCGCTGCAACATGAGCCCACATGCCGCCACTACGGCCTCCTCCACTCTTTGCTCTGGCAGCAGCTACTGCACCCAGCGACAGAGATGAACAACGCACGGCACAAGCAACAGAAGCAGCAGCAACAGCGTGCTCGCTAGAATGCAGGACTTGAATCCCCGCAGCAGCAGCTCTGCGATTCCTTCCCGCCGCCACCACTCCTCCGCCAGCTGTTGAACTAATAGCTGCCATTCCACAAGTGCCAATTTTGCACTGCAGAAGAGCGACCATTTCACACAGTTACTTGTTCTCTTGAAACTCCCACCCCCACACAAACAAATGCAGCTCAATGAGAACCAGCGCCTTAAATTCAGCTGCAGCAAGCTCTTCTTCTTCTCCTTCTTATTCTTATTCTTGAACAAAATTTGCTCACAATTAGCTGCTGCTGCTCCTGCAAAAGCTCATTCCTAGCAGTCTTCTTCTCCGCATATTCTTTCTCAATTGCAAGCTGCTGATACTTCTGATGAGTGCGAGTGAAGTGCAGCAAAGAAGTCGGAAGCTGGGGAGATGATCGACCAAGAGCTGCTGGAATGGACCTCTGCAGTCGACGCTTTGGAACACAGCAGCAGCAGCTAGAGATGGGGGGCAGTTGAGAGAGCATGCGGAAGGAGGAGCAGCAGCAGCAGTTGAGGAAGAGTGATGAATGGCTGAGCTGCTTCAGGAGCAAACAGTTTGCTACTGGTCTTGTAGGAGGAGGAGGAAAGAACTCAAAAACAACTTCAGTTCGTTCTTGTTCTTCTTCTTCTTGTTGGGTCTGAAGGAGAAGATGTCTTGTAGTAGACACACTGGTACTATGCGCGATCAGACAAGCAGCAGGCACTCACAGTTATAAACATCTGCGACTCGCAATTGCTCATATAGTCTCTCTTCAGGAGGACTGACTAAAGCGGGTGCCGGGCCTCCTGACACTGTCCTCAGGGACCGGTGGACCTTCCGTCCAAGTCCTGTAACCTTGCCAGGTGGTGACCGACTTGTAGCCAGGTGGATGGCCACGCGCACCATGTGTCACCACTCCACGCATGGTGGCACAAAGGGCCCCGCCCCCTCCCCGCCCCCGCCCTACCCCCCCCCCCCCGGGCCCCGCCCCGCCCCGCCCCGCACGCTGTTTCCTCCGACTCCCACGATCGCTGTGCGTGCACGGTCTCTTCGCTCGGGTCCAAGAGGGTAAAATCTTGGCGCAAAAGACGGCATGTGTAACGGATTCATGGTCCTTGACTCCTCCTGCAAGGTAAAAACTAAAAACCCTGGAGACAAATGCGGCGAGCTTCACGGTGGCGTCCTTCCAGAAAAGCTCAGATTAGTGAATGACGAGGTTTTGTTTTTGTCAAACAAAAAACAATTTGAAAAAAAGAAAAAGAAAAATCACATCGCATTCTCGGAGCGCAATTTGTGACGCTAGTTCAACCTGTTCGAGAAGCTCCCTCTGCTTCGTCGTCTTCTTCGCCTTCGCCTTCTTCTTCTTCTTCTTCTTCTTCTTCCCTCCTGGTGCTTTTCCCCAAAGGTACCCGCGCGCGCGACAAAATCCTCCCTCGACCTCTTGTAAAAACCCTCGTCTCTCATGAGACGTACTCGACAAGAAAGACGTCATGACTAGAGCGTATAGCTAGGCTTCTTCTTCTTCTTGGACTCGACTAGTGATTCGGGAGCAGCAAGTTATGTAATTCTCACAACCCGTGAAAGAACTGGAACTCATCATCATGGCGCCTTCCAACCTCGTTTCGACAGGCTTTTGCCAAATGATTGATCTTCTAGCCCGCAATTGTTCTCCTTCGTCGTCGTCATCCGCTTCTCCTGGACGCATTGTGCCATGGATGATGCTGATGACGTACTACTGTTGCACAGTCCGAGTTTCCTTGAAGTGGAAGAAGAAGAAGGCAAAACAAGAAAGAATGCACTGCACATAAACATCAAAGCTCTCACAAACCCCGGCAATTGCCTCGTGATATCACACACCTCCAGTTCCTGATCACACCTTTGCATTCACTGCCCGCGCACTCACATAAACGCAAACAGATCTCTCTCTCTCTCTCTGTGCATAATCTTCTTCTGTAGCATTGGCATCACATTCTCCAGCGCCTCCAGAGCTAGCAAACAAAACCGTGCAATTGACGCCGATAACCACAAACAACATTACAAAAAACACACACACACACACACACAAAACAAAACAAAGGCCGACCATTTCCGCCGCGACGACGACGACGACAAAGCAGCGACAGTACCTGAGCACCTACGAGATTCGCGATCCTCTGCTGGTGGTGGCGGTGTTCTCTGCCTCTGATCCAGTGAATTGTTTTTTGTGGCGAAAACTCGCCATTTTGCTCAAACCCGAAAAACCAAAAAAAACAAAAACAAAATTTACGTCCCAAGCAACATGGTCGAGGGAACTTTTTGGGAAATTTTCCAAAAACAATCGCCATATTTCCAGTAAGAAAACCAGGAAATCGCCATGATTTGGGGAGGATTTGGGGGCAGATTTTTCTAGCTTTCTTCTGTTGAAGTCTCGCCATATTTAGCTAATAGGTTTGTCAACATTGTAATAGGATTCCCAGATTTGGCTATATCCTCTTGTCGTTGATTGCTACTTTTGGTGCAATACGAGAAAATTGGAAAAAAAAAAATCTAACTGCTCTGATCGCATTCTAAATCCTTTTTCTTTTTTTTTGGCTATTGTGCTGGACTCTTCTATTTTTTATTCTGGCGAATCAGGAAAAGGGAAAAAAAAAAAAAAAAAAAAAGGCGATGGGAGTCATACAAAGGATTTCTTTTGGAACAAAAGTCGCCATATTTTTGTGCAAAAAAAACTGGAAAACAAAAAAAGGTTGCAATCACTCATATTTCGACCCTAGCTTGGTGTACTCGAGTGGGGTTCCATACTGACAAATTTTGTCGTTTTTTTTTTTTTTTGACTTGACAAAAACAAAGTGGGAAATGTTTTTTGGGAGATTTTTTATTTTTTTGGGTTGCTTTTCTAGTGCAAATTTGAACCACTAGTTTTCTTTGGAAATATTCGCCAGATGTTTTATATTAAAAAACTGAAAAAGAAAAAGACCCTGATATACCCCCCCCCCCCCCCAAAAACCGAATATTGCCCTTGCCATTAACTTAGGCAAAAAGAAGAGGGGGGGGTGTGAGGTGAGGCAGTTAGTGATTTTTTTGGACGACTTATCGCCAATTTATTTAATAACTATCGCCAATTATTGCTGAATCCTTATCTGGATGCTTGTCTTTTATTGCTACAGCAACAAAAACAATTTGGGAAGAAGAAAAAAAAAGCCCTGAAGCAATATGCATAAAATTAACAACTAACTGCAAATATTTTCCAGGCATTTAATAAGATGAGCTGAAAGACCCAACCGGGGTTAAAACAAAATACATAGGCTGATTAGACAAGCATTAAATTAATTAAATTTTAGAATTGCCAAAAATCTTGAAAAATACATGCCTGCCATGCCAAAAATCTGACTGAATTATCTATCTCTCAATAATTCACAATAATAGCTTCATTATTTTTAAGTTCAATCCTGGAATTGTAAAAATTATTATTCTTATTTTTACTGCCGAACATACATAACTGACCAAAATTTTAAAAATTATTACGTATGTATTGCACGCATCTTGCTGCCGAAACAGTTATTTTAGTATGTGTGGTTCAATGAGTTTTTTTTTTGAGGCTTTTTTATGTGTCGAATCAAACGGAACCAAATATTTTCGTTTTCGAGAGCTTCTGATAAGGTTAGCCACTTCACGTGAAGAACAACAGACTGACAAATATTTTGTTCACATCCAATGAAGTGAGCCGATATGAGCAAGAACTGACTTACGGAAAAGACACTAACTACCCGCCAGTAACAAACACCCTCTGGCCGGTTGGCCATCGATGTGGCACACTGATCGACTAGCCGGATATAAATAAAAAGGATCCTTTTAAAAAATTCATATTATTTTATTTGTAACCAAATTTAGCTAGATCATCATCTTATGGATAATCATAACTTGTGTTACATTATTAAAAAAATTGAAAAATGGAAAATAAATAAAATAAAATTGGACTATCGCACACCCAAAGGAGGAAAAAACAAAAACTACTTGTCTAATTTTTAGATTAAAAGAAGAAAATAGATCATTAATTAATTAATTAATTAATACTCCCAAAAAAATTTCAATCAAAAACAATTTTCAATTTTTTGGATCAATTAAAGAAGAGCCAATAGGTTGAACATTTTCCTCGTGCTAATAATAAAAGGAGTATAGTTAGAGTATCGATTTTAAGGTGAAAACAAGAAGAAGAAGAAACAAGAACACAACAAAACAATCAAAATATTGTTTACTCCAAGGAGGAGGAGGAGGAGAAGAGGACGACGGATGAAGAAGACAAAAATACAAAGAAATACGTGTTATGAAAAACACCCAACAACTTAAATTTTAGTGTTTTTTTTTTTCATCAAAATAGGAAGAAACATGAACAAGAACAAGAAGATGATGTCCCAGAAGCAAGTCGAATATTTCTTACATCCAATGGAAGGAGACGAAGTGAATGAAATATATTTTTCCGACCTCTTACAGCAGCTCTAATTTATAAAGAGAGAGATCTCTACATGTATTTTTAAATGACGAAACAAAATCGAATATATTTCTCACCTCTTATAGGTCCAAGTTGTGAACATATTTTATTTATTTCTATTATTTAAATTTTAATTATTTAAATTTAAAATTTATAAATAAATTTATTTAAATTATTATTATTTTTAATTTTTTTTTTAAAAACTCTGTCTCTCAATCCGCTTCAAATACCAAAGATCCACACAACAAATCTGCTGACCCGATGCCATGATCAGCATATTTGGCAGCAACCGAATAAGTTATTCTCGACTCAGCACCTGTCGTCCTTGTTCTGAGGACTTCCGTTGCATCGTCAATTGAATTTTGATGGGTTGTGTGTTCTTTTTCTTGTCTTTCTCTTTTTTTTTTTTGGGGGGGGGGGGGGGGGGGGTTCGTCAATTCGAACGAAGAAGGCCAGGCCTTTTTAACACAACTCGATTTATCCTCAGTCATCGGCTTGGTTTTTTTGGGGGGTGTGTGAATCTACTCACGGAGGATGACGACGATGGAACAGGTGGTTCGTCTGCTGCTTCCACTTTTTAGTTTCATTTTGCTGGACTCGACGTGACTCGACTGTGGGAAGTTGCTAAACTGGGTCGTGCTGCTGGCCGTCTTGATTTTATTTTATTTTTTAAAATTTTAAGGTACTGTGGGACACGGTGAGGGGGTCATCGTCTCATCTGCCGGTTCCACTTTTGGTTTTCCGAGAGACCCCACTTTGTGATGGGATCAATTGGTGGGAAACACTGGTTACGTCTAGCATTCCGGGCGAGGGGGGGGGGGGGGGGGGGAGTGGGGGCCCATTCCGAGGTAAAATGGGCCCCCCCTTTCACAAGAGGTAGGTGTTGGGTAAAAGATAGGTATTCTGAACTTTCTTTCACAAAAGAGTCACTTCTTCTTCAACTGCTACTTATTTTGGTCCGCTCTTTTTTTTTGTTGTTTTTATTGGCCTTGCCTACAACCCTAGGCAACGGTATTGTTGTGTTTGGATTCATTATAACCGTATAAGTGTAGTAGCTTAAGGGATTTGGGCCCCTCCAAGTAATAATATAATAATAGGTCTCTTTTTCTTCTTCTTTTGAATATGAGGATTTTTTGAAAGATGATATTTTTGGCTTGTGTTCTTGAAACTTGAGATTATTAGTTCTAGAGTTTTAATATATCTTCAAGGATTTTGGGTTTCTTTTTTTTAGAGGATTTGTATTTTTTTTGAAGATTAATATGTTTTTGCATGGTGAAATATTTGAGTTTCCATATCTTAAGAATTTCATTTCCTTAAACTTATGTGCTTAAATCTACATTACAACAAGAGTTATTGAATATAGAATATTTTTTTGTTTTCAAGAGAGATTTTGAAACATTTCTCTTCAAAAAGGTACCTAATTGCTATGTGCCTTTACCCCCCCCCCCCTCTTTAAAATCTCAAAGAAGGTTCCTAACTCCTAAACCTTTTCACCCGAAACAACAACCAACATGTGATTATTCAAAAGTAGTGTTGTTGCTTGGGAAGGGGGGGTTGGTTTCCAGGTTTCCTCCATCAAATTTCCATATGAGACAAGGTTCAAGCTAAAATCCCCCTATATTTTGGGCTTGTGTGATTTTTCCTCACCATGCCACCACCACCACCACCACCACCACCACAACGTTCAAGGAAAATTGTTAAAAGAGTAGAATATCACTCTACTAATTAATTAACTTGACCCAATAATTAATTTGGGACATGTTATGAGCTTTCTCACTCTAATTCTTCAATTAATTTGTATACAATTTGTGTACATATATGTACGTTATGGAATGCATGATACCACAAATTCACAACAATAACAAAGCTGCCAATTTGGTTCTAACTTAGTTCGAGAAGCCTTTTAGAAAGGCTTTGAAGCTCATGTGAAGAAGCCGATGATGGCCTTTATGGCCTTTGCCACATGGTGGCATTTGCACATGCACATGTAAAGATCATGCTTACGACAAAAAAAAAAAAAAAACAAAACCCCCCCAAATAAAAGGAGGAAAAAAACAATGGAAGGTTCTTTGCCCAAAGGCTCCTCTTGAAAGTATATGTATTTGTTAGAATAGGCCAAGTGAAAGTGTTATATTTGTCTTTGAGTCTCAACCTTGTACATATATGTAACTGTTGCTTTTAAGGATTTTGGGCTCTTTTTTCTTTCGCCTACCATAATAACGGGCAATACCTTTCATCATTTTCATCATGGTCGAAAGGTGCACATGGCGGCTTATTGCTTGAGGAAGCAACCGTCGCACAAAGAAATCAAACAACCGTAAGTAAACGAGAATAAACGACTAGCCGAGTCATGTCTCATACAACGTAAACTACCGACATTTTGGTGGTGGGAATGTTGTCTCATTGTTTCCACCATCATGATGATGATGATGATGATGGTGGTGGTGGTGGTGCCTACAATTTGATTGTTTTGGTCCATTTTTTGAATTTGTTTTGTGGTGTATTGTTACATGGAAGTTACACCCATCGTGATCTTCAAACTCATCATTCATCCATTTTCTATGAATGTAAAGCAATCATTAAGAGACCATGTTATTCATCCATTTATTTATGAATCTAAAAAAACGATTAAAAAACAATGCTTGGGGGACACTAGTCAAATAAAAAATACATGAGTAAAAACATAGGGTTCAATGCATTGATTGTTGGATAAAATTTACAAGTTAATTAGTTTAAAATAAAATACATTTCAAACACTAAATTATATTTATATAGGATGACTTTTATATATATTCTTGGGGGACACTTAGTGTAAAGTTTAAGATTTATGTGCATCAAACGACCATTTTTAGGGGTATTAGATAATTTTTAGGTCGTTTGATGCACATAAATCTTAAACTTTACACTAAGTGTCCCCCAAGACAAACCATATCATTCATCCATTTTCTATGAATGTAAAAAAAAAAAAAAAACAATACGAGACCATGTCCAATGATCCAATTTTGTCCCAATTATAACCAACTACTCAATCGATAAGTGGCACCGCCCAACTTTTACTTGAAACGTTTTTTTCACTTGCAACTTTGGATTACATACATGAAAGGGGGGATTGAGTCAAAGAAGCACTTTCTTCAGCAATTTTTGTTTGCAAAAACAAGCTTTTCAGTAAAGCAACATGACAATTCGATTGGGAAAAAGTGTAAAAGAAGTTGCAACAAAACAAAACAGTTAGAAACACTTGATGAGACATTAGATCCACTATACATACATACACCTAATAAGTCTTAAAAGCTCAAAAAAGTGCACTTTAATTTGGTTACCTTTTTTTTTTCCCTTGTCTTTGCTAATATGACCTAGTATATACTATCATACACTAAATATCTCCCCCAAATGTAAAGTATAATAGGATGGTTCATGGGAAGTAAAGCGAGTACCTTCTCCATCACCTTCTTCTCCATCACCCTTAGGTGACATGGAAAGTGGCTCTTAGTTGATGCAACCCCCCCCCCCCCCCCCCCTCGCCCCACCATCACTTAGTTGGGTATGTGGTGGTGGGCCTCTACTACTAGTAAAAGAAAATGCACTCCAAATTGCTCCACTCTAGTTCAAAGTATACCTAGGGTTAAATATATGCCCATTAAGAAGCTAACCAAGGTGAACCCTTCTTCTTGTGTGAAGAGGCATGTTTTAGAGGCTTATATTTAACCCCGGGAATGTTAAATTTGAACTTGGAGACAAACCAAATATCCTTCAAGATAATATTATTATAACTCTATAATAACTAATCTCAAGTTTCAACACAAGCCAAAAATATCATCTTTCCAAAATCCTCATATTTAAATTTTAAAAAAAAGAAAAGAAAAGAGAGCTATTCTTATATTACCTGGGGGCCCAAATCCCTTAAGCTACTACACTCTAGAGTGAATCTAAACACAACAATACCCTTGCCTACTAGGTAGGTTATCAAAATTTGGTTCTCAGGTAGGTTATAAAAAAAAAAACCCTAGACATTGAAGCCTATGGTCAACGGAATGGAATAGGGTAACTAATGTTTTGGGTGAGGGGGGGGGGGGGTTGGTTTTTAGGGTTTCTAGGGTTTTTAGGGTTTTTTTTTTTCTTCTTTTCTTTTTTCTTTTTGGGGGGGGCACCTTTCATGCACACATTGGTGCAAGCAAATATCTTGCATTGAACTGACCTTTGGGGGGGGGGGGGGGTGGTGGGGGGCTTTTTCCGAGCTTTTCGGGTCTTAGATTTTTTGTGGGGGTGTTTTTTTTTTTTTGGTTGCCATGCTGGATGTTATTTTTACTCCTAGAAAATAACTTAAACATGCTCTTAATGTACCCCACTTCAAGCTCCACTTGTCATTTTGTGGGAAATTAAAAAGCCCCCTTACCTCCAATTTGAGGCCCCCCCCCCCCCCCCCCGCACCCCCCATTCACACCTTGGAAAATACTAAACCTAGAACCCATCCACCCCCCCCCCCCCAATAACAACATTAGATATTTCTCTAGCCAATAAAATGCCTCCAGCTGTGTGTTTGTTCACACTTCATGCTCATTGCCAACATTTAAGAAGCAGAGTGGTTTTTTTGGGGGGGGGTTCAGAATGCCACCTTTGTCACCATGTGCAAAAATAGGATGACTTGGTTTTGGGTTTTATTCACACTTGGTTTTTGGGTAAGCCATAACCCTCCTTCCCAACTCGGCTAGGAGACCAATCAACACCTCCATGGTGTACACTTTTGCTTTCACACTTGACTTAGCTAGGTTGCAACTAACTCTACTCCATGCACTTTGGGTAGGGCCCCCCTTCCACTTAGGATAACACTTTAAGCCCAGTATACCTCTATGGATAGGGCCCCATCCACTTTGGGTAGGGCCCCCCTTCCACTTAGGAACAGTTTAAGCCCAGTATACATCTATGATGGATAGGGCCCCATCCACATGGGAACACGTTGACTCCCCATATACATACATATTATGGGTAGGGAGGGCCCCTATCCACTTGGGAACACATTGACTCCCATATACATATACATATCTTATGGATAGGAAGAACCCCATCCACTTGGGAACATGTTGACCCCCATATACATACATAGTAAGGGTAGAGAGGACCTTGTCCACTTGGGAACACATTGACCCCGTATACATAAGGGTAGGGAGGACCCCATCCACTTGGGAACATGTTGAACCCCATGTACATACATATTACGGGTAGGGACGACCCCATCCACTTGGGAACACGTTGACCCCCATGTACATACATATTATGGGTAGGGAGGACCCCATCCACTTGGGAACATGTTGATCCCCATGTACATACATACTAGGGATAGGACCCTTCCACCTAGGAACATGTTGAGGCTTATGGGGAACATGTTAGTTCCATGAACGGTAACGGGTTTCTACCAAAATTCCAAATTGTAACCGATGTTCCATACCAATGGTTCATATAACCGTAGCGTTCCCATCACAAGTGGAACTGGTGGAACCAAAAGTGAAACCTGTTGATTCACATAACCATAGTGTGTTCCAATCACAAGTGGAACTGGCAGAACCAAAGTGGAACCAGCAGATGACCACTTGCCCATTCCAGTTCCAGTTTGTAAAACCTGAATTTGGAATTGGAACCAGTTCCAGAACCAGAGGTTAATTGGTCATGGTCAGTGGACATGGTCTTGTATTGTTTGAGAATTTTTGAGAACCGTCATGGTTATATACTCCGAAATCAATTATTTGAAAATTTTGTGAAGGGGTGGCGAGTAAGTGGATATATACCCGGGTTGATACCCGATGAATATTTGTCCCTCGTTCTATGAACTACCCGACGCTATGTACGATGAAACATTATTCTTAAGTCGTTACATGATGAAGAAGGAATTGTTTTTTAAGAGTTATGAATAGTTTAGTTGTACATGATGAGTACTTTGTTTAAAAGATTGTTAGTAGGTTGCTACTTGATTATCTATCCTCCATTTAACAACCAAAAGGACCTCCAACTTTGAAGACGTTCGTGCATATGTTGTGATAGTGCATGCAATTGATGAAAATTGTAGGTTAGGTGAAACCAATTGTAATGAAAATTACGAAACGATTTTGCAAATGTCATCAATGGTTGCCTTCAACCAAATAATTGTGGAAATCCATTAGAGCTAACATGAGCCAACATCTGCAACAATTTGAAGACCGACAAAGACAAGGTTTCCTTGGCATGTTTGCAAGCTTTGATTGTATGCATTAGAAATGAGTTCATGGATTGTCCTCCAGCATGGAAAGTTCAATTCCAAGATGAGGATTCAAACATGAGCATCATATTGAAGGATTTTTTTGGTTTGATAGGAAGTAACAATGACATCAATTTGCTCAACAAGTTCCTATGGTTGCAATCTTGTTGAAAGGTGAAACTAATGGCATGAGTTCAAAAGGTCAATGGCAATTCATATCCAAGATATTATTTACTTGCAAGTCGAATCTATTCTTGTTGGTCTTGTTTTTGTTCAAACCATACAAAAAATTGAAGATGAAAAGAGGCACATTTTACAAAAAAGTAAAAGGTTTGAAAACACGTCATGTAAAACAATGTTTTTGTTTATAGTTCAATTTTGCTTTAATATGATCCATAATCAAATATGGGACTTTGATATAGTTTTGACAATATGTATACACCTATGTGATATTACACAATATGAAATTTGGAAATGAATTTGATTACAACTTAAAATATGTATTTGAACATAAAACTTGGTGTTTTAAGTTCAATTTTTAAATAAATCTACGCTAAACCTAAAGATTAAATTTTTAAATTGAAACTTAAAATAAACCTAAAAGCAAAACTTACATTAAACCTAGGTTAAACCTAAATAGGCACAACTAAACTTACCTTACATAGGGTAAACTTTAAAAGGATACATAGTTTAAATTTAAAGTTTAAACCTAAACTAAATTTAAAAACTTAAGTGAAAAATAAAGGTTAAACCTAAGCTAAACTTTTAAATTAAACCTAAAACTTAGGCTAAATTTATGTTAAACTTATGTTAACTGAGGTTAAACGTAGGTTCAACAAAATAAACCTTTGGAAGAACCTAATGTGAATGTACCTTAACATTGGTTCCAATAAGAAAAAGGCTCAATGGCATGGTGTTGGATTAAGTTTATTTTTATGGTTCATGTGTAAAATCTCAATATTTAAAAACATTCAAAATTGGTTGATGATCATAAGTTATTTTAAATCATTAATTGCCTTTTGGTGTTATCTTTGGAAATGTTTAAATCATATATAAAATATTTTTTTTCCTAATGATAACTATGAACTTATTGCTCATAATTACATGCACCTTATTGACAAATTTTGTTCATATAAATTTTTTAACTTCTTGATGTGTCCAATATATTTTAGTACTCGAACAAATATGGTTTTCAAGTTAAACAATGATCCTTAATCATGTAGTTTTGAACTTCATGCCATGATTTCATCATATAGTTGTGTTACATGATTAAGGACATGACTACATGATTAAATCTTAATTATAGTCATAAAACGTGCAAGTCACAAATGTCACCTTTTGGCGTAGTGTATGGCCAAGAAATGGGTTGGGCCTCAAAAACCAAATTAATTTTAACCACTAGTTTAATAATTTGAAGAACCAAAACAGCTCCAATTTTTGCAACCATTGGTCAAAAAGACCATTATTCAAAAAATGTGCGTCAATTTGACCAACAATGAACTTGGATATGTTGAAATCAATTTGTTTTATATGATTGATTAGTAAAATTGATAAATGTCACAACTTGGTCTTTTTGACCAATTTTTTTGATAAAAATTTTGAGATGTAATAATGTGATCATGCCTATCAATTTGTTCTAATCCCATCCCAAAACTTCCACACTCTTCTTGTTTAATGTGTGGAATTAAAGAATGTGCTTTGGGTTCCTCCTTAGGGTGAAAACACACTATGATTAGTAAAAATTGTTTTCACAATTATTACTTTTCAAAATTGTATGTTTGAACATCCACCATCCAATATTAAAAAGGCTTATTATAAATTGCATTCATAAAAAGGTAGTTCAAATCCACCCCAAAAAAAAAAAAAAAACATTTATTATTGAGATCAAATGAATAAAAAAATGTATTTGTGAAAACATAATATTAATAACAATATATAGCAAAGTGTAAATATCTTTAAAGTCATTTAAACAATTATGATTGCCAACATTGATGAAATATTTAATTATACATTGAATATGAATTGATTGTATAATTTTGTTTCCCTATGAAAAGTTCCACTTATGTAATTTCACAAAATATTTGAATGAAATTTTTCATTCAAATGAACATAAGTTTGAGAAAAATAACATTTTTGAAAAAAACTATTCTTTTTGAAAGGTAATGAGAATTTTATTAAAGGTTTTGTGTTTAAAATCCATTTTATGTGTTTCTCAAAACACTAAATGAAATAAAACAAAATCTACCACCAAAATAACACAAAATGTACTTTTTAAATGAATATATTTTCTTGCCCAATTGGCCCCCATTGTGTGTTGAATCTTCCTTTGACACACACCTATGTTTGTTAAGCGGTATAAGGGGTAAAAAACCCTATTGATTTCCAAGTTTACAACAAAATGCAAACCCAAGGCATGCCCCTAACTTGTCAAGAAAAATGAATGTGGGAGCTTTGGGATGAAATTAAAACAAATTCACAAGCAAAAGTTTATGGTGAGTTCAACCTACACAAACCAAAAACAATAATGGTTAGTGAAAGTTGGTATGGTGCATAATATATATTTTTTCCACTACTATGATTTTGGGGAATTACCCCCAATACCTTCGGGTGAACCTAAAGGCATGTCAATTCAAAATTTATAGATGAAACATAAAAGAATGTTTGAAAGTTTGAATTCAATTTTCATTAATTAGAACAACTTAATTGAACATCTTTGGGCTTTGAAGGCCATCAATTTTTATTAAAAATAGAACCAACCTTGAATACAAAATATTGTAATAATATTATTCTAGCCTATCACATATGATAATTGATATTGCATTCTATAGTTATAGTTGTTTAGAATGTTTTTAATAATGTGTCATGTGAATGTATGGAACATGTGTTAATTAAGGGCAACCTCTAAGTATATGGAAGGTGTATTTGATGAATGTCATCTCGTGTATGGATGATTTAATTGTTGACAATGGTTGTTTAGGTGTTTCAATGGTTTCAATGGTCCTTCAGGATGTTTACATGATGGTGAACGTTATTTTAAATGTCTAAATGGTGACAATAAGGGTTTACATTGTATATTGAATGTTCCACTGCATTTGAGGTGTCAATTTTATAACATCTTTGATGTTTTCTTGAATATGGGGTTGGATTAATTTATTTTGCAAAGGTCTTTTTACTTTTGCACATTCAAATATTCCCTTATGTCATTGAAGTCATCAATGATGTAAAAAAAATTAATGTCAAATGTTTATGAAAATTCACCATTGTTTCCATCATGATCATCCCATTTTTTTAATGCCATGTACTGAAGTTCACATAACTAAATATTTTAATTTAAACACTTGTTATTCAACTTTGACTATGAGATTCCCTTATGAAAATAAATGTCACTTGTTGGAACTAACACTCAATAATCTAATTACCAAATTACCTACTATTATGATATTACAAGCTCATTTATCTTGAAAGCTGGTGCATGATTATTCTTCTGTTTCCTTGGAGGCATTTTCTATCATTCCTCCCAAGATTCAACAATTTGGGCACATCCTTTTATCGAAGCTAATAATGAATAAACAACAAATATACATTTTTAACTAAGGGAAGGTATATTTTTGTATATATTTTATGGAACAAGTGAGATAAAGAAGTGTTTTTAGTATGGAACAAAGTCATAAAAGCGTTTATACTAAAATTGAAACTATTATAGATATATTCTCATAATTCAATTTTAAACACCATATTACATGTAAGTAAAAAAAAAAAAATTCTATAAATTGCATTTTATAATTTTTTGCACTTGTTTGGAAAAAACAAAAGTATTTTCCTTTAGATTTTTGAGGTGACTTCATTTTGTATAAATGCAATGCATGTTATAAAACATCATTTAGTGGTGCTTCAACTTCATTTCAAACTTACCTTAAACCATACCAACTACAAACTTTTTATCTATGTTGTGTTTGAATGAATTCCATGCGGTTTTAAAGGATTTGAATTGTCCTTTAGGCTTGCACCATGAGTAATGTACAAATGGACATGCTTAAAACATTTTGTTTTTCTGTCCATTACTAACTTATTGCAAGAAAACTATGGTGAAATGAAAATGTTTTCCCTTTCTACAAAAGTTAATCCTTTTTTTGTTGTTAATTAATGGGATTTTGTTTAACTAGGCCATGGTTTTTGTTGACTACAATTTAGTGAATTCACATGGAACCTCCTATCACACGTGTTTTAGGTTTAAAAATAAATCTAGCAAAGCTAGATGTTGACCATTTGAAATGAAACAACTAGTAGTTTATTAATATTTTTTTTCAAATGAAATGGGCTACATCACAAAGGCATATATAATTAAAACCATAAAATGGTAATATCTCTAGTAATGAGGGGTAATTTCTTTGTCATAATCAAAAAAAATTCTCAAATCTAAATATAAAACCTAAAGTTCCATAAACTTTAACTATATCATGTTTTGGGTACATTTACAATCAACGTACCACAACAAGAACCAAATGAAACCCTTTCATGTGTTTAATTCATGATTATTTAATTAAAAAGTGCCACCAAGTTAGTTGGCTACTAAAAAAATACATTCAACTTGGTGGATTCGCATATTTTATGACAATTACCAAACATGGTAACATATTTTGACAATTGATAAATGGTTCACAAATAGGTTGTAACCCTAAATAAAATGAAAACAAACTTGGTTTTATTCGGTTCACCAATTCCACATAAACACCTTTGATATATTGTCTTTATTATCTTTATACTGTGTTAAATAAAAGCTTGTATCCTACTACCAAAACAAGTAGGGGGTGTGGCCAAGTTTATGGGGAATTTTAGTAGGTTTTCAATGAAATTGTCCCAATTTCATTACACAAGAAATTTAGTGAATTCACTATGTCCCTTCGTGATTGAAGACAAGTTAAAATTTAGTTATGAACATAATGAATTCACCCACTAAATTCACCATTGTTTTACAGTATGTTAAATTCATAAATATATTGTTATTAATCTTGTCAAAATATGATCTACATATGGTCAACATACAATCCATATATACAAATATCATATGATCCATATATGGTTGTTGGTAACAAGGTTTCAACCTTAGTTTCCAAATATACATTGCATTGTCTTTGCCATCTAACCACCACTTTGCTTTGTGATAAAAGGTGTAATAATTTGGATATATCACAATTACACCAAATTGTTTTACAAATCAAACTTTAAAATATATTACCTTTTTCATATCTTGTTTATATATATATATAATTTTCTTGAGATGTTTTCAAATGTCTGCACAAATGTAATAAAGAAACATACAAAATTCAAAACCATTTAAAAGAAATCATATTTGAATTTTTTAATTTAATAGCAACTTATAATGTAAAAATAATAATGATTTGACAAGTTGCAACAATTTTTTATGCAAAACATTTTTATGAAAAACATAAATAAAATTATATTTTTAATTTATCTTAATTTATGATCAAATTGGTATTACTACTTCCATATTAAATTATAAAATAATTGGTACAATATTGTATTTTACATAAATATTATAAGTACACACACACACACACACACACACACACACATTCTAATAAATATACAAAAAGCTACATTATATATTATGTATTGGATTATCAATTATTGACCATGGAACAAAAATATAATGAATATATATAAAATATGAAAAAGACTCAAAAACCTACTATTCTATATGATGTGATCATATTGTAGGAATTTCATGAATGGATTTTGATTTGCCATAATATATTGGATTTTCAAAATGCTATATAAATTGCATCACAATCCACATTATATGACTACAAACTCAACATATTTTATTAAAATGTTTAATTGAATGATTTTTTTATAGATGGAATGCAATGTGATGCCTTTGATAAATAAAAGGGCAAATTTGAAAGATTTTGATGACCATAATATCAAAATATATCATGAAATATATATTTTTTCTATGAAGTCATTTTTCCATTTAAATTGATATTTCACGTTCTCATTTTTCAAATGCAAGGTTTTGATCAAATTACTTGTTATTGATCAAGTTCAAAAACCAAAAAATATTTGTTTAACCTTGCCATATGTACAATGTGTTTTGCCTATAATGTATTTATTATGTTATCTTTAGTTGTTTTTTTGCCTTGGTATGGATTCCATATATGTAAAAAATATTGCAACTTAGTTGACTTGCTAAATTTGATTTATGGCAAGTGAATAATTGGGAAGTTGATTGTGAGAAAGTGATTATTGGCAAGTAATTGTCTGACATTTTCGCAAATGAAAATTGATTGGATAACACATTTGGGCAACTTATTTTTTATTCCAACTTTTCTAGTTAATTATAGTGATAGTTATTGTAACCACCAATACTAAAGTTAATGGGAAAGGGCAAGCATCCAATGTCATTACATGACAAAATATATTAATTGGTGGTAAAATATAACTAACATTGGAATCCATGTTTAATGCAAGAAATTGAACAATTTTCATCATCCTTGTTCTCTTTATTAATTATCTCCAAATAAATTACATAGCCATTGTGAAAAACATCATAAATTGTCTCAATGTGAATAACCATTGAGAAAAATGAGGGTTAATAAATAAGAGTTTTAGTTTGATCTTTGAAAGACCCACCTGAAGGTGAGTCATAAGATGTCCACATTATATTTGGCTTCTATCATAATAAACATTTCTAAAAAAATCTAATGCCCATAACATTGACATAATTCTTAACAACTAAAATATACCACTTACATTTGCATGCCCATTTCTATTCAATTGAATTTGAATTAAATTCTATTTAAGTATTGGATTGGGTTTAGGATAGTAATGGATCCATTGTCACAATAAACCCCACCTTAACAAAGTGGACCCCAAGTATCGATGGAATGGAACTTGGTTTGGACTTTGGACCTTTCTATTTTTCAAAATGTATATTTAATATTTTAAATAATTATGTTGAAATCCTTTGATAACCATAGTCACAACACTTACCCCATGGTTGTGAACATTAAAAAAATGTAGTTTTCAAAAGAGGATGATGTTGATTAGGTCTTTGGTGTTTGATGATTTTCAACTCAAAGTTATGTTGCATAAATGAATTTAATATTAAAAATTTGTGAACAAAGGAGTGGTTAAAAGATAATTTAAATTGTCTAAAATTGCATTATTTGCAAGAAAAATCAAAATCTTGTGGAATTTTTTAATTATTTAGTTCTATTAGTTGGTAGCAAACCTTCAACTTTTAGATTCTAGTTTAAAACTTTTACTTCATGACATGAAAAAATATTCCATATTTTCTTTGAATGTGTTGTTTTTTGTTTTGGTTTTCCATGTGTTGCCAATAATTTTACCTTGCATTTTTTTTGACATCTTTAATATAATTTCAAATTTTCTTATGAAAATGTGAAAGGAAAACTTGTTTACTAAATTAAAATGAAAAACTTGTTATACACAATGTTTCATGTAGCGAACCCTTGACTTTAAATCAAGTTTATATATGACCTTTAAAACAACATGAAATTGAGTTTGAACTTGTAAATATGTGTGTGGCGATATCTAGCAAGGTTAGTAAATAAAAAAAATTGGTTACTTTTGAATGGTTATTCATATTGATGGCCCATGTCATGGAATTTTAATAATCCGTCACTTTATATTGTCCAATTTTTCATGTTTAGGGTGAGGATGGGGAAACAATTAACAGAGTATATTGGATGTGGTAAACATTAAGTTTGTGTGGGTATTTTAACTTTAATATATTAGCTTGGTAAGAATAAATATAAGAATTTGAAAATTATATATTAATTAGGTAAAAATATATAAGCATTAAAAATTTCAAATTGGGTGCAAATAACAATGTATATGTTGTTGAAAATTATCAATTTGGGTAACAAAGATTTATGTTATTCACATGGCAAGGGAAATGAAAAATATTTCATCAAGTAACCTACACATACCATGTGGGTATAAATGGGTCAACATGGGGTAAATACTTTGCACCTTGTATGAAACATTCAAAGTGGAGAAAAAAAATTGGGTGAAAGCATAGTAAGGCAACTCATTATTGGCATCATACTCTAGCTAAAATTCTTACAATTATCAAACTATAAATTTTATAACTATCCCCTATGCACAAATATTGATAGGCCATTTAATATATATCATTAAACATGAGATTTGTCAAAAAATCCACGTGAAACCTCAAAGATTTCAATACGAAATAAGAAATGATGATAAAAAATGACAAAAATCATGGCATTTAAAATTTTTTAAAAATGAGGAATTCCTATATTAAGAAAGTTTCAATGTGCATCTTACATTAAATTCCTCAATTGATGGTGGCTTATTTTAATTGATTTTTTCATATTACTATTTCTTGAATTCACATTTATCAAGTTCTTTATGACAAATGTAGTGTTATCGTTTCAAAAGTTTATAATAAGTCAATTTTTTTCTTAAATCTCATCCATGATTTTTAAATTGAAGCAAAGCTCATTAAAATCTATTGTAACATGAATGATTCAAAAATTGATAATGTTACTGTTGAATATGACTTCACATTTTAAATTCATTTGGAATCCAAAAAACTACAACTATGATAGTCCAAATTGTTCATTTCACTATGCTTTCACCCAATTTACTTGTGCAATTGACATTGCAAACATGAACATGTGAAATTTCAAACATGCTATCAAAAATATTAATAAAAATAAAATGAAACCAATCAACAGCCTTTGAAAATATAATCAAAACATTTTTGTCATGGCAAAATGTACTAAAATTTAAAAGGGTTCCAATTAAAAGCATATTGTGAGAATTTTTTCACGATAATTAAGGTAATGAACATAAATGACATGCCAATATATAACTATGATATATATATTGGCAATGTCATGTTTGGTGGGTTTAACAATTTTAATATATCAATTGAGGAAAGGTAAATATAAAACTTCAAGACATATATATATATATATATATATATATATATATCATCCAATAAATGAAAATATTTTTCATTCAAATTCCAAACAAGGTAAAGGGCACATATGCTTTGCAAAAATTATCCATCCAGGTAAAATTTAATTTGATAAATGTCTAACATTTACCCCATTCACAAAGTAAGGGAAATTATATATTTTATCATGCAGTTGTAAGAGGTTAAACAATAGAGTAAAGGAAAACATTTATGCTAGTATGGATGGCACATTTCAAAATGGAAATGACATATTCAATTGTGCAATTGGCATTGCAAAATAAAAAACACTTGGAATTTCAAACAACTTAATAATAGCAAAAATAGAATGTAATCAATCAAGAGCATAGGTTTTTATGGAACATGTTCATTCATCATATATATGCAAATAATAGGACATAAAAATGCCATTCATACATGTTAGGTCAAGTAATTTTTTTATGAAACATGTCCATCCATCATATGCATGCATTAATATTTTGTATTGTCGCTCACATATCGAGTTCAAAGTATTTTTAACGAACATGTATGTACATTCCATTATATGCACAACATAGTAGTAATTCATTCACATGTCACAAACATGGCATTGGGGTGTAAGGTATAAGTACTTTTGTGAAACATTATGTGTCTATGCTATGTATGGGCAATTACTTCAAATATTGCTCACATTTTCCGGTCAAGTTTGAGCCAAAATTTTACGCTAAAAAGCTTACAACAATGCTTAGTTTTCTCCCTTTCGGGCATAGCCGACAAATTGTTAATGTGGGTTGTTTGTTAGAATGTGATGGGCGCAATTTTTATTTTATTTTATTTTTTTGGTTGGGGGTACGTGGCTTATAAACCTAAGGTTGAGTAACCTTTTTGCCAATGCCTAGTTCAATTGCGGCCACTTGGGGGCGGGGGGTGGGGTGGGAAAAAAACTATAAACATGAGATCGAGAAAACCTTTTCCAATGCATAATAGTTCAATGTGGCCGTCACTCGGGGAAAAAAAAAAACACACACACACACACACACACAAAAGGTCGAGTACCTTTTGCCAATGTCTAGTTCAATGTGGCCGCTTGCGAAAAAAAGACACAGCAAATTTTTTTTAAAATAAATAAAAATGTCCGGCGCCACTACATCGCCTCTCGTGATTGCACATGTGTATGATGAACATGCATAAAAAGTTTCGGTAATCCGCAATGTTAGTTTGTTCTTAGCACAAGGTTTTTTTTTTTAAAATTTAAAAATTATTTATTTAAAAATTTAATTATTTTTTAATTAGTTTTCTTGGGGTGGCAAGTAAGGGTGGCCAGCGGAGAGAGGGGGTGGTGGAGGGGGGGGTGGATTAGTTTTTAGCCCGAGGTTAACTTGGCGGTTACGGATTGGTAACGTATGGTTAATCCAAATCCGTTCGGTAAGCTACGTGGCAGGAGTCCATTCCGCGTGCTATCACACAAGTTTTGGCCGGCGCGTAATGCGTTGTTCGCCAGTGGCCACGTAATTGATCGATGGTGGGGCTAATAACAACATCCCGTGACGTCTACCGCATGACGTTTTCCGGTATGTTATACTCAGTCAGAATCGGGAGCTGACACGTTCTGAACCGACATTCTAGATTTCGGATTCCATCCCATTCGGAACCATCCCCGTAATGGCAGCCGAATTTCGCGAACTGATTACGCTCCGGAAACGTCTGCCCTAATTCGCTCATGGTTTCTACGTGTTGTTTGCTCCTCCTAAGAGTGTGTTTCCATTCCTCCTTCGCAATCCTGTTGGACTGATTACGCACCGGAAACGTATGCCCTAATCCGCTCACGCCTTCTTTGCGTTAGTTGCTCCGCTCCTGTTCTTTGACTGATTACGCTCCGGAAACGTGTGCCCTAATTTGCTCACGCCTTCTTTGTGTCCTTTATTCCGCTCCTGTTGCACTGATTACGATCCAGAAACGAGTGCCCTAATTTGCTCATGCTTTCGTTGTGTTGTTTATTGTTTATTCCGCGCATGTTGTGCTGATTACGCTCCGGAAACGAATGCCCTAATTTGCTCATGCTTTCTTTGTGTTGTTTATTGTTTATTCCGCGCCTGTTGTGCTGATTACGCTCCGGAAACGAATGCCCTAATTTGCTCATGCCTATTTTCTGTCGTCTGTTTCTAGCGTTTTCCTTTCTAATTTCATGTTGCTTGCTTGCTTTGCTCCGCTCTCATTTCTTCCGTGTAAATTGTTTGCGTTTTTGCATTTGATTTTGTTGTTTCCGTGTTCGAATCCGTCATGGGCTCGTCGGCAGTACTGTCGCCTGCATTGACAATGCCGGGGACGGATTTCGGCCGGTACTGTGGGCTTCGCAGGCAAGGTGGGTGGTATGTGGCGCAAGCTAGTTGGCGTCATGGGAGCAATGGTGCTGCAGCGGCGGCGACGGGCATCGTGCGAGCCACCGGATTACGGCCTCGCCGTATACCCGAGCAGGAAGCGCGCATTGTACCTGTGTCGCCTGACGACGATCGTCTCACTCTGCCTCCCGGTGCTGCTGCTCCCAAGGTATTTGTGTTTGGATGCTGCAGAATCCAGGCAGCCGTTGTCGTCTGTTCCTGGTTTGCTTTTCTTTTAGAGTTTGAGTAGTTCTTATGGACTGGGACGTGTGGATTCGGTGTGGTGCTCGGACTGGCTTCAATTGGATTGCGCAGAAGTCCAGTCTTGTGCAAAGTCTTGTTGTCAGCTGCCTTCATTAGGATTTGAATGCCATGCCCTTTTTGTATGCGGCGAGGAATTTTATCCTCAGTCGGCGAAGCTGCTGTAAATGTAGGAATCTAGGGGGGTTTTGGAAGGCATCTTTGAAGTCATTTTTTTGGTCTTTGTTAGGGTTAGATGCTCTGGAAAAGATTGCAGCAACCATACAGGTGAAGAGACAGTGGCTCATGCTTATAAGCAGACATTAT
The DNA here is from genome assembly GCA_963920785.1 of Sphagnum contortum. Taxonomy (NCBI): domain Eukaryota; kingdom Viridiplantae; phylum Streptophyta; class Sphagnopsida; order Sphagnales; family Sphagnaceae; genus Sphagnum; species Sphagnum contortum. Next base: position 5,539,696 of record OY987281.1, read on the forward strand.
GGCATTATTCTTCTGTTTTTCCGAGGTTGCTATAGCATTTTAGCAACCTATCTTTGCCTTGGCTTATTTGAAACACCAAGGAAAATGCTATTTGTGGTGTCAAAATTGTACCACTGAAGACGGAGATCAGAGGATGCCAAACCCAAACCGAAAAGAGCAGTCATGTCTGGCATGTTAGAGGAAGCAGGCACAAAGGATTGATACAGTAGTATGGGCTGCTAGTGGCATATTATTTCCATTTTCTCTTTGGTACACTGAGCATGTGCAGAGTCATTGACATGTGCAATAAGTGAATAATTGGTGGCCATGTACGGTTCATGTTGGTGTTTTCTTCTGATATGGTGATGTCTTGGACATGGATGAAGCAGTTGGAGACTACTTTATCAATTGAGCAGTTGCTGGCAATCCATGAAGGGAGAGCAGGGATGTGGGTGAAGCCAACTTTTCAACGCAAGACCAAGATTGTTTGTACTATTGGACCAACATCAAACACACGTGAGATGATATGGAAGCTTGCTGATGCAGGCATGAATGTGGCACGATTGAATATGTCACATGGTGACCATGCATCTCACAAGAAGGTTATTGACCTTGTGCGGGAGTTCAATGCACAGGCAGCTGCTAACGTCATTGCCATAATGCTTGATACCAAGGTATGCTTGGTCATTGGAAAGGATTGAATGGCTTACTGTTTTTTTGCAATGAGGGTCTTTGTCTGGTTCTAGTGTCATGTTTGGATGAGCACCTGCAGATATCCCTGAGGATTTATGGTTTGCTTTGCAGGGCCCAGAAGTTCGGAGTGGGGATCTGCCACAGCCAATTATGCTGAAGAAGGGGGATGACTTTACTTTCACTATCAAACGTGGAGTGGGAACTGACACATCTGTTAGTGTCAATTATGATGACTTTGTCAATGATGTGGAAGAGGGTGACACATTGCTCATTGATGGTACATCTCAACTTTTGGTCCCATTTACCGTGTTGACAACTGTAGTTTCTTTCTTTCATTCTCTACATTCCAATATTATTTCTGGGTGTCCTGGTTCTGGCAACTGCAAAAACAAAAAAGGTTTTTATTGGGAGTTATCAATGCTTATTGTTGTGGCTTCCATGGGACTGACTTAAGCTTAGGATGAGGGGTGGATAGGAGGTATGATGTCATTGGTAGTCAAGTCAAAGACCAAAGAGTCAGTGCTGTGTGAGGTTGTGGATGGTGGTGAGCTTAAGTCCCGGCGACATCTCAATGTTCGAGGCAAAAGTGCCACACTACCGTCCATCACAGGTATGACAGAACCATTGTTTTTTGGAGATGGATGGCCATACTTGTGATGTATAGTGACTGTAGAATGTTTACTGTGGGCTGCAGAGTCTAAGCATCAGCTTGCATTAATGAAGGCATTGGAACACAGAATGCTGAGAAGCAACTGATCATACAGATGAAAACTTTGATATTGCAAGCCAACAACTCTTTTTTCTAAAGACCTAATGCTGTTGTTGATGGGACTGTCCAGTGACCTGACTTTTGTGTCTGTTAGACTCTGGAGGGACATAGATAGAGGAGCAGAAGACAAATGTTTACTCTAGGCAAGGGTTGCTAGGGACTGTTTTGCAGAGAAGGACTGGGAAGATATCAAATTTGGAGTGGACAACAAGGTGGACTACTATGCACTCTCATTCGTCAAGGATGCAGAGGTGGTGCATGAGCTGAAGGACTTTCTGAAAGGTCTTGTGTTTCTCCATGTTACCTCTGAATTCTTCTATGTTATTGGGCTGTGCCTTGAGAGGGATAGTGCACAAGTATGCAAAATTAAGGTGTTGAAATGCTGCAGATCGTGGAGCTGATATCCATGTCATTGTGAAGATTGAGAGTGCTGACTCTATTCCGAATCTACAATCAATTCTTGATGCTGCTGATGGGGTAGGTGTCCCTGTAGTTTGGTCTAAATTATTATTGCAACATGTCTTATCCAGTCAGCTAATTGTCCAGAGTTTTAAATTCCCAGTTCTACAAGAAGACCTTTTGGGTGTGGTCAACTTGATGCAACTATTTGTGTAACTTGGCAGGCTATGGTTGCAAGAGGAGATCTTGGGGCAGAACTGCCTATTGAAGAAGTGCCTCTTCTTCAGGTGTTGAAACTGCAAATTTGCCTTTGTTGGATTGTTGTTGATCAGATTATTTTAACAAGTCACTCTAGTGAGGAAGGAGAACAATTGAAGGTCTGCTGTTACAGGCTTGTGACAAGGGTGACTGTGTTTCATGGCAGGGAGAAATAATCAGATCATGCAGGGCTATGGGGAAGCCAGTAATAGTGGCCACCAACATGCTGGAGAGTATGATTAACCATCCAACTCCAACACGTGCAGAGGTATCAGATATAGCTATTGCTGTTCGAGAAGGTGCTGATGGCATTATGCTTTCTGGAGAAACTGCTCATGGGAAGTAAGTAATCCACAAGGGCCTTCCTTTATTAAAGAGGCTGCTCTTAGCCAATGGTCCTGGGATGATTAATGGTAACGTAGGTGGTCTTTTGCATCAATCATAGTCAAGAAGCTTCATGTGAATAACTTTTGTCTAATAAATGTCCCTTGTTTTGGGCAGAAGAACAGGAGTGCATATGTGAAAGCTGCTGCTGATGTGCATGCGAAGATATTATTTATTTTGTGCAGAAAGGAGATATGTCCAATCAATGCAAGTAGGAAACTTGTTTTCCACTTTCTCACTGCAGACACTCAATGCTTGTCTGGATAGAATCTTCATGTTTATTGTCTATGCACTGACAGGTATCCATTAAAAGCTGCACGAGTAATGCACACAGTAGCCATGCGCACTGAAGCTACGATGCCAGAGGAAGAACCTCCTGCCAACTTAGGACGTGCTTTCAAGGTATTTACCTCTTTTCCATCATTCATATATGAAAATTGCAAATCTCAGTCTGCAACTTGAAGAAGCATACAAAGTTGCAAATGCTGTAGGATTTGGATTGGAAACTGAAGTCTCGGACATTACAAATATCGCACTCTTGCAACTGCATGATGACAGAGCAGCTTTATCAAGTTTGGACATGCCAGATTTGTTGTTTGAAGTTAGCTCTTGAAATGGCAGTTGGGTATACGTTGTTAAACTCAAATTTGACATGTTTCCCAACTGGCAAGACTTGGGTAATTGTGAAATTGATTCTTTATACAGAGATATGTACAAATGATAACATATTTCATATGTATAGTGGATGCAAAAGGCTCTGGCAAGAACCTTCTCAATGGGTCTCTTGTATCTTGTGATATAAAGCTACTTTGTAGCTTGACCCTTCGCTATCTTTCTGCTGAATGTCACAATGGAAGCTGGTGGGGACCCAGGAGTCAGGATCCCACACTGTCACTTTTACAGCAAGATGTTAACCCTGTGCCACTATTGTATCTCTGTGAAATGCTATGGATAGAATGATGAGAAGAGAGCTTAATGTCCTAATGCAGAGTGAATCTTATAGCAGCCAGTTTTGAGATGTGTTTTGAGATTTGCCATATAGAAGGCAATTTTGTCAACTTTGTCTGTGCAAGTGAAGGACTGGTCGAAAATGTGTTGGTTGTTTCTATACATTGGGACATAAAGCGGACCAGAGCTCACAAGGTTGGGGTTGCTTCTTGGGAACAGAATCATATGAGTGAGATGTTTGCATTTCATGCCACTATGATGTCCAGCACATTGGGAACCTCCATTCTTGTCTTTACACGTACTGGCTTCATGGCCATGCTGCTTAGCCATTACCGTCCAGCAGGGACTGTGTTTGCGTTTACCAATGAGTAAGCATCTATTCTTATCCACTCAAGATGATGTTCTGGTACTTTTAACAAAACAGTTGTTGCAGGAAGCAACTCAGATTATTATTGTCATTTCTCTTACTTTCTATTGATGAGATGTTTGGTATGTTCCTAGTTAAGTCTGGTGTATGACCGAAATGATGATGGGTCTCTGCAGTAAGAGGGTCCAATCAAGACTGGCCCTTTATCATGGTGTGAGATCTTTGTATATCCCCTTTTCTGATGATGCTGAGGAGACCTTCTGCGAAGCTCTGGCTATCTTACAGGTTCTCATCTTGCCCCTTCTGCAATGCTGTGGTTATCTTGTTGAGTATTTTAGATTTTGCTCAAACTGCAATGTAGCCTTTGTTCTGGCAAAAATTTGCTATGTGCTGGGGTCTTGTGATGGGATAGTGAAACTAGCTCCTGATACCTCCCAATGGTACCTCCTGATACCTACCAATAATGTAGCAGACTGGATCATGACTGTTTTGACTCAAATTTGTTCACAGTACCCAAGCTTGACTTTTCCTCTGAAATTGCTGTAGTCTGAGACTGCTTAGAATCAAACACTAATGACTTCTGGTCGTGTTATTCAGAAGCGGGGCATGGTTAAGGATGGTGAGGAGGTTGCACTAGTGCAGAGCGGGAGGCAGCCCATCTGGCGTTCAGAGTCCACCCATCACATTCAAGTACGCACAGTGCATGCCTAGTACTTCAAACATGAGACTACTTCTGCTATACAATCAGCAAATGGACCCACATTTGTAGGGGAAGCACAACACAATACAAAGAACAATTCAAGCATTGGGAAGTAAGCTGCTCTGAATAATGCAGTTTGCACACATGCCTTTGGCAATCTTATCTTTCAGCTCCAGATTTGAATAGTTTCAATTTTGATAAGACTTACAGTGACTGACATTGCCAAATTTCTATTACTTTAGTAAGAAAAGGGAGAGGAAATGGGAGATTACGGTGTACTGCATGTGCTTGTTGATTTGACCCTCACAAGCAGCCAGCCCGTGCAGTAAGAATTGCATGTCTTACTCATCATTTTCAATACAATTAGAAACAATAAACTCTTGAACTACTGAGATCTGAGTACTTGGGATGGAAATTGATATGTAGGGGACATTTTAGCTGCAAATTCATGGGATATTTTTTTCCTCATTGATATATGATTAACACATCTGTACTGGATGATGAAAGCTCTACAGTGATTTGGTGGGCAAAATGCCAAGGCTCCATGCACAGCTTGCACTCTCAGCTGGTACTTCAGGTCCATAGCACAATCAGTGTTAATTTGCCAAGATAATTATCCTGTGAAAAAATGAGGTTTGGGTTTGAACTTTTTAGACAAGCCATGTTTGTTTGCTTTCTACCCATCTCAACTATAGTGTTTGCATTACATGAAGAGATGTCATGCAAATACACTTCAAAGTGGATAAGTGGGTGGGTGAGGGGGGAATTGATTTGCTATATTTTTTCTCCTTTTGATCTTTTGATGCCAAATAAATTCATGAATGTATGATACATCTTCACACTTGGAAGTCCAAGGATCTCATAATCATATTCATAGAAACCACAAAGTTGAGAGTAAGTTGATAGTTTTGGTCTTTGGATGAAAATAGAATTATTTGTGAAGTTACAATAAGAATAAAATTTCAAATGATCAGTTGTTAGTCTAGGGAGAACCAATGACTAGGTTTCAAACAAGGTATGGTCTTGGATATGTTTTGTTAAATGTTGGTACTACTAATGTATTCCCCTTCATCACATGACCAACTACCCATATAAATACATTCTAAATGTGATCCTTTTCAATATACAACAACATGTCATCCTTCATCCAATCTATCTCTTCAAAGTAAGATCCCACACAAATATGCAATGAAATGACATGGTTGACAATCTAGCCAAATCTAAATATCTACAACCACACCTATAACCCAATGAAAATTTTCATACGCGTATATCACCCCTTCTTATGCTACCTACAAAATGACAAATTATTTCCAAGCCCTATTCCAAATTATGCATACACACCTTTGTCTTGCTCACATCGACAAAATCATCCATGGCATACAATACTTACTTCATAAATTCATCCCATATTTGCATTCAAAATATATTGTTCACAGGTTCATATCATAGATCAAGAAAATTTTACAATTGATGCACTAGAACCCTAAAAACTTTGCATACATATATTGGTCAAAAATTTACAATTCAATTGGACAAAAACATTTTTAAAAAAAATCACAACATTAGATTATGAGAACAAAGAATTTGGATGTTATTTGTACTTATGAAATTTACACTAATTTCACATTAATTTAATTATAATACAACATGAAAAATGATTTGACACTACACACAAACTTTAAATAACAACTTAGTACAAAAACAATATTTAATATTCCAAACTATTTATGACTTTTGTGACACAAATTTGGCCACAACAATGTTGACTCCACTTGTAGTTAAATAATTCAACGCTTGATTGAACAATATCTGATCATTTTTTGGACCCACCCATCAATTTCAACAACACAAATAATACAAGCACTTTGTTTTCAAAATATTCAATACATGGGTAATTGTTGGGAACATTTCTTTTGACATTTTTTTTGATCCCCAATGGCAAACTATGTGCACACATCATACCCATGTGGTTACATGGGTACACCTTTTATCCTCTTGTCAACATCCAATATTCCATGTTTTATACATAGATTAACCCAACAAAACCTTATGGCACATTTTGAAATTCCTCCTCATCCATCATGTTATTAGATGAAGATGTTTCATTATAAAATGGTAAAGATAATTTTATTTTCTAATGTCAATTAAGGCATTTGTCTCCTCTCTCTTTAGAATGAAAAATTCTTGGATAGGAAGACCATGACAAAAATTTATAAAAGAAAGAACTTCAAGGTTTGAAAAGATCATCAACATCATCAATTTTGAAGCTTTGTGATTTACCAAATTTGCTATTTTGCTTGTACTAGAAAGATAGGTTGCTTGTTTGTTTAAAGAATCACTTTAGTTTTGCAATGTATTTTTAGGTCTATCTTCAATTGGAAGATGGCATAGGACATGTATAAGATCCCAACTAACTTGACATTGGTACTTACAAAATTTGTGAGTTTTTTACACTTGAAATTTGTCGTTCTATAATTTAGAATTTAGTTTTTTGGGTTATATTACTTGTCTATCTTTTACTTCATGAAATTCTACCACAAGTGTAGGAGAGAGCCAAGAAGGAAACTCACACATGAAAAAAGTCACTTCATGACAAAAATAAAAACCTTAATTATGCCAAAAATTGAAAGAAAAGTAGTAAAACTTTTTTATGTATTAAAGGGTTTTAATCTTTAGACCCTTTTGGGATTTGGGGTGCCACTCATACAAAGTGACAACCTTTGAAGATCTTGGGAGGATTTAAAGATAGGCCTTTCTCCTATATGCACAACACTCAATGAAATTTCCTAAAATTTCAATTTCCTAAGTGTATTTTGAAAGGCATTTCATATTTATGAATGTATTCCCTTCTTTACAAAGAGGAGGAACCTTACACCTATTCCTTAAGTGGGAGCAATTTCCTTCTCACTCTTAAGGAGTCAACATAATAACCCTTCCCCTCCTATATGCTTGGTGATCTAAGTATGTTTAGGTTGATGATAGAGTTTGTCTCATGCTTTACAATCGATGGGAAACATTCCCATTCATCGGGCCTAAGATTTGTTTGTAGCTCATCCTAGGCTCCATGAATGCCTTTGCCATCACCAATTTGATTCGAGTGAACTTTTGCCAACTTTTGGCAAGTTTCCATTTTTTTTTGGGTGATTTTTTCTTTTGGGGTTCTCTAGTCACCAAGTTTTTGAAAAGAAAAACACAAGATTTTAGTGTTTAGTTCCAAGAAGTAGCAAAACAATATAGAAATGTGCTTAAAATATTTTTGGTTTAATATTTTTAATAGCCATATTTGGCTAAATTGTCTTATGGATGATCACCTTTTCAGCAACATCACAAAATGGTTGGGGGGAAAGAAAAACACTGATTGGTTCTTACCCTAGCCTAGGGCATTTTCCTCACACAAAAAAAAATTGGTTCTTTATTTCGAATTTGCTTTGAACAATATATGAATAGATGAATATTTGTCTCTTGCCAAAAATGCCACCAATGTTATCATCATCCATTGGATGTCCATTACGACTCAATTGTAGATGAACTTCAACTGAATTACATTCTAGTTTCACCATGGTTTCATCTTTGAACTCTAATAGTAACAAAGCAACATATAAATGTTTTTTTTTTGGGGTGTTTGAGAATCGACTTTTGCAACATATAAATGTTCTTTTTTTTGGGTGTTTGCGAATCGACCTTTGCAACATATAAATGATTTTTGTTTGGGTGTTTGAGAATCGACCTTTGCAACATATAAATGTTTTTTTTTTTGGGTGTTTGAGAATCGACCTTTGTAATGTTTGATGGGGTTTTTTTTCTTCCTTCAAGTTCTTGACCATTATATTTTGAGGGGTCATAACTATCTCATTTTTTATTCGTTTTGGATGATTCTTAGTGTGTCAGATGCATCAAGAGGAGGGGTTCAAGTTTTGTTTGGACACCAAAACCAACAGAGTCCTACTCCCTTGTCTCCCCTCCCTCTCTTCCTCGCTCCCTCCCTTTGGAGGGTTGCTGGATGGCCAGCTTTGTGCCACCTTGCCTATGCATTCCACCGCTTCTTCATCTTCTTCTTCAGCTTTGCAATTAAGACACGACACACTTGTCTAGAATGTCCTACCCATCATCACCACCACCACCACCACCACCACCACTCACTTGTGATTTCTCAAGCTTTCTTCACCCATTTCACAAATTGTTTATCATCTCTTGCTTGCTTGCTTGCTTTTAGCTCATGATGATGAGCGATTCTTTTTAAAGGATTTTTTATGATGATTCAAGCAAGTATCATGAACTTCTGGAGACATTTGGGTGCTGCATGTTTGCTCTGAGAGCGAGCGAGAGAGAGAGATGATGATGATGATGATGATTCAAGCAAGCATCATGAGCCTTAGGAGACATTTGGGTGCGTATTTACTCTGAGACAGAGATAGACAGAGGGGTTTGTGTTGTGGAAGGATATGGGAGAGATGGGTGAAGATGGGAAGAAGACCAGAGATGGTTTTGGACATGGAGGAGTGTATGAGGATGGGGCTTACAAAACGCAGATTGTGAGGTTGGCGGCGGTGCAGAAACAGGCATCGAGATGTCTGCCCGTGAAGAAGATGATGAAGAAGAAGAAGCGTCACGGAGTGCGAGTAGTAGGGCAGCAGCAGCAGATTTCTTCGAATTTGCCTCCGAAACCGCTGCTGATAGCGGTGCCCAAGGCGGAGGGGAAGTATCCCGTGGTGCAGTTTCACCATGGTTTCACTCTGCAGAACAATTTCTACAGCCAGCTCATTGCGCATCTCGCTTCCCATGGTTTCATTGTTGTTGCTCCTCAGGTAAACACAAAACTCTGCCTTCTTCCAGATTTTTCTTTCTTTTCTTTTCTCCTCTTCACTTCCTCTCAGAGAAATCTCTCTCACCTCTCAACAACAATTGAAGCTCCCATGGCTTTGAGCATGATCTTCTTCCAACCTCTTGGTGGTCGGTCAGTTGGTTGGCTTTGCATCTTTGAAGGATTGAGAGATTTTGCTTGCTGGGTTGGGTTGGGTTGGGTTGGGTTTTTATTCTGCAAAATGCATCAGGGCATTGATTTTGCAAAATTCATTTCAGGATTTTGCAGAGATATCACCCCCCCCACCCCAATTCTGAGATGAAGTGGTGTTTGTTATGAGACCAGATGTACACCATATCAGGCTCAGATACAACCAGGGAAATTGAGGATGCTGCTGCAATACTAAACTGGATGCCAACTGGTCTCGAATCTGCATTGCTCTCTGACTTCCCAAACACAAAACCAGATTTCTCAAAAGTGGCACTAGTAGGACACAGTCGAGGGGGTAAAGTTGTGTTTGGTCTTGCTCTTGGTGTTCGCAAGAGTGTTTTGCAGTACTCAGCAATTGTAGCATTTGATCCTGTTGATGGAACTGCCAAAGATAGACAAACACAACCACCAATACTTCAATTCTCACAACACTCCTTGGATCTGGGTGGTGTTCCAACACTGATTGTTGGATCAGGGTTAGGATCTAAGAAAAGCTACTTCTTTCCTCCCTGTGCACCGGATGGTGTTAGCCATCAAGAATTTTTCTTTGACAGCTCTGCTCCTGCATTCCACTTTGTGGCCAAAGAGTATGGGCACATGGACTTTCTGGATGATGATTGTAAAGGACCGCAAGGGAAACTCTCATACTGTGTTTGTAAGAATGGCCCATCGAGGACACCAATGCGACGCTTTGCAGGTGCAGTTCTTGTTTGCTTTTGTTGTTGAATGATCTAATCAGGTCTTTCTCCTTCTGCATTTTCCCAGAATTCTCCATCTTCAACCAACATGGCTTCTTCTTCTTTCTTCTTTGGGTGCCTGTCTAATTGTGGCTGTGTAGTCCTGATGAGGATATTGACTGACTGTCCCTAATATCTGTGTGTTGCAGGTGGTATTCTTGCTGCTTTTCTTCAAGCAGCTTTGCTCAATAACACTACTTCTTTTGATGCTGCACTTGCACATCCTGAGTTGGCACCTGTGCTTTTGGAGCTTCCTGAGAGCTATGGAAAACTGCCCCAGAATCTGGTGAGCTCTAACTTCCTCACTGCTGATTTCATCGCTGGAACTGATCCATCAAATGGCTACTTAAGAAGATTTTAACTGCCAAGAATGGGTGTAGACAACAGCACATGCCCGGCTCTTGGTTTGCTTTCACATCTTGTAGTAGTTCATGTATCATCAGACTAAGCAAGCCAGTGGCAGCATTCAAGCTTGCACCTATAAAAGGCATGACTGGTTGTATGTCCTGTGTTAGGAAAACTCCCCTCTCACATGGGAAGAAGTTATCTTTTTCTGTGGGAGTGCTTTGCAGGCACTTTCTGATTGTATTGTGTCTATCAATGTCCGGTCTTATCCTATTCTGTTGCTTTGCATGATGTGCAGAATTGGCAATTGCCATTTTCAAGGATGAACGAGGAGAACCAAAGTCAACTTGTGAAATCGGCCCATCAGGATTAGGAACATATTTTGCTGCATTCTGTTTGCATGGAATTCTCCTTGTTACAGTGTGAACAGCACCAAGGAAAACAGGGATTTTAAAACAAAGGCAACTATGGACCTTCTTAGAAACGGTTTCTTGTGAACTGTATATAAATAATAAAGTGCACACAACAAAAGTGCCCAAATGGATTTGCCAGTAGGAAGTGATAATGGTTGCTATGTTTTCTGCTATGTTTAGAAATCCCTGTTTGAAAGGATAGGAAGACATGAAACAGAAAATTATGAAATGCAAATTGCTTGTACCATTGCAGCCTGGAAAAGTACATAAAATTGCACAGTTCAAAAGAATAATACCCTAGAATACTTTGAGTTTATATCAGATCTTGTTGATCTAATGGGAATTGAGCAACAGCAAGAAAAATTGATTTACTATATCACCTAATGTTTGTTGTCCTTTAACAATTTCCCTGTGCTCCAAGTCCCCACACAGAGCTCAACAACAACACAGTGCAAATGGGTGGAAACTGTTCATGGACAGAGAAGAACCAAAGAATGCACTTAGATCACCCAATAGTTTCGGATTTTACAACACCAAAAACATGAACCTCAGTGTGGAGAAAGAGGTTAATCTCTACTGGGCGGACTGTGCAAAGCATTGCTATTTTCAAGTTTGCCCGCATAGCTCCACACATTGGTTGTTGCATCTGGAGGGATCTTCACCAAGCCTTCTTGTTTTTGCTTTGCCTCAGCAGCAGCCTCTAGCTTCTCACTAGATAGAAAATCTGCCAAGACTTGGTTAAAGTGGGGTCCTTGTATGAGTATGGTCCCTTCTGTAACATCATTTTGTGGTGTTGAGTTGAGTGTCAGGTTTGCATTCACAGTCGGTGACGTATTTGGAGACACATAATGGGTAGTGGTATGAGGATTACCCAAATTTGGTAATTGCACAGCATAAACTCCATTTGTCCTCTTGAGTTGGTGGGTGGTAGCAGTTCCAGATTTTGCTGATGGTGGAACTGCTGGAAAAGTTGATGACATCCTGACAAGGTTATCAGCATATAGAACATCATCAATGCGTGCAATGATGGTGGATGCCAAGCTTTCCAGCACGCGTGAGTAGCTTTCCAGTATGGATTGCCCTACATCCTGCAGATAAAGTGCAGACAACCTCAATCAGTGACTGCATTGCGACCACTAGCACCAGTAGCACCTTCCAAGATGTATCAGTGCATCTACTACACCACTGTGGGGGTCAACGACTGGCAATCAAAATTCACAGGTTTAGTGTTTAGGGCCTTACCCTGTTGTACTGAATCTTGTTCATGTCTAAAGCTGTCTGTGTCAGGCCTGGAAAACGCTGTTTCAAGCAGAGGAGCAAACTCTCTGCTCGATCAGCGATTTGCTCACGCTTGTTCTCATCTGCAACAAAGTCTTTCATGATTCCCCAAGATGATTTTGAGGCTGGATTTGAGTGCTTCGTCTGAATCTTACGTTGCCATATGAGGAGTGCTGTCTCTAGCCGATCTGCTATTTCCAATTGACCATGCTCACTTGAGAGATCTAATGTAGATAGGAATTGTGAAGCTGAGAAATTCTCGGATGAAAGTCCTTTGTATAGAGTATCCCCAAGGCTTGCCTTCCCATTCTGAATACAAACATATGAGGAGCTAAGGAATCAGCCAATTTGATCTACAAGATTGCACTTTGTTTTTAGAGCATCTCCTGCCTCCATCTATTGCACAGCTGACACAAAAACCACATTTTCTAACTTTAAGTCAAAGAGACAAAAAATGAGTTGAATCACAGCCCCCACCTTCGGAAGAGAGTCCCAGTAGGCTTCAGGGACTTCCATCTCGGATAAGACCTGGCCATTGATGGACATGGCTGCTTTGAGTATTTGGCTCATGCACTCCCTTTGATGTTGCAATTTTCTTCTCGCTTCCTCAGACAACCCATTGACTGGAACTTTGGGAGTGGGTAGCCACCATTTCTCTTCTTGTCGTTGAAGAGAGAGCTTTGGACCCTCCCGGGTATCTCTCTCAGCCATTTCAATGCCCCGATCTACATACCAGAACTCTGTTTCTGTGTAGCCATCCAGTGAATCCTGTAACAAAAACATGCACAAATCAAATCAAATAAGCAAATTTATTGATGATGAAACATTAATTCCCAGCCCAAAAACAGCTCTTGGAAAATTAGCTCCCAGGCTTGCAACCAGGATCTTGTGGAAACAAATATTCCAAGAATTTTTTTTGCTGCACACTGCAAGTGCAAAAATCACATTTTGCTTAATGCTTTTTCACAGGTGGAGCAAAATGTTGTGTAGAGTTTTGATCTGTGAATGTACCAGCAAAATGGTATCCAACTTGCGCAAAGCTGGGAGATTTAGGTGAAGATCTGAGCGAGGCTGGCTCACCATCACCTGCATTAAAACATTGACAAAATGCCTCATAATTTGCAATCCATTTTGGGTGATGAACACATTTCACTCCAGAAGCCAACGATGGGTGTAGTGGGGAAGGAGAGATAAAGAGACCCATGTACAGAATCATGGTGAAACGAGATGTTCGCAGGTAGATGATCCTTACCTCCAACGTACTACCATCTGGAAAAGTTTGCCATGAAGGGACCAACTCTACAATGTGGTCACTGACTGAGAGAAGCCATTCCATTTCCCTCCTCCATCTTGTACGCCGATCCTCAGCGAGTGGTTCTAACCTCTGGAGCTCACCAAATAGGGAAGCTGGCACCACAAAAAGCCAAATCAGTTTCTTTCTTCCAATTTTTGTACGAGATCTCTTTTACAAATAGGCAGATGGATTCATGCCTGACACAGATGTACGTTGACAAACAGCCTGCATTAAATGCACTGCTTTCTGCATATATTGTTGACAGCCTTATTGCACCATGCAGAGCCTTGCCAGGGCCACTGCAAAGTGCTGCTGCACTTCATCCATTAGCAGGGGTAGAGACAGGAGAGGTAGGTTAATATTTCAGTGGCTGGCTAGTACTAGTGCATTGAAAGTGTTTTTCTGCATTACCTGAGAGATTTGTAATTGCGTTGGAGATGGCTAATGCAGTACACACTCCTTTAGCACCACCAGACATGTCATCCCCAAGGAGCAGCTTTGCAAATCTTTCCTTCATCAACTCTACCTCTGCAACAGCAGCAGCAGAAACAGGTGGGGAACAAACCAAAAACACTCAGCATATACCGAGTAGTGCCACATGATTGGTAAAAATAGGAATTTCTTGGAGACATCCTTTGATGTCTACAGTCTGATCTAAGCCCACTCACCCACAAACTCTTCCTATCAAAAGACAGAAAAAACTACCCAAAGCAAAACAACACAACATGAAGGTCATCATCAAACAGCAACTGTAGCAGTAATAAGAGAAAACCAAAGAGCATCGTGAGGCAATGATCATCACACAGGTACTACAGTTTACCTTTGAGACCAACAGCAGTCCAAAGACGACAATGTCTAGTAACATGGAAATTGTGTGATTATGATCACCAGGCATGATGATTTCACAACAGCAGCAGCCACCAAAAAAACATAACCTAAATTCCACCTTCCGTAAGGTTGTTGGGAATTCCTTTGGTTTTTCCTTCCAATGGGTTATCTTGGGAGTTGTTGTTTATCCACAACAACCATCAATGTAGCTAGGGATTTAGAGTCTTGTATTCTGCTCGATGGAGTTGAACTTTGTGAAGAACCTTTTATATTACTATATGTATGACATCTATGCAGAGAAAGAAGTCTCTGCAATGACAATTCAAAAGATAACAAGACAACAATCAAGTGCAGTCACAATCTTATGAGAATCAACTCACAAAGTGGCAGACCATCACTTTCTTCATAGCAGTGCCAAACTGCCATGATGATGACTACCCAGTCTTTTTTTGTTTTTTATTCTGTTAACATTTTTGTGAAGCAAATGTGTTTGTGGTGATGGTACCTGAAAGTACAGTTTGTCTTTTCTCTCTCTTCTGCTCCCACATGAATGGATCTCTGCTCCTGTTGAGTTCAGAGGACGATGGCGAAGGCTCACCACTGGGGTGATCTGCTCTTCCAAGAGGCCAACCCAAAGGTGGCGACGAGCCATCTGAAGAAGAACTAGTACTGGTACTAGTACTAGTACTAGTGCTACTACTGACCAGTGCATCCTCGGCCACCTGTGTGTTGTGCCTGAAGCTGCTTGTATCACCATCTCCCAGCAGCAGCATTTGCTCTGAGATCAACAACCCATCTGCTGTACTGATGGTAGTGGTGATGCTGCTGATGCTTGACCCACCATCTGTACTCCGTCTTTGCTGCTCATATCGATCATCCACTGTTGTTGTTGTTGGCATGCGTCCATGTAAACCTGCTCTCATGCGTCCCATGAAATCTGGACCACCAAGAAACAAACAAACAAGGCCACAGTAGTCAATCAGACTCCTTTGCCATCTCCTTTTGCATTGCCCCTTTCCTTCGTTCCTACACACTCTCATTTCTTGCTACAAAAACCCAAAACCCCTCCAATCTTCTTCTTCTTCTTCTTCTTCTTCTGCCTAACCCAACAGGAAGATAACTCATAAAACTCAAAAAAAAATAAAAATCCAAACCCATTGACTTGCATTTTGCATTCTCGGACCCAAATGCTGAGAGCTGGCGGCTTCTCTCTCACCACCCAAATATCTCTCTCCAAACACAAGAATATCATAACATGTGACAATGCTTGCCAAAACCCACTGTCAGTCAACAAGCAGGTTAAAAGGGGAAAGGAAAAAGAGAAAACAGAGAGAGAGAGAGAGAGAGAGAGAGCAGCTGGAGTTGTCTGTTCCCATTAGGTATTATTACCTTTGGACCCCATTCCCTGCTGCTGCTGCGCGCCTACATGCTTCATTCACCAGACTTCTTTCAAAGGAATGCTGCTAGCTTCCCCACACCACCTGCTCACCAAAACCCACGACGACGACGACGACGACGACCTCCACCGCCTTTCTTTTGCTATTGTAGTAACTTCTGGAAACCAACTTCTTCCCAAAAAAATCCTTCAACAGCAGCAGCAAAAGCAAACGCAGCAGCTCAGAAAGATGCGGGCGAGAGAGGGAGAGAGAGAGAAGAGAGCGGTTGCGAAGGAAATTCGATCCTCTGTCTAGAGCGTCATCGTCAACGACCACAGCGAGCAGACAGCCGAACAGTCCCACAAAGCGCCGAACAGCCGCCTCAAACAGCAGAACAGAACCCCTAAAGCGTCGAACAGAGATCCCAAAGAGCCGAACAGAGGCCCCAAAGAACTCAACAGAGACCCCCAGAGAATTGAACAGAGGCCCCAAAGAAAAGGTCCCTTAACAGCCACCAGAGGCCTCCCAAAGAGCCGAACAGATACTTCGAAGAGCTAGAAAGGGGAACCAAAGAGTCGAACGCGGACTTCGAAGAGCTGGACAAAGGTCCCAAAGGGTCGAACAGAGACCTCAAAGAGCCGAACAGATACCCCAAAGAATCGAACAGAGGTCCCAAACAGCCGATTTTGCACCGCAGGTGGAGGACCCAAGGCGCCCCCATCCAGAAAAAGGCCGAAAGGGGGACCAGAGAAACGGGGTTCTAATAAAGCAAAAACCCCTAAGGTATAATTTTAGGCCCCCAAAAAAGGCCTCTAGTGTATAATTTTGGGTTAATGAAAACCCCCTAGCCTATGATTTTAGGCCAGAAAAAACCCTCTAGCCTATAATTTTAGGCCAGAAAAAACCGCCTAGCCTATAATTAGGCTGTAAAATTGTGGTCATGGAAAGTACGTGCAAGGGAATGGTTATTTTCTTGCTGGCTTTGGGCGCTAAAAAGCTGCAGGCTTTGACCTTGTACATTTAATACTTATGTCATTATTAATTTACTAATTAAATAATTTTTATTTAAAGTCATAATAATAATAATATTATTATTATTATTATTATTGTTATTATTATTATTATTATTGGTGGAAGGGTGGGTTTGTTAGGGAGAATATGAAACCCATAATTGAACTTCTAATTTATAAATATTTTTCATTTTTTGTGATTTTGTTGTTGAGGAGAATTATTTCACTATCCTCCTCCTCTTCCTTTGTGGATGATTTGAATTTGGAAAGCATTATTTAACTTAAAGAGAAATGGTTTAACATTTTATTCATTATTTTCACGGGATTTGATTTATTTATTTATATTTTAATTTTTTTGTTTTGCTTTTTTCAGTTTTTTTATATATATATTTTTTCATTTGTGACCTTTTTTTTCTTCCTTTCTTTCTCTCTAAGACTCCACCAACCAAAGTCCAAACACTTTTTTTCATCCAAATCTCTGTTCCCATGCCTTGAAATTCGGATGATAATAATTAGGGGTGGGTGTATGTATACCTAGTATTTAACTTATGGCAAATATAAATATAATCTATTCAACAAATGGGGGTCCCCCCCCCCCCCCCCCACCCCAAAATACATGTAAGTTCCAGCACACACTAATGGAATAATGAGGGGGGCTTCTTTCACACACTGAAAATGCTAGAGGAACCCAAAAAAAAATTAAAAAATAGACCCATTTGCTTAAATTAGATGAGGAGGTCATGAGGACACTTCTCTATGTGAGAGAGAACCACCCAATTTTTCAAACCCTAAAAAATTAGGAAGAAACAAATGAACTTTGGGTGCTTCTTTTAGATAGATACTCCTCGTTACTCATTTTTAGGGTTAGGAATTTTGTTTGTTTGTTGTCCAAGGAAAAAAACATGCATTAGGTGGTGGAGTATCAAACTTGTTTCTAAATCTTGAAGGTTTGTGGTTTTGGGTGGATTCACAACTAGGTTCACTTCAATCTTATGCACAATTGCATACTCACACTCACAAACTTCATAAGGACAATTGCATATTCACACTCCCAAAGTTTGTAAGTAAAGGCCCTCCGATGTTTTAATGGGTCATCAACCCCCCGCCTCCACTAAGAAGAACGGGAATAACCCTTCATTGACAAAATTTAGGGGTTAAATTTAACACCATCACTTGGGTTTTTAATTTTGCAAAGTAATTTTGAATTTTTTTTAAAATATTTATTAATTTAATTAATTTAATTTTTTTATAAAAAAATTAAACCCTAAATAACATAAGGCTGGGTACAATCACTACTCCCCCTCCTTGCTTGAGTTTGTTTGTTACTAGTGCATGTCAGAATCTCATTCTCTTTTATATGTGCTGACATACTCTGGGAAAAGCCATTGTTTGGAGTGCATTTGTGCAAGTCTCTCTTATTGTGTGAAAAAAGGTAGGGCTTAATAATAAGTGTCTTACATTCTCAATAAGTGTCTCTTACAATCTAAAGTCTCTTCTTATTATTATACTCTCTCTCTCTCTCTCTCTCTCTCTCTCTCTCTCTCTCTCTCTGTGCACTAAGTACAATTCCATTCATGGATTCAGACAATTATTGGCATAGTGTCTATACGGTTGCAAGCTACCCAAAATATGAACCAACCCGCAACCATCACACCATCCATTGAAACTCTCATGTGTGTGTGTGTGTGTGTGTGTGTGTGTGTGTGTGTGTGTTTTGTATAGTTAGTGAGTTCAACACACGTTTGTTTGAATAATTGATTAATGTTGAGTTTTCCGTGTTGAAAATAGCATATTCTAAAAAAAAGATTTTTCATTTTTTTCCTTCACAAAACTTTTGTTCTTCAATGACCCCCAAAAAAAAAAAAAAAAAAAGGAAAAAAAAAGGAGAAAAGAACTAGTTGTTAAAATTTTCATTGTTTTGACAAATAATTAATTAGAGTACAATTTTCTAGCATTTTGTTTAAAGCTGTCAATGGTATTTGTTTTTATCTTGCCAGTGTTGTTGGCTAGGCATTTTCCATTTTAATATATCAGGATTGGTCAGGGCAGTCCTTTGGTTTTCTTCATTTTATTTTGGTATCAAAATTTTGGCAGATTTTAAGCAGAAAATTTAGCAAAATTAGTGAAATTTACATCTAGACAAGCCAAATTTTATTTTTTTTAAATCCCAATTTCTGGGTCAAAATATGGCAAAATTTTACCATTGAAAAAAAACCATCGGTGTGGATCCAGAAAATTACATTTGTCCAGCTTCCAATATAAAAACTATGATAATGGTAGATACTCAAAAAAATTATTTAAAAGTCCCCAAATTTCTTTGGATCCATGTCATTTATGTTTTAATAACATTCAAAAAATATTTCCAATGTTTTAATAAGGTCATCAACAATTTTCAGTGTTTCCATAAAACAATTTCCCCCAAAATATTTGACTTTGTTAGGGTTTAGGGTTTTAAAGGTTTGGTCATAATTATCTTAGATGATTTGGATAACTATTAACTATGGGTCTTCAATGTGGCATGTGTTCATCAACAATTTTTTTTGTGATGAGTTGTGAAGAAATTTTTGAAATTTTGTCATTCTCTCTTGGGAAATGTGCAAATGTGCAAATGTTACAAGTCAACCTTGTTGTCCTAAATTCTAATTACTATGGAAGACTAAGTTATGCACAAACTTCAAAGGATTTTAATTTTGGGGAATGAATGAAAGTAGTAGTTGTATAACAAAACCATATTGAATATATTCTCCAATTTTATAGCCTACCTTGGGACTCCTTAATACCAACTCAAGCTTGACTTTTACCACTCTTTAAAGCATTACATATCATACTAATATAATATGCAATCTATAGCCTTATACTCAAGGTCTTTACACTATTGACTTTTGAAGAATGAATGAAGTGGGACAATTTTCCTTATTGTATTTGGAGGGTACCTTTACAATTTATGAATATATCCCTTTATCAAAGAGATGGGTTGTACCCCTTCTCCTTAGGATTGGAATGAAAATTATGCCTACTTTTTAGAGGTGTAGGGTTTTTATTGTAGGGTTTTCTTGACATGTTTGTTCAAGACATAGATCTAGAAAGCAACTAATGGAGTTCAAAGCATGATGAATCACCATCCATCTCCACAACAACATTTCCAATTTCATACATGTTAAATTTTTTGGTTGATTTTTTTTTTTTTAATTTTGGAAAACTAGTTTAAAGGTTGTTCATATAGTACCCTATAATGAACAACTCCAAAAATACATATTAAAGACACATAGCCTTAAGGTTGTTATTTTATGAGCATCTAACGTGGTCATTGTGAGTGCCATATTAAGATGCATGCATTAGCATCATGTGGAAAGTCTTTTTTTTTAATTATTATCAACAAAAGCATTGGATCCAACCTGGGGTAGCACTTTGGTCATGTCTAGCCTTGCTATATCTCCTTATTTATTGCTTGATTTTAGTTGAAATTTGTAATAAAAACTTTCAAATGTGTAAACTTTGTAGGTTTCGTGTTCCTCTACATGATTGAGTAGATTGAACCCAATTTCTAACTAAAGCTTCAAATGGAGATAAAATTGAGTGTAGGAAGAGGGCTTAGGCTCTTAAGGGTGACAACAACCTCTTCTTTTTTGGTGCGGAATTTTATGTATCAAATTCAATAATTTTTTTAAATTCCAAAAAAATAATTTAAAAAATTCCCCCCAAAAATCCCTTAAAATCACAAGATTTCCATACATGGTTCAAGTATGTAAGTGCATTGGCAAGGATCCCCAGCACTAATTAGCATTAAATGGCAAATTGTCCTAGGTGGGCTATAGCCTTTTTTACAAAAGTTGCTACTACAAGTGACCACCTTGGAAATGCCTAGGTCTAGATATGGCTAATGTACTTATTTCTATTTCCAAAAAAATGGCGAAAAGCCCACTAAGAATCACAATTTTTTCATGTTTTTATTATTATTTTTACATCCTTGAATGAATGCATTATGGAAGTCAGGTGATGATATCCTTATTTGGAATCATAATGAAACCACAGAATTAATCAGGGTTAAAAAAAAAACTAAAGACTACGGTAATCATTAATAATGCACTAACCACACCTGCCAAGTTCATAACAATTTGTTCATTCGCCACTCCGCCGGGGTTTACATGATCTTTCTCTTTGATCTTCTCCTTGGAAACTACACTTAGCTCATGGCGTCATTGGCACTATTGCACATCCGGCCATAGCCATAAAGGCAAAGATCAATTATTTTTGTCAACAACCATGGAAGGCTAATCATAATAACATTGCTATGTTTTTTTTTGGATTAATTTCGTGATGTCATCACAATGGTGATCATCCATAGGAAGATTTAGCCATAAACACAAGATATTAAAATAACCTTCTATATAAATTTTTGGCTACCATGTATAGAAGAAAACTGGCAAATTTTTCTTTTTAATTTTTTTTTTCAATTTTTGGGCATGTGAAATTCTCAACAATGGCTTCATTTTAGTATTTTTATTCATCTATTTGTTTCACTTTCTTTCCAAAAAAATTCCAGTACAAAAAAATTGCTGAGCTATGTATGATGACAATAATAATAATAATAGTGTTGTTATTGGCTATAAAGGATTCCCCAAACAAACGTTGGGCCAAAAAAAATGATATTGAAATTGCCTAAACTTTACTAAGTATAAGTTGGCTTACGACTTCATACATGCCAAAAAAAAGGATGTATTTGTATTTGGAATATACAACTTTTTTTTTTACTTTTCTTTTTGTTTTTTGGTTGAAATTTGGAAGTGAATTGATTAATCCCACTAAATTTTTTAGCATTGGATTGTTGTGAATTGGGCAAATTTTGTGGAAAAATGGTCAACGGGTGAATAATTTGAGCTTCAGTTAGTTACCTTGATGCATTAAAATTCAATTTTTATATCCATTGAAATCTAAGTTATAACCTTGTTTAAATGGATCATTAGCATATTTATTGAGCTTATTAGGTAAGTTTACTAAGTTCAAATTCTATTATGATGGTATGTCCCTTCACTCACTCACTCACTCACTCACACATGGATTCACTTGGTGCTTGTCTGAAACCCTAAAATTATACTATGTATCTAGGATGCCCAAAATTAATTCCAGGAACAATTTATGGAGCAATCATGGAATTAAACTCAATTTCAATGATCCTTACACAATTAAATTTGCAAACAATATATGTCTGCCAAAATTATTAATTAGATTCCAAGATTCCATCCCCCCCCCCAACAGAATATTCCCCCCAAAGATCCCTCATTTTCCCTACACAAAGAAATTCTTAATGAGGAAATTTGTGTGTGTGTGTGTGTGTGTGTGTGTGCGTGTTTTTTTTTTTTTTTTTTTTTTTTTTGGTCTTTTTATGGGGGAAATTTCAATGTACCTAAAAATAATATATTTTGTGCCAAGCTGCCCAGTTCTTTGGAAAAAAAAGTTCAAAAACCCAAGAACCGTCAGTTCTTTGACCTAAGAAATTTGAAACCCATGGGTAATATACCAAAACCAGGTATTTGAAAATTTTGAGAACCAGCAAGTAAGTGGATATATTTGTGTGTGTGTGTGTGCATATATGCCTGGTTTGATAACCGACGGGTATGTGTTATTTGAAATTGGAAATTTTTAAAAATTTGAAAATGAAATGATTTTGGAGATTTTTCAATTGCCACAAGTGAGGGGGAAAAAATTAGTAAAAATCATCAGATTTCTATAGTTGGTTTTTAGTGTGTAGCCAAAAACATAAAAAAAAGATGATTAAAGATAATTTGTAATTCATATATCTGGTTTATAGCCAGATTTGGCTAAATCTTTCCTTGTGACAATTGTCAGTCACTTTGGCTGCGAACAAAAAAAATTCCTAAAAAAACACTCACTTCAATCTTTGTGTGGCTCCTCAGAAGCTGATTCTCAAGAACCCAGCTGAGACCATCATGCATCCTCTGCCAAAACACTCCAATCTTTGTGTGGCTCCTCAGAAGCTGATTCTCAAGAACCCAGCTGAGACCATCATGCATCCTCTGCCAAATTGCCGTAAGCTCACTACAGCAACTATCTGAACTCTAATAGACAAAAATTCATAGAGAATATAGTCTTCTATTTGAAGACCAAATTGGTTGTGGCATTGCAATAGATCGCCTTGTCTCTGTTTATATCTACAAGATTGCCAAGAGAACTCTGCAACAAAATGTTTCAAGGTACCTGTTCTATGATTTTCCAGTAAAACCAAGAACTAAAAATGACAAGAAAGAGTGCACAGGTAACCTTTCGAGTGTCAATTATAAAGTACTATCAGATCATCACCTTCCTCATGAACGGTAGGGACTAGCTACCATGACTTGTTTGCCAGGAATTTTGAGCCAATTGCAGATATGGTTATCTACACCCACTGTTGAGACCTGAGGAAGTTGGTGGGGGAAAAATCTGTGTTCTGAGCTCCTTTCTCTGGAAGCAACAAGAATACCTTGTGCATGACGTTGGCCATACAGTTTGTTAAACTCACTACTCAGTGTGAACTAGTACTGATTGTCTGGTTTAGAGAGTTTTTCGATCTTCAAGCCTGTGATGAATCCCCTCTTGGGTGTAGCTCACATAAGAACCAAGCCTTAAGCACACTCCTTTGTGACATGTGCAAGTTGTGAGGATTTGATTCATTTAATCTAGCATTTTATTAGAAGGTTTCTTGTTATAAAGAATATGGCAAGGAATGACACTTTATTCCTGAGAAATCAAAGTATGACAATTACCCTATCTGAGCACAGATAAGATAGTTGTTTGGAATAAGGAAAGAGGGAAGGGAGAAAGCTTGTTTGGAAAAAAGTATTTTGTCCACCCAGCTATCCTGGTAGGACAGAAGCAGAACAATCTGAAGGTTAGAATATACCTGGAGTAACCGAACTAAATGTTTTGCAGTCATCAAGTCCTTCCTTCTTCACCATGTGTAACTTGGCAAGGAGTGCTAAAGGGATAGTGTAATGGAGATATCAATAAGAAAGTGATCAAATCTCTCACCTGATCCACCCCCAAAAAACCCATTAACACACTCCTCACAGCCCATTCGTGCAACCAACTGCTTCAATTCACCACAATTTGAATTTTTACACAGACAAAAAAGTTGCACAGCAGATCAGTAATGGTCTCCTGATGCTAAGCAAACCAGCCTCATGATCACTCTCATATCATGCTCCACTGAAAGATGCTGCAATGGTGTGACACAAAAACCTTACAGGATGTAAAATATTCAGAAATTCACAATTCTTAAAAGTTTCAACCACAGTAAAGCACATATCTGACAAGGCAAGTTCCTGGTGAAAAACCAGTGGTCTGTTTCCAATCTACCAATGGCTCAAGCAACACCAAAAAAAAGGTGAAAACCATGCATCTTAGAGTTGACTCTTCATCCGAAGCTTTGATACCTTTCAGCATGAGAAGTAGCCAGGCTTACCCTGAAACAGTTGCAGGATGCTAAGAAAATGGATTGGTGACGGATTAGAGCTTCATGTTTTCAAAAACAAAGTGCCTTAAAAGCTCCACACAATCAGAAAAGCAAATTGTGAAGAGTCATAGAAGATGTTCATCCCTCTTTTTGAACAGCCACTGAGGTACCCTACATGAAGATATACGAGCCATGATTACAACTACATTGTGATTAGTTTAAAACCATGTCCCATTCAAGCTGATGGTACTACTGTCCAGGATTATGCCCACTGTGAAACTACCGTCCTCGTCCTCGCCCTCTGCCACGACCTCGGCCTCGTCCTCTCCCCACTGCTTTCCCTAAATCACATTAAAAAAACAAGAACAGCATTGGAAACAGTCCAACGCATAGAACAGCATTGCAGACCAAACCAAACACATATGGGACTTAGGACTGGGGAGATTTTCTTAGAGAGTGAAAGAATGAACTCAAGGTTCACATGATGAACAGCTCAGGAACTAGTCCAGCACATGCAAACAACATTGCATCTTCCTCTCCTCCAAAGGATGGTTTCAAGCAAATAGGGGCATACCAGCAGTGGGTTTCTTGACCTTCACGCGAGGAGTATCATCAACGAGAAGAGTGTCCAGATTCAAACTGTCAGGGAGAATGTAGTATCGGATATTGTTGCCACGAATACTGAGATGGTCAAGTGTGACAGGGTTTTTCCCTCTCAACGTCAGCTTCACTGTCTTCAAATGAGTATTCATGCTGATGTCCACACCTGCACAACGTTTGTTTGTTTGTTTTTTTTCTTTTTTCCCCAGGTTATATTTGGCATTTGAAACATTCACATAGCAAATGGCATGACCCCTTCTTCTTGCACACAAGACCCAAAAAAAACAAAAAAACGGAAGTACGCATGACCTAGACTCCGACCAGAAAAAACGTGCAAAGGAAGTCAGGGAGAAGAACCTGTGATGGTGCCATGCACTATAGTTCCATTCTTCAGCTCTATCGACACCGTCTCATTGTTAAGCTTCATCAAAAACCTGAGCACACCGACAGAATCCACAGTCACCCGCTACAAAACCTTCAGTCTCTAAACCGCCAAACCTAACGGCATTCCCTCGTTTCCAGGACGACTAACTCTCCCCGCATCCCCCCCGTTATACCCCGCGCCTCAATGCTCAGAATCAGAAACAGCATAACAAAAAAATTCCAAAATCTTGAGACGTCAGTCTCTCTCCTAAGAAATTGCGAAAGACAAGAAACTAGGGAGTAGTAGAGGCAGGAGCATACCTGACGAGCTTCATGCTGCCAAGAAACCTTTGTTTTCGCTCTCTGTGTCGAAACCAAAGAATCAGCAATCAATCAATCGAAAAGCTATGGCGATCTCGCTCGTCCACACTAGCGTTCTTGCTCCCGATTCGTGATTCCCTGCAGTCGAACGTGAAGGTTGGCGAAGCTCCGAGCCGCGCGAGACAAAACGGCCAGGCTCTTACGCAGAGACGTGTTCGCAGTAAACCCTAATCACTGCAGACGTAAAATACTACTATCGTTAGGGTTTCGTTACACATCCAAGTGTTGTCGTTCGTTGGAGGTCCGTCGACCAATTTTTGTTTAATCAACATCAGGGTTTTCCTTTTTTGGCGAACTTTCAGCAATTGGCGAATTTTTTCAAATCGAAGATTTTTTTTTAATTTTTCTTTTTAAAAAAATTTTAATTTTTTTTCCTTTTGTAGTCGCCAAATTTCGAAAGAAAATCTTAAAATTTTGCAAAAATCACCAGATTCTACTCCTTAGTTCCAGCAGATAGCCCAAGATATAGAAGGACGGTGGATTTTTTTTTCATATTTTTATCACCAAATCTGGCTAAATCATCTTATGGATGATCACGATGTCGGCTACATCACAAAATTATTGGAAAAAAAAAAACCCCCCACTCAACATTTGTGACCGAAAACATTTTAGTTATCCAGCATCTACCAACATCACTAATTCACTTGAAAAGAGCTGTAAGTGGTTGAAGAACAAATTCTCTCGTTACTTTCCCACTTGGGTTTCTATGACAATTGCATCCATTCAGTCAATACAGAAACCTAGTTGAATCTTCCTGGTTTTCAAAAACATAGATCCTCATCACAGTTGGGTTTGCCCTCTTTTTTTTCGGTTTCTTTTTCATATCTTACATTACCTTTCGTAGTTTGAGCATCATACCTGTGATTGGAGCAAACGCCCTCATTGTAGGCGTGCATGTGAATTTCACATTTTCATAGCCATGTGGACAGGATTCAGCAAAACTAGAAGACAATCTCATTTGACCAGATTTGTAACCTTCACAAGTATTGCAATGAGTAGAACAGAAAAGAGCTTTACCATCACAGAATTTTTATCTTTTGTATGAATGGACCCTGAAATGGTACACATGTTCTAAATATGTTCAGAGTGTACCAGAAGTGCAGGCTGATGCATGAGCTATATATCCATCCCCACAGCTTCAGATCATAGCACACTTACCTTAGCTATGCATGGATTGGGTTTGTAAGAATTGGGCAAAATTTGGTAATAAGAGATGCTGGTTATGCTGTGGTTGCTCCTTCATTAGCACTTTTCAAGCTTGCCACAAACTCAGCAAGTTCCACAATCAATATCTCTTCACCATCCTTGGTTGCAACAAACACCTTGTGTGCAACATTGACAAAAAGGCCTGCAACAGGACAGCATTTTATCATCAGCTTCAGATAACATATGCAATAGAGAGTGAAGATCAAATGTCACACTCATGATCTGAACTTTCCAAATCTTTTAGTGTCAGGCAACGGACCATTTTCAACAACCCCAGGAATCATGTTGATTTTGTTCTCCAATTCAGCTGGGTTGTTGATACCATCAGCAAATCTGCATTCAAGAACAGAAATCAGAATTTGAAACAGTATGGAGGGCAAATTGCCTCATCATCACCATCCGAATCTCTGTATCTTAGACAAGGATGCTTCATAGAAATTTTGGAATATGCATAATTTGACACAATCGTCAGCTTCATAGTAACCTGATGTGGTCAGAGAGGCACCAAGAACAAGAGTAATTTACATCTGGCATCAACTGTCAGGTGGACTCAGGTGAAAGAGCAGATGTCGGACCTGACATCAACAACCATGTTGCCCAGTTCCGTGATTACTGGTCCATCCTTCCTCAATGCAGTACGAATCTCAGGCACTGTCCCCCAGCAATGCACAATCAGCAATTTTGCATCATGAGAAAACCAGTGATTGTAATCAATACTGATTTGTGTGACTACTTTACCACAGACAAAGACAAATACAAAAAGGAAAAGGGTAAATAGCCAAACATGAATGCATTTACCTCCCCCAAGGTTAACAAGTGCACGCAGCACAGGTGAGAGTGCAAATGGCAGAACCTCAACCTGTCATTACCTCAACAAGCAAACCCTTCAGTCATCCCAGCTAGTTGCCAATCACAGGAGTAGGAACATGAGCTCTTCTTACACTGTTCTTTCAAGAAAAATCCTTGCTTGCTTCTTTTTATGAGCTTGCAATTTCGTGTAAACCATGGCAGCACTCATGTGGTACATGAAAAAGAAATAGTAGATGACTTACTGGGAGAGACAAAGCCAGACCGAGCTTTGACACCACTTTAGATTGATCAATCAGAATCACACATTGCTTTGCAATTGAATCCACCACCTACATGCAAACACTGCTTCTCAGTCCCCTAATCACTTTTAGCCCATTCCACTTGAAGAAACTACAGAAGCCCTTGAAGAGAGATGGAACAGCATTAGAGGAGGATGTACCTTCTCCATGGTGTGTGCTGCTCCACCACCCTGCCCCACAGCAGATAGTGAGAATGAGAAATAGAGGCAACAATCCACAAAGACCCTAATCAAAGCTCAAACAAGCAGGTGTTGCTAAAAGGAAATATCAATGTGAAAAATAGTAGGCCAACCAGCAACCCTTTTAAAAACTAGAAGGAGCTCTTTTATGATGACAACTCTTGACAACAGACCTTTCGAGTCTGTTCTGGCAATTTGGCCCCAGAACCAAGAATTGCAGAAAGATGTCAGAAAGTCACTATGGAGATAAAACTCATGCTAGAGCAACCATTCTCTTTCAAAGATACAGTGGGATCAGGCATACCTTAATGAGGTTCATGGAAGCATCAACCTCATCAGCACCATCAAATGCAATGTCAACATGATTGACATCATTCAAGTCAACCTGTCAAATGGGTGGAACCTGCCTGCAATCAGATGAGGTGCAGAAGCTCTTTTTTCCTGCACTAATACACCCAAAAAAATAGGGAAATGGACCATCCAACCAAAGATCACATAAAATCTTCTCCCATCCATGAAGAGTGTAGCACCAAACATCTTAGGTTCAGCAACCCATAACAGATTACCATAAGCACTGAATTTCCAGTGTTTAACTTCATCAAAGAGAGGAAGCACTCACAGTTTTAACACCAAACTGGCGTGCAAGAACTCGTGATTGGTAGCTTGTGGGCACACCCACAATGTCCTTCAGCTGTTCCAGCAACAAGGAAAGAAGTTAACTCTCTTTCTCCAAATACGAAAACCGTGCCATCAATTCCCTCATGATTTCATACACTTACTCCAGATTCAAACCTTGTTTGTAGCATTCTTGGAACAAAACTCTATTGGAGGAGGAGCTTTTACCCCATCCTCAATCTCCACAAAACCTTGACAATTTTCTTATTCAAGCAATGTTGCCCAACAGATTCAACTGTGGAAGAATTTTGTATGCCACCAGAGAGGAGTAAAATTGTGGTGAATTGTACCTTGTTTTGTGCAATAAGCTTGCCTAGCTCCTCAATTGCCATGGATGAAGTGCTACCTGTGCCGAGGCCAACGATCATACCTGACTTCACAAGCTCTACCGCCTTCTTCGCCACTGCCCTTTTCAGATTCTGCTGAATTCCCGCGTCCAAGCCTGGAATTGCCAAATTCTTCGAGTCTCATTTCAACCATGAGTCTCATTTTGCAAAAGCACCCTCTGAAATTGCAAAATGTCTAAAAGACAATCTTGGGCATCGTCAAGCTCAAGGGGCGTTTTTGCAAGTGGAGTTGGAGCACATCTCTTCTACAGAAGAAAAGCAAGCTCCTTCATGTAGAGGAATCTGAGCTTGATGAGAGCAACATTTGGCATCTCTTCGGTTAACAATATCTTCATCATTTTGCCCAGGCCTCTCAAGGTAGCAGCCAACGCACGAGCTTCCAAGCCATAAGGAATAGGTTTAGATTGCAAGTTGGAAGAAGAAGGATGGACATACCAGGGGGAGCACCAGAAGCAACAGCAACAGGAGAAGAAGAAGAAGCAGAAGTTGCAACAGCTCTAGTTCTCGAATCTGTCCGTCTCCAAACTACAGCAATCATCTCTGCGTTGCTCAGTGACAGCTTCGACAATAGACTCTGCTGCTGGTTGCACCTCAAGTCCAATTTCTGTTTGCTGCTTGTTGTAGTAGTGGAGCTAGTTGCAAAAACCCGGGATTGCTGACCTGCTCTCGTGAGCATCATCCCCGAAACGGCAGTGCACTCCAGCACTACCGCTGATGCCATCTTCGCTCCTTCTTCCTGTCCGAAAGCCTCTTGCCAGGGGGGGAAAAAAAAGAAAAAAAAGCTTAAAGAACAATGGCACCCGCCGCAGGAACTCACAGTTCTCCCGGATCACGAACCATAAAATCCAGACACACGCAGATTGCAGATCTGTGCAAAAAAAAACCACTCTTCCCGCAAGACCGAAGAGAGAGCGAGAGAGAGAGAGAGGAACCGAACTTCTACTCGAGAAGTATCATACTGCAAGTCCAGAATATCTCGCCATATTTTAGAGGGAAAAAAACTCACTTGTCGCCATATTCACTACTCGCAATCCTTATTTACTGCAAGTCCAGAATATCTCGCCATATTTAGAGGGGAACAAAACTCACATGTCGCCATATTCACTACTCGCAATCATTATTTACTGCAGGTCCAGAATCTCTCGCCATATTTAGAGGGAAAAGAACTCACATGTCGCCATATTCACTACTCACAATCCTTATTTACTGTTGGTCCAGATTATCTCGCCATATTTAGAGGGAAAAAAACTCACACTTTCACCATGTTCGCTACTCATGATCCTTATTTACTGCGAGCCCAGAATCTATTGCCATATTTAGAGGGAAAATAAAATTAAAAAATCACATGTCGCCATATTCATAACACATAAGGCCCTTGCCTCCTAATTATGTACCTATATCTAATGCAAGTAACAAAATTAATTCAATTTGTAAATAAATACATAACCAAATAAACATGCAAACATGATTGCATGTTATTAATAACAAATTGACAAATTTTTAAGTTTCATAAAGTAAATTGGGAACATAATATATTAGTTTAAATGCAAAATAGAAAATTTTATGATTTGTTTAATATGCTTGTATTATATTTTATATAACATTGTTGTGTTGGTGTGTTTGTACACATATGATTTAGTTGTGTGTTATAAATAGTTGTACATTGAAAAAGAAATGAGGTTTAAATTTATATTTATTCATAAAAAAATTTAATGTTGCTAATTGTGATTTTTTTTCAACATGTTTATTACATTAAAGTCTCCAATTATAGTAATAGAACAATTCAAAGGTATACAAATTAACAATTTCTTCAAAATAAAAAGGAAAAAACATATTTGTACCTTTGGTGGTTTATAAATAACAATTATATTAATTATTTCATATAATTGTTAAAAAGTGCAATTATTCAACATTGTTATCGATTACAATTGTTGTCTACGATAACAAGACAACATTATTGTAAAGAACCATCATTTTGTGTTCATCATAACAAGGTAAAATGTTGTAACTTCATTACTTTGATCATTTTACTCAATACCATATTTCTATTTCATTAAAACAAAAGAATGTGAGACATTAATAAATTTTAATATGTTAAATCATCTTTTAAATGTAAATTTTAAAATGTGCATTTAATGTGTGAATAACTATAAATGATGTACAATAAAAATTTCAAGAATTAATTGTTAATTCATATTTTCCAATTGTTCTAAATCATGCAAATTTTTGTTCAAAAATTAGACAATGAAATATATATATATATATACTTTTTCTTTTCTTTTGAAAAAATTCTAGATATTGTTGTATATGTTAAGTTGTGCCTTGTTACATTTCCTATATTAAATGTTAAATCATATAATGTTAAACCTTGAGCATGATGTATATAAATCATGCTACAACAAACTAAATAAGGAATTGAATTCTTATCATAGCAAGTGAAAAATATTACCAATTTTTATTTTAGCAATTTTTTGATTGGTGTCCAATTTCTATGAAGATTAGGAAATTTTTCACACATGTGTGAATATTCTATTTTTATCAAATTATATCAAATTTGGACATTGAAAAAATTTAGCCATAATAACATGGTTGAATTTTTTTGTATAATCTACAAATGTTCCATATACAACATTTACAATACCATCTAACAAGAAATAATTACCTACACAAAGTTCTATTAACATGTTCTTTAAAAAGTTGTAATTGTGATGAAGTCTAGTTATTTCATTTGAAATTGTTGATGATATAAAATGAAAAAGAAACAAAAAACCAATAAATTAAAATTGATGGTCAAAACCATCCCAAGGGAGCCAAAGAAAGGCCAAAAAAAAGGGAGAAAGTTAATCTCTTCTCACCCACAACCCTTCTAATGTCACCAACATGCAAATCATGAAATCTAATACTAATGGGAAGTATGGAATAAACATCGCTTGCCAAAACAATTTTCCTTTTTAAAGCAAAGGCTAATGTATGTTGGAGAACAATATGAACACGTTGCCTGAAAAATTGAATGCAAAAAAACAAAAATAAATGGCCTCCCAATCGTCTATCATGGAAGAGACGAACACAATCTTTGATGAAACGATTCATATCATGCCTGCATGTGTCATGCACCTCCATGGCCATTGAAATAAAGTGGTGCCCTTGTTGAAGCCTCTAAACTTACGAATTTTAGCAATCGCATTAAGTTCCATAGTTACAATTGTTCGTCGACTAATGACGCTCAAAGCCACCGTCTCCCACGTGGGGTCAATAACCAACACATTGGCAATGAAATCTTGGTCCTTTTGGGTCATGTAAAAATTGACTCATAATGAAACTCCTAACATAAGGGCATACCACCGCTCTCTCCATACAAAATGCCCATTTTTTTGAGCAAGGGCATACATGACATTTTGGATGGCATCATGTGTGACTATCCACTAACCTCCAAATGGGCAACAAGCTAAATGCATCCCAAATGTGTCCAACCCATGTCCACAATCACACATGAAAAGACTAGATGCCAAAAGCTAAATCAAATCGAGAAATGAAAAGCACACATATCATAATGCACATTTCATGTAACAAATGTAAAGGTTTCAACATTAATATTTTCAAACATTTTTTGTTATGTTTAGGTTTAACATTTGTATAAAATAAATATGGTAATGTAATATCTTTTGGAAAATGCTTTAAAGATACTTTGTTAATAATGTTTATATTTTCAAATTTTTGATATAATATTCTAAAATATATATATTAAAAAACTATAAATGTTTCATCTTGTCACATTACTTGATGTAAATCATAACATTTAACATTTTGATGCGAAAAAATGTGTACAAAACATGAAAAACCATGAATATCAGATGTCTAAATCCATGAATATCTAACAAAAGGCACTTGATTAAAGTTAACTTATTGAAATTTTGAAACATAATGTTCCTTACGCAAATGATGCATGACAAGTTGCAAAGATTGGTTCAATATAAGTTGGTCCCAAGTGAAAGATGAAGGTGGTTAAAAATTTGGAGTTTAGATTTTTAAACATAGGAATGCAAATTCTTTCAACATTACCAATTTTGGTCATAGACTTGTTGAAGTTTTGAATGTTGCATTGAACATTCAAATCATTGTTTAATATTGTTATATAATTGAACTAACTTTTTAAAACCCAATAAAAATTTGTCAAAAGAGTTAACCAAAAGTACCTAATCAAATTGAATATGTTGAAATTGATTTGTTCAAAATGACATTTTGATAAAATTGAATATGAAATTAAAAAAATTATGTGGGATTTTTTAATTCACTTTTTCAATAAAAAATGATTTTTTTACTAATTTACTCATTATAAATCATTTTAAAGCACATTGTAACATCCATACTTGCTAACTATAACACTTAAAAAAAAACACCAAAGATTTTTTTAGTGCACATCATTAAACTTAATAACATAAATGTTTTTTTTTTCTTATTTGGTTAGGAACAATTAATGCATGTAATAAATATTTAACTTTTCAAATATCAAACTTATATTAGGTTTAAAGTTGAAAGCACTTTAATAATTATAATTATAATTATATTGAACTAATGAAAAAATAATAATTACTACAACTTTTACTTATTTAAAGTAGAAATTCATCTTACAAGTCATTTAAAATATATATATGATGAATATTAAACAAAAGAGTAGTAAAAATTATAAATTTAGACACATGCGTTAAAACATGCATACCATATATATACATTTAGAAGAAACAAGGGTAAGAAAAGTTATAAAAGAGTCTAAACATATTTAATATTTTTTTTTCGTTAAGTACATAAGTGTTAAAAAAAAATCATTCAATGTTTACATTTTGAATATTGTATTCACATTTCAAAGAAATCTAAAGTTTATAACAAAAACCTTATTCTTTCTTATATTTGAATGCACTTTGCTATAAGATGTTTTTGAATTTATGTCATGCTATCATGCTATTTGAATTTCTAATTTTATGTTTGAATGTAGAATTACACTTATATTTATCATAGTTTTCCCATGTTTTTGAAAACATTCATATGTTTTGGTAACTATAAATAAATAATGTTCATAACTATTCACTTAAAATTAAAACATAATAATTTGAATGTAGGGTTTAAGTTTGAAATTATTAATTATGTTAAGATTAATAATTTATATGTCATGTGCAATAAATAAATTCTAAACATTTGTTCATTTATCACATCCTGTTATTTTAATAACTAATTGTCATCAAATTTGATAGGTTTTAATTATCATTCAAAGAATTTTAACATATGAAAAAAATGAAACTTTATATCTATTCCCCATCTAGTGTTTGAAAAAACTAATTTGATCAAAAGTGCAAAATTAGAAAAGGATTATTAAATTAAAAATGTCTTCATAACATTTTTAAATTATTGGTCATGAGCTTTCTAAATTAGATTTTGATGATGTAAATGGAAACAAAAATATTAAAAGGCTTTGAAATGCTTATTAACCCTCACATTTTCAATAAAAAACCTTACACTAACCTTCACCAATGTATGTCAAAGTTATTGCACACAAATATGGCAATAAGGTTCATAATGAATAATAACCATCCATGAATATCCATTTTCAAATTTATGTGTTGTTTTGGGCATTTTTTCAAATTTTAAAAATGTGCAAAATCTTTCACATTTTCATGCATTCATTCGCCATAAGGTAATGATATTAAAGTGATTGGAATTGTACATTTGGTAATTTGTTTTCATTTATTGAAACTTGTAAGAAAGTAAATTGAAATTTTGTTGACATCAAATTTAAAGATTTTTTGGTAACATTTTGCATTTGAAACTTTACATGATATTATATTAATGTGAATTATATTAAAAGTAACAAGGATTGAATTTTATTTTATTTTTATAAACTTAATTCAATGAATCATCAAGAAAACATTCATACGACTTGTTAAAAAAATCTTTTAATAAAAAGGTTTTTTGAACATCTTAATTATTATATGGGTGGAAAAAAAAAAAACCATGAATGTTACATATATTGAATGCTTATCATTCATGATTAAAGAATGATGAATTTAATTTATGAATGATGGGTTACATTTATTAATTTTTAAAATTTTAATCATTTTTTATTTCAAAAAAGTGTAAATATGTTGACAATAAAAATGGATTAGTTTACAAAATGACAATTTTGATAGCTTATCCAAAAAATAAAACCAATGACAAATTTGGCATATGTTATAACAAATTGATATAACATATGCCAAATTATTGTAGATTGGCAAAAAATGTATAATTTAACATAGTTTGACAACTTTCACAAAACTCAACAACTTCACATAATTTGATAACTTTGATGGAGCATGAAATTTTTGATAAATTTGACATAACTCAACACACTTTTATCACAACTTTGGCACTTTGTAATAAAATTTTGAAACTTTGGTCGAATTTAAACAAAATTTGGTAATTTTAACATAATTTGACAAAAACCTCTAATGGTTTGATTAAATCTTAATAAACTTAAAAGGCTAAACATAGAAGGTTAAACATACATGGTTAAACATATGTATAGGTAGCTAGGTAGTAACCCCCTTTATAAAAGGGAATGTATTTTTTAGTATGTGTCCTTTTTATTTATAATCAAATGATAGGGAATGTTTAAGGTAGTTGGATTTTTTTTCCTCCTTTTATAGTTTTTACATATGATCTTCCAAATGTGAGCACATTTCCAAGCAACCAAGTAGTGTCGTGACGTGTACTGTCATGACATTTGGTGTCATAAGGGTGTAAGTCCATAGTAAACTCTACTAAACAAAAAGACTAAAACCAGTCAAAGGTTAGAAACAAATCAACCAAAAAGATATGCATTCACATATATATACAATGCACAAGAGGAGGTTGAGATGAAATTCTCATGTATCCCCCCCCCAAACTTGAGCTGGGAAAAATGTGGCATGGTTTGAGTAGAAATCAAATGTTGTAAGAAAACATGATGAACAAATGCCGGTGGGAAATTGAGTGAGTTTTGGCTTAAGGCAGAATAGATGGTATCCACCATTACAATTATCGCAAAGCATCATTTGTCCTTTGAAATACCTGACATGGATAGTCAAATGGAGGAATCCAAATTGATGTGATGATGGTAGGATCCAAGTTCAATAGGTGGCAAGGTGCACAATTTTTGGAGTGATCCAAATTGTGCATCTGTTAGTTCCTTACAACTCAAACACACCTGAAGGTTTGATCGCCTTAATCCTGAAGATAATGCGATTGGAAGAAGTGTATAAAATATCATTAGGTTGCCGCTAGAGATGCACAAAATCACCAACATCAAATTGTCTCACCTTAAGTTTGTAATTGCCACCTCGTGTGTGTGCATACCGTAAGGGGTCTCAATGTTGTGCAATGGACAAGTTCTTCATGGCCATGGGCATAACCCTCCTAAATAGAACAACCCTCTCTGCGATGACCCTAGCCCAAGTGGTTGGGGAGTCCAAGTCCACAACCTAATGAGACAAAGAAGCATGTTTGGACATCCTATAACCCATGGCGATGTAAGGTAAGGCCAGGTCCCAATCCTTTTTGTTCCCAGTGAGGTAAATCTTCCGAAGTCCCTTCTTGCATGTCTAAACCATCCTCTCTACAAGGCCATTAGCTTGGGGATGATCTTTTAAAGTTCGACGATGGTCAATGAGATCATGATCGAGTAGGTCTTGGAATTATCCTCTGAATTTTAATCCTTGATCAATAAGGCACTTAACACAAGCCCCTAACCTACTAAGGACCTGTTGTAAAAAACTTGGTTGGTGTTGTGTGATGACTTGTCTAGCAACACAACAAGCTCAACCCATTTTGAAAAATGTTCAATCATAATCATGATGTAAACATTACCCTTGGAGGTTTATGATAATTTTCCAACTAAATCACATGACCAATGATAGAACATGCCATGAATAGGGAGTGGAGAAAGCGTGAGTTGTCGAAAGGAGAAGGAAATTTTCACTCTATCACATTGTTCACACCTAGTAATGACATCTTGGACTTGAGCATACATACCTTTCAAATGGTAATGAAGAGCGAAAAGGTTATAAATACACTTAATTCCAAAGTGTCAAAACGTTGAATTTACCTTCTGAATAAAACCAAGTCGTTCGTGTGATGGAAGAATTACTTCGTCACCTTGTGGTAAGCATCGGATGAAGTCATTATCTTTCCATGAGTAGCATTTGGACCGTTGTTGTATGCGATCCTGATGATTTGATGTAAATTGGGGAAGGTATTCCCCATGTTGAAGAAACTTCAGAGTGTCCAAGTCTTCCCATATATTCAGAATGGGATGTTCAATCAGATTACATTGTAGTAGTGCAAAATAACTAAATGCATAAGATACATGTATTGCTAGAATCTAGTTAAAGTTTTGCGTGGCTTCTAAGAAATATTTAGAGGTAGTGAGGGGTTTCCGTGCCATGGTATCCACGTTCTAATGTGTAATACTAGGTCAGTGAATAACCTTGAATTCATACTCTTGAAGTATAAACGACCAACGAACTAACTTATGAGTAAACTTGTCATTGGTCATCAACCACTTGATAGGCTAGAGGTTAGTATACAAAGTGAATTTAGTGCCATAAAGATAGGGCTTGAAATGTATGATGGCCCATACAATAGCAAGACACTCCCCCTCATATGAAAATTAATTGCTCTCAGCCTTGTTGTTGTTTTGGGATGCATAAACGATAACATATTCCTCGCCTTCTTCATCAAGTCGGCCAAGAATAACACCATACCAAGAGCATTCCAATCAGTGTGTAGAATGAAAATTTTGTTAAAATCAAGTCTTTTCATAATGGGGAACTCCGAAAGCTTTTCTTTGAGTGTGTTGAAAGTTTCTTGAGCCTTTTCACTCCATGTCCAAACAACATCCTTTTTTAATAATGCATAGAGAAGATGAGCAATAATACTGAAGTCTTGGACATAAATCTTGTAGTAATTACATAGTCCAATGAAGCTCCTCAAAGTGTGAACATCAATAGGATTGGGCATCTCCAAAATGGCTACTACTTTGGCCCAATGAGTCATAATACCATTTGGAAAAATTATATGTCCAAGGTAGACTACTGAGGTGACATCAAATTCACACTTTTAAAGATGGATCTTCATGTTGACCTCGTGGAGCCTCTTGAATAACTCCTCAAGATGAGCCAAGTGTTATAAGAGTCCTTTGCTATGCACTAGGACGTCATCTATGTAGCACTTTAAGAAATCTGCCCCTTCGAAAACCTAGTCCATAATTTGTTGAAAGAAAACATGTTTATTTTTTAATCAAAAAGGCATCACGAGCCATTCCCACAACTTGTTGCTTCCATGGAACGTCGTTTTCTTGCAATCCTTCGCAATGAGCATAATCTGGTTGAAGCCTTGCCTTAGATCCACAATTGTGAAAATGTTTAAGTCTCTAATGTTATCAAACAATTCTTCAAGGATGGGCATGGGGTACCAATCCTGAGGTGTAACCATGTTCAAAGGCTTATAATCCTCGCACATCATTTTCTCATTCCATAAACCAGTTGAATCCTTCTCTGCTAACATTACTATAGTGGTTGCGAAATTAAAACTTAATGGCTGAATGGGACTAACCTCATGGAGCTCTTTGCATCTTTCATCTACCAGTTCCCACTCATACTTGCTCAACCTATGCCTCCTCCAATAGATGGGTGTCTCATGTATAAGGTCTATAGAGAACTGCATGGTCTTATACCTACCTAAGTTTTTCATTGAGAATGCGAACACATTCTCGTACTTAATTAACAAGTATGTGACCTAGTCTCTCTCCTTCTTAGTGAGCTGGTTCCCTATAATGAAAGGGTAACTGGAAACACATGGAATGGAGTTGGAAAGTGTGTTTGAAGAATTTAGTGTATTGGGTTCTTCACTATCCAACTGCGCAAATTCGTAGAAAGTTATAATTCTTCTTGTAAAAACTGATGTACCTCCAAGTGTATCATAAACAACTTGAGTCAAATTACATGGTACCTCTTCCCCCTAACACTAAGAATGACATGTAGAGTGTTGAAGTGACGCACTCCCAAGTTCCTTGTAGACCCACTCGAGGGTCCAAATATGCGGCAATGCGGAAGGAGTTGGAACTTGGAGCCGCTCCTTAACTCACAACACTTTGAGGGGTAGAGGGGCGTGTTGGAGCTCCGGGATGGGACTAGGAAGAATTGACAAGCTTATTCACTCACACGGGCCTGCACACAACCCACACAAAGTGGTTAGTGTAAAGTTGGAGCACCTTTGGTGCTAGGACGAGCCACGGGCAACACGGACACACAAGACTCACCACGGCCTGGACTTGGGGAAGCCACCACCTTCCCCCTTATAGTATACTCTGTAGCTCGCGGCAGAGACTACATCCAAATGGCTATTTTTCCCAGGACTCCCGCGTGGGAGTCCCGAAATTGTCCCGGGTTGGAGTCCCGGGACTTTGGACGCCGATATCTCCCGAATGCAGAGTCCGATCGCCACGCGGTCTAAAGCAAAGTTGTAGCCCTAGTCGAGAGCTTTCCAACGCCGTGTCGCACTCTCAAATCGGATGTCGGGAAGAGGTCGATTCCCGACTTTTAATGGTCGGGAGTCAAACTGGCAATTTGACTCCCGGCCCTTCTTTTGCCCATAACTTGTGTTTTAAATATCCAAATGAGCAATGCGAGCCCATTTTAGACATCTACGTTTCAAGAGCTTTCCAATGGTATAAAGAGCGCAACAAACCATTGAGATTTGACTCTTCAACGCGCCCTCTGAAGTTTCGGGAGTCCACCGGGACTCCCTCTCCCAAAATGGGAGTTGCCTTGGGAGTGTGAGTGCTCACTCCCTCACACTCCCTCGCACTTCCTTAGACTCCCGGGAGTGTGTGATGACTCCCGGGCTTCCTTTTGGCACGCACCTTGCCATGCCTTTGCCTTGACTCCCGAGCTTCCTTCCTCTTGGCCCCGCAACCTTGCAACCCCTTGCCTTGGTTGTGAGCCCAAAGCTAGGGTTGCGACATTCTCATACTTAATTAGTAAGTATGTGACCTAGTCTCTCTCCTTCTTAGTGAGCTGGTTCCCTATAATGAAAGGGTAGCTGTAAACACATGGAATGGAGTTGGAAAGTGTGTTTGAAGAACTTAGTGTATTGGGTTCTTCACTATCCAACTGCGCAAATTCGTAGAAAGTTATAATTCTTCTTGTAAAAACTGATGTACCTCCAAGTGTATCATAAACAACTTGAGTCAAATTACATGGTACCTCTTCCCCCTAACACTAAGAATGACATGTAGAGTGTTGAAGATAGGCAAGTGTATTTGGTCGGGGTGCCATGTAGCCACATTGCCAAAACTACAAGTTGATTGAATTAGTGTTGGTGTTGTGTACATTTGAAAGAGTACACAAGTTACCAACAACCATGTAAGGGAGTTCAGGTCCATGCCTCTCCCCAGTAAAGTGTTACGCTCCAATCTAGTCACCTTGGTGTGACTAGTAGTGCCAGTTTGGAACCCCATAACCCTCTTTCTTTCTTTTGGGCTTGGTTCGTCCCAAGTGGCTAAAACATGACGATACATTGGGCTGGTCCATCTCTCTGAAAGGCGTGTGCTCTTAGAAAATACAAAGGTGGGCCAAACACCTATTGGTTTTCCTTTTGTGTTCATAGGACACCAAAGAGGTTTCTCTTGCCTTATAATTGGTTTGTAGGAGTTCTGATCATCCAATATGTAAAAAACCTATAGGTTAGGGTCTCTAATGGTGTATATAAGAACCAACTATAAAACTTAGAGTGGTGCAAGGTTGATCCACTAGTTGCGCAGCCGGTGTGCATAGGAACCGCATTGTGCCACATCGAGTATGATAGTTCTCCAAGGTAATGCTTGACCAACGTGTAATGTTCCTAGACTTTCTCCCTCTGGTCAAGCTGAGAAAGGGTGTTCTCAAATATATAATTAAATGTAGGATAAATGGATTGAGCCCAAGTGATCCATCATACCATGTCCATGAAGAGACTTGATCTTGTGTCATTCAAGCCTTCTCCAAATCCAGCTGCTAAAAATCCTTGACATTCCCACTGAAATGATGAGGTCCACAGGGCCAAGTAATTCCATATGCTTCTTCTGAATTAGTTATATGTTAAAGGGCAAGAAAGTGAAATTGGCCTTCCATGCGCTAGTTGCAAACTGTTGTGGAAATTTGGTTGTGAGCTCCATCATTCTTGATGCCGTTATTTGCCTTCCAATAGGAACAATGTCTACGTAGAAATATTTCCAAACCACCATCCCTGACTGTAATAGGGTTTCGAAACCTATACCAATACCACCAAAGGGCTCTAGTAATGTAATCCCCTCCTTAGGCGATGTCCAAGTGATTAACTAACGAAGTACTGGTTTAATCGGTTCACCATGGATCTCCATGTTTCAAAATTAGAAAAAACTTTGACCAAGGGCTCATAGGTTACTTTGAACATTTGTAAAACCTTTGGTTTCTGTTGAATGTTAATAGGAACCACCTTGAAGCTTTCAGTAGCTTAGGCATAAATTGTTTCCTCTTCATATCTTTCTATCCATTCGTGGTTAACTTATTGGATGTAGGAAATATTGTGTGTTTCCTTGAGCATATAATGGTGAGCCATTAGACAATGGTTCCCATGGAAATCAAGGGGTATATATCCTAGGCGTTGGCCATCAATTTCCTAATCCACTTAATAATATGCATGTTTGAACCAGTTGTCAATTGTGAAACCTGGTGGAAACAGGGCCTTTTGCCCAATGAGCACATCATAACTAGTGGCATTGGTGACTAAACATTTGACATGTACACAAAGCTCTTGATCTGTACCTTCATTGAAGTTAAGTGCAATCAAATTTTTATAGTTTGGAGTTAAACATGCCCATCTTTTTGGTGAAATGAATTCTAAGAATCATTAGTTGGGCACATGTATCAATAAATATCACTTTGGGTGTATGTCCTCCCACTTGGATTGCTAACTCAATATTGTCGACAATGGCAACTCCAATGGCGATGGAAGTTCTTTCATTATGCATTACTTTCGGAAATGAATGAAAGACTTTGTGGAGAGAATGGTTGTCCACAACACCTTTGTTAAGTAACAAATCCACAAATGAGGTGTTCTTAGCTCCCTTCTGATATGTGAATGTAGAATTAGAGGTAAGAGAACCCACTAGTTTAGCCATGCTATAACTAATGACTAGATTATGAATGCCACATGAGCCAATCGCGTGTCTTTCCAAGGTATTGGATGGGACCTCTGTACCATGTGGATCAGGGATTAGTAAAGGACCTGATGTAGTGTTCATGGTGTCCTTTACTACTACAATTATGTCCTTGGTGCTTAGTTTCAAATCTTGAAAACTAAACAATGGTATATTCATAAGCTTTTGCGCCACTTCACGCATTTAAAGTTAGCATTTCATAAGTTGATTAGTGGAAAATTGTGTGTTTTCCTGATGTACATGTACTCATGGGATAGGAAAAATTGATGCCTTAACAACTTATGGTGTAGTAATTTCCTCCCCCCTCGCCAGCAAGGTGCATTTTTTTTTCCATTTTAAGAGGATGAAAAGATTGTGGCATGACTGTTCGAACTCCTTTAGCCTTGGTTATTGTACTTGAACTAGATGCGAGTCCATTAGTTTGAATTTCCTACTTAGTGCAAAAAAAACTCTTGGTGCCACATTAGCGTTTTGTGCCGCAAAGTAAGAAGGGCAAAAATAAATGGCAAATTTTGGTGTGAGACCAAAATTGTGTGCACTAGAAATAACATACTCCCTAACCATGGCATCATGTGAGAGGCCATAGAACGACCTAGGAAAACTCTCCTGCGATCTTGAATTTTGTACAGGTTGGGCATGATTGGTTAGTGGGAAGATTTGCCTTTTAAATTAGCAAGTTGGACCCTTAATGATTTGAGTTCATTTTGTAAAGTCTGAACTTGAGTGGCATGGGCTTGAAGCACCTCCCTCCTATCAGCATTGTGCTATTTTTTCTATTGCTTTCGTTCTGGGAACTTGACAAAACAAACAACTTTTTGATGTCCCTCTTTCTCACAATAATCACAAAAGAAATTTTCGAAAGGAATGTTGCACTCATTAACTTTGTGGGTAGCATTGCCACAATAGTTACAAGAAGGTAGGATGGGTGCAACTGAATGCATTGCTTTACCCTTTGAAGAAGAATGTGATGATCCGGTTAGCGCAACAGGTGAAGGATGAGGCCTTGAACATGATGGAAGCCTCATAGTATTGGCTTCATAATGTGCATAGTCAGTTCCAACTTTTTAGAATTGTTGTACACATCCAGCAAAGTGTACGAATTTCCAGATTCTGTAAAAACCCATTGTAAAACTTGCAGATGGAGTGTCAGAGTACCTTCCAACGAACGAAGATACCGATGGGCAACTTCCAGGTTTGTGATGCTTTGAGTATCCTCTTTAAGCTTGAGAAGCCTTTTGTAGAGCATCTTGAAGGTTTCATCTTTTTGTTGAAAAAAGGTGGCGAACTACATAAATTTTTCAGAACTCTTAACTAAGAATTCCAACTCAAGAACTCGTAAAGAATTCCCCCACTGGATTAGCAAAAGTTAGTGCATCTATGGTGGGAGGATTGTTT
This sequence comes from Sphagnum contortum, assembly GCA_963920785.1. NCBI lineage: Eukaryota > Viridiplantae > Streptophyta > Sphagnopsida > Sphagnales > Sphagnaceae > Sphagnum > Sphagnum contortum. The sequence goes on from OY987281.1 coordinate 5,583,439, forward strand.
GCGGTAGCAGCAATGAGTTTTTGAGAGAAAGGTTTAATGAAGTAGGTATTAGATCTAGATTATTGGGCACAATCCCATGATGTGCAATGGTAGCTCACAATGCAACTTGAAAGGTGGTGGTGATGGCAGTGGCATAAGCTAAATTGGGGATTTGGGTGATGCCAAAATCTTCAAAGAATGTTGTTCGTAAACATCTAATGCCTCATAGTGTACATAATGGGCTAGTCGTTTGAATGTGAATGCTTCGATGTAATTAGCGCCATATTTTAGCTCCAATTCATAGACCAGAGTTGAAAAAGTTGTTTTGAACTCCCTTAAAGAAATGGTACCCTTCTGTTGAACTTTTCAATTCTCATAGAGGAATTGTTGACCTCCATGGTGTATATGGGTGTAAAGGTAATGACTTACAACGGAATATACAGTGATGGTGTGAAAGCTGGTGCGACAATAGGCGTACCGCATTGATTAACCCCTCTAAATGGATTTTAATGTACCGTTGATGTAGTGTAACCTTAACCTCAATTTTTGGTAAGAGTTGTATTGGATGACGATGGCGATGTAGACACTTGATGGTACCATCGTGAAGATCATGAACTCAAAGTAATCGGCTCAAATGATCATGTGTTACTTTGTAGCTCATACCTTGGCTCTAGTTAAATGGTAGTGCTCTCATAATCCAAAAACATGGTGTTGTCCCATGCCCCAAAAATTTTAGCAATACAAAACACAAACTACAAAGTTCTAACATAACCTATGCAATTAAATGTAACCGTAATGGAAATTGAAATGTGAAGTGCTTAAGAAAATGTACCCTAAGTAACTTTCAGTTTTTTCTAATCACTAGTGCTAAATGACGAAGTAAAGGAAGAAATAATTGTATATTTATGTATTAATAAAATTATGTAAGAGTATGTATTAATATAAAAATAACGTATATATACATATTAATATGAAATACGTAGGTGTATCTATTAATACAAGAGTATGTACATGTACATATTAATTAAAAAAACCTATATGCGATATTGAAAAATACGTACATACGGTTTGAAGAATATGATATGATACATATGTACGTAATACATATGATTTGAAGAATACGATGCGTCAACGGGGATGAACAATGATAGACGGACTTCTGTGGATGGAAAAGGTTGGACCAACAAAATTAAACGGGTAGACGTTGACAAATGTTGGACGAAAACTAGCGGACGTTGGATGAAAGCTAACAGATGTCGGATGGAAGTCGACGAACGTCAAACGAAATTATGACAGACTATGAAGTAGCAACAATTCAAGAACACAAAAAATTAGCAAGTAAAAAAAACCCCAAAAACTCAAAACTAAGAAAATTTTTATTACTTTCAACATTAAGTGATAAAGAGTAATTTTTAAAAAATTAAATTGGATCGAAAAGACAAAAAAAAAATGTAGTATATGTAAACGGTGCCCGTGTAACAGCCATCGTGAACATCTAGAACTTTAGTCTCACTCTGGAGGAAACTTTCCTTGACAAAGAAATTTTAGAAAAATTGACGAGAAAGGAAGAGTTTAGCTTTTTATATAATCATCAACAAAATTGAAACTTTAAACAAGCCATAACCCTAAAACAACTAATAATGTACAGTAACCTAAAAATATACATCAACCCTAAAGGCATGATTGGGATACCCGCAACCGGCCATCATGTATGAAACCATGCATACGAGCATGACAATAATTATTCCATTCATAAATAAAAATTTATCCTTAAACAACGTTTTTAAAAAATATGCATAGTATAAAAAAAGTAAAATTGTTTAAGATAATGTATTTCCTAACCCAAAATAATAGTTGAAATATGTTTTAGGAGGTTAAAAAAAAAATAGTAATTTGTCATAACTTTTATTTATTTGATTGTTTCAAAAGGTAGACATTTCAATTTTATTTAATGGTGGGAAACAGACGAAGGCATGGGTTTTAATTTCCATTTTTTTTACTAATTGTAAGTTTTTTGTTAGTTTTTATTAATCTTGATGGGAAGAGGGAGGGGGAAAATGAGTTTTATTTTTCATTTAAAAAAATTATTGTAAATTAAAAAAATAAAAATTTAAAGGGGGTGGGGACATGGGTTTACTTATTTTATTTTATTTTTTGTTACATTTTATTATTTAAATTAAAAAAATTCCATGTGGGGGAAAAAGGATGGGGGAAAATATTTTTTTTTCCATTTTTTTTCTCTTTATTAAAAATTTCCCACCTTTCTAACCTCTAGAAGGGCAAAAGGCCACTTTATTCTATTTAATTTTATTATTATTGTCACTTTGTGTTACTTTTTGTATTGTTTGCAAAAATTTTGTTACCAATTTTTATTTTTGAAAGGGGAAAAATGTGCGAGTTTATTTTGTATTTTACATTTTTTTTCATCTTTTTATTAATAATGTTTTGTTATTTTTTTACCTTTTGAAGGGCGGACACGGCCATGAATTTCTTAAAACATTATTCAAGGGGAAAAATGTGGTTGATATTTTGGTTTTGAAAAAAATTGTTAACAAATGAAAACGAACGATGAATAACATCAATTTTATTTTTTTAAAGACTTAATTGTTGAGAAAGGAGTGAGTGTGGGTTATATTTTAACTTTTTTTGTTACTTTTACTTTAAATGAGAGGGGAAGGGGGAGGGGGGCATGGGTTTTATTTTTTACTTTTGAAGAAGGAAAATAGGGTGTGCGGTTTTTAAAATTAAAAATCATTTTTATAACATTTCATTTATTTTTAATTTTTTTGAAAAGGATGTAACTTTTATTTTATTTTATTTTATTTTTTATTTTTAATTTTTTTTGTATTTTTTTTGTAAATTATTTGTAACACATTTTTTTTTATATGTCTTTAGGTTAAAGATTTTAAAAAAATCCCATGGAAGATTGAAAATTAAATCATAGTTCATGAAAATTTAAATTGTTTTCAATAGGTATTTCTAATAATTACAAAATTATGACAATGACATTTTTAAATTCTTATTGTGATCTATATGATTAAATATTTTACACATATACAAATATTGTAAAACATATAACTAGAAATATTAGAGTGCATTAGGGGCGATTTTTTAAAATAATTTCGTGAAAGATTGAATATCGACAACTAAATAACAAAAACGAGGCCTAAATAAATTTTTATAGGTATATTTGAAAGTGACATGTGTCGTTATCCATGTCCATGATAAAAAAAATCAATTGTTTAACTTCTAATGAATTAAAAAAAGAATAGGCGCAAAACTATGTGACAATGTCAATAATTTATCATGATGGTTTTTTTTCAACCATAAACATTATTTCAACAATTCCATAACATTTAAGTTAGTGCATTCAACTTTACACCTTTAAACAAAAATTAAAATGAATTTATTTGCATTCAAACATATGAATACACTCACTTGAGCAAAAAACACAAAACATGTTCACTAAGAAAAAATTAATAACATATGTTTATGATTTGATAAATAAATTTGTGATTGCACACCTACCTGCTCATATCATAATATGGATTTAATAGTGTTATATTATGTATTCTTTTATCATAATTAAAAGTACATTTCAAAAGAACATTGTTTTATTTTATATATTAATTCATTTGGTCTGTTAGTCAGTCTTGGGCACGGGCAGAAACTGGGCACGGACTGGTCATGAACTGGGCACGAGTGAGATATGGATTGGGCACGGGCACGGCCGGGTTGGGCACGAGTGGGTTGCGCTTAGGAGAGAGGCACGGCACGGATGGACTAGGCATGGGCGGACTAGGCACGGGTAGATTGGACGGGCGGACTAGGCACGGGTAGATTGGACGGGCGGATTATGTTCAAACGTCACGGGTACCCATTAGTATGATAAATGTGATTTAAATTTTTTTAAATATTTATTCAAATGATAGCTTTTGCATTCAATTATTACATGATTCATCCAAAATGACCATTTTTTTAAAAATGTTTTTAAAAATTGGTTTCATTGTTTTCTTTTTCAAATTTTACTAGTAATGACATAGAGAGAGGTGAATTTTTTCGTTTTTTGAAAGGTTTGAATTGTTTTTTCAATCACAATTTGAAAATGTTATTTTTTAAAAATCTCTTTAATTAAAACATTATGTAATTATTATTTGAAACTAATGTCATTAGTTTAGCAGTGCATTTTATCTGAAGAATTTCATATTAACACAATACATGCAAAAAAAGAATAACAGAAATTTATTTGAAAAAATGTTATGCAATAAAATGAAAATAACAAGCATTGACAAAATATGGATGTGAACATACAAGATAAAATGAAAAGGGTGACAAAATACACTTTGAAAAGGTGTTAAAAAATTGATGTGATTACACGAGATAGAATGTAAACGGTGGACAAAAAAATCTTGAAAAAATGTTCAAAATATTGATGCGATTATACAAAATGACACATAAGGGGTGTGCAAAAGGCACCTAAAAAATGTGTTAAGAAAATTGGTGCAATTATACAAAATGAAACACAAGGTGTGTGCAAAAAAGAATTTGAAAATGTGTTTAAAAAATTGATGTAATTATACAAAGTGGAACACAAGGGATATGTAAAAGGCAATTCAAAAATGTGTTAAAAAGATTGATGGAATTATATGAAATGGATTATAAAGAGTGGGCAAAAGGCATTTCAAAAATGTATGAAAATTTTGGTTAGTAGTAGGCTTTGAAACATTAGTCAAAAAAACTCCTTGTGTCCATAAAAGTTGTAACACATCAATAAGTGGTTGTAAATAGATATCCATGTTATGAACTTGCCTTTTCCTGGGGATGATAAGTGCAAGCCACATAAATGCATTGTTCATTGTCAAACGAAGTGGTAAGTTGTAATTTAGCACCACAACTGGTCACACTGAATATTTTGATTCTTGTAAAGGATATGGGTTGGCTTTATCTATTGCTAGACCTAGCTTCAAATGCCTAGGCTCCTCTTTAAATTGTGGCCATTGATCTTCCACAATTTGCCAAGTTTTTGAATCAGCAAAACCTTTTATCATTCCATCCTCATTCTTGTTTGCCACATGCCAATCCGTCAACATGACTTTACTTTTTGTAAGGAAAAGTTGTTTGATCCGTGGTATAATAGGCATGTAGCGCATCATTTGACACATACACAAAAAATTACACAAAGTTAAATGGTTTAAAGTTGGATTTTGCCAAAATGGAGAAGACTTCAAGGAGTTGCAACATATAAATTGCTTACCTTGATAGAAGAAATAGAATTATGAGTCTAGATTTACATCAAATTCCTACCTATATAATTTATGTTTACCTTCTGGGGTGTGCTAACTCCTTGAAGATCTTGCCTATATCGAAGCTCCCAATGCACCAATTTTTGTGCCTTGCGCCTAAACAAAACACAATGTAATTATATGAAATGGAATGTAAGGAGCGAATAAAAAACATTTTGAAATGATGTTAATTATATCGATGTAAATATATGAAATAAAAAGCAAACAGTGGGCAAAAAAATCTCGAAAGAATGTTAAAAAAATCAATATAAATAGACAAGATGAAATGCAAAAGAGTGAACAAAAAACACTTTGAAAAATTATTAGAAATATTAATGTGATATACAAGATGGAACACAAAAAGTCGACAAAAAAACATTTTAAAAATGTTTTAAAAATTTACTTTGAATATATAAAATGAAACATAAGGGGGTAAACAAAAAACATTTTGAAACGATATTATAAACAAAGTTTAATAAAAAAATTCAACATTATAATGATAAGTAATTTTACTTGCATGATGAAATTTTCTAACTTTTAACAAAATACAATGCCATTAAATTTGTATGTAGCCTTGTTAATTTTTTATTCCCCCCTTTTTTTTGTTATAAACCTTTTAATTAAAAATAAAACTAACTTGTTTTAAAACAATTAGTTTAAGGTTAGACGTTGTGAAAGACGTTGTATTTTATGACAAACAATATTTATTGGGTCACCATGTACATTGTAACAACTTTTAACATTTGTGACATGTGCATATACTTGCAAAATGTTAGTAAATTATCAAGATTTTGAAAATAATTTATTGTTTTATTCAAAATTGAATAGCATATTTTTATTTATTAATGTTCTTGTTTGGAAAATGCATATGGACGTTGTGATAAGTGGTAAATTTCATATTTATTATAAAAGGTGCCTATAATTTATTATATTAGATTTTCTTGGAACAATATTAAAACTGAATCAAAAATTAATATTTTTGTAACAAATTTTGTATGCAATGATGATGGCCTTCTTATAAGCAAATTTTCTAACATTGTGTTTACTTTTTGAAATTACAAATTTTATAAACATTATTTTTAATAAACAAGTAAATGCTTATCATAAATCACATTAAGCCTATTTTACATTAGGAATCAAGGTCAATGTTCAACCCAAATCAAACATTCTTGTCAATGCAGAAGTTGAAAATAACATCTAGGCATTTACATTAGGAATCAAGGTTTAAATCGAAATATATATATTAAAAAACATTTCAAAGTTATAAAAAAAAACTTTTTCAAAGTAAATCAATTGTGAAAACCATTTGTAATTTAAAATAAATTGTAATGTCAAATATTCTAAATTGAATTGTTTTAATTCCATTAATCCAAAAATTACAAAATAGCAAACATGCACACCACCTTATCAAAGGTTCCTCAATAATAATAAAAATGCAAAATGACAAACATGCACACTACCTTGTCAAGGATTTTTCAATAGTAATAGAAATGCAATGAAATGCCCTTCACTTTAGGGGGTTCAAGCATGGTCACAAACAAAACAAACATTTGTCTTAATATACAAATTTAAGAACATTACAACCAAAGTTGCAATTATATCTTAGTTCAACATCATGCAAGTATATCACCAATTACTTCGCTTAATGCAATATTTACTTGAACGACATAAATAGTAATTTGTCAATACCAATTGTAATTGAAATGTTTGATCAATATTTGCCACTTGTGATTGATGATTAATTTTTCCCCCTATACTATGTATAGTGAGCAAAAATGGTATGGACAAAGTATTACTTTCTTTGTGCAACAATTACATATTTCAACATAAAATGTGGCAAAAAAATTCAAAAAAATTCAAAAACTTCAATAAGAATCCTAAAATTATGGTTTGGAAATGGAACTCATGAGAAGAAAATGAAAAGACAATTGAAACAACTTCTCTTTGATTTAAGGAATTCAATCCCCATCAATTTGAGATTTGCACATTGAAGTTTCCAAATTTTTTTGAAATGAAATTTATTCCAACCTACATATTCAAAGAGGACTATGGATGAAATTACATGAAAGATGTGAATACGTAATTGACCTAACCTTTAGACTTATCATTGTTAAAATCCATTTGAATCTAAAATCTAATCAAGATTTTACATATGAACCAAAGAATCAACTAGGATGAACATTTACTTTGAATGTGGTTGAGATCAAATAGATGCCATGAAAATTTTGATAAAATGCAAACAAAATTCAGACAAATTTAGTTTGAGATTAGACCAAAATCAATTTAAAGTGTCACATCAATTATAAATTTATTATAATAAAAGTATTATATTTAAAAAAATTTTACTAAATATCTAGACCAAAATCACACCAAGATGGCCATAGCTTAGACAAATTAAACAAATGACTTTAAAACTTCAATCATTTAACAAGTAAATAAAATTAATTTGGGAACACCATAGCATATAACCAAATAAGCTTGATCCATTTCACAGTTTGAGAATGAGGAATATGAACATTGGTGTCCTAAAGGATAGAATTCTAACCTTGGGTAAATGTTGTCATTCTTGATCCCACAGTAGCAGCAAATTAACTCCCCATTGAGGTTTTCTGTCAGGAGCAGCATGGTGCAGTCCCAGCAACACAAAAGATTTGTCAAAATTGACCCGTAATTGCTGTTGAAATCTTCAGTTGCATGCATCAGCAGACATGGTTCTGAATCAAGTACAAAAATGGATTTGTCAAAACTGACATGTAGTTGGTGTTGAAACCTTCAGTTTCATTACATACAGGATGCTGATGAGAGGGTCTGGAACATACTAGACACTGATGTGCACTTCATTATCAATTCATATTGTTGTTTCTCAAAAAAAAAGGGTTTCAGTACTGTTGCATAAGATGGATCAATTACCTACTTTCAGTTGAGATATTAGTGCCAATACACATGGACCCGCTACTGGCTGCCAATTCTCACCACTGACCCATGTCTGATTTGCCACATGGTTAGGAGTCCAGACTAAGGTGATCCAAGCACAAGCAGGGCATGTCAGAATACTTCAGCAAATTGGTCTCCATTTTCTGTCTGCTGTAATTACAGATTCCTCATCAAAACTCATGGCTACAGAAAATATTGCTTTCAGCTTCTACACTGGATCTCCCAAATCTTTTTGAGGGCATTAGCCTAGTGAATACAGAACAAAAAACATTGTGCATTAGAAATTGCAGTTGGATTTTTCCTTCCTGGTTGTGGCATGGGTGTACCTGAACTGAAGATGACCCCTCACCAGTAATTGATTATCCAAAGTTCTCCCACTTTGGCATTAGTGGGATCATACAAAGATAAATCATGGGGGGGGGACTAATCTTCCATAGCACCATGGAAGATACTCCAGATATTATCCACACCATTCAGAATACAAAGACAAAATGAAGTGATTAGGAGACACAAAATGAAGTGAACAAAACAGGATGCAGGAAACCTCAAAAATGCATTGAATAAGCTGCAAGCACTACATGCAGACCTCTTACTTCGTCCTCAGACACCAAGAATTCCCCAAGCCATTTGATTTTTCAACCTGTTTAAATGCTGCAATCCGAGTAATTTGATTGAAATTGACTCACATCTTGTGGATAAAGAATTCTGAACCAATGTAAACTGGAAGAGGTCCATGGTTTTCCTTCAAAGAAAGCCACACTAATGAGCTCCAGAACACTTTCAGTTCTTTTTCTTTGGAAGAATGGCCACTACCTACAGAGCCTCTAGTGACATCTTCAAGCAGGGTATGAAAGTGTTCCAATCAGTTATGACATCATAGATACTAACTCAAGCATCCAAAGTGATACAGATTTTATCTCCATTTCTCAAGGTGGGCTCAACACTTGACAATGATTTACAAATGCTGTATGGCAGGAGTGATCACAAGTGAATCCGAAGCATCTTAGTGACCCGCACTCCACAGTTGGGCTGGTGACAAATATCAACTGGCTTTGTGTTCTTGCAATCCAAACATGGTCCCAAATGCCCTGTACATAATGTTGTCACTTCAAGAGATTAGCCACTTTCTTTCATCAACGATGGAAGGTAACATCATTTTCTTTCAAGAGAAGGGTGGAGCAGGGGTGAACCACAAATAAATCTTGTGTTCTTAGTGTAGCCTTCTGTAGGGAGAGCCCAAACTTGAAGGAATCAAACATCCAACCAGAGACAAAGGTAACATATCAAAAAGACTTGCCAAAGACATGCTACCACCTGTGAGCAATCATGCATGCAATAAGATGGAGATGGTGAGACTTACGGCAATCAAGAATCAGATGATCCGGAGGTCTTGCATAACAGTAGCAACATAAATGTGCATGTTTCTTTTGTGCTGGCTCTGCCTCATTGATCATGATACTTTCTGTAGGAATTGTGTTAAAATGATCTTCAAGCTTTGATGAAGCTGAGAATGCAGATGAACTTGTAGCCATCACATCAGAAATAGATGTGGCAACCTGTTGAAAAAATGAGAAGCACATGTCATTTGGCAAAGCATGACCAAATCATCTGTAAGGATCAGGCAGGACCTGAAAAACTAAACATATTTTCTTGAGAATAATGTGAGATTATCCACTCAGTCACCTCATGGTAATTACTTCATCTTCCAACAAACCAGACAGTAAAGATGACAGACTAATCCCAATTCAAAATGATGCCTAACAGTGAAATGTCTAAAGTCAACAATCGCAAGTTGGCATTCATTAGGAGTTGACCAACCTCCATCTTGTACCATGTAACTGCTATGCTCCAATATAAGGCTGAGCTAACCAGAAACAATTAAATTCATTTTTAAAGTGCAATTTTGGTTGAAAATTGAAATTTCCTCTTCTGCTCAGGCTACTAATTAGTGGTGCAGGAGGCACAAGAGCTCACATGGTTTACCCCATCCCTGCGTCGAAGGTAAGTTTTGTGCATGTCATATGCCATAGTCCATGCCTCACTGTGAGGAGAAAACTTTACTCTGCATAGAATGAAACAATAACAGCAATTACTATTGCAGAGTTAAGATATAGAGAGCAGAAAAAACCTAGTTGGAAGACAATTGCTCTACAGTGCACCCAATAGCCGTATTGACCTCTTGCAGGACAATCTTAGCCATCTCTATATTAGTACTTCATCCTGCCTAGTAAAATTGATTTGATTGGATGTCACGGGACTAAACTCTACATTAAGTACTTCAGAATCACACAACATCTCCATTCACCAGATCAATAAGGTGTGAAGTCCAGATCACTGGAAACATGAGACTATCACTTGTGATGTATGGTCAAAACTACAGACATGGATGCCAAACATATCAGGTAGACTATGTCTGCTATTGCTCTGAGCTAAAGTTTCTGCAGTAAGAATCAGACAACACCACAGCTACTCAATTCCTTCTATTTAGCATTCATCAGGCCTCTCTCCAGCTTACCTTAACCAATTTTCATGTTGACTTGACGCCTCAACAATTGCACCATGTTGGAATAACCCTATCTCTTTTGCAGTCTCTTGGGGCCCTTCTCTAACCCGATGCTCTTCTTTAGGAGATACCACCTGTCATTGTGCAAACAAAGGGATTAGTCCACCAGATCTGACTATTTTGAGTGGCTATCCAGATTATTCAGGATCTTCAAACATGTTGAAGGAAACTCTTCAGGAATTTTTCCAAGAGAGAGCTTCCCTTTGGGTTCAGAGAGTTTGCATACCTCATACAAACATGGGAAGTGCAAAGATCCAGTTGGTACACTAGAGGTTGAGGAGACCTCCACGTCTACTGCTTCTTGAGTTCTAGTCAAAGACTCAGACGAACCTGTTGCTACTCCCAGAAAACGATCCTGACTAACTGACAGGTCAGAAGATGTGGAACTTTTGAACAGCAGTTCTTTGTCACCTATTTCCCCCTCAACCTGTTGCTTTTCTCGATCTTGCTGAAAAGCAAGAGGATTGTATGCCTGCTTGGGGCGAGGTAGTAAAAATTGAGACACTAATTCTGGAACTGGAGTTGGGTGCTGAAGGGGAGGGTTCTTCACCAAAGGTTTATACACAGATAAGGATCGGAATTGAGGGTCTAATGGATCACGTTCCACTGGCTTTGACGCAGTGTCATGTGTTTTCTCCTGTTGGTCTGCAACAATTGCCTGCAGTTTTCCCAACACCACTTGAGATCTCTGAAATTCTTCGAACACAAATTTTTTCATTTGCAACACTGCATGAGTTGATGAATGACTGATTCTAAAAGGCTAGTAACTGCAATCACATCCAAGTTCTCTATAATGGCAAGAGCTATTTCACCAGCAGGAATGAAGTGCTATACATATCTATGGCACCACCACTGCTGGCTTCAAAATCTAGTTATACCACAAATTTGTGACCAAAAGTGTTAAATTTCATAATTTCTGCAAGAAACCAGCATCTTCAGCTCAATACATGTATGAAGCATAGCTAAACAATATATCTGTCCATCCAGCCAGAAGTAGAACACAGATGCCACCTCAATAGCATAGCCACCAGGTTCTCCCTGGCAGTAGCTTCTACATACCTTTGGAAACAAATGTGGAAACAGTTCCATAGGTGAAAGCTGTGGCCTTTCTTTAACTAGTGGTGGTATGGTTTCTTCAACTCTGTTCTCTGGCTCCAGTCCCAGTTCTGATCCAACTGTGCTTGCTTTGGGTGACCATGACTCATTTCCTGGAAAGTTGCCATCTGACGATATAGAGAGAGGGCTGGGAGATACTGCAAAATCTAATGAACTAGTTGTTAAATTGAGATTAGCAGGAGCAGATACCCTATCCTCTGAGGTAGTCTTCTGCAGTTCTGTATCAAATTTAGTACGAGGTATACCAAAGTCCGTGCTCAAAGTTTGGGCCTTGTTTTTCAACCTCAATATTGACAAAACCTGGTTAACCTGCAGTCCAAAACTTCTGATTAGGGTTTCATACATCGGTTTGGTGTTGAGAAAAGGGGTGGAGACACCTAGCCGTGCCCTTGCCTAAAAGGAGCAGTAAAGATCTCATCTCAAGCAATCCGTTTTGTCCTATGGACATCCTGAATCATTTCAGTTCATTCAACCTCAGATACAAGTGGAAAAATCTGAACAAATGTACATTCTCAGCAAAAGTGACTCTCTGAGAGAAAACCCACAAAATGAAAACACTTTGCATAGGAAGGATGATAAACAACAGGGGATGAATTCACCCCTTTATGTTTGAGATCCTTGTTCACAATTGCAAAATGTCTGACTTTGGGACTACTGTTTACAAAAGATGGTCAGTAGTTTTGAAGTAACTGGATTCTACAGTTGTCCAAAAGTTGCAGATACATATTTCCTTAGCTGCACCTAGACACATGCACTATATGCTCCAATACAATTGTCTCAAGGTTTCTGCAACATATCACTAGATCCATGTATGTATAGGAGAAGTTGCTGCTCCTATATAAGTCTGATGGAGGACAAAAGACTCACATACCTGGGAGAAAGAAAGGTACAGAGACCTGCCAGACATCTGAGTGGCACCAGGCAACACAGCCTCAAGCTCTGTGCCTGTGAGTGGAATAGAAAAATCATGCAAGGTTTCAAACCCAACTGAAGGGGCATACACCAGCATAGACTGCATCGTGGGTCCCATCATCTGCATCATGGGGCTAATTGTTATGAACTTAGCTGAATGGCTCCTATTTTAACTAGCATAGCCTTCAATCAACAAAGAGAGAAGCTTGAAGTAACCAGATAAGATATATAATCTTCTCAAGAGGTGTTTCCATGCATCAATCCCACAAATCAGAAACATCAACACTTTTCTTTGGCATGCAGTCAGTAGCTGCTCTTTGTTGACTTTGTACCTCAGCACTACCCTCCCTGTGCCACATGGAGAGAACCACAAGTTGTCCACCCCACTGGTTATAATAAACAGTCCAGATTCAGGGACAGAGATAGCCCTGGATGGCCAAGCATAAGGGCAGGGCAGATGTGTAACATACCTGCTGCATCCCACATGAAGAGGATTGGTACACTCCAAATGTCTGCTGTGTCATGATGTTGTAAAGAAAAAGCATGCAGGTGCCAGGAGCTATGTGAGGAACTGCCAATAGATGCTTTGTTGACACACAGAAACGCCTCATCTGCTTGTATATTGCTAGTGTCTCGTCATTGCATCCTATCACCTGATTTCAGGCTCACAACCACCAGCCATATCCAAAATTAGACATGTGCACACTTCACTGGTCCTACCCACAATATTTCTCTTCTATTCTTCCTCATCAAGACAAAGTTGCCTATTTACCACACCAAGGGCAGAGATGCTGGAAGAGAAGTGACCACTTACTTGGCCAAAGAGAGAACTTGGTTTGCTGTACTCTTGGACTGGATAAGGAGAAGGTGATAAGCTTGGTGTACCATACTCAAGGGGAGGGAAACCAGAAGCTGATTCAGTCTGTGTCAGCATCCAATTGGGTTCATTGATATTGTTGCTGTAGTAAACATGGGAATTATTGTTTTGGGGAAAAGGTGGCTGGTGAAAGTCAGGGGATGGTGGAAATTGGTAGTCATGAATAGTGGAATAATGTGGTATTCTGTTCTCATCAGCCTTGACAGAAGAGACAGCACCATCACTAACATGCATGAAACTTCTTGTATCTACAAGGGGTGTTCCAGGTCGAGAAGAAGAGGTGAGGGTACTTGATGCAATGGAGGAATTGCCAATGCCAATTGAGGCAGGATATGTTGCATTAGAGGCTGTAGCAGAATCCATTTTGGATAGCCCAGCAGATATTGACCCTGCTGCAAGGGTCCCTGCAGTGATAATAGATGAGTCTTCTGTACGTCTCAAGCCGTGCACTGAGTATTCTCCAATCACAAATGGCTTTGCAGTAACCCGTAGTGTGGTCGCAAAACTTTTCATGGATGTTCCTTTCAAGACCTCTGAACTCTCTGTCAGCTGGCCACTAGATGAATCTGAACCACGTGGAATTGTTGTAACAGGTGACTTGGAGACAGGTTCAATGGTTGAGACTTGCGACAAATTTGTGCCATGCAATTTTGGTGATACAGCATGTGGCACAGAGGGAGCCAATACCATTGGCAGTGTCATGGAGTTAATATTTGGAGTTGGACTGGCTGCTGGTCGTGATGCTTGTGATTGTGTTGGTTGGCATGACAGTGTTGAAGCAGGTTGTGAATTTATGGCACATTTTACTGCTGGTGCAGGTAGTGGAGACCCAGGGCGCACACTTCCATGATTATGAGAGATTTCATCATGTTGCCTTGTGGCCCCTGCCATGGCAAATAATTGAGTTAGCCCAAAAGTCATTAGCAATTGACAATATGCACAAGTATGAAGAATAAAGCTAAAAATGTTCCATCCACTACTCTTATCCACAATACCTGCAACAGCAACCTGAGAATTTCCAGAACAGAAAAAGGTCATTGACATCATTGTAGCCAGCAAGACCTGAAACCCTTATACAAAACCAAGCTGACAAGAGGTAATGCACAACTCACTCTCAAATTCATGGGCAAGTAAGTATTCTTCAGCCACATTGTAGAAAATATCAGGTGGAAGTTGCTGCACACATTCAAACATCTTCATGAGAAAGAGACATTGACCAATTTTGAAGCAGTGCACAAATGAACTGAAGAAACTTGCATTCTTGGTTCATAAGGTGAAGTGCTGCAAAAACACAATCCAGGAAACCTGTAAGGATGATAGTTTGTGCCAAGTTGACTACTCATGTCTGCTGTAGACCATTCTGTTTAAGAGCAATGACTTTTTCTTACAGCCCATTATGGTTGTGCGACAGCTCCCTTGTTTCCTCTACAGATTGTGATCATGAAGTTTGTGCAGATTTTTCCCAAGCCCCTATTGAAATTCTTTTGCCCTTGCAAAAGGGATTGACAACCTTGCATTTTGCTCTAGGACATTAAGGCTTGGTCACAACTGTTGTACTGTATTCTTGCTTCTGGACACACATGGGGGCTCCACACCTGGAACAAGATGATAATAATGGAGACAACTTTTAAGAAAAAAGAAGGAACCTTGCAGACAAGTTCCGTAACCACCCACCTGCTTAAGAAAGTATGCACACTTCAGCTTCATCCCACGCACAGATATATCATTGGTAAGAACTCTTGCTGTTATAGCTTCTTCCCAAGATCTGCAATATGAACTCAGCTTATTAGATCTAGTCATTTAGCCTCTAATACAGCAGTCCTTAACATGATTTGAGATCAGATTCAGCTGTGTACAAGTACATTTGTGCTAAACCCAACCCTTCAGTCAGGACTCAAATCATGATAAGTTACAAATGAAAACTATAAAATGTAGCATATGTAATGGTTGACATGTGATTGACTTAGAGACCTTGAGGCAACAAGTGCTTGCAGTGGCAACAGAAGCCCATAAGAGCCAGAGGTCCAAAGAGGGGAAAAGAAAATACCCCATGGAAACTGTAGCTATATGGTATAAAGGAAACAGTTCCAACTGAACCACTGTGCCTCCTTGAGTGAGGAAGTCTTTTATTTCTGCATAATCTGCTTGAGGATGCACATTTTCAATGAGCATGTGCGGTGATCTGATGCTTTCCTGCAGAATGTTGTATGAGTGAGCAGTAATACCTCAGGGCAAACCCTTCTACTATGCCCAAGAAAGAGTGAAGAAGAAAATCCCCTAGTTTCACTTAAACATTAACTTGCAACCAAAACTTGTCTCTGTATCCGTGCTTATACATGGCATAGGTGCTTTTTGTTGCTTTAATATGTCCCGATACACTGTGTCTCTTATACATACACAATACTGAAACTGCAACCAGAAATTGGATGCTTTACCAGACCTTAATTTTCAAAATACTACACTAAGAGACAACTGGCTTCTGAATCTGTGAAGACCTGAGAGTGTATCACAAACTTGGAAGAGCTTGCTGTAAAGACATTTGGGTCAAATGGCATCACAAATTTCCTCTACTAAACTCCATGCAAAACATGTGCAGCTATGCATGTCTCTGGTCTGGGGTGCACAGCTGTAGTCATGTCTGTATGAGTGTACCTGGTGCTCTGGGTCCACTAGTAAGGACCGTTCCTTCAGCACAGCCAGTGGTGTGAAAACTGTTGATTTGGGGTTTGTAAGAACAGAACTCCCACCTGCAGACAGTGGCTGGTCACATATAAACTGCAGTCAGTAGGTAAGAACAGTGATACCCCTTGTCAACAGGAAATATGCAGTGTTGCAGAGGTCACTTGAGCACATATCTAACTTAAACAGGATTAGATCAATCCGGCTGGGTGCTAAATAAAAGACAACCAAAGATGTCTTCTCTGGTTCAATGAAAAGCATAGGACTACTGCTTGCGCTGGGGTAAAAAAGGGGAGAATATCACTCACTGGAAATTCAGCCAACAGCTCAGAGGTGAGAGATGACAGCACTTGACCACTCCAGTCACCATGTGCCATTCCAACCACACCTGAGTCAGAATCATCCTCCTGTTCTTCAGCTGAAGGGAGAGTGAAACCATCCCGAAACAAATGAACCTTCTTCCCCTTTGACTTTGATTTCTTTACCTGCCAACAAATCATGCATGCAAATATGCCAACAAGGCAAAATCACTCATCCTACTGAAAAGAGCTGTCTCTAAGTCTCTTACCTACAAAGCTTTATCAACCTGATACCCTACCATGGGCATTGGTTACTGGGCCTTCATTCAAAGGGCAGACTTCAATCCCTCAATGTAAGTGTGCCTTTCACTGTAAATTTAAAAGTTTCTACATCAGTTTCTTGAACTCTTTGGAGACATCAGAATTTCACAGAAGGTTGTCTGTGTCTCCATCCACTTCACTTCAATCTGCGTGTTCATTCATTTCATCATTGCCCATCATATGTGTCTTTCTCACTTGATACCCACCAACTATAAAGAAAACTGGGGTAAGAAGGTCATGTCATCCAAAGCTCAAGCTAAAACCACACCTGTCAACACCAAACATACTGCTCTTCAACAAGCTCAAGCAGGAAGCACAGACCTTGGACTTTCTCTTTGGCTCCTTTGACACTGCCATAACTTCTTCATTCTCTTTCTTGTACACCTGAAGGGGCCCTTCTAGTACAACTGATGTTGTAGTAGAGTCTTCCCCAGCTGCACTAAGCTCCATGTCCTGTCAGACATACATCTTCAATGATATAGATCTGGAGACTGACTACATCCAAGTTCACAGTTGTACAGCTGTACATCTGGTGGTATTTGTCACAAAAAAAAAAACAGTTTGCATTTTACTGTGAACCTGGACCTGATCCAGCTAGTCCTGATTGCCAATCTTATTGTTATTGGGTAGTCCCACCTGAGAAAAGCAAGGGCAAGAAAGCTGCATAGAAATTGGATAGAAACACACATAATCATGACATAAGCCAGTTTCAGCCAGAACATTGCACACAAGGTACCTCTTCAGGGCGGACATCACAAACAATTGCTACACTGGATGCAGATGCATTTGAGAGTTCAGCAGACTCCATACAATCTCTCCTTTCAAAAGACTCAGATGATGAGGAATCCAATTTTGAAATCCCTTCTCGCTCTGCAATTTCAGCTGAGGAAGGTCTAGCTTCCTTGGATTTTTGCTTTGCCCTTTTCTCCTGGATCACGAATTGAAGAGGATCCCATGAGCAAATTGATAGACAATAGAGAGATACCACAGCTTGTTGAATGCTCATGTCATTAGGTGCACAGCACATGAGGTAGAGGAGGTGAGAACTTGAAAACTCCACTACTTCAACCTGATAAGGTGTTTATCAAAACTCCAAAACAAGCACTACACGTCAGGAGATCTTTGGCATACAACTCCTTGAAGCATACAAGTTGGAATACCTATTATTTTGACATACAGACAAGCACAAGCACCGCATGCTAGCATCTCATCAAGACTTAAAACTGGAAGATTTGCAAAAGACAGTATAGTATAGAAGATGAGAGAACCATGGGCACTGCAACTTTGAAGAAAAACCTACAGTCATGAAGTAGAAAAAATACCAATCTTTTGCTCTGTGAAGAAGGAAGATCTCTCTGTGCAGCAGGTTTTTTCTCATTCTTCAATTCCTCTACAAGCTCATGTATAACCTACCAACCAACACAATGTGCATCATACACAATTACAAAGAAAATAACTCTTTATGAACCAACCAATCACAGAAGTTTGCACCCTTGGCAGAACATCAAATGTATATGGGATTGCAGAGAAAACTCCACAATCAGCACTTTCCAAGGTAACTGTTCTGTCAATTCCAGCAAACCAAAACCAACACAGAAAGAATAATGGCAGTCATAACATTATGAACAACATTCACAAAGTGTCAGACCATCATCTTCATCATAAATGGCAATGACAAGCTTCCATGACTCCCCACTGACTTCATCAGCTACCAACTCGGGTGTATGTTGAACTTAATGAAATTAGAATACATATAAATATATATAAATATATATATCCTAATATCTAAATAATGATATTCCGCACAAAATTTAAACCATCATACAGACACCTGGATCCTGAGTTTCTGCATCCTTGGCAGGACATCACAGTGGGATACATCAACCTGTCCAATCAATACCGCACTAAATTTCAGACAGATCAGATTGACCCCCAGGTGGGAAGCCATGAGCCATACCTGCTTCCTTTCTCGAGTTTGGACTTTAATTAGCTTGCCTGGGCAATCTGCACCCACAACCAAAGCCAATTTTGGTTTGTAACACTCCAGGAGGAACTTCTACAAGTAACCACAATGACTACAGACATCCAGATGAATACAATACTATTAAGGACCTTGATTGCTGCCTTCCCCACAATGGACTACTGAAAGACCATGGAGAGCAACATAAGGAGTGAAAGATGCACTCTAAACCAGCATTCCAACCACAGCATATGATTGGAAGATGTATCTTGTGAGCTTAACAAATGGAAATACTACACCAGCTACTGTTCAGAAGCATGAACAGCTATAAAACCCGTAAGTAAGGTCAGCTGACCAGGAGTCACGCATGCAGCCCCATGCACCATCTTCCAGTCAGCATTCTTATCCTGGAAGTTCTTCTCAAAATCCTGCCAGCATGCCTGGAAGTGAAATGACAGATAGCAACCCTCTGAGCAGCTGAACTCTATCCGCCTGTTGGATTCCATAATGCTTCGTGATCCATTGGGGCATTGATCAGCATTTAAGGCTCGACATAACCCTATCTCTTCATCAACTTCTTCAAGTTCAGCTCCAGACCTATGCATCCCAAGAACCTGCAGCTCTGATTCCCTCTCCACCTGCTTATTCTCAAAATGTTCCTGTGCCAGGTCTGGTTCAAGGTTTTCAAGCTTGCTTCCAACATCTGAATTCTGTCTACTTTTCCTAAGTTTCTCTTTAGCTTCCAAGTTCCCATTTTCAAGTTTTATCTCTTTCTGTGCCTTCTGCTCCTGCTTCGACAATATATTGTCTCGCCACTGCAATCATTCCAACAATTAAGTCCAGCGATTTCTGTCCAAGAAACTCACAGACAGGTCATCCCATGTGATACAACCCTTTACACTGATCAGTGAAATAACTGAAAAAACAATCTTTGTTGTTTTTTTCATTCCCAAATGGACATCCTTATACAATTCAAAAGACAGTACCTGCTCATCTACTGGTGCAGGGTTTGGAACTTCAGATTTTTTGTAGAGCAGCTGTCTTGGTATGCCAGCAGCTGTGTATTTGTACTTAGACCTGAATGATTCTAGTGCCTCACTCCGAGGTTGTTGATTTAGTTGATCTTCTTCTCCTGCCTTGTTGACATTCGTTATTCCCTCACCTTCAGGCATTCCAACAATGTTCTGGTCCTGCAGAAGATGATCTTTATCCGCAACTTCCCCAACAACAGAAGCAGTGACATTTCCTGGGAATCCTTCAGCTCCAGAAGCTGGAGGTTCCTTTTGTCTCCTGGTCCTCAGAGCACTCCTAATGACAAGACAACAATTAGAACCACACATTCCCAGGCATGGGAAAAACTCTACAGTTTTAGAGAATTCGTCCATAACATCAAGAGGGACCTAAAGAAGACCTAAAGCTACCTTGTGGATGTTATAGTAGCTTGGGAAAGAGCAAGAAGAGGACCAGAATTTTGCTATGCAAGCTGTTCAATTTTGATTCAGCATCTCACCTAAAACTGCAAGGATCGGTAATGGATTCTTTGGTTTAGGCTTGGTGAATTCAGAACCCCCTGAATCTTCGAAACAAACTGTCCTTGAGAGAGCAGAAGGAAGGACAACTCCCATGTTCAAATCCTTTTACAATGCTCAAAGCTCTGAGAGTGTGTGTGAAGGGATTCTCACCAATCCAAAGCCTTCTTGTTCAAAAACCCCCTCTTCAACGCTCCAAACACATTGTGGAACTCGGTAGCAGATTTGTACTTCCTCGAGTGTTTATGATCCTCGTAAACTTGATGGTACTCATTCTCATCAAGCTCCGAATCCGATTCCTGCCAGTCGCTCCACTCCGAGACTGAGTCCCCGCTGCTCCCTCGATCGTCAGAGAAAACATGACCGCCTTCCCGCACCACAGACGATTCCGCAGCCCCAGCTTTGGAGGTCCGATTCTTCGAAACCTTGGAGATCTCCGACCTCTTGTCAGCAACCCTAGCAGCAGTCGCAGCAGCAGGGGCCCGAGATCGATTCCTCGCAGGCTTGGATTTGTCACTGCCATAGCGGTCAGACGGTGCCTCTGCGCCAAGAGTATCACTGTCTCCGCTATCAGAATCCGCCTCGCGGTCACGCCCCCATGGATAGCAGTCGCGCGACTTGAAGTGCGACAAGAATCTGGCTTTCACGGATTCATGACTGCTGTGGGAAGAAGACATGACAATGAGCTCCCCACCCGACGGATTCCCAGGCCGCGTCCATCGACTGATAGCCGTGGTATGCGACGAGCCGTCCTCCTGCGGGATACTGATGATGGCGTGCACCACGCGCGGCATGCCACCCTCTGGCGCACTTCCACTATCGGAGTCGTCGTCATGATCATCGTCGGAGTCCTCCATGCGACGTCTGTTGTTGTTGTTGTTGCTAGTGCTGCTATTGCCGTTCCGCGCGTTCTGATGCTCCTTCACGCTTCTCTTTCTCTCACGCGATGCTGCTGCTGCCGCCGCCATCGCGTTGCGACCCGGGGAAAAAAACGAAGGGGCCAAAAGAGGGGGAAAAACAAAAACCAGAAGAATCTCTCGCGCTGCTTTCGCATCAATCAAACTGTATCTCCAACAAAACTGTGGAGAAAGGAAGACTTCGCATCCACTAGTGAGGAGAGAAAGCCCTTCTTCGTATCTGCATCAGAAATCCCTGCGTAAGTTTTACCGATACTGTTCATCACCTGCATAAGTTTTACATAAGTTTTACTGATCATCGCGTTCGATCTCATTCTGATTCGTGCAATTTCCGAATGCACTTCCTTTTCGTCGTCTTCTTCTTCTTCTTCCGGTGCTACTTACGTTTGACCAGCAAACACTCTTGCCAAGGATGAAAGCTTTGTTGTAAATAGAAAAAAGGGAGAGAAAGACGGGGAGGGGGGCAGAGCCACAGGGTGGAGTGGCATTGTGCGTTGTTGAGCTTGAACTTGCTTTACAAGTTGCAAGGCCATGATATAGATTTGATGATAATGTGTGGCATAATGTGCCTTGAACAATCATGCCAAGTACGCAGCTTTGGAGATGGCATTAAATGGCAGTGCAGATGCAGCTTGAATGTGCAGCGAGTAAACATGTCAGACAGGAATAACACAAGTGCACAACTCTTGAGATGCAGGTGAGCAACAAAGGATATTGCAGATTCAGCTTCAATATGCAGCAAGTTAAACATGGTAGACATGACCATCGCAAGTGCACAACTCTTGAGATGTGGGCAAGCAACAAAAGATATTGCAGATTTGGCTTCAACGTGCAGCAGGTATTACATGTCAGACGGGAACAATACAAGGGGATAAACTCTTGAGATGGATCACAACAAAGGAAATTGCAGATTTTGGCTTTGAATGTGCAGCAACAACTAAACATCACAAGAGAATTTCAGCAAGAGGTTTAGTAGAAACATGCACCAATGCCTCTCCTTCCTTACACATTACATAACAGTTCTTACATGCATGTCTACTTCTAATGCAAGAAGGGCAAAGGCAAGTGCATTTCTAACATGAGAATAGACAAAGCACAAATTGAACAAGTTCTACAACCATATCATGGGTACCTCATTAGCTTTCTTAAGGAATCTAGATGCAAATAAATGACATATTCTGAATGCTTTTTTGATAACACCCATCATAGAACTTCATCTTTTTTCCACAAGCACCCACCTTTCAAAGTCTGAGTTTGCATTCAAAACAAGAAAAGCTCAGACTTCCAGCACCCATAGGCCATTTTAGCACCCTCAAGGATTTTCAACACAAAAGACTATTCCCCAACAATTGAACACACAGCACTGAGGAGCACCACCTATGGGATTTCAATTACTAAGCTCTTTCAATGCCCTGTTTGAAATCTTAAGAACATGTGTATATATATTCCATGTAGTACCACATCAATGTTCCAAACCCTCCAATGCATCACATTCATCATTTTGAGTAACAGAGCTTAGGATTTGGCACAACTTCAGCAACAAGTATGAAAGCTTTGAATGCAAGAACAACTGTCTATACACATTATCAGTGAACTAGCTATTGTCACCTTTATGCTCCAGATTATCAACTCTTAGAAGCACTGCACTCACCTAAAGCATTTTTGGAAACTCAAACAAACATCATGAGCTCAGGGCGACTGTAGCAGTTCTGCCCATCATCTTCCAACACTGGATATGCAGCTACTAAGCCATCTTGTGCCCCAATGTAGAGTGAATTGTAAATCTTCCAGTAAACTTCTCGCACTTTCCTGGCAGGATGGAAGAGACCCTGCAAGCAGTAGCTCAAAATGATAGCAGGTCCAAGTGCTACTCTCATGCCCTCAATTGCCTCCATAACAGCATTTATTACATGGGGTGAAGTCTCAAATATGTTGGGCCAAACAAAATTTAGCAAGTGGATGAGTGCATCCTCACAACCCAGTCCTGCAACCCCCAAAGCCATGTGTTTCACTGCTGATGCAGCTGTCTGTCTGTGGACAAGGTCACGATCCATCAGTGCATCTTCTAGAAGTGGGGTGACTGCATAGATGTAGTCCTTCCCCATTTCTCCAATGTACTCAAAAAGGAAGGAAAGTGACTTCAGCACTCCATTTTGAACATTTAGCTCTGGCACACGATACTCATTCATCAGTGCAGGAAGCACTGTGAAGGGGGAGCATGTTTCAGCCACAATGGCTATAGCCACAGTTGTGCACACACGATTTTGCCTTTCCTGAACCTTCAGATTGTTCAACAGTGTGGCCAACACATCCTGGGGCCCAATGGCTTTTGCAATGTAACCAAACGTGTTGACTGTTGCTCGCCGGATCCCCTTCTTGTGGGCCTTCAGCATCTCCAGGAGCTCAAAGCATATCCTCATCCACTCCCGTGCAGGGACAAACTCTGCTCCCCTGTCAGCTATGCGCCCCACCAGATCAATGCAGTTCTCCTGCACCTTCTCATGCCTGTTTTTCAGGATAGGAGTCAGGCGAGGAAGCAAATCCTTGATCGGGGGCGTCATCTTCGTCATACCGATGACATTCACAATTGCCTTCAATGCTCCCAGGATGGAGCCCAGAACCTCTGGGTACTCCTCTCCTAGGTATTCATACAAGACAACCCCAAGATGGCCCATCAGCTGCTCCTCATGGCACTGTTTCATTACCACTGCAATGCGAGATATGAGGTCAGCTGCTTGCTGCCGGACCTTCGCACTCTTGTTGTTGAGCCGCCACTTGATTGTTCCACAAATTTGAGGGAGATATGGCTTCACCCTCTGCCCCATTGCATTCACCACCGTACCAAACCCATTGAGCATCACATTTGCATCATCACTGGTCTGCTCTTGGAAGGCATACAGAATGCCATCAATCAGAAGCTCCTCCAGCCGAGCATCAATGTCAGAAGCTCCCAAGCTGGCCACCACTTTCTCGATGGTCTCCATCACCATCCGCCGGTAGGGTTCACTTTCATCCTTCAAGTCCTCCACCACTCGGCCAACAATGTCTGCCACTCCCACTTTGTTGGCAACCTCCACTGTCGTGTCCACCAGCTGCCGGTAATTCCTCCGATCCAGGGCCATCCTCCGTACCCAGAAGTTGCGAAAGAATTCAGGGAGAATTTCCTGCCTGATGTAACTTGCCTCCACCCCCTCTGTGCTCACACATTGCTTGACCACCTTAAGAACTATCTTCTTCATCTCCTCATCAGGGGATTGGAACTCTCTGATCAGGATAACCATCACCTCCTTAGTGTAGTAGCTTGCATACATAGCATCCATCAGGGGAATGATGAACCCAATAGCTTTCAAGAATGCAGCCAACACTTTGCCTCTGTGTGACCGAATACCCTTCCACAGAGGCTTCAACACAGAGTCAAAACTCTCAATACCATAGGGGGCTGCAGCCTCAGCCAGGGCTGCCAGTGACAACGCAGTGATAGTTCTGACCTTCTGGTTCTCATCAATAAGACCATGCTCAATAATTTCTACGAGGGATTTCAAGTGAGGAAGGACTGCACAACCCATCAAAATTGCAATCTGCTGCACAATTTTGATACCTGTGTGCCGTGCCTGCCATGACTTCTTACTTTGACAGACAGCCTTCAAAAATGGCAAGAGCGCAGGAATACCCAATGCAGAGGCCACCACACTGAAGGCCCTGGCTGTTGTGTTCCTCACGTACTCATCAATGTTATCAATATCTGGCCTCATAGCAGCAATCATGGTTGCCAGTCCAGCAGCCTTGCTCAAATTGGATATAATCTCCCGTCCTTCCACACGGGCATAGTAATCTTCATCAATCAACAAAGGTTCAATGACCACAAGAATCTTGTGAACAAAGGGCCTCACCAACTCATCCAATTTGTACAACACCCTGTCAATTACCTTCACCAGCAGATGCCGCTCTTGATCTTCTAGTGTCGGGGACATGAGCAGTGGAAGAATCTGATTGAACAAGGGCCCTGCACCAAGTTCTCTGGCCTTGTCTGTCAGTTGTCGGAGGGCAGTTTTGCGCTGTGAAGGAGTACCATTCTTGACCTTGAGCAGCAGCTTCATGATCTTTCGCTCCTTGCTTTCTTCTGCCGTCATCTCCTCCTCTTCCTTCTCACTCAACAGAGCACCAAAGTACTGATAATCCTCAGGTTTCATCATTGGCAGGCCACCGGCTGCTTCTTTTGGAACATCATACTGCTGACTGCGGTCCTCCTCAGGGATGGAATACAGTGGAGTGCCACCCAATGGTGTAGGTGTGGCCAGAAGCTTTCGGGCAGGTGTTCGGATTGGCACATAAGAGGCAGGTGGGTCAAGAATTTTGTAA
Source organism: Sphagnum contortum (assembly GCA_963920785.1). Taxonomy (NCBI): domain Eukaryota; kingdom Viridiplantae; phylum Streptophyta; class Sphagnopsida; order Sphagnales; family Sphagnaceae; genus Sphagnum; species Sphagnum contortum. The sequence continues at coordinate 5,609,166 of OY987281.1, forward strand.
CCTTCCATGGGAAACATGGCCTCCAATTCCTCATCAGACAGGGGCCTATTCCTGTCCTCAATATCCTTCTCCCACCGCAGCATGTTGTACTGCTCTGGGGTCATAGGTGCCCGTAGTGCGATATGGCCAGGTGTAGGTGTAGCAAGCTCGATGCCACCCATAGGAGTAACCCCAGGAGTGAAAACAGAAGGTGTGGCACCTGGCATAGGTGTAGCACTGCCCATGGTGGCAGGGGTTTCATCCCACCGCGACCTCTGTTTCTTGGGCGTAGGAGTGGCAAGGCCTGCGAGCTTGGGAGTGGCATCCCAGGTCATCCCTGCGGGAGTGGCACCAGGGGTAACTCCTCCAGCAGGAGTTGCATCCGCATCAGAGGCCCGCCCAGGGGTTGGAGTTTCATCCCAGCGATTCCTACGACTTGCGGCAACGGGAGTGGCATCCATAGAAGCATGTCCAGGCGTGGGAGTGGCATCCCATCGACTGGGCCCTGGAGTAGCATCGGGATTATCCCACTCAGATCCTGCCTTGGCCTTCTTCACCTCCTCCGGCTCGACGTTCTGATCCCACCTGTTGCGTCTCTTGGATCCGGCACTCTGGGTCACAGCAGCAGCTGCTGCCACCGATGCAGTTGCAATCTGGGCTTTGGTAGGCGCTGTGGATTCCTCTTTAGCCCTCCTTTCAGCATCCTCTTCCTTCTTCTTTGCAATCAAGCGTAGGGTTTCCTCCTTGTCCCGCTTGAGAGCCTCCTCCCTCATAATATCTGCATAGGTACGTACAGCGGCATCGGGGGTTTTATCACCCATGGCAAACGCATCATTCCTATCAGGAGAGATGATACGGTTAAGTCGCTTCTTCCTATAGTCATCTTCACGGTCGATAATCCGCTGCGGCTTCTTGAATCCCAGCTGCTCATCCGTGACTTCACCGCGGGGCAAATCCGCAAGCACACTCTTGGGAGCAGTGTAGGAAGCGAGCTTTCTAGCCACTTCTCTCTCCGTGGGGTCTTGCGCCTCTTCCTCATCTTCATTCACGGGGATAGAACGCTCGTAACCCTCGAACCTATTAGCGATTCCGTAAAGCTCCCGGTCGAAAGTAAGAGACGAGAGAGCCGCAAGCTCCGCTTCCTTCTGACGCCGCTCCTCTTGAACCCTGGCGATATCAGCATCCATGGTTTCCATACTCGGAACGCTTCCTTCCACCTTCCACCTTCTTCTATGGCACACTTACTTATTGCTACAACGATGCGCCGACTGCAAAACTCTTCTAACCCAAAAAAATAAAACTCTCCGGCGTTAATCCGATCCGACCACACACCACGGATTTATCTCCTCCCCGGAGCAACAGCACCGACCTCCGGAAGCGACTTTGCAAACAACAGAAAGAGAAACGAGCGATGAAACAAGCTCCGCAAGAAAAGGAGAGAAAAGATCGCTCGCGGGCGCACGCGGAACCCTAATTCTGCCCTAAATTTCCGACACCCTTTCGTCCCTGTTAAGCAGGTACACGTTTCCGGATGTAATTAGGTATTTTAATTTAAAAGTAATAATATTTCTTTATTTATTTCTTGGCTCTCAAAGTCCAGCCTCTCCTTTGTAAGGAAGAGGATAAGGATATTTATTTATTTAATTAATGATAAGGAAACTATGTAACTCAACTAGGTAGTGTATAAGCTTGTGCCATTGGCCAACTAATTTTTCCTTCCAAAACCTTTTGGGGGGGGGGAGGGGTATTTTAATTGAATTTTCCTTCCTTCATATTTTCATGGCAAATTACACCAAAGAGGAGCAACAAATTAAATCAGCCTCAATTGCTTTTGTGAAACAAGTGCCCAATTGGGAAGTATTTCAAAAAGAATTTTTTTTTAATGTAAAATTTATATATATATATATATATATATATTCTTGAAAATGCATTATGATAAATATTTTAACTAATATTGGTATCCCATAATGTTAAAGGGAAAATGGTTTAAAATTAGGTTTATGGGATCTCTAATGTCATGGGACCAAACCTTCTTTTTTTTTTTTTTTGGTGACCGAATTTTTTTTCATAATTGCCATTATTTTATTTAGATGATTTCTTCTTCAAAATGAAAGCTTCAAAGAAGAAGTCATAGGAAGAAGATTATTCATGGGTTTTAAGGTCTAGGAGACCTATGGATCTAAAAGTTGTGAGTTAAATTTTAATTTTTTTTTCCCCCTAACAACCATTATTTTATTATTCAAATGAAAAAACCATATGGGGTATAAGGATGGTGTTGGAACAAGTTGCTCAATGAAAAATAATTTCCTAAAAGAAAAAAATAGGATTCAAAAATCATGCTTTTTCCCTAGGGAACTTGCTACACTTCCAAAATAGAAGTTCTCAAAACTATGTGCAATTTGACCCCCACTTCCTTGGTCAAGTCACCAATAGGGACACACGACCTAAAAAATAAAATTATTAAAAAATTATATATATATATATATAAATAAACTTAACACAATCATCATAATTGAGGGATACGGTAAAATGTTAATTTGAAGAATTTTTTTTTAAATTTGTTGCTAGGCATCCCTAAACATGCATATTTCTTGCTTTCAAGATTGAAATACTTTTAATCCATTACACATGTTTAGTGCTTGCTAGCTTTCACTTGGTCTCACATTTCAAGGATTGTTCACCGTTAGGGTTTTTCAATCCATTTTGTGATATCAAAATTTTGGAAAAAAAAAATTCCAAAAATTTTAGCAAATTTAGTCAATTTTGAAATTAAAAAACGTGATTTTCCAAAATTTTCACAATTGTTTTTGAGAAAATGTCAAAACTTGTTGGAAAAAAATCATTATTCACCTTATGTTTATTATGAATTGTGAATTCATGTTTAAGGGATTTCATGGACAATTTCATGTTGAAATTAATTGTTGGTTTGAAGTTTGAACCAATGTTGGCCCATTCTTTTCTATGTTTTCATAATTGAAGGGGGCAAGGCCTTTAGAAAAATAGGGTATCAAATGATTGAATCTTCAAATTTTTGAGATTTGTCTATGATCGATTTGTTTTAACATTTGTTTTAATCTTATGATTGGGTTTTTTAGATTTTTAAAACCTTTGGTTGATGTTTTTTGTTAACAAAATTAGATCCTGGTATGATCTAAGAACAAGTATGATTCCATCTCCATTACACACAACTGAATATAAATTCCTTTGTATATTATTAATTTGTCCACTCAATCCACATATTCCAAGGGAAAAGTTATGAGTAATTAATAATGCGCAACCAATTAAAAATATTCACTTGCATTCAAAATAAGGTTAGGATATTGAAGTTATCCATAAAATGACCTTCCATTTGGGCCCTTCTTTCATACCCAACCCCTCTTTCATCCTCTAAACGTTGTCATCCACAAAATTATGAATTTTTGTGGAATTCAAGATTAAATATATGAAGTTTGAAAATATTTACAATTGCAATACACATCATAATAACAACAATTTAAAATATTTATAATTACAATACACACAATAACATCATTGATTGGTTGAAAAAATCAAAGAAAAATATGATAGGCTATAAAGTTTAGATTAACATCAAATTTGATGTTAATATGAGTTTCAATCTTGTTTAAGCTTAATTATTTTTCCCCTTATTTTTTAGAAATTTCACCCCCTTTATGACCAAACAAAGGGGTGATGGTGCTATTTTTTTTCATTTTATAATTCATTTTATTATTATTATTAATGAGAAATTATATTGTTTTACACAAAGAATTTTAAAAGACAACATTTTTGGTTTGGGGGTTCTAATATTATTATTATTTAATTTTTGATTACCCAATCTAGTTCCAATGGTGGTTCCAACAAAACATTGAACCTATAATGTGAATTCCTTGAAACCTAACTTGGACCTGAAAAATGCATAAATCAAGAACTTGTCACCATTGGTTTGAACTAATGTTGGTTAATCGTTCTTTTTTCATAATTGAAAAGGCAAACTCTTTGGAATTATATTATTTTTATCCAACAAAGGGTACCAAATAATCAAAATTTGAATTTTTTGAAACTTGTTTGAAAATCAATTTATTTGGTTAAACAATACCCATGGTTACTAAATTCTCTAGTTATGTTTTTAAAAAGCCCACCTATTATACATGAAGGTTGGTTTTGAAATACCTAACCTAATGTAGTGTGAAGGTAAATTTTTTTAATTCAAAATTTTATTATTGAAGGATTCAAAAACTTGTGGGGATCAAACATGGAAGTTTTGGGACAAATGGACAAGTACAAGTCAATTTTTTATTTTCATCAAAGCAAATACCCAAACCCATCTAGTTTTTCATTGATTCAAATCCAATAGGTTAGTTATAAATAACCTGCCTTTGAACCTTTATTGATAACTAGACATTTTCTCAATTTAATTAGCCAATATTTGGTTTGAACTTGCCATAAAGGGCAATTGTTGTTAATTTGAACATGTTGAAACAATTGTTTCTAGTTTGAAACTTGTTCTTCACAATTTCTTTAATTTTGGAATGTTAAACTTGAGGGGTTCATGTTCAAATATCCTTTTGGTGGAATTGACACAAAAACTAAAGCTTTTTGCTAGAACCAAAAGTTAAAACCAAAACTAGAACCTTGAAAAATATTATTGAACATAAGTTCAAGTTTTTGGGTAGGCAAGTGGATTTTCTTTGGAAATTTTTGCAACTAGATGGATTTCATAAGTGATTGATTGATATTTATTAGTTATAGAACTTTGTACCTATACAATCATCAATTTTAATTTGTTGTAAAACTTTGTACCTATACAATTTCCAATCTTGAAAAGTGTGTAGTGTATGAATGAAATTGGACTCAAATTTTCAAGTAGGCCTTTCAAATTTAGCTTTTAAAAGTGGCTATGTGAAATAGTCTATGTTCACAATGAACATTTTAATATGTTTAGGTGGTTTTTTTCATTCTAAAGTATATGGGGTTACTAAATGCAAGAGAAAGTAAAACAAAGGGCAACAAAAGGCTTGAACACGAAAACTTTTGTGATTATCAAATAATGTCAATAATAATGTAAAAATAAAATCATCACAATTCACATCATTGTTTTTATCAAAGTTTATTCTTTAAAATCAAACACCTATGTTTTTGTACAACTTGCATTTTAAAATTGTTTTGAAATGAAAAAATTAAAATAATGTATGCCATCTTGAAATGAATAATTTTCGAACTAGAAGATAGTTTATCATTCTTATCGTGCACACCACCTTCTATTTCATGTTTATGAATGTTGTTTTATCTCTTAATATGTTATCATATTACAATGTTCAAATACATCATGATGATGCACAAGTAGAGTTAAAATTAGATCCATAATCATTGACCTTAAGAATATATATAGGTCTCTCACTTTAGAGTTCAAGAGTTTTTAATTTTGAAATCACAAAAATGCCCAAATGAAAGACATTATTCAATTGGATTCTTACACAAAACACATCGGTGGAAATTTGTGTGTAACAAGAATCACATGTTCAAATATTACATTTCTTAAAACTAAATGACTTGGACAGGTTTGTCATAGCTATGCAATCAAAATGTCAAATAATTGTTTCGTCGCCATTCCTTTGCCATGTTTGTCAACCTTAATTTGAATATCATTTTGTGAGGTGATACATGCATTTGTTATGTTAGTAATGGTGGTGTGAACAATAGTGGTGATGTTTAGGTTGATGCTAACGATATTATCAAATTAACTTTATGGCATGTTGCCTTATTTTATTATGTTATCATTTAGAGATTGGACATAGTTGGAGTTATTGGATTACTTTTGATATAGTTAACCAACAAATGCATCATAAGCTCAATGCTTTCTTAAAAACTCTTGAATTGTCCAATGCATTGGTAATTTACACAAATCAAAACATGAGTTGAAGCCAAAATTTGAACATATGGAATTGATTGCACAATGTTATTACAATTATTCATTCACAAGATATTCACATAAATGATTAACAACATTGTTATTCATCAAGGAAGATTTAATTTTTTCCACAATGTTCAATTAAAATTTGTTTTGCAAACAATTATTGGATTTTAACATTATCACATGCATATTGAAGTCTTTTAACCTTTTTAAACGTGGGATTAAACAAATTCCCATTCACTTTTGTAATAAAACAACAAAGAATTTTTTTAAAAAAAATTCCAAAAGTGATTATAAGTCAAATTATGCAAAGATGGAGAATCAATTTCAAACTCCACCCACATTATAACGACTTATAGTGATTGTTAATCATAAAAGGGAAACCTTTAATGGTCGGGCTATAGTTTTCAATATAAGACCATCACACACCTAGGTGCACAAGATATTAATTGTAGTGGTACATTCAAGTTCCTTACTATTAGTACCAAAACTTGATCTTATTCCATTATACACAATGAAACAACATTGAATTTATTACTACATTTGTAGTTACATAAGAAAAACCTAACAAAATAAGAAATCATTAAATAAAGAAAATGTTCACATGGGCAATGTTCATAACCAAGAGTTGTGATAGAAGCATGGTTCTTTTGTTTGTCATTGAGAAAACTCAATTGTCATTTTTTAAGTGCAAACAATTGTAAGTTTGTTATTGCCAACAATTGTCCTTTTGCAAATAATAATCCCTTATTGATGCTTGAATTTACACACACCCACAATAATTCGATTCAACATGACTCCATGAAAGAATATCTTGTAAGTAAACAAAATAATCAAAAAAATAATCTTTTAAAAATAAATTTGTTGCTCAAAACAATGATGATGAAACATATTGTTTGGTCCATGATGAATAATAGATGGTCAATGGATACAAAATTGCCACCATATGTTTCCACCTACCATCCAATGTGTTATAAAGCTTTAACAAGCAACCATGTTTTCCTTATTTGATTAACATTTAACCTACATCTTACAAATAACAAATCAAGTAAGATTTTAAACAATGAACATTTTGTCACAAATAAATGTTTAGATGTGTTCTAATCAATAGTGTTTTTAAACTCCTTTTGGTGACTAATGATATACAATGCATGTAAAGAAATTTTTAAAGACTTTGAACTAACATAAAATGTTTTTATCAAAGGAAATATAAAGGATATAAAAAATTGCATGTGAGCAACCTATTGACAACTCTACACATTGGCCATGCCTTTGAATAACATATATAATGCATGTGTAGATAACACTAAAAGCTTGTTGCATTTAGGGTTTTATGGTGCCACCTACCATGGTTGAAGATGTTGTTTGCCAAGATTGAAAACAAATGTGTGTTTAAAAATAAACACAAAGATTAATGACCACTTATGTAAGTTTCACCTTTAAACTTAGGTCAGGAATAAGATTAGGGACAAAATTTTGAATGAAAGGCATTAAAAGACATAACCAAGAGCAAGATTGAAAAAACATTTTTACACAAAAAAACAAGGAAAATGACAACAAAAGAATCAAAGGAAATGTAATTTAAGTGTACTTTGAAACAAATTCATTTTCCCCAAAGGCCTTACATTTTGCATTATTTGCAACATTCAAGTTCTCAAGCTTTGAATCAACAAAAAAAACTAGAGAAAAAATGATTGCACATTGGAAAAAAATGAATGTTGAATTTTGTATGCAGAAGTTCCCATTTCCAACATTTTACCATTGCAGCTTTCACCACTCCATTTTTGCAAGAACCAAACATCCTTGATACAACATTAATGCAACCTTAATTTACATTGGAGCTTAGTTGAAAGGGACTTCTACATCTTGAAACAATAAATACCACAATAGAAAATTTTTAAATCACACATTTTATAGTGCACTATATGTGTATCTTCATGTAGTTCATATTTGAAATCTATTTGAAAAATCTTTTTGTCAAATCAAATATTCCAAGCAAATAGGGATTTTTTGGATGGATTGTATGTGTCTAAAATAGAGCGGCCCATCATCGATCATTAACCTATTAATGATCACTTTGGCAAATCTTTTTCAAATTTTCTCCATTTTGAGTGATTTAAAATGTTATAGGAATGCCTTCTCAAGCTCTACAAATCATCCTTGAAATGTAAAACCAAACGAGCATTCAAAAAGAAGTAGTAAAAAAATATATGTTTTTTCGAATTACAAAATGCATTTTTTTTTTTCATTTTGACACCTCCTATTTCACTAGTGCATGACTTTCTCATTTTTTATTCAAATTGAACAATTTAAATTGCTTTAAATCACCATCTTAAGCTATACATTGATCTTTTAACTTTAAAGGTAACAAAGTAATATTTTAAAAAAACAACTTGAAGATGCAATTTAATATACATGAAATACAAATTAACGACAAATCTATTGAAAATCTACTTGTGAATATGGTGCTAACCTTTAATAAGACACAATTTTGAAAGGATACTTTACCATTTTTCTTTACTTGAAAATAGGCAAAACATATTCTAGTTCAAATCTATTGAAATGACAATTAAAACTTATAAAATTGGGTCATGATTTAGGAAACATCTTTTCTTTGTTTTTGGTTAATTTCAATCAAAATTAAGCAAATCAATGTGTTTGATAAGCAAATCAATGACAATATATTCAATCATCAAATCCTAATAACAACACCATTGTGGATTTCTTGAATTATTTACATTCACAATATTTTCAAGAGTTAAAGGTGATCCAAGACAATGAAGTATAGTTACCATAGGTCAATGCTACCTATCACTTTTCTTTGCCCTAGCATCAATCCACTAATGAAAGCAAAATTGGGAATTCACAATCAAGTTGCAACCCATGAAAACGTCTTCACATACAATGGCCAACTTATGAGCTCATCAATTGTCCCATTTCCCTATGAAAAGTGGATCATCCCAACTTGCTCAAGTTCATGCACCTTCATTTCCCAAAACTTTCCAAGGCTACCTACCTACCTTTGTTTTTTCCATTCACTAGGAGAAAGTACTAACAACTCCCCTAGGGAGGCCCCAACTATACACTTTCTTCAAGTACATTGCTTGTTGTTTGTTAACGAAGTGAAACCAACTTTCTTGGATTTCCACCCATTCCGTAGTTTTTCCAAATGTTGTTCTTAGAAAATTGCATTGAAGATCCTCATGTTTTCTCCCACTGCAATTTTTTTGAAAACTATAAAACCTTTAACATAACTTGACTGCTGATGATGCAAATAAAAGTGGGAAGTAAAGCTTCAAATCTGGTATTTTTCATGCCTCATGTGGCATCTTTTTTGCATCATTCCCTCAAACTAGTGAGGGGATCATGACTACAATGCATACAAAGTCGATGCCACGCTATGATTTGGTGATAATTGTGACACTAGGATGATTAGCATATTCTATATGGAATGGGGTGTGGCATTTGCTTGATCTCCAATTGTGGATACCCAATGCCATTAGGGTTGAGTTTGTGTGTGGCAAATGCCCATTCACCGCCAAGCAGGTTGCTGGTCCATCAAGGCTTAAAAATGGTGAGGGACACAACAACGGAAGAAATGGGGCTTTCGTTACAAACTACGAAAAATTTCATCAAAGGATTGATCATCCCATGACCCAATGTGCTCTTTAACTCCCATGACATCATTTTCTTAGTTTTATTTCTACAAGCTCAATTGAAGCTCCATTCACTAACGACCTCTTTGATGTAGGTAAGATTTCGAGTGCATCGATAAGTCTCGTACATTGTAAACCCCATTTGGCCATCAAATATTCCATTGAACGATGCCCACTACATGCAAAAGATAACACAAAAGTTTCATTAGAAAACCCCCATCTAGTGTCTCAGAACGTGTAGTTCATTAGCAACCAAAACAATACAACAAGCAAAAGGTTGAAGGAGACAAGAGAACATGGATTGCAAAGTTCTAAGTTAGAGTACAGGTTTTGGGTTAAGGTGTTGGAAGAAGCTCTCACCTACGGCTTTGATATGTGGTGATGAAAACAGAATCTTCCATGTCTTGCAACAGGAATTTCACTGTTGCAAATAGGTCATCAAAATCTGCACATCCATCTGCTCAACAGTCAATTCCAAGGAGCGGAAAAGCAACATGCAGTTCCATTTAAACCTGTCCTAAAAAACAGAAATCAATTAGATCATGAGATGCAGAGTTTTTGGAATTGCTTGCAGTGTGCTCCTCAAGTGCTAATAGATGTTGAAGATCCCTTATCTTCTCAGTAGGAAATCAACCTTCCCATCCTGAGAACAAACCTCTGAGCGATGGATAGGAGAACGGACCTCTACTCTCATAAAGTACATCAGCACCCAATATGATCTGAGAAGGTCGTCGCAGAGTGAAAGAAGTGGCATCCCATTGACCCCATGTAAGAACTTGAATCTACAGCATCCAGAATTTGGGGCTTTGTTATCAAGCAAATCAGAGCTCTATCTCAACTCTCAGCTGAAACACACAAACAGTTTGCACCTCTGATTGAATTCTAGTATCCATATCAGAAGCATGTATGCTAAAATCTCAAAGAGTTAGAAGCATACCACACATTCTACTTGGTTTAAATTGCATGTCCTCTTCATGTTCTCTAAAACCTTGCGCACATCCCAGCCAACCCAAAAATCACTTCTTGCCACAGAACAGCACTGACTTGATGACAACCACAAACATGCTGCAGGATAGGCAAGAACATATACCTGAGGTTGATCATCACTGTCTGTCAAGATCACCAAAGCTCCGACTTTTGCTGCCACTATTCCAGGCAATGCAGTCCCTGCACCCAACTGCTAATCATGCATCAGACTCTGCAATTTAGGTCCATGTTCCCCTCCACATCACAACCATTCCACAGAGAAAATGTAGGGTTTACCATGTGTTCCAGGTTCCTCTTTATCAGGGGGATTACTGCTAGCTAGGCTGCAATTGTGCAAGAAGTCTACTGGGAAAAAACTCATGAACAGCAAAAAGAAGACAATAATGAGCAGAGAGAGAATCAAAAGAGCAGAAGTCTGCAATTCAGGAGGGGGTGAAGTTTTTGCAACTACACCTCAAGCACAAAAGCTCCATGAAACCGTTCCCAATTCTGCCAAACATACTCGGCCAACACAATGCTGCATGGCCACACATATAGACCATAATCCTTTTGCATCACCTGCAGCCCCAATTCCAGAATGAGCTGAGCTGTGGTTTGTATACCTGGTTTTTCTCTAGCTGCAATGGGAAGAAGCTCAGGCTTTCTTTTCCACTAGCTCAAACCCGGGTGTAATTGCAATGCTGCTCAATGAGATGACTTCCACAAGATCTACTCCAAGGTCATGATGATGGGTTTAACCATGTGCTGCTTCCCACATATTTCTGGAGACATTTCATTTGTAGTCTCCTCTGAATGTGACAGATGTGTGGGGGAGGGGAAGGACTGGAGTCAGCAGCCTTGCAAGCATGCAGACAAGTGAATTCAACTTGTGAATTCTTAGCAACTGAAAAAATAATGTGCATAACAACTCTTGCAGATGCTATAGAGAGGCAATTGTTGCAGATACAAAAGAAAATGAATTTGTCTGCACTTGTTCCATTGCTGTCAAGCTCAATGTTCCTTCAAAGATGTATTCAAAGCAAGCGGCACCCCACCCACATTGCAGATAGATACAAGAGCAGCAATGCTGCTGCCAAGGAACAGTAGTAGGACAGAAATTTTACTTCGCAAATGGAGACAGAGAGACGATCAGAACCATGGGAGGAAGAGGAGGAGGAGCGTCGAAACTGATGCTCGGAAACTGTCGTCATCTCCTCCCTCCCTCTCTTTTTCTTTTTCTTCTTCTTCTTCTGCTCTTCTTCTGCCACCGCCATTTCCATCTGCATCTTCACTCAGAAAGCAACCCACAAACCAAGATTTTTTTTTTCTTCCCTTCGCAAGCTCCTAAACCAAGTAACTCACCCCTGATGACGACGATGACGACCAGACACAAGACCCAGCTCGCACATTAGGTTAAGTCTCGACTTTGGACACATGGGTCTCCTTCATTCTGGGCACGGTCGACCCACTACAGACCGCTTTTGATCCAGGAACCCAATTCTGCTACATTCGAGAATCCCTCACGGTGGGTGAAATAAAATCGCAGATGAGATGAAATTTCACAACCCACCACAAGTATTTCTTCTTCTTGTTCTTCGCTTCCTTGAGGGCGTCAGGATGACGATGGGTCCTCCTGAAAAGGCAAAGCTTCTTCGCTGATCGCAGATTTGAACCCTCTGGTGAAAAAGCGTGGACACACACACTCTCTCTCTCTCTCTCTCTAAAAGATGCTACTTTCCAGAGACGGCAAGCAAAATCAAATTTTTGTCGCAAGGGATAATGGGGGCCCAAGGTGTTTATAACTGGTAGGTCTTCTTTTTCCTTCTCTTGCTCTTCTTCTTTTCTCTCTCTCTTTGAATCCTTGGTTTGCCCCTTTGATAGTTTGTTCTGTTTTTCCTCCTGTGTGTGTGTTTCTGACCTGTTGTGGATTCATTAAGAAATCGGCTTTGCTTTGCTTTGATTTGCTCTTTTCCGCGTGTTGTTGATGGTAGCGTTTGTTAGTGCTTTTTGAGCTTATGTTGCTTTCTCTTCCGATCAAGGTCGGTGTTCCCTTGTTGCTAGGGTTGAGACTGGAGACATGGGCCAAGAGTCTGAGTGCTTGCTGTGGTTTCTGATCAGTTGAGTCTCAAAGCATTTGGGGAGGCAAGAGCTCAGTTTTTCTTCAAAGCTGGTCTTTCTGGGGATGATGAAGTTGTGTGTTTTGTAAGTGGGGTTTCTGAGATGCAAAATCAAGCACTCATGATAGACTGGAAGTTTTGTGATGCTCCTGCAGCTGTTGCTTTTGCCCTCAGGTTTCCATCCCAAGTGTGTATCCCAAGCGGTGGTGTTGAGGGTTCAATCAAAGCAGTGCCAACAAGCTGGAAGCTTTGACTGTACACAGTCTGTATTAGTCCTTTGGCTAAGGATTTGGAAAGGGGTGCACAGATGGTGGTATAAACTTGGAATTCTCCCCAAATCTGCTATAGTAGAACCTGGAGTTTGGTGATGCCAATCTGCTACAGAAGCTGAAGTATGATGATGTAATTTGGGTGTTGACATATTCTTTCCACACACAGTGACACGATCAGATTCAATGACAGTACAGTGTGGATTGATGTCTGCAAGGATTAGAAGCAGTGCAGAGGATGGATCAGGATGTTTTGAGTTACTGGAATTGCCACCAGATACTCTCACAAGTGTGCTTCAGAAGCTCACGTATAAGGATTTGGTTAGGGTGGGTACAACATGCCGCACACTGCGGCAATTGGTGGATGATGACATGATGTGGATTGGTTTTTGCAAGCACTGGGAGAGGCAATTGGATATAACAACATGGTATCCAAGGATGAAGTCTGCAAAATCCCTATTTCGTCTGCTCAGGTCCTTTGATAAATTGGTGGGGTCATGGCAAGCCAAGCAGCAGGGTCCTCATGGAGGTCTTCTCTACATCACTTGGGTAGATCCCTCAACTTCACCAAAAGAGAAGAACATAGTAGTCCAGATAATGGGACTGTTTTTAGCTGCTGTTTTGTGTCTGATGTCTGGAACCAATTTGTGTCTCTGCACTTTTCACTTGGCTGTTGCTACAATTATAATTGCAGCTCAAATCTGATATTGTGTAATTTTATCTAGTGGGGGAGAGTGGTAGAAGAGTTGATATTTTCCTGGGTGGTTTCAGGGTGATGTATCCTTGGAAGCACTAAGAGTCTTGCCTCTAGCTGCAGGTACACTTAACAACTTTTACCTTGCAATTGTGTTTTAGGTCTCAATCTCCTGCACATGTTCATCTTGGTAGGCTTTATATGCTGTTTCTGGCTTTTCTCATGTGTTGTTTGAGTGGCAGTAGTAAAGAAACAAAATCAAAGCCTTTTTTTTGCTTGTGGCATTTGTGTTGGTCATGATGATCACGTCACTGATTATCTACCCTGATTTTGAATAGGGGATCTGAAGTTTGTGCCACTTTTCCAAGTGGTTGGGATGCTTGATGGGACTTCAAGGGTGGAGTTGCTTACCATGCGTGGTCTGGGGAATCACTGGGAAGTTTGGCTACCTGGAGCTGTGGTTTGGTCCCCTACCACAGCCAATGAATTTCACTTGGAAAGATTTGAGCGTGGTCATGAACTCCACAGACCTGCAGTAAGTGCTTCAATGCAGACTGTCTTCTTCTCTGCTTATATATCTCCACGCCTCTCTTCTCTAACTGACAAAGAGAACATAAGATAATCACAGGAGGAAAAATCTAAAATTGTCATTCCCTGGGAGTTGTGGCACTTCTTCTCAATGGGTGAATTAACTCAGAGCAAAGGTGACAACAGTTTTTTGTCGACAAGCTTTTGTGGAGGTGTATTCGTTTTTATGTTGGGTTGACACTTCAGCTATGTGACAGCTCATTTAGCTGCAGTTTTGGTATTTTCTCTTGTTGGTATTTGAGCCAGATTGACCTTTAACTGCCATTTTTTGTCAATTAGGCAGCAGAAAACAAGAATGATGTCACCAGGAGGCTCCAGGGTGATGATAGTGAAAGAGAGGTGGATGGAGTGAATGGAGCGGTGATCTGGCCTGGTAGGAACATTATGGGTATGATGATTGTTGATGAACAGCAAAACCACATGATGCGCTTACTGCAGATGCAGCAAAGGCTGACAGTTCATAACTTGGCTTTACGATCTGAACCTGCCATAAATTCAAGGTCATTGCCTGGTCATAGCATGTCTGAATATGGCCAAGTAAGGTTTTTCTCCTTGCAAAATGATTTCAGATGTTTCAAGTGTTTTATGAACACCAACATGAGAGAAAATGTGGGTTGTTTGGGGGATTTGTTGAAGTGTGTGGGAGTTTCCACCCACTACAAAAGGGATTCACAGCAATCAGCAGAGTGGAAATGTAAATTTGCAGGAGGCTTATTGGCATCTGATGATATATTTTACTACTTTGCTTTTTTGGCAAAGTGAGTTTATTTAGGTTTCTATATGTTTGATGTGAGCTTTCAATGTGACCCATGTAGTGTTGCCTTCTGAGCAATTTGGTGTGTTAATGGGCAACCCAATTTTGGCATGCAGCAGCTGCCAACAAGACGACGAAGGGCCTTGCAGTATCTATTGGGACTTGATCATTTCAGAACCCACCCATCAGCAGATGCTGGTATTCTCCACTTCCTATCTTAATCACAGCAGGGCACCTGATTTTGCTATTGCTCTCGTTTGAGATTAGGAGCCTGTCTGTGCTAGTTATACAGAAGAGAGTTCAGCTACAGCTGGAGAGCTCAAAAGTTTTAGATGGGTCTCTGGAGAATTCATTGCTCTGTTAGCATATGAAGAGAGAGTATGGTGAAGATAGTTGTTCAATGAGCTGCATCATTTGGCTGCAATTGACAACTTGAATGGTGGTTGGTTTAGGAGGCACTAGTGATTGCAGCCAGCAAGGAGCACAGGTATGCAGATCTGCTTATGCCAAACTTTCTGGCATTGATGCTCAACCTGGGCAGGAGCTCAGAGGCTTGTGGAGTGCACTTTATGGTCCACATGGCCGTGAAATTGTTACTGTTTCCTACACCAAAGACAACATAGTTGCAACCAAGATATTAGGTAGTGTTTCTCTATTCTTCTGTGTTATTTGGTCCATTTGCTCTTTGATCTAACCTGATCAATTGGACCATGATCTCCTTTTCCTCTGTTATCTCTCTCTGTGCCTCTGTTTATAAAGCTGTAAATAGTCAGACAAATTCACGCTGTCAACTAATTTTCAACAGACCCTTCATTGAACCCCACAAGGCTGTTGTGCCATGTGTATAAGATTTGCATGGAATGGACAAGTGCAGCAGTTGGGTCGAGCTCCATATTTCATGTTGTTTAGTGAAACCATCAAGTGGTTGGGACTCATTATTGCCTTGCAAATGGCTGTGGGTTCAATTCACCACTGGGCA
Organism: Sphagnum contortum; assembly: GCA_963920785.1. Lineage (NCBI taxonomy): Eukaryota > Viridiplantae > Streptophyta > Sphagnopsida > Sphagnales > Sphagnaceae > Sphagnum > Sphagnum contortum. Next base: position 5,625,079 of record OY987281.1, read on the forward strand.
CTGCTAGATGTTGGCCTTGCTAGATGTTACCTACTATGTGGGCTATAGCAGGCATCACTGGACCAAGTAGTCAAGGGCCCTGTGCGTATCAACAGTTTGTGCTAAATCTCTGTATCTAAATGCAGGTGATCCGAATGTCCCTGCTGGAGAAGTGACATTCCGTGCAATGCTCTCAACAGAAACCTCTGAAGTTCCTCTGGCCTTGCAAGATGTGCTAGCCTCACTAACCACAGGAACCCATGACATGAACCAGCTGGAGAAAGTGTAAGAGTATTTTTACACCATTCTCTACTTCTTGGTTTTTATAGATAATGCAAGGAGCTAGCTCTTTAGTAACAACCTTGGTGTAGTGATGGATTGCTCCCCTGTTGTTCATAAATTGATGTCTGTCTTTAATCTCTGATAGTTAGCTAATCCCATGTTAACATTTTTGCAGGTACCAGGGGTTTGGACACATTGCAAATCACAACTTTTGTAATCCTCGCTGGGTGCCAGGTCATCTCCTGGTAGACTGCACAGGCCGCATGTCATTTCTGTGGGAAGATAGTATAGTCGTTCAGTTCCAGCGTCTTGATTTGCCATCTCTTTATACTGCTCAGAGAAGAGCTTATGCATCCTTTCAGGCCAAGGAAGAGCACCGAGTTGTTTCGTAGTAATAGAGCTCTGCCCATACATCTTCACATGTGGCTGCTATGCTACATGTTTACGCTGACAAGTAGAACTATGGTTTTTACACACCTGGTTGTTCTATAACTGTGAAGCTTTTTTCATTTGTTGACACAATGGTTGAAAACAAGGTGTTCACTGACCTGGAAGCCAGCCTGTGAATTTCAAGAATCTTCAATCAAATTCTTTCCCAAGTATCAAGTGTTGAATGAACACTGCATGTAAATTTGTGCGCAATCACTGCTCCGGGAAGACAGTCCACCGGCTGTAGGTCTTCTCTCCCACATCGCTGACAAGTACTGGGGTTTATTTGAACTGAGGGACATGGTTGCAGTCCTGAAAGGTGGAGGTTAACAGGGCAAGTACCACATCATGTAGCACCATTGAAAGGATGTCAACAGAATTTGTGCAAGGAATATAAATGGTTACATGGCAAATGCTTCTATACCAACTTCTGCCAATTACCCCACTATAGTTTTGCAAGAAAGCAGGACCAGCTTCTATTTTGTAGCAGCTGCTGTTATGGTTTTCTCTTATCCAGAAATAAAATTAATCTCTAAAGTTTTGAATAACTTGGAGCTTATGTCAAGGTCTGCCACAAGTGCTGGGGGGGGGGGCACCAGTAGAAGGGTATCCGGATCATGCTGGCCAGACCCAAGGAATACAGTCCAGGTCATGACTGCAATTCTAGGCAATGAGAATAGTATCACCCAGAAGTTCTTTACCTTCAGACTTGAGTTTGATCAGCTTGTCGCATGGTGAACCCTAAACTACAGCCCTAGAAGCTCACTGTCAGATGGAAACACTATTCTATCTAGTTCCAAAAGTGATCTCAAGGCTTTGCAAAGATCTTCAGGCACATGGAAGTCCAGATATAAAGACATCCAGGAAAGAGAACTAGAACCAAAGGAAGGAGAAAAGCAGTCATGAAACCGTGGGATGAACTTGGTACATGGTAGTAAACTCCCTTCTGTGCACAATTATTGGCACACAAGTCAATATCAGTAAGTGTATGTTGTTGAAAATCACAGAATATGAGTACTGAAGAACTTTTTTTGTATTAGTGTTTAAAGATTCATAAGCTACCTGTATGATAATCAGGTCATCGAGGTATGTTACTGGATTTTGAAAATTCAATACCAAGCAGTTATCAATTTAACCAGTCGTAAAAACTCAAGCATCAGCTGGGAGGTTATTAATAACCAGGGTGACAAACAGGTAGATAGCTGGATCAAAATTCAATACCAGGCCAACACTGGTTTTGACTCGCTGAGAGAAAGCCCTCAAACCAAAAGACCCACTCAAACACATACTTTTCAACATGGAGAACCTAAAGTTTCTAAGTCTAGAGAATGCAAGGAATGAATGTAGGCCAGGGAATGAAGTTAGTGTTCACGATTACCAGCAAAATATCAATGTGATAGCAGAGAGAAACTCCACAAAAACACAGAAGGTACACTGCCCTGATTCCATCCTGACTTCCTCAGCTCCCAACCATGAGTGTAGATAAGTTCAAGCAAACAACAAACAAAATCTGCATCCTGAGTTTCTGCTGTATTTCTGGAAGCAAGCAACTTGAAGATGCAGTTGTGATATTGGCCAGCAGTCAATAGCCAAGACAAAACAATCCATAGTATCCTCATTCAAGCTGTGACAAGCTTGTGCAGTCATAACCTTGGGTATGATCAGCAGAAGAAGTTGCAGAAGAGTCCAGTGTATGGTAAAGCTTGCAAGACAATTTAGGGTATGCACTAGGCACCACTAACAAACAGAGTCTTTACCAAGGGTACATCAAATTCAAAGATTTAGGAATATCCAGCATATTCTTCTACAAACTTCATAAGAGTGCCCTGTCCATAGAGTGCAAAGTAGAGGCATAGGGAGAATTCAACAAAGTACCACAAAAGACACTCACAAGGGATTTGGAATGTAAAGAGGGATTCATATATGCCAAGTTGGCGCATCTGAAAGTATAACCTGAATTAAGAAAAGAGACTCGAAACCCAGACTGCAATGCTTAGGGGAGCGGGGAAAAGAAGGCTGCAAACATGCAAGGGCATCAAACAAAGAGCACCCTCTAAAACAGAACACAATTGAAATGCCTGCCTTCTCAATTCCCATCAAAATGTTCTTGAATTCGGATATACAGAGACAAGTTTCTCATTTCAATCCTACACATATTCCCAGTATGGACGAAAGAGTTTGAGGCAATAACACTTAAACCTCAGCATTTTTGGACTCGGGAAACTCTTCATCTTCATCGCTTTCAGCCTCCCCTCCTGCATTGAAGCCTGAGAAGTCCATACCCTCCATTCCCGGCATACCACCCAAGCCACCTCCTAATCCTGCCATGGATCCCAGTCCATCCATTCCTCCCATGTCGAAGCTGCTCACGGGCTTGGCTGTATCCTCCTCCTCATCCTCATCAACCCATTTATCCCAGTCCGCCTTCACATAAGGAGGAGCTTTCCCCTCCGCTTTAAGCAACCGCTTCCACCATCCCTTCTCCGCCTTCTGGAGCTCACAAACAGTATGACGCAGCCCGGTTGCGACCTTACTGCCTTCTACGTTCAACTTCCCGAACAGCTCCAAGTCGGTGCTATACTCCTGATTGCTGGAACCCTCCGTGGCAGAAAATGTGAACCTTCCGTCCGGCTCCAGTTTCACTTGCGGGTTCTTCGCATCGGGCAACGACACTGTGATAAACACCTTGTCCGACCGCTGCGCCCACAGAATCTCTGGATGACGACTCATCTCTCCTCTACCCTCCTCTCTCTCTCTCTCTCTCTCTCTCTCGTTGACACAAATGCCGACTAAAACCCTACAAATCTGCTGAAAGAAAAACCAACGACTTCACGAAGCTTAGCCCAAAAAAAAAGAAAAGAAAAAAAAGAAGCCACGAAAACCAACAAGCTTATAATGCAATGATGATGATGATGATGAATGGTATGCGCGAGTGCAAAGCTCCAGATATGGCGACGACAAAGACCTTGTCTGCCTCTCTTGTTTCGATCAGGGAAGGAGCTTGCGGGGACTGCAAAACAAAAACCCTGAAACAGGCACTGGCTTCTGAAGCTCCAGCGAGAGCAAGGCTAAGGCTGCTGCTCCACCCCGGCCATGGTTAGGGTTTGGAGCGTAGAAACTCCTAGAATTTACCTACCTACTTAAAACAGTTACCTACCCACCACTCCCTATACGGACCTCGCAGCTACGTTCCCTTGAATCAAAGCTGGCTTGTTCGTTGCTACCTACCTTCCTGGCGGATTTCTCTAACCCAGTACCCACCAGCGCACAAGGTAAGAGGTAACCACAACTGAGTTTACCAAGGTTCCACTTAACCACCTTTGGTAACCATCCTGTACACCCTCTTCCATATCACCTCACATTATTAGTCTAAATCTAGACTAAGGTTTAGTCCAAATATCCCCAAAAAATGTTAGATTTGGGAAAAGACGTAGATTTTTAATCTAAGTCGTTGTCCAAATTTAGACTCCGGTTTAGTCAAAATATCCCCAAAAAACGTTAGATTTGGACAATGATGTAGATTTTTAATCTAAGTCTTTGTCCAAATTTAAACCCCGGTTTAGTCTAAGCAATGGTATGTTTTGAATATTTTGAAAGCAATATTTAAATGAAAATTTTGAGGTTTTAGTTTTGAGTAGCTGGTTCACACAAGATGATAAATAATGTAATGGGAATTCCTAGTTGTTACATAGGTAGGTAAATTGTGCATGGCACTTTGGTGGCTATTTAGGAAAGTGGATGCATGTGAATAGTTAGTACATGACCCACCACATTATTTTTAGGGTTTAGGGTTTGGGAATAGAAACATGATGAGAAAAGTGTTTGTTAACTCACACACACTATTCATCCATCTTGCATGGTGCTCGTGTGCGTGGGTGGTTCACTTTGGCCCCTATCTTACCCTACCAACTCTAGTTTTGTCTAGTTTTGCTTTAGTTTTTTCTTCTATTATGGAGGAAGGATTAGAAAAAATAAATAAATCATGTATCTAAAAAGAGCAAGGATGGGAACCCATCCACAAGAATTACAAGGCAAATAAAAGCCCCAAAACACATGTCATGAGAGCACATAATAATCAAGACATCATGAATGCACTATGAAATTTAGTTGAATATTGAATGACAAAAATTACTCAAATTTTAATAATTCCCCCCACACCTTAGGTCTACAAAAATACAATGTCACCTTCATTAAGTTGTATTAATTGAGGGCCTTTTCCCCCCTATAATTTTCAGTTTTAATTTTATTGAATTTTCGATGAAAAGATCATTCATTATTCAAATGTGCCCTTCAATTTTAGTAGGATCTAAAGAGTCAGATTGCATCTAATTGAATCAATTTGCACAACACAAGAAATGTTTGGTCAAGGTGCATTAAAAAATGGTAGCAAATGTTGTCATTCTGACATGTTTCAACACTACCAACTTGCAAATTTTCACCATATGAGAGGTCTAACTAACATATCTCATCACAAGCAAGCACCATCTTTCATCTAAACTTGTTGTGTGGATCTAGCTTTTCCTCCTATAAATGAAATCCTTTTTTTTTAAAGTGCAATGCAAGCTCTTTTCAAAATTCACCTAATTTGAATCACCTTTTTATGCATTTATCTCCTGTTTTTGCCATTAGAAATGGAATCCTCTAAAGGCTAGAAAACAACACTTTGCAAGGAAAACCTAAACCAAATCCATAATAAAGTCAAACAAAGATTGCAAAAGGTTTGAAATTAATCATAGTAGATTTTGTGTTATGACAATAAGAACATAAGGTGTGCATTAACAAAGAACACTCAAGTTACATTCATAGATTTAAAGGCATCCCCTACGATGATGCATTTGTAGAGCAAGGCTTGCATTCAAATGGTTTAATTTCCAACTTGTGACATTGTAAACCAACTAGTTGCACCATGTATGCATCCCACTACTTATGAACTAGTGGCATGTTTTTTTAACAACCAAATGGGATGATGTTTTAAAATGAGTTGCACCTTTATGTGAACATTCACAAACTCACGGAAATTCAACCATTTAGAAGAAACTTTGCAAGTCATATACAAGTTTTAATTGAAATTTATCGACTTTTGACACATTTCACCAATTCAAATGCATTGCCTTTTAAAGTGAGTTTGGTGGAGACATTCACAATTCGAGTACATAAAAGGAATGTTTCATTGCAAAATCACATTGAACCTTGAGTTTGATTGGTTGTTATGACTATTATAACCTACAAATTGTTTTTTTTATTCGTTTTTAAATTGGAATGTGAATTATGGTTAATATGGTTTAAATAATGATAAATTTGATGATAAAAAATGTTTTTAAATGTCTTAAAACATAGCTTAAGAACTATGTCCCCACTTCATAGTTTTATTAAAAGAAGTTTTTAAAAAACAACAATATTTCTTCAAATCATTTCATATTTTAACCATAAAACATGAATAACATTCTACATGACGACATAAATTTGTATTATTATCAAAACACCAAATTTTGTGGAAATGATGTTTGAGTTTTGATTTTTTAATATTTGAAAATGGTTATATATATTTATAATTAGGTTAAATTATGAAGGTTGAAAAGAAAGCAAAATACCCATGCATACCAAAAAAATATTTTAAAAATATAACTTTAATAGTTAAAATATGAAACTATCACATTCAAAATGCTTTGGAATCACACTGTGCACATGTGAACTTGGCATGCCTTATGAATAATCACATAGGGTGGCAGTTCAACAAAAGTTGTGCCTTCATAACCCCCCCCCCCCATCCATGGACTTAGGAGATATCCTTCCTTTTAAAGTTAATTCTATAGACCTTCATCATCTTGTAGTAAAATGATGGGATTTTTTATTTCCAAGAATTCAAGATATTGGGTAATTATCTTTATTCCTCCCATATATACTCAAACCATAGTTAAATGGGTTGCAAGAATTGATGGTGGGATACAAAAGAAGGTGAAAGAACCACAACCCAAACCCCCACTCTACCCTTCACCCCAAACCCATCCCCCAAAAAACCTAAAAATTTGAAGCCTAATACCCTCTTCTTCTTTTTTTCAACAAATTCTTGATATATTGATACCTACCCAGAAAACCTAATTTTAGAAACCATGCAAGTCCTATTAGGAGCCGCGACTCTCTTCTTCTATTGTTGTTGTGTTGCTGCATTTGGTTCTCAAGACCTGGGTTTTAGGACCTCGATAAACGGACACTGGGTTTCACTCTCAGGGCCTAGGTTTCAAGACCTCGATATTTGGCTTTCAGGACCTGGGTTTCAAGACCTCGACATACACATGGATATAAGACACCGAAAGCTCTCCATCCTACAGTCGTCTTATCTTTTTCTCGTCACTTTTCTTTTTCCCATCACTTTTCTTTGCGTCCACCGTCACTTTTCTTTTCGTCCATTGGTCACAGACACACGCACGCATGCACAGACAAGCGACTTTATATATAAGATACCATAAACCCACCACATCTTGATGCACTTGAGCCTTTTAATGGATTTTAGTGTAGGGTGATGTCATAGCAATTTCACAATTAAACACCTTGTGAACCATGGGCAAAGCTCAAGGTTGAGGGTTACATCATAGTATTCAAGCATTGCTTCAACACAATGATGAAGCTCACCCAACCCTCTTGCACGTATGGCATGTGATTCCCAAAGTGCATTCAATACAAAATTGTGAGGTAATTGGAATACAAGGCATTCCCCTTGAATGCCAATGCTTTGTAGTTGATATGTTTAAAGGCGTATGCTAGAGATCTATTCAAGTAGTATTTTCTATGATGAATAATTGGAGCAAACTATATGTTGGTTGCTTGAAGGTAACTTGTACAACCTATTAGACTTGTCTCTATTTGCTTTTATAATCACTTTATATGGTAGACTTGTTCTAATTATCCAACAATCTTGTGATCCAAAAATCACCACACATCTTTGTTCAATGATAACTCTCACCAATAGTAAACTTATAAATGTTAAGAACATGAAATACATCATTCACTTGAATTTAGTTTATTGATTATGGGTCACCAATTTTTTTCCCTTCCCTTGCATGATGTGCACAAACTTGTTGTAAATTGAACATTAGGTAGTTCCATAAAATTTTCAATGTTGTTGAAATTGCTTCAATTTTTAATCACATGTTTAAATGCATTGAATTCAAGATACCAAGCAATATGTTGGACTTGTTGAAGTCCATCACCATCATTATTACATCAAACATACATGAGTAATGTTCTCTATCATTTGATTTGGAATACTTCTCCTCCCATTTACCCTCATGAGTAATGTTGGTTTTAAGAGGTAGTTATCTTGAGTTTTTAGTCCTCTTTGGTTGAGGAATTCAATGTTCCCCATTCATCACAAATGTTAAATTGCTCGTTACATTTGGGTACTTGACATTGCATTTGATCATAAGTTCAATGATCTCAACTAATGTTGACACATCTTTTCAATTGATTATACTTCCCTAAATTATTGTTATGTTTCCTTCTGTGAAGGAAAAACACCTCATTAATTTATTTTCTTGCCAAATGTAAAGTTTCCAACCATTACTTTTCTAGCATTAACTTATTCAAGACAACCTTTCAAAGATTCCAATAATTGGTCTTAAATAATCACTAACTAATTCTTTTTGTGTGTAAATAACAAGTAATGCATTCAATGTAATGTGTGCAACTATATTATTTCTATGAACTTTCAAACTTAAGTAAGCTAAATAGTAATCTTTTTAATGGATCTTATGAAATCAATGATATGAATTCCTCTTCCATAATTTCCATGGAGTGCAACTTGTTGATTGGGTACAAGGTCCTAACAAAGTTCTGTTAGAATTTATAAATAGTTCTGAAGTGCATTCCAATTAACATTTAGTTCTTCAATAGTTGTTGTGAATGAGATAATTTTATCCTTTATTTCCATAATGATGATTATCATTGTTTTCTTCATAATCTTTCCATTCAATGACTTGACAATTAAAAAATAATGTGAAATTCGTTTTTCATATGTTCATATTTTTTGCACATAAATGTTATGTGTTTAAAACTTATATGAAACATATATACAAAATTCTTTTTAATATGTGCATGTGCATGTAAAATACTATAAACATATGAAGAATGAATTTCAAATGATTTTCATTTCCATTTATCATTGGATGGAAAATTTGTGATGTTTTTTTGGTTTTTGAGATTTTGAACATTTAGGTTGACAATTTTAGGTGTTTGAACTTTTTTTGTTTTGAATCATTACTTTTGATGCATCAACAACATTTGTAGCCTTTAAAATAATGGGCAACTCCCACAACAAGACACATTTTGACCCTTAGGTTTTTCAAATGGTATAGATGGTAAAAACCACCCTACTTTTTGGTTTTGCAATATAATGCAAACTTAAGGCATTGTCTTTCATTACCAACAAAAAAGGGTGTGGGAACTTTGGGATGGTACTAAAATGAATTTTAAATTGAATTTATGGGCATATAAAATCATATAAACCAAACAAAAAAATGAATACTACATTTTGGACCCAAAATAATGCACAAATAAGTCATGGGCTAACTTGAATTCACAAGATTCACCACATCTTGAAGCCCCACCTTCTTTCTTATGGTATATTTTGTATTTCTCCATGAGGGCTACATTGAAATGATCATTTTTCTTGAGATTTCCAAGTTGAACCCTCAAAACTACCAAGTTGTTAGTCCTACCACTTTGTGGGTCCATAGCATTTTCATTTTGCATCCAAATCAAAATCTTTTAGAAAATAATTCTTACATTTGAATTTTTTTAATTTTAAGAATGTATTTAACTTTTCAATTGGAATTGATTTGACCTTCCATAACATGGATTAGATGATTGGGATCAAGTGCAAAGTTCATTGATTGGATTGATTTTTGAACCTCCCTCCACCAACTTTGATGGGCATTCAGAGCCTTGGGTCAAGTTTGACATTAAGTAATTATTAAAAACCTTGAACAATGTTTTTTTGAAAATAAAACGTTGAAGTGTCAAAAAATGTGATAAAATCACATTGGAAATAATGAAAAAGTGATAAATGCACCTCCAAAGTGAAAAAAATTTGAAAATTTGTAAAAGCTTGTAAAAGAAATCATGTTCCTCATTAGGATTTTTTTTCATTTTTTAAGTGTCAAAATATTGGCAAGTATCCCCACACAGATTTAGTCATAATTTACCTAATTGGTGATACATTTCTCCAAGAGCATTAAAAGCCTAGCCAATAGGCAAAAGTATGTTAGGGGATGAGAGTGTGAGCATTGAAACAACAGTGTTGTTGGAAGGCAATTGGATGATCAAACTAATTTATTAAAAAAATTCATTTTCATTAATGAAAATTTTAATAATTATTTTAAAAAACGAATGCAAATTTTGAAAATAATTAATTACTTGTTTTTAATGTGTCGAACTTGACCCAATGCTATGGCAATTGTCATGCACAGGAGGAAAAAATTAAAAAATAGCAAAACAATGCATAGAAAAACAATGATTAGTGGGGGGTGGATCACAAGTTTCTAACAACATTTGTGTGATCTTAAGGTTGGGTGGAGATTTTGTTTTAAATTATTGTTTTAATAATTTATATTATTTCATCAATTTGTTGTCAATTTCCAACATTGATAGGCTTATGCAAAGGTATGAAGAAAAAATGTTGTGGCCAATGAAATTATTGGATTTGGTGGTTTAAATTTCTTTTTTATTAATCTTCATGAATGAAAAAATAGATAAACATGTAATAGGTTTTGATAATGATGAAACCTTGGCAAATTTCATTAAATAGACACCCAACAAAAAGGGAAAAGAAGAACAAAGAGAGAGGACCCAAGTTCAAGCTAGAAGTGCAAAAACCCAAAGGTCACAAAGGGGCAAAAGAACGAATTATGTTCTAGAACCCCCACCAATTGCAAGAAGCATATTAGAAAAGGAAAAAGAAGGAAAATTTGAAAGAATAATAAACCTAGAAAATGGCCTTCACATGTAACAATGGTGTGTGGCCTAACTTGTTTACAAGGCTATTGACAATTTTTGGCTTATAGAAAGGACATAAAACTACCAAAAGAGGGGCACAATTGTCACATGCATGAAAAACTACAAGAACAGGAACTATGCCAAGGAATTAACAAGCAAAACAAAACACAAGAAATGTAAGCCTAAGTCTAATTCAAGATTGAAAACATAAAGATGTAAGGCAAGAACACAATATATGTTAAAAGATAATTCAATCAAAACTTTATTTCAATAACGTACGAAGACAAAAGTTATGACAATAAAATGTACCCAAAATTGGTGTTCAATATATTGAAAGTAATGGAAGATCCTACCCTTATTTATATACCCCATTCGAAACCTAGTCAAGGAAGTTTCCGTAAAGGTTTCCATGTGTGCATCAACCAAGGAAACTCCTTAAAAAACTTCCCTCCTAATAATGAACTAAAAATCAACTAAAATTTAACTAAGGGTTAGTTCAAATTATTTACCCTATTGGGGACTTAGATCAAGAAAGCCTCCACAGAGGCTTCCATGTGTGCATTGATTAATGAAACTTCTTAAAAAACTTCTTAACTAATAGTGAACTAAAAGTTAATTGAAAGTTAACATTTATGCAAATGATGATGTAGGCAACTATATTGGTGCCAACAATGATGTAGGCAATTATGTTGTTACAAACGATGATGCAAGCGATGATGTAGATGATTATGTTGGCGCAAACGATGATGTAAGCGATAGGTGATGGTGATGTTTGTGACAATAACACCTTTTATTAACCATGCCCTGTTAACATAATGATGAAGAAAGTCATATGTTTGTTAGTGTAGGCACCCAAAACCTTTATCACAAGGGGAAGAAATGTGTTCCTTAAGTGTTGATTGTGTTAAAATCCTTTTTGTGTTTGAATCACCATTGTCGTTGTCAGCCTATGAAATGAGGTAGCACAAGAAACCGAATTTATCGAGTGGGGTTAATGATGACCACATTAACCAAGGTGTAAATGTCACTAGTTGATGACACAATGTTAATCCACCAATGAAAAGATTGAAGGAAAGGTGGTGGAAAGACATAGGTTTGGTCACTTGAAACATGAAGCCCTATGTCTTTCATGGTGAAGGTGAAGGCATTTCAAATGACACCATGGGATGCAATTCACTCCCCACCATGGGACAACAAAGATGGTGGTTCCCTACTAGATTTAAGGTTTGACCATCAATGTAATGAGTCACTTTGAGAACTAAAGGATGGGGGAGGCCCAATTTAATGCATAACGCATAGGGGAAAAAAATAGAGGTTATATGGAAAGGTGGAATGAATGAGTGAGCAAAAATCCATGCATTCGTCCTTGGGCATGCACAAGACTTCAAATGTGTGTGATGTAAATTAGAAGCCATGTCAATGATGATGCTAGAGAAAAAATGATTGTGTAATCTGTTTGAAATGCTCTTTTGAAGCCAATGTCATCCTCTTTGATAAAAAACATGAAAGGAGAAACACAAGCCACCACATCCGAAGAAAAGCTCTTACATTAACCAGAAATGGGTTTGGAGGGGGAATGGACCAAAATTGTTGGTGTCTATCATCTCCAATAATAATTTAACAATGATGATAAGTGTAACAAGTGCTTAATTCCCCAAATAGGTCATTGGTGTAATGAACTCTATGAAAATGAGGCCAATTTTCCTAACAAGAAATGGGGAAAGAAACCTATCGATGCACTAAAAGGGCTATGAATAATCCAAGGAACTTGGGCCAACGAGTCTTCCAAAAACCTATATGAATGTCAAGTCAAAGGAGCTAAGTTGGCATTGAAAGATTGATAAGGGAGGAAAAATAGAATAGATAGGAAGGTCTCTAGGCAAAACGTTGAGAAAAGGATCTCAAGAAAATATTTGAACATCCCTTAACTTTGGAAACACTTTTACATGTTAAACATCCTTGTTTAACATGTTTTGTAGGAAGGAAGAAAAATGAAACAAATCCAAATCGAACACCCAAAATTTTGATATCGTCTAACAAACAATAAAAATCAACAAAAGGAGAAAAGTTGAAGGGCAAACTAAAAGATGATTAATCCAAGCATTTGTAGGGGTGAATCATAAGCCCTGCATAAACCAATTGAGAAACAAAACAGTAAAAAGGAATAGGAATGAAAAAAGTTAGGCCAATGATGTGAATGTCATTAACAAGGGAAACGATAATGCTTTTTCTTCGTAGAACATTGTAGTGCACAAAAGTGGCTAGTACAAAAAGAGGCTCAACAAGCAACAAATCTAACTGTTCAAAGAAGAGATAATGAACATATTTGCAAAGGGAAAAAAGAGAACCTATTGGATATAAAATGATCAAACAAAGGAAAAAGGTTAACCTCCTATTGCACAAAGCTCGTGGAAAATAATTTTCCTAAAAATGATGTTGAAAACATTGGTGGCGTCTTGCTTGTAATAACATTGAATTGAAATGAATATCTAAGTTTGTGAAAGTTTAGAAATGTTAGAAGTATTTGTAATGTTAGAGAACCCATAGAAATGCTAGATAAAGGATCATTATTTTCAATGTTTGGCAAAATAGGGTTGTGTGGAGGGGCTGAAGTTTATGGTTTTCAAGTCAATGGGATTGTTGGATTTGGTGATCTGAATTTGTTTTTTGAGTTGCCTTGAATGAACTAAGAGTTCAATATATAATATATTGTAAGTCATATAAATTAGTTGTGAGAACCCCAAAGTTTTTTTTGGGGGGGGGGGGTGTGATGGGCATCTTTGATTGGCCCATCACCAAAAAAATAAACTCTAGCTTTGAACAGCCTCAAAATAGATATGTTGTAAGCATGTTTTTTTAGGTCTACATGTGTCCTTTTGCCATTCATTTGGCCAGGCTAATGGCGGGGGCATGAACTATATGTATGTAGTATACTATTAACAAGTTAGTGGATTAAAAGAAAGCTTAGGTTTCTTTTGATTGGCCCATCACCAATATTTTTGGATTATGGGGGCACTACCCAACATAGAAGCCCAAATGGGCTTCCCAATAGGCACCCACAATGTGTGCCTTTTTCCAAGCTCTGTACTTGGAAGTTGACCCAGGGCCAAACAATATGGGATCAAAAATGAAGTGCTATTGGGAACTCCTTAGGGAACACATTGGGAACCTCATGAGAACACTTTGTGAACACATTTGAGACTTAACAAATATAAAAATCCGGGCCCCCCTTAACCCCCTTCCCCACCCCCCCTTTTTAAAAACTCAAAAGAAAAAAAACTAAGCCCCCTTGAAAGCCTTCTCATTGGTTGGCTACATGAAATTTGTATTTCCAAAAAGGTGTTTTTCACCATTTTCAACCTCGACTAATGCTCTCATTATAAACTTGGGGTGCTTATTATTTAGTATATAGCTACTTACAAACACTAACTTATGCGCTTTTATAATTTTAATTTTAAAAAAAATTTAGCGAGAGGAGGGGGGGGGGGGGCGGTGGGGGTGGTTTCTGGGGTCCTATGGGTTCCAGTCTTTTTCATGCTCATCGGATGAGAGCCACTTTCCCACTCACAAGCGAGCGATGTGGCGTCATCTGGGACGCTCGTGCGCATCCACCACCAAACGTTTGTTTGTTTGTTGTTGCGTTGAATCTGAGCTTTGCAGGAAATCTGCATCATCCTTCTGCAGCAAGCGCACATTCCTCAACCTTGCTTCGAAACATTGAGGTGAGCAGCCAGGCTCAGGTCCAGGTTTGCATGATCACAAACTCTAGATACAGAGAGGAGGAGGAGGAGGAGGCGTAAACAATCTCAGGTACTTTCTTTGTTTGGCTGTACCATCATCGGCTCTACCGGAAGGGTTTGGTAGTGGCTCTAGTGGCGTGTGTCTTTTTCCGGATTTTCTTGCTCTGCTACTGCTCCTTCACTATTGTGCTGTTATTTGGCGAATCTCCTGTGCGGGATTCAGCTGCTTTTGGTTTCCAGAGCTGAGAATTGTTAGTGCATCTAAGAGCATCTAAGTCCGTCGAAAGAATGATGGATCGTGAGCTAGAATTGAGGGTAAGATGCGTCTCTTGTATATGCTGCTAGAAACCGTTCGGAAAACCAAGACTGGAAACTAGAGTTGTGACGGGGCTTTTTCTTTTCCTCCTTATATCTTTCGTTTATTACGTTCAACACTTCACGGTCATACGCCGTTGTCAAGACTATTTCAGTAACTTGCTTTGAACGATGGACAAGAAATAAGCGGCGATACGGCCATTAGTGTTCACATGTTTTCTTTGGAGAGCGTCCAGGCCCCTGTGTGATGATTTCGGCTTGTGAACCATGTGAGAGCTTCAGCTTATTTTATTCTTGAAACTGAAATTTGTAATGCTTCTGGGAGCAGTTCATTTGTCAACTCAAACAATAGAGAGTTCAGGTTGTATCAAAACATTCAAAGGAATGTGAACTAGTGTTATTTAGAATTATTTTGCATCCAGAGAGTTAGCGGGGTAGTGTCTCTTGTTAGCCGGTTGAACATTTTTTTGCAACTATGTCAGCATTATTATTAAAGATGAGTATTCTGTAGAAAGTATGGTGGTGTTCATGGGCTGGCATTGTAAGATATACAGCTAGATATTGATCCACAACTCATGGTGTCCTTTTGAAAGCTTAGAGGGCAGCAACATGGATGAGTTGACTGTGTGCATGAAGCATTCAGTGTTGATCTGCAGCTCTTTAACACCAATCATGACACTTTTTTAGTTAGCTGTGCATTTGTTACTAGTGCAAGAAAGATGCTGTGATTCTTCTACTCAAGTGTGGAGCAGTTTTGGAACAGGGTCCAGCTGGATGTTTCATCAATTACAGCTAATCAAGACTTTTTCACAGAAGTTTTGGAGGCAGCACTTACGGGGCTGTCTGGCATAATAAGTGGAGCTCTTGTCTGGGATTTTATCAACTTCTACAAAGACAAGTGGACAGCCCTTGGCCTATGTCATCAAAGGTGAGCTCAACCTAATTTTTAAGGTTCTCACTGCACTTGCAATGCTTTAGCACATGTTAAGAAGAGATTGGCAGTTCAATAGAGGTCATCATCAATTGCTGGAGCACTGGTTGATAACTTTGGAGTTCCATCTGCTAACGGCTTATTCGTTCTTCTTAATAGCAGTGACACACAGTGCATATTTGCAGCAACAATGTTCATGACAAAATTTCAACGGATGCCCTTGCTACCTTCAAGTGCTGGAAGATTTCCAAGCTATTCTGCTGCTGCTTAGTGTGGATCTGAATATGGCTGAATACTTGTACGGAAATTTGAATTAGTTCTAAACCTGAGGGACATTGAGAAGACCTATTTCTTGGAGAGTTTTCATGTTGTCAACATGCTTGGGGAAGTCTTTTCTGGATATACTCACCAGTTCTTGTGGGTCTATTCTACACATCAGTTCCTGCTTTCTTTTCTTCCTTTGACTGTCCTTTCAGTAAAAGTTGACCTACAGATGCATTCATTCTAATCAGGTGTTAGGAAAAGTTCCAACCTACATAGATAGCAGATTATGTAAGCATAGTTTAGGGATTTGAAGGATTATACTCTGAAGCAGCAAATTGAAAACTTCAAGTAGTATGGAAGGGTTCTAGCCCCATGATTTGATTTCTCAAGGAGCTTTTGATCACCTACAAAGTTTGTCTGTGATCATTGTAGACATGTACACTAGAACCCATGCTCCTGAGGATTCTCTGGCAAAGATCCTGGGAATCTGGCGACCAACATCTTGTATCTAGGTGTCTTGAAAGCTAAAGCCATAATGGAAAGCAAAGAGGATGGGGAGTTTTTGAAGACTAGTCAATCTGTTTTATTGGTCTTAAAGGGCCAGGCTCTTGCTACATCCACCACAGGCAAGATTGAAAATGATGTGGAGAGCACTGAATCAGCGTTACATTGTGTGGGCAAGCTTGGAGATCGAGCCACTAGTGATGTTATTGTGAGACTACGAACAGTTGATGGTCGTGATGAATGGCTTTATTCCCATTCAAGGATTCTGTCTTCGAAAAGCAAGTATTTTGCAACACGTCTCTCTGATGAGTGGCCAACCTACCATCTTCTTGACTCTCGGAATTGTGTTGAGATCAGCTGTCTGGAAAGTGACATTGACCATCATGTCACATTGCTGCGTCTGCTCTATACTGACTGTCTAGAACCGATTGGTGACACCTGGTACAGTGTGAATAATGCACTGGGCATGCTTAGAGTTGCAACAAAGCTGGGTTGTGATGCCATTGTATCAAAATGTGCTCAATACTTGGAGGCAGTGCCATGGGAGGAGAATGAGGAGGAAGAAATTCTCAAGACATTGCCAGGTATTGTGTTGCTTTTTCTGTGCATTTTATTGTCTCCTCAGGGCAATAGAAGTATGGTTTGGTAGCTCACACTGATTTCCTGCACCTGGCAACTTGAAAGTGGCTTCCCTGAAAATGTCCAGAATAGAGTTTTGCAGTGTGAAGTGGACCTGACTACTTGAGAGTGATTTCCCTTAAAATGTCCAGTATAGAGTTTTGCAGTGTGAACTAGACTCTAGCATGATCTGGGTTGTGACTGCCTATAATTACACTTGTTAATCATCTGCAGTTTGGTGGTTAGAACATGAAACAGGGAATCTGTCTTGCACAATCGGAAAGGTTCAGTTTCAGCTACAGTGAGAACAATGTCTGACTATCTAGGATTACACCTGAATATGATGGGTGTGAGGGCTGCTGTGTTGTTCATAGAGAACTTTGATATCAGGAAGATGCTCACTTGATGTCTTCCAACAGGGATGGTCAGATTCTCAACATACAGATGCTACTTTGTGCTCTGAGTTTTCATTGCCATTCTGGCAGAGCTTGGTTTTGCACAAATGTGAGGTTCATCCTTTTTGTGGATGGTGTTCTAAGACAAGGAACTGGCAGGTCTGGGTGCAGATGTAGTTCCAGTTCTGGCCCGTCTACAGCCTGTCAACCCTGACTCTGTCCGGAATGTGTTTCTCTCTGCTGTCCAAATTGCCATCTTGCCCCAACAAAAATCATCCAATTTCCCAAGTGAGCTGAAGGTTGCTGCCCAAGAGCAGGTACTTTTGAGACGTCTTCTTGAAGGATTGGTCTCCACTGGTTTCGAGGCTTGCTACACTTACAGCTAAAGCTGCTAAGAGAAGGCTAGGAGTGAGTGATCACATTCCAGGGCCTTGCTTCATGAAGAGTGTAGTACAGAACTTGGACAAGATTCAGATTTGCAGGTGAAGTGTGCTTATAGGAGAGAGAAATTTAATGACTGATGATTTCTTGCCCTTCATTGAGCTACCTGAGGATTTTCTGTCTAAAGCGAAGGGGTTCACAGGAAGGGAGCAGTCGAAAAGCATATCTGCGTGCCTATTCTTGCAGATATTAGAACATGTTTAAGTGTCTAACAACAGAATTGCTTTAGTCAATAGATTGAACTTTTGGAGTTTATCTGGTTTGTCCATAATTCTTCAGATGCCTGCATCTGATATGCTTGGAATCAGTTTCCTTTACAAGTGATGGGAGATGTCACTGTTCAGGTGGAGTACATGCTCGTTGAGGATGATGATGCTCCCCTCCTGAAAGCTGATGCTTACATCAAATCGAAATTGAGGACATTTTTCTCAGAAGTCTTTGATAGCTTCAAGCTATTTCTTGGAAGACTCCTCACAGAGGCAGATCTAGGCAGCCAAGTCTCAAAGGAACTATTGCTTGAAAAAGTTTCAGACCTCCTTTGGGCATCCCGAATTCTTCCCAGAGTGGGCCTGAATCCAGAGCTTGTTGATTTCTGGTCAAGTGCTTCAAGGGATGTCATCAGGGTCCTAAACAGTGAGAAGCTGGAGGAAGTTTTGTGGGATACAAAATTACGAGTGGTGGAGATTGCAGCCAAAGTGCTAGAGGCAGTTGGCTATGGCTGTGTCATTGTCAAAGCTGAGGAACGCACCCAATTGGTCAAAGTGTGGCTCCCATTTATTCAAGATACAACACCCCTTTTCGACTCACTCTTTGCTGCAGAGAAGATGTCACTCCAAATGGACACAGATCTCTGCCAAACAATCGAGGCTGCTCTTGTCTCCCTCATTTTGTCACTGCCATCTGGAGATCAGGCAGACATTCTTGTGGATTGGCTGAAAACTGAGCAAGCAAGGTATTTCTGCGGGGCTTCATCTGCTGAGATTGATCATATTGTCTAATTCACCATGTCACTTAATGGAGGCCTGTTGTCTACTGTGGAGTTGCTTAAGAGTAAGACATGGAATGACCAAATTTTGTCTTTGCAAAGTTATGAGAAGTTCATTTAAGTAAGATTTCAGTTCCCCTGGAAGAAGGGCTTCATCATATGTTTTGGATCTATTCATATGACTATTGACAAACTAAGTGACACTCTTCATCATGCTCTGAACTTGAAGTCTTCTCAAATACCTCATATATGTAGGGACCTATGGGTCTCAATCATAGACTGAAGACTGGATGATTCTTCATAGTCAGCATGTAAGAAAGGTTAGACCCATGCAGAGATCAGACCTCCTTGAAACTCCAATCCCAAACCACCTAGTTCTTACTAAATCAGGTTGTGTGAACAGTTTGTGACAAAGGAATAGTCTAACATCAAGAATTTTTGGTTTGTCATATTCCAGGTATCCAGATCTAAGTGAAGCATTTGAGGTTTGGTGTTTCCGAAGCAAGGCTGCTAAACGGAGACTAAATATGGAGTCTACTGTTTGAGTAAAAGTTCAGGTCAGCAATGGGAGTGCAAAGCTACATTGGATTTGCTTTCATTTTAGTTCAAAATTTCTCCTCAAAAGCAGGATTAGCCCACTAGCAAATTTGCGGATAGAATTGTATAAGCTTGGTATTTTATTTATGGTTTCTTCCTCTTTTTTTGCTTCATCTTTTAAGTGGATCTTCTTGTGGCCATCTTTTCTGCTGGCTGAAATGGATAGAAAGATTAGAATCGTTATTGCAACTAGTTAACACACTCGTTGTTGGTTATCCTTTGACCAATGGAAAGCTTCCAAACAGTTGCCTTTGAGGAACCGTGGATAGTTGTTATGAGTGCAACTACTGCACTCCCTTTCAGATGCCTCTCTCATTCCTAGGTGAAATGTGTGCTGGCAGAAAACCATTGGGAATCCAGCTAAGCTCTGTCTATGCTTGGGTAATCCCTTTGTACAAGGTTTGTGTCAGAATGATGTATAGGTACTATTGGCTTGCTTACCTTTCACTCCTTTGAGGATAACTTCAGAATCCTTCCTTTAGCATGGCCTTCACCAATAACCTGACTTCTCTCCCCACTGCAAGTATTCTACACCCTTTCCTTCCACACTTGCGCTAGACTATACTTTATTAGCTATAATCTATTACTAATCAAGGGACTTGCCCAAACACTTTTGGTGAAGAAGACATGCAATTGGTGGGGGCTACTTGGTTCTTGTTGTGGTCAAGCACCCATCCCTCTATTTCTTTTACCGTCCTCATCACACCCCACCTCCCTTCCCTTTCACCTTTCTCCACTTGGAAAGACTTGCTCAGTTTTCGGTAGTGTATTTGGAGATACTCTTACAAAGTGTAAAAAAGTCATGGGCACTTTTTTTCTTGGCTACCTGGTAGATGAATCTTAAGTATATGTGGAGAGGTGCCCTAAAATGTCTTACAAAGAATTTCCTTGTGTAAGACACCAGTTCTTTATGTAGGGGAAGTTCCCTTACCTTCCCATTTCCTTGTGTTGAGGTGACAGGCTTAACTCCTTTGTGTTAGTCATGTCAGCCCACAGAAGGCTTGTGGCAAGGGGATTCCCCTTATACATTCACAACATAAACACACACCTATGTACTTGAATGTTCACATTGACATTTATCACACACTCGATTGAGCTCATATCCAACACACAATTATCATTTTAACTATCATTCACATCATGCTTCGTCAAATATGTCTTATTAGAGGATGTTCAACATGTCAACCTTTTCGCTAGAATGGGTGATGTTCATGTAGCCTTTGGAATTATAACTAATTGTTTTATGCAATGACCATTATATTTATTATGATGCACGCCTCCCTTTTTCACCTTCATAAAGTCCCTTACAAGTTTCCTTTGATTCCTCCCTCCTTCAAATGTTTGGACACCTCTTGGATCCAAGATCCTTTGATAGCTCATAAATACCTCTAGCTCAAAAAAAAATCTTTCTCCTAATAGGTTTTGGTGGCATTAGGTTCATACTAATAACCATCATTGCCCCGACAGCTTACTTAGGGAAATGGGCCTTTGTAATATAAAATGTTAATTCCCAGGTGGGACAAGAACAACTACATGTGCTTCCCTTCACCATGTCTAATTCCTCTCATCGACAAGTTGACATTGTCTTCACCAAAGATGGAATTCACACCTTAGTTGACATTGTCATTGCCAACTTAATATGAGTGGATTTATTTTTTCGATCTTCCACAATTCAAAGATTTGTTGCCTTTGATGCAACTCAAGCCAAAAAAAGAGGTCATCACAACCAACACCCCGCTGCTCCATTCCTCATTCTAACAATCGAGGTATTGTTTACATAAACATGTTAATGTGCTCTAACAATTGTGCCAATGCCATTTGGAGTTTCAAAGGGTTTGAAAGCCTTCCTCTTTCTATCTGAATCATTTTTCTTCATCAAAAAAGTTCAGTTACATTCCAAAGGATGCAAACATCCTCCATCTTAAGTTGGGTGATAATGGTAGGTCTAGCTACTTCTTGATTTCCACCCTTTGGGGCCACACCCCCCATCCCCATGACTAACCTATTACAAACGGTTGATTGTTGAAATGGAGGGATTTTGACATCTAGTTGGTGGGAACCTTAGCATCCTTTAAATTCTCCATTCGTTTCCCCTTTTTTTCCCTTTCTTCTTTTGGACATTTTTGAAAATTATGATGTGTTTATAAATAAAATTTTGCAGGGTTTGACAATAGTGAAGCAAAAAGGCAATATGAGGTGCCCAATGGAACCCTCAAGATTCTAATTCTTTTTAAATGAGGTGTTAAACTAAGATGGGATGTCAAAGTCAAGTTGCAAGTTAGAGGGGGACAATGTTACACATTTTTGAGGTTGGATAAAAAAACCTATTGCATATAGTTCGGTTTGAAAATTTTTGTATGCAGATGATACAATTGAAGGGGGGTTTATGATGTGAGTGTCATTTGCGATAGATATAAATAGACAAGAATGAACAAGTAGATGTAAAACATAAAGCTTTAAAGTTAGTTAAAACGAATATTGCCCTTCCAAAAGGATCACCTTGATAGGTTCCCATGGTAGATGGGATGAATGTGACATCACCTTCATGATTATAGTGATTGTGAAAGTAAAACATGGGAGATTCAAATGCATAGAATGCATGAACAAAGTAGATGAATTATATGATGTCTCCATTTGTTGCATAAAGTTTTTTGAAATATGACCTTTTTTGGAATTGAAGGCATTTGCCATGTTTAGTTGGAGAACAACCTAGTTGGGATGAAGGTTTAGGGTGCACTTAATGCCATGGATTACTACTTCACATCCACCTTTAGTTACAACTTTGAATTGGTGTGGGGTGAAATGTGTTGCAAAGGCATCAAACAAAAGTGAAAGCATAAAACGTGACTTGTGAGTTGATATAACGTTCCCCCACTAGAATGGGATGAACTCCATCTAAAAGCTTGGTCATGGTTAAAAGGCAAGTCATTCCAAGGACATGTGTAATTCAAGGCGGAGTGTGATTATGTGCAATATGAAAACAAAGTTGAACTAACTAAGGGAATTCATTCATTGAATCTTCTAGGTGAAAATAATCCCAAATATGTTAAAAATCATCATAGAAGGAACATTTATCAATAAATGTGGCATGTGTAGGAATGCCAATTTAAAGGAATAAGATGAAAGCTCGAGGTCTTAGTCTAGTTCGAAATCTTCTAGGAAAAACGAGAAGTAGCCATTTGATTTAAGGTGTAATGTAATGAGAGTTGAGGTGGTGTCCAAAGACATGGATGCAAGGGAAAATGGTGTCAAAGTGTGAGTTGTTAGAGATGATTTCCTTGCATGCCCAAGAATGAAACTGCTAAAAAGGTGTTTATGAGTTGGAGGATCATGTTGGGGAAATGGCATTAAACTTGAACTTGTTGCCAAAACTTGGGCTCGCAAAAAAGCTCCTTTAGTACATTTTCCTAGTCACTTGTTGAAAAGTGTTTGAATCAAATCCATGTTTCCTTATGCTTTATTGCCTTGCCACAAGGGGGCAAAAGGAGACACCATTAGGGTGATAAGAAGAACAAGTGCCAAGTTGTCACATCATAAGGGTCTTATGCCAATTTATCCAATGGAAAACGAAATGCCATTTTTACATCATGTTATAAAGTGATAGGGATGCGACTATGTAATCAAGGATGACAAAAGCCTAAATGAAAGGACTTGAAGACGTCCAATGATGAAACTTGAGCCCAAGTTAATGCGGGAGGGGTGGAGGAAAGGAAGGTATTGAGTCAAACTTGACACTAGGGTTTAGATTAGATGAATTAGATATTTGATAGGAATGTTGATGATGGGTTAACCTTTGACTGGTAAATTGGCACCTACAAGTGGGGCAAGAGACTTTAAGTGGAGGTCGTGGGCATGTTGAGGAGATGGGATAGGTTGGGGGGTCTAATCATGAATAATTGTAAGGGTTGATAGAGTGGAAGGGTAAAAGAATCCTACCTATGCATGATCAAGGGGGTTTGGAAAAGTGTTAAGGTTGGGGCCCCACATTCATAGGAAAGGTTAGGGGTCAATAAGGGGAACTAATAGGTGGTTTGTGGTTTGCATAGGAGAGGGAATTAGTGGGTGGTTTATGGTTTGCATGGGAGATGAGATGGCAAATAGGTTTATGGTGGTGCATGATAAGGCAAATGGGCAATGGGAATTACAAGGTTTGATGAAACATGATGAACTAGGGGACATGGGACGTTTGGTGCCCATGAGGATGGAAGATTATTAAGAGCCCACTTTTTAAAGATTGTTTACTATTATAAGGCAATCTTAAATTTACAAAACCAATCACACAAAACTAAACATATCAGAAGGAAAAACAAAAGAAACCTTATAAGGGTCCTTAATTAGGGTGTTATGCCAAAGCCAAACTATAGGCTTGGGTGTTACGATCACTATTCTATTGGGTTCAACATGACTTAGACACTTTAAAAATACCAAGATATTACAAGCTTCACCCCTAATCATGTAGGACTTGAGACAAGTAATGTTGCACAAAACTTTCTTAAAAAATGATTTTAATGGATTGGTTACCTTTTTCACAAGAAACCCAATCCACTTCACAAGATATGTACAACAAAGTTTCAAATGATATTTCATTTTGTGATGAAAAGTTTGTTGTGTTTTCACACGTTTTTAAGATGCACCATAATGTTTTTGGTTGGTTAGTTGGTTGGTTGGGTGACTTGACGAAGTATGTATTTTAGTTGCATTGGTTTTTATTTGCTTTGTAAAGACATTTTAATACAAAATATAATTACTACTTTCAATTGTTTCCCCTTATGCTTAGTAACCACAATCTACTTATGTCACAAACAAGATACAAAACAAAAACAAATGTTTAGAAAAAATCTTTTAAATTCAACCCTTTAGTGGATTAATTACCTAAGGGCTTAAATATAGTGGTCTTTAAAGGAAAACATAGTCCATTTTTGTGGCCTTTTTTTTTGGCATGTATTTGAAGGACCACAATTGCTTCAATGACTAAGACACTATAGGCTCCATGGTAGCTACTCTATCTGCTTGTTAGAAACCTCAATTAAGGTTTTCACTTTTTTTTTTGTTCGCTAACCTAGAGCCTAGCCATGTGAGGTTTGTCATTGAGTGTAAAGCTTTCCAATGTTGTGTCAATTTTTTCAACTAATGTCATTTCCCCCTTCAAATTGATGTATGAACAATTGAATGCAAACATGATTAAAGGAGCCACTCAAAAAGGTGGACATTTAAAAAAAAATATTGTATTTTTATATCTTTGAAACAACACAATGGGAACAAAATACTAAGAATGGCAATTTGTTTTGTGAAAAAGGTTTCATTACTATCAAAGTTTCAACCACAAAAAAATCATGTAGATCCATGATGTTTCAAAAATCTTTTTTTAACATTGAAAGGCTAGAATATTGGAGTGGATTCTACTTTTTAAGTTTTGAATATCATTTTTAATTATTAAATGTGCACCATTCATTCCCAAATTTGGACATCATATTCACCTTCATGGTTAATTGAGCAAAGGGAGTTGAGATTGTTAAATTTTGACACATATCAATTCATTTGGTTGAGACATGCTTTTGGCCCTTTAAATTACAAATTGTGATTATGTGTATCTTAACAAAAACTAATTCGTTTTTATGTGGGAAGGAACACCAATAAATTTTATGGAGGATACAATGTTGATAACTTTTATTTATTTTTCATTTTTTTCAATGCGATTTTCTAAAGATTGTGAAAATTAAGTTCTATTCCCATAATTTGTAGACTTCAAAATGTGGTTGTTTTTTGTTCCTTTGATTGTGTTTGCACTTGTTTGGGATTCTTTTTGGCAATTACTACTATGACTTTTCAATTGGACATAACTTTTGGGTTCACTTACTTTGTTTTAGCAATGTGAACTTATTATGTTGTGGTCATTTTGAAATTTTTTCCAATGAATAAAAGATCACTTGCTATTCTCTAAAGCCCTCAAATCACACTTCACATAACCTTTGAATCACATGGTTTTAAGGCTTTCAATATTAGAAAAGAATTCCAATCGGAAATAAGAATCCTCATGATTTGTTTAGTCAACTTGATGTGGCATTCCATTGTTGCCCAACAAGTTCAAATGTATCTTGTCTAAACACACCATTTGACTTCTATTGCTAGATTGAATTACACGCCATCATTGCCATTTGACTTGTCATGTCATTAGGACTTGCTTACATAAAGAAAGAAGTGTGCCCAATAGTCTTAATGTTCTAAAACTCAATATTGGATAAACCTAATGTCTTTCAAAGTTTCATACATTTCTTTGCATTGTATTTCATTCCATATGTTTAAGTTGTAACTTGATAAAGAAAACAATAATGACATCCTCCAAATAACCTAATAATATCTAGTTTTGAATACATGTTCATTGCAAAGGTGAACCCACATCCCATTATTTGACATTCCCTTCATTGATTGTAGTTAAATCAAGTTA
Organism: Sphagnum contortum; assembly: GCA_963920785.1. Taxonomy (NCBI): domain Eukaryota; kingdom Viridiplantae; phylum Streptophyta; class Sphagnopsida; order Sphagnales; family Sphagnaceae; genus Sphagnum; species Sphagnum contortum. Next base: position 5,650,994 of record OY987281.1, read on the forward strand.
GATTCCATCATATTTCCTCCACCTTCATCAACATGCCTTATTTAATCTCCAACTCTTCATTTTTTTGATTAATTCCATCATTAGAATCGATTTGCCTTCTAATGTGATATGGCACAAAAATCTTCGCCCAATGAAATGCCTAGTGATAACCAAAGATATTTCATATTTGTGTTTTAGAATTCAGGAACAATGATTACACATACATATATGTCTCAAATGATTGGCACAAATCATTCCATGTCTCATAGGTATATGGTTTCTATTTCCAAGATATTGTATAATTTTCCCATTAATGTTATCTTAATAAGGTTGAGACTATATACAATATACTTAATATCATTTTGATCTAAAATATAGTTTACTAATGCTTGGTGTTTCAAAAAGACAAAAATAATAATGATACTTTCAAGTTTGATGATTAAGAGTCTATGAAGTGAAATATTTGTAACAATGTTCTTTTGGGAAGTTACCTATATTTTTAAATTTCAGCCTAAGGTGTTTTTCAATGAAACCTATCACCCCCCAATCTAGTTGAGTTGTTTTTTGGATATTGTCATTTATGAATGCGAATAATGTGTGAAATCATTCCAAGTAATTCCAAATGAGTGTGAGAACTAAACGACCAGTATTCCTTCTCATTGCTTCCCTATTGCCACCTACCATTGATCCCATCAATTATTACTTATCATTTTGTTGGAGCTAGCAAATGGGGAATCCTTCCCACTCCACAAAGGTGTCAATGAGCACCTTTATGTCTTGGTCACAATGAAGGGTGCATTTACTAGCATATGATTCAAAATTATTTATATTTTTCATAATTAAAATGGTAGCATTAGATGTCAATTGAATTTGTGAACAAGTTTATTTCCAAAGAATAGTCAAATGTCTTTAAAAAGAACCAACCCATTATGCTCCTTATTGTTCAATAATGATATATTTTTTGAGTATTTTGAACTTTAGTTTTTTTTCAATACTCCATAACTTCATTACTCAACATAAGAAGAATTTGCATATGAATCATGAAATCAAGTTATGGTCAAGTTCTTATATCTAACATATTATTGAAATGGGAAGCTTGTTTATGGCCTCCTATGATGCTAAGATAGAATACCCATTTTATTTGCATGTTGGGAACACCATGTAAGGGACATAATAATTCAATATCATCCCCTAGTGCTCACTTCTTGTTGTCCATGACCACTTTTGTATTTTGTTTCTTTTTGGGGACCCCATCCTTCCTTCATCCTTGAAACTTCCAGAACAGGAAGCTGGTTACAAACACAAATAGTAAACTTGAATGGAGCTTTGTGAACATTAAATGGGAACAATGAAAGGAACCAAATATAATCTATTTGGCATACTTTGAACATCATATGGGAAATTTATTGGATGTCTAATGGTTCTTTGGTAGGAATTTTATGAATTATTAGCTTTGGTATTTTTAGGGGGCTTCATTGAAAGCTTCGACAACATGGATGAAATAACTTTTGATTTTTGATTTAATTTAATTTTTTGTTAAGGCACCATTGAAGAAGACAAATATATGGAAAAAATTGTCCTTTTATTTTGTTATGTTCTATTCTTGGCCTACCCATTATTAATATGGAGATAAAATTGGTAAATTTCAGCATTAAGCATCACGATAAATTTCCATTTCGATTTACAAAATGGGTAGTTACGAAGATGGTGATATCATCATCGGTACATTTTGGACTTCTTGCAATATGTCATTTGGACTTGGGATCACCAACCAACACAAGTTTGTGAACAAATGACCTAAAAGGAACAAATTTGTTGTGCATATGCAAATGAAAAAAATGAAGGAGAGAGTGGAGTTAACCTAACCAAAGGATTTGGTCTATTAGGATTAGGTTAAAAACAAGATAGGGTGTTATGGTTGTTGAGGAAACCCAATGTCAGTTATCAAACTCAAAAGCAAGGAAACCCAAGGTTGGAAGAGGAAACAACAATCCAACTACAAAAGGATGAAGGAAACCTAGCCAGCCAAGTTTTGTACAGTGTCCTACTTTCAAAGTGCATTTTTTGCAACACATGAAGAGTGATTCCAACAAGTGCAAAAATTGACAATTTGTCATTAGGTCAGAACACTTGGGTTTCTCAAGCCCAAAATATGAATGATTAAAATTTGTCCTAGTGCTAGCTATTGGGTTTATTTATTCCATCTTCTCCTTTTGGAGTGTCAACAAGGAATCATGATGCATCCAAAAAGGCTTGAGAGGCGAAGAGAATTGCTGTCTTCTTTCTTCATTTAGTGGCATTTAAATAGGTACTACTCTCTCTAGACTTTTACACTATATCTGGACTCTAGTTATTCATTCATGTTCATGGGTTTTCATGAAATTGGGATCCAGGAAAATAATAGTAATAATAAGTAGCACTGAAAGAAACAGGATATGGGTTTTCTTTCTTACAGCAATAGGCCTTGGACTAGTAGTGTATCTTATCTTTCAGCTACCTAATGTCAAACTCTTGATACATAATAATATGTATATGTATACACATGATGTATTTATTTTACATTGAAATGGATGAAATCACACACTTTTCCTCACACATCTATATCATGAGCCAAAGCCTTCTCTTGTATGTTCAAACCCATTGTAAACCCATAATATTAAACCCATGTCATGTTGTGATTTTTGAAACTAATTACTAAAAGTTTGATGAGTTTTGGTGTTCATGAAAATCAATCAATGGTGGAACAAGGCTACTCACCAATTCAACAACCCATTTGATGCATGACATTAAATAGGTATGAATTTTGGTTCAAACCTTTGGTTAATTTTCATGTCCTCCCTCACAAAAATGTTACCTGAATTATGATTTGAAGGTATGGGGGCTGGCATCGACAGTTGTTTGTTGGGTGGCAGTTTTATGACACATTTGACGTTTCCAACAAATTGTTACTTCAACTTGGGTCGAAGACAAGCACTTAGAGTCATCTCACAAAGCGTAACTTCAAAGTCCTTAGCAACCGGGATGGGAATTTCATGAGTGGTTTTATTTTGTGGGTTTGAGGAGGAAGGGGTGGGGAGGACATTTTCACACCCTAGGCTTTTGTATAACGCACTTCTGAAGAGATCCATTCCTAGTCTAGACTTTGTGGCTAATACACTTATACTTGGTTAATACACCAAAATGGATACTCATCCAAAATGGTAAAAATAATTTCTGAAATGTTTATTATTATTATTATTTTAATGGAAAGTGTGTTGGGTATATTAATTACATGTATACAACACATGACGAATTCGTGAATAACTTATACTAGGTTAATACACTATAATTGTATACCAAATTTGGCTAAAATGAAAACGATAAAGAGATGAGAACTCACAATCTACATCTACATTTGCATATATCAAATGTAGGCAACATTGAAAAAAGGGTATGAAAAGCAATTTCATAAGTGAAATTTGTAAAGTCACTTTTGAAAGAAGTGATTTCACTTTGGCCAAAATTATTTAAAGGGACCCCAATAATTTTTTTTTAAAAACAAAAAGGAAAAAAACAAGCTTTCCATAATGGGGCCTCTCAATGACTCTTCCCTGCTTTTTTGTTCTCATCAATTCCCAAGGAACTACTGTCTCCTCAATTCCCAAAGCAAACTGGGTATGAAATTTTTGAAGAGAGGCAAAATAATGAAGTTGGTTTGCAATCAATCAGATAGGACCTCCATAAATGCAGACTCCAGAGTTGACCTTGGAGTACACTTGGGTTACTTGAATGCCCTCTCAGAAGCAAAGCTCTGGATTCATGGGTTGGTTACCAGGGATACTTAAGTCTCACCAGGAATTGCCAGTTCACTAAGAGAGATTGAGTGGGCTAGGTTGAACCAGCACTCACAAAAACACAATTTTATGTTTTGAAGTCTTGCTACAAAATGTGAGTGCAGTTCATTAGTCCTTGTTCACTAGATCATGAATTCATTGCTTCCCCCATTAGGTCCTTCTGTTCATTATATAACCAATGAAATACACTCAAAATCCAGTGAAATCATTTAGTGTACAAGAACACTTGTTGTAGTAGTTTCAAACACACACATGCATACATTTTCACACAATTTAAAAAGTGTTTTAAAGCTTGTCATTGAGGGGTTTTAAAGCTTCCCCAATTAGGTCCTCCTTCTGTTCATTATAACCAATGAATACACTCAAAATCCAGTGAAATCATTTAATGTACAGGAACACTTGTTGTAGTAGTTTCAAACACACGCACACGCGCATACATTTTCACACATTTTAAAAAGTGTTTTAAAGCTTGTCATTGAGGGAGGGGCCGAGGAATAATTGCACACTATAGTGTGCCCTCTGGTTATTACTACAAAAATTCTCTATGTAAAGAGGGTGTAAAGAGGGTTCTATGTTGTTTGTAAGGAAATTGCACAAGAAAGCAATGAAGGGTTTTTAGTGTCGGTTGGTTATTACTTTTCAATAGAAATAACCAAAAAGTCATGTTTTTTTAGTTTTAAAAAAAAATTCTCATATTTGCACCCAAAAAGTGATGAATTAGTCACATGAGGATTTAGCCAAATCTGGTTACACATCAAATAAAGAAGTTAAAAAAATCCAGGATAAATCTGGCTACAAGACAAATAGAGAAATAAAAACATCTTGGAATCCTATTACATGTTGGCGAAACACTAGAAGAACCTATTAGTTAACTAGGGCAATTTTCTAAAGAAGAAGAAAGCTGGAAATCTGCCCAAATCCTTCACAAAAATCTTGAACTTTTTCATAACTTTCTTCCTCTCCAAATGTGATGATATTTTTGTGAAAGTTTTTCCCAAAAAATTCCCCTCACTATATTGCTCAGTCAGGACTCTAATTTATATAGCAAAAATGTTGAATTTTCGCCAGAAAAAATTAAAATCACTGAACCCCAGTAGCTTATTTAAATTTTTTTTGGAGCACACACAGGGGTATCAAAATATTTTTGAAAAATTAAAAAAAATTAAAAATTAGACGCTTTCACCCAATTTCACTATCAAAGAAAAGCTAGCTTGACCTCCGGTTAACTAAAACCAGTGTTGTGAGGGTATCCGGTTTGAAAGGTAAAAAACCAGCCGTTCATCCGGGTCAGGTTGTTGTATAACCCAGACCCAAGATGACATCAACTTGTTGGAACCGGCACAAGAACCGGACCCATGGGAAAAATGTTTTGTTAGATCCAGAAAAATCCAAACTGGTATCGTAAAAAGAAAATGTTTTTAAAAACACGGTAAGGATATATATATATATATAAAGTCAATAAGTAAATTAAAAATTATAATTTATTATTAATTATTAATTAGTTGTTCAAGTGTATATATATTTATATATACCTCTATTTTTAATTTGTCGTAAAACTTTGTACTCACATAATTTTTTAGCATTAGGGAATTTGTAGTGTCCAGTATGTACACACAGTCCAGAGGTTTTTGAATTTGAAAAAAAGGTGATACAACCGGAACCAAAAGGGTGGTTCAAATTTTGGAAAAAACCTGGCTCAAACCCCGTACCACAGAGAATTGTCGCATAAATTTTTAAAATGTCCGCACCGGACGAGAGGTTGGACAACACTGGTTCAAACCCACGACTTATTTTTAGGTTGCTTCTAAACTTTATATATACTAGTAGTGTATAGCCTGTGCCGTTGGCCCAAGTGTGAACACGTTCTTTAGTATTTTTCACATTTTCAGAATTGAAAATTTCTAAAATAGCAGCAAATGTGAACACATTGAGGGCAGAGCTCATCAGATTGTTCCATTCCCAAAAAAAACCCAAAAGTTTTCAAATGGTTTGAATTTTCCAGCAACAAAATCCACTCCCAAAATCAATATCTTAAAATTACTAGCTCTGAAAATTGTGAAATTGAACTCTATTTTTATTAAATCTGACTCACAGAGGCCTTTCCAAAAACACCAAGAATGCCCCCAAATTCCAATACAGTTTTCTTCAGTTTACGATTCGATTTAGTTTTCATTGAGAAAAAAAGGATTCAATAATCAATAGCTTCCACAACTATAGCTCCAAATAGTCTCAAATCAAATCAAGTCAGTGCACTCTTCTTACGCACGCACGCACGCATCTAGAGCTTTTCCAAAAATACCAAGAGCCCAACATGAAGCGTCATGGTTTGAGAGATCTGAGCCTGACAAACAAAACAAAACAAAACAAACTACCCTTGCTTCATAGATAGATGAGCTTTGGCAATCCCAGGTGAGAGAGAGAGAGACTTAACTATCCCTGGCATCAGCATGGTAACCAACCCATCCATGAATTTAATGTTTTGCTGCTGCTGCTGCTGCTGCTGAGGAGGAAGGGCCTTCCTTTCCTTCAGTGGTCCCCATGGTCAACTCTGGAGTCTTTAATTAACTCATGGGAGAGTGTGTCTGTCTGTCTATCTATGATTCTGATTGCCCAACTAGTTAGACTTATGAGTTTGCCTCTCTTCAAATTTCATGCCTGCTGGCTTGCTTGCTGGCTTGCTGGCTTGCTGCACCTCTTGGAAGGCTTAGAAGAGTCTGACAGTTGCTTTGGGGAAGTGATGAAAGGGAAAAGGAAAAAGGAAAAAAACAGCATGGGACAGCCTGCAAAATTGCTTTGGGAAATGATGAAGAAAAACAGAGCTTGACAGCTCTCTCTTCTGCACAAGTTAATGATGTACAAATTTGACAAATTTGCACTCAGAAATTAGGGTTAGTTGATAGGTACTTACTAGGTGTGTCATCCCATTGCTTACAGTACAAGATGAGGAAACTATATATTACCTATTTTAGGTCCCATTTGTGACAACTTCCCCCTCCCCCTCCTCCCCCCTCTTGTTAGTTAACCTTTTACTCTCATGGTCAATATTCCTATAGATAAAAGAAGTTGTAGATAAAACTATGGTTCTCATGGGTTGGGTTGTTTGATGGGAATTAGGGTTTGATAGATTGGCATTGCAGACATCTACCATTTTGGAAGAATATATAGGTTCTTGTGGAATTTGAGTTTAAAAAATAGCTTGTAGAAAATCATGATGGTGAAAAAAATAAAAAAGAAGACCACAACAAGCAACCTATTGTAGTAGTGTCTTTATATGAAAACCTTCAAATTTCATTGTATACAAACATCCATCCCATGTAAAGCAACCTTGTGAATCGCCAACCTTTTTTTTTTCCCTCTTTCCCACATGCCTCCATGCGTACCACCCCCACCACAACATTTCCAACATAATAGAAAATAAAAATAAATCATGATCGATGATTGGAAAACAATTGTCAACAAGAATTTTGTTGCCAACAAGATTGGTGTGTAGAAAATTTGCGAGGAAAGGAAACTCAAGGTGCATGTGAGACTCCTTGGTGCATTGTAAACTTTCTAGAAGATGGACATTGGATATGGTGATGGAACTTGAAGCTTGACAATAGTCGATAGTTTACATCCTGTAGTTTTAGGGTGATAACTTACAACCATTGATAATGGTAGCAATCTATGAATTTTGAAGGTTTGTCATGAAAGGTTATTAATTTATCAACATTCATTAATGCAAAAGATAAGGAGTGTTTTAATGTGCCATATCATCTTGCCATGTCATCTAGTTATCAACAAAGATCATTATATATGAACACTTGCAATTTATCATCACTTTATCAATCTTGTTATCCCTAGTGTGTGAATAGTCCATTACATATATTTCTATAGGTTTTGTAAGTTAATTTAAATATTAGGGCTAGGTTGATTTGCAAACGAACATTAACTTCGTGAAATGCTCTATTATGTTCGTGATAGGTTATTTGAAGCTAATTCAAACAATGGGGTTGCTTGGCTTGCAAACATAGACAATCTCTTAAATTTGTTGAAGATTATGCAAAGCAATAATGATTTGAATGCTTAATGAATTCATAATAGAACATTTCTAATAGATCAATGTAAAATTTGGATGTATTTGAAAATAATCTAATGAATATAAAATTATATTAAAAAATGTTTAAAAAACATTATAACAAATGCTTTAAAGCATAAACAAAACAAAAATTTAACATTATTTCACTAATCCTTGAGTTGCCATGTTAGCTTGTCAAAATTTAAATGGACTCTCAAAAGGACTCAAAGGGCTTGGCTTGAATTTACCAATCTATTCATTTATCACAATCTTCTAAACCCAACATCTAAAGTTTTCAAAGCATTCATGTCAAAATTTGGTAAAATATCTTTTAAATTATTTTCATTCCTTTTATATTTATTGCATTGGCCATTGTGGGGGTGGGTTACAAATGGAACAAAATTTTGTAAACCATTAGCAACACATCACACGGGCATAAATGTATGCTTGTGATAGTCATTATGTGATGAGTTGCTTGTTTAGATACATTACACATGCATGGGAAAACTAATGTGTTCATAGTTGCTTTTTTGTGTGCATGCATTCATCAAGGCTTTTTGCCATGTTCAGCTTTGTGTTGAAAACGGGTCATCAAGAAAAAATAGTTCTCATAGTCTATGATGACCCAAATATTTTTGCATACATGTAAAGGGGCTTACAGCTGAATTTGGGTATGACTATATATAAAGTGTCTATTCTTTTGGAAATTGGAGTGCAACATTGATCCACAAGTTTCATCAATTTTTGATTGATGGATTTACTATTATTTGTTGGACATGGGTGTTGGATCATGAGATGGCTTTTTGATACAATTTGGGTGAAGAGGAGGAGGACAATGTGAAATACAAGCATGATGGGTGATAAGTGTTTTGCACCCAAAAAAAGGAGCTCCAAATTCCTCAAGTTGTGCAATGCTGTAGCAATTTAGGGCAGAGGAGTCCATATGTTGAGCTAGAACATAACTCATCATGTAACCTATCCTATAAGAAATGGTTCAGGTAGGTGGGTAGGACAATAGATGGCTACTAAGTAAGTAGATGCATGTAGATGCTTAGTAGTGATGGCCTTCACCTTGTGTATGGCATAACTTACACAATAAGAAGATGAAGGCCTCACCTTGTGTATTTATGTTGTGGGTGGAGAATCTGTTTCCACTACAAGAGAACATTGTTTTTCCACCATTGGATTAATGTCAAATTTACGATATACATATACAATTGAAGTGGATGAAATCACAAAGTTTAGTTTGTCCATGTGTTGAGAGCCAAAGCCTAATCCCATTGGAAAAGCTATATTTTATATATTGTAGTGCTATACAAATAAATTGGTTTTTTAAAGAGTATCCCCACTCATACCGTCGGGTATTTAGGCTTACACATTCATATCTCTCACATCCATTACTACTTGTTTTTATATCCTAAGCCTCACCCATCAACTTGAAATTGAGATTCTAAACAATGGGAGATGACCAATAGGAAAGCCAATTAACAATATTGCACGATTATGCTTAGTCAAGCCAAAAGCAATCTAATGAATCCAAAACAGACTGACGGTCGCAGACTGACGGTCACAGACAGACGGACGCAACAAGTGACTTTATATATAAGATATGAGGATTTTTGAAAGATGATATTTTTGGCTTGTGTTGAAACTTGAGATTATTAGTTATAAGAGTTTTAATATATCTTGAAGGATTTTGGTTTCTTTTAGAGGATTTTTTTTTTTGGAAGATTAATATATTTTAGCATGGTGAAATATTTGAGTTTCCATAATTCTTCTTCTTTTGCCTTAAGATACTTTTTAATGTAAATGGCAAGGCCAAAGCGAGACACACCCCCTTGTTTTATACCCTTTCTGCCCATTTACAGGTAATCTTGTAATGCACAATTATTCCACTTTCTTTTGGCAATAAATAATTCTACAGTTGCGAAGGCAGAAAGAGCAGTTAAACTCCTTTCTGTCAAGGAATTTGGCCTTTTATTATGGGTGCATTCTGCCCACCTACTTCATCCCCCCCCCCCCCACCCACCCTTAGGGCTCAACCCTATTTGCACACCTATTTCATCCCTAGGGCTAGGACTAGGGTCAAGCCCTACTAGGGGTGAACCAGGTAGCAGAATGCACCCTTGATTCAACACTAGGTAACATTTTGCTAAAAAATGATGGAAAAGAGAGAGAGAAAAAAAAACACACAACATTGAAAACCTACTCTTTATTATTATTAAGAGGTAGAATGGGTTATAGGGTAAAACCCTAAAACTCTAAACCCTAAACCTTAAGCACACCTAGTTTCTCTAGTACTTTTTAAACTCTTTACTTTTTGGGATTTCCTCCCCTTATAAGAGCACCTGGTTACCCGCACCCCCTATATGGGGCCTTTACCCTTGTTGTTTATTACATCCAATATAGAGTGCTAGTTGTTTGCTTTGCCCCACCCATAAATATGGAAAAATTAAACACTATATAATTTGTGAGAATATTTTTTATGGGTCATCGCCCGGGATGATGGGCCAATCAGAAGTAGCCAATTCTTTTAAAATCGAACCTTGTTGAGACAACTATGTCTTGTCCGAATGTACAAGTCCATTGTGGACCCATTTGAAAGTTGGAATTCAAGTAAAGTGTAGTGTGCAGGTCAGTTTAGTGCTGACACTGGACCTGCTCTCTTACAAGCTAAGAAGGAAGAAAGGTGGCTTTTGGATGCACCTACCTACCTACCTACCTACCTACCTACTGGTCGTCAATGGTCATGTTCAGGGGTTTGGGTTTTTAAAAAATAAAAATAAAATTCCTTCCAATTTTGTGATATAAGAAATTTGGGTGAATTTTTCCCCAGAAAAAGAAAAATTAGTCAAATTTTCAATAGGAAAACAAAATAAAAAATTCCAAAAACTTCCCAATTTGTTTTGGCTGAAAAAACTACAAAAACGTTTTCCATAAAAAAGGAGCAATGAAGTCTCAAGCTAATCACCTCAAGATTTTATTTTATTTTATATTATTTTTATAGTCACAATAGGATTTTTTTAGAAAATAATCTAATTATCAGGAGTGGAATTTTATTATACTATTGCAGTAAAATTGAGATCTTGTTCTAAGCTTTTTACATGCAAATCACTTAAATGAGATTTAAAATTAATTGAAATTGAAGATGTGTTTTGAATTTTTGAGAAAAAAGTCTGTGTGATATGAAGCAAGCACGGAGTATCTTGGTTCAGACTCACTTACTACCATGGCAGCACATGCACAGACCAGACCAGAGAGACAGAGAGAGAGAGAGAGAGAGAGAGGAGGAGGGAAGGGGGAGTAGAGAAGCTGCAAGAAGAAGTGAAGCAAACTGTGCAGTAGTAGAAGAAGCAGCTGGAATATTCTGCTTGTAATGAGTGGAGTTGGACTGTAGAGCCAGGCACTGCAGTTGCAGTTGGGCTGGAGATTTTGATCATGGATGATGGTACTACTAAGCGGTGGGGTTTTTTTAATTTAAAAAAATTTAATAATTTAAAAATTGTAATTTATAATTTTTATTTATATTTTGGCGAGTTTTATCCAACTTGAGGAAGAAAAAAGGGACAATGCGAATCGTAGAAAGGATTTTTTTTTTTTTGGGGAAAAAAATGGGCCAAAAACGCCATATTTCAAGGGGAAAAAAAAAATCTGAAATTGCCACATTTATATATTAAGTTCCAGCAGCATTGCAGCCAAAACATTAGCAGGAATGCTAAAACTTTTAAAATGTCCATTCTCACTTCTAGCCAAATTTGGCTATGTCCTCTTGTGGATGATTGCTAATCCACCTACCTCAAAAAATTAGGGAATTTAAAAATAATTTGTAAAAAAAATTAAGGAAAAAAAAAAAAAAAACCCTTCATGCAGCAAATGGTAGAGGTCAAAATTGGCTCTCAGTAGCTGCATTCAATTTCACTCATGCTGCTGGCTGGCTGGCTGGCTGGCGGGATGGATGGATGGCTGGCCGGCTGGCTGGCTGCTGTTGCAGACTCTCGAAGCTGGAAGGATCATATTTTTCTGTCGTGTGCTTGCTGATCTCATCTACGGCGGCACGCGCTTTCGCGTGTTTTTTCCCCCCTCCCACCTCTCTCTCTCTCTCTCTCTCTCTCTCCAACTTGCTCATGGTTGTCAATCCAGCTAAGATAGATGCACATCATTGCTGCAGCTGGATGCCGTGTCTGTCCACCTGTTCATGTTACAGCAGTGATTGATCTTAGTAGAAGTCACACAATGTGTTGTGATCACAACAACCTAATGGAAAGCCACTGACATAGTATAGTGCCTTGCTTCTTCTCCTTCCTCTTCTTCTTCTTCTTATTCACAACAGCTTCTAGATAATCAAGTGCTCAGCTAGTTAGCTAGGTGCATATAGATCTCACTGAGACATCAGAGAGACCCAGAGAAAGACACACACGCAAGCTGAGAGACAGAGAGACAAACACACTCACACACATACACAGACACAGAGTACTTGGTGAAATTCCAGCAGCAAGCAATAGGGTGATGCATTTCAGCTGCTGATTGAATGAGCAAGAGATCAGTCGACCAGCAGAAGCTCGAATTAGTTGGCATTTGAATCGACTGACCGACTGGCTGCAATTCACAGGAGCTGTACAACTACGAATTTTGCAGAAATGGCGGTTGCTGCATTGAGATCATGTGGGTTGCAGAGCGGGTGCGTATCGAGGCGGAGGAGGATGAGAACTGCACAGGCTGCTACTGATCACAGCTCTTCTTCTACTACGCTAAATTTGGTCTTTGCTGGCGCAGTTTGGTTGATTACTGGATCTCTTCTATTTTGCTGTTCCTGTGTTGTGGCCGCGGAGTCCAAAGCTGCTGCTGCAGCAGCTGCCACGGTTCGCCCTGATCTCGCCTTAGAAACTGGATTCTATCAAACGTCGTGCCCGGAATTACAGGACATAGTTTCATCAGTTGTGGCAAGCCATGTACGAAAGGACCCGACATCAGGTGCTCCTCTAGTGCGCTTGTTCTTCCACGACTGTGCTGTCAATGTAAGTGAGCAAATTTCCTTGTCTCGGCGGCCTCTCAATATTCAGATCCTCTTCAGCTCCTGCCATTCATAATATAAGTTTTCACTAATATCTGATCAGTTAGGGTCTCTTTCCATTAGGTTGCTGTGATCACAACTACACACAATAAGCTCTGATCACTTCAGCCTTGTTACAACAGATTGCTTCCCATTGCAGCTACCTGCAATGGACTAAAACAATAGAGCTCTTGAATGTTAATAGATTGACAATCTAGCTGTTTTCTAGGTAACTTTTAGTTGCTCATTAGTTTCAATTGAAAAAAATGTGATAAATATCACCTTATGGTGATTCACAACTCCCACAACTTCTGCATTTGATCAATGTAAAACTGTGTGAAATGGAAAGGATTTTGTCATAATAGCCCTAATGGAAAAATGTCTTTAGAGACTACCGATGCAAACTGTGAAGGATCTAGTCTGGGGTAGAGCTGGGGTCACCATTTCTCAGTCAATATTTTAAGTGGGTTTGCTAAGACCAGATGCAAAACCCAAAAAAAATTAGACTGGACATAGACTGGACATGATGAGTACTGTAGAATTTCTAACTGTAATTGAGAGTGCTAGAGTACACATGACTTCCTTGCACGCGAGATTCTTCTTGACAAGTTTGTGCATGATGCGTGCAGGGCTGTGATGCATCTGTGTTGATCAATTCCACTCCCAACAATACTGCAGAGAAAGATGCAGTGCCCAACCTAACCTTAGCAGGATTCAATGTCATCAGCGACATCAAGAGTGAGGTAGAAGCAAGATGCCCTAGTATTGTTTCATGCGCCGACATCATAGCTCTCGCTGCCAAAGACGTTGTTGCACAGGTATATAGAGACTTTTCTTCCATGTCCATGCCCATGTGACCTTGGCTCTGCCCTTCAAGGTAGCATAGACAAATTGTGATACACCCACAAGAAATGAGTCAAAGTTTGGTATCCCTACATTCTAGGGAACATTTTAAATCTTCTTGCATCAGTCAGGGATTCTCAGCTTGATTACAGCAGCAGCAGCAAATTTTTTTTCCCCTTGAAAATAATATCAATAATAACTTTTTCTTTTGTTGTCTCTTGGAACTTTGTTGCAGCAAGGAGGACCCAATTGGATTGTGGAGTTGGGAAGGAGAGATGGCGTTGTGTCATCTGCTGCAGAGGCTACAGCTCTACTACCTTCCTCACATTCCGATGCGCAATCACTGATTGCTGCTTTTGCTACACTTAACTTGACTTCCCAAGACTTGGTCACATTGTCTGGTGAGCCCAATCATACATACATATCTACTTACTTACCTCTTGATTCTCAACAAATTAAAAAAATGAGAAAGAAAGAAAGAAAGAGAGAGAGTGGGTTGCTGCTGCTTGTTTTGTGCTTTTGCCACAAAACACTTTGACTACAACAGTCTTGATGAGGTTTAAGGGTACAGCAATTTGAGGTTTTAACCTCCAAATTCGTTATCAAGTAGTTGAAGGATGAGGTGAGGGGTCAATACCAGACCAACACTGGTAGAGATGGGAGACAATATCTTACAATTTCCAATTGTGAATATTAGCCGAACGTCAGTATTGGGACTGAGTTTCCATCATTGTAAGTTTGAAATTTTTTCTCTAAGATTTGGGGAGCTTGGAATCTGTGCAGGAGCTCATACATTTGGAAGAGCGCATTGTACAGAAGTGGCAAGACGGTTCTATGGCTTCAACAGCACTACTGGGATGGACCCAACACTCTCAGCCAAATATGGAGTGATGCTGAGGTCTTTGTGTCCACAACCGCTCAGTCCAACAGCAACAGTACCACTCGACCCGGTAACTCCAAATGTGTTTGATAAGGTTTACTACTCAGATTTATTGCAAGGGAAGGGCTTGATGTCATCCGATGCTGGGCTGGTGGCAGATCCACATACAGCTCGTATTGTACGGGAGTACTCACAAAGCAAAGCTGTGTTCTTTGAGCAATTTGCTACATCTATGATCAAATTGGGTCGGGTAGGAGTGAAATTGGGATCAAAAGGACAAGTGAGAAGAAACTGTTCAGCTGTAAACTGAGCCAGGCTTGTGCACTAGATTCAAGTGTAAAGGAGAATGGACAATCCCAAGTTGTCTTTAAGTAAATAGTTCCCCCATTTTACGTCCCAGCGCCTGCCCCTTTACTCCTTCACCCCAGAGATGCCAAAACTCAATCGAATCAGGCAGGACAATTCCCAATTCTTTCCCCCAAAGACTTTTGAAGCTCTAGCCTTCTGCACATCAGCATTGCCCATATACCTCCTACCTATGGTATCTATGCAAGAGGAGAGGTTTGTGCCACAATGCTCTCTCATATGTACATTGTGACAACCACCCAATACTCTTGGGTTCCTAGACAAAGCCCAGGTCAGGCCTAATTAAGCCCTTTTGCAATCTTGTTTTGGCCGACAGTAAGTAATTTTAAAAAGCTTGCTTCATACAGAGAGCTAGAGATGTTATGATAGGAGGCTTGTGTTACCTTTTTAGAAAAGGGTAGAACAATTGCTGACAGAGTCGGGGTCACAATACTATCAAATTCTTTTATTGTAATTAAAGACCAATTTTTACAACGTTGAAAGGATATTATTTTATATCCAATGTACTTATGACTAGAATTATCATTAGCAAAGACGTGCAAATTCAAAGCAAAAAGTTATAGGAAAAAGAGGCTCTGGATCAAAGTGAATGTGTCAATGAGAGAAATTTGTGAGACCCACCAAGCTAATTATGTGCATAAACTCTACTAGTATGCTAATTGGAAGTCATTGAATCATCATTGGAAAATGCTCGTAGTAGTTCAAATATGAATTCTCTTCGTTGTCCAGGAATGTGAAGAAGATCAATAATATATTGGTCCAGAATACTAACATTCATAATTGCGGGTGTTGATTTAGTTTGCCATATTATTGCCATAGAGGTGAGAATCTTGAGGAATTACAATTATCCCACTCAAGGCACACATTCTAATTGCTTTACATTTCAATTCAGGGTTTAGTCTTGGTGTGCAAAGTCCCTGCAAAAGCATGCATGTCTATATGACACAATGAACCAAAGATGAACAAATTCCAGGCAGAAAATTTCAGCTGAATTGTTATGGATTGAGCTATTGAAATCTTCATGGAGTTTTTGGGGGCTCTGATTTTGTAGGGATTAAACAAAGATTATTTTGAACTCTTTAAACTAGGGGATTTCTCAGCTGTTTTAATTCAGGCATGGATTCAAGAAATTCATAGAGTTCTAATGCATTTTTGGCATCGATCTATTAGGGTAAGGACACAACTCATAGATTGTTACACATTATTAAGTAGCTAAGGAGTCCTCCAATGTTGGGGTTGTTTGAGGTAAATTGGCTTACTTCAAGCTAAATGAAATCATAGCTACTTAAATGGACTCTAAGGTTAATGTTAGGCTATTGGTTAAAGGTTGGGGTTATGGAATTAAGTTTCAATGCATAATTTCCTTAAGTTTGTTGCATTGTTTCAACCCATAAACACGTGAATATGGTAGAAAGCATGCACAAATTTTGATGTTTTTTTTTAATACAAAAGATGCAATGGGAGAAAACACAACTAATGGGTATCAAGGTTACCAAGAGGGATGTCCCTCAACTTGGGATGTCCCTGAGCTGGGATGTCCATCTGGGATGAACAATGATGAGACAAGTGGATTATGACAAAAAGCCATCATGTAAATGGGAACAACCCCTAAAACACAAGTATAAGTTTTTTCAATTCATTGCCCCCAATACCCCTTGTCCTTCACCATGGATCACCATAATTGTACACATGTTTCATCCACTTATTATCCAACCCTAGCACCCTCTAGGTGAAAGCCTTAGGTGTTTAATTCGGACTATCAAAGGTGTAGTTTTTAAAAATTGTAAATGAACTTAAAATGTGAAGTCATATTTGACATTAATATTGTCAATTTTGAATTATGCATGTTACAATAGACTTGAAGGAGAATCATATTGAAAAAATGGATGAGTTCTAAAAAAATTTAGTGGATTCATTATGGACTTTTGAAGTGATGACACAATGTTTATCATACATATAAAATATGAAATCTGAAATATGTCATAATAGTGTCAAAATAAAATTTTAAAAATAAGCCACCATCAAATGAGGAGTTCAAAGAAAAGAAGCATTGAAACTTTCTTAATACAAGATATTTAAATTTTAAAAAAATTAGAATTATGTCATGATTTTCATTATTTGTTTTTCATGTCACATTGAAACTTTGAGCTTTCACATGGATGTTTTGAGCAATCACATGTCTAATGATATCTAAAAAATGACTTATCAATGCTTTTGACCAAAAGCATAAGGTATAACTATAAGATATATAGTTTGATAATTATTATAATTGTAAGATTTTAGCTAATATAAGATGTGAATTTCTCAAAATGTCAAAAGCGAATCACATAATCTTGTTATTAGGATAGATGTAAGAAGATTTTCACTTTCAGTGGGTTTTAATTTCTAATCCTTAAATTTAACCCAAATTTTTAAACCTTACACTTTAATTAATTGACATGTGTCATTCTAGGCCAACTAAACCTTACACCATGTGGCAGTTTTTAAATAATCTAAAAAATTATATGTGTTAGATGTTAATTGACTCACATGTTGTATATATTCGTACATTTATGTTGATGGATTTAATTTATTATCAAATTTTATCAAGACACGTGGCATTTGTTAAATTTTTAGTTGATGACACATATTTTCATTTAATTGGCCATTATAATTTCCATCCATTTAGAAATCCATGTGGCATCTTATGAATAATTTTACAATTTTCACATTAGGTCAAAACATGGCATCCATGACTAGTCTTTTTTGCTTAAGTTAGTTGTTTATGCCATTTTTAGTTGAATGAAACCTGATGCTTATGCCATTTCTAGTCATTTATGCCATGTGTAGTTGTATTGGTCTAATCATGGATGCCATTTTTTATGTAGTGCCATGTGTCAAATATTGATTGGCTTGTGCATATGTTGATTTAAATAATTTAATAATATTATGAATTTAAAATCAAATTAGGTTGAAACACATGGCCAGCCATGATATCAATTTTATTAATCCTACATGTATAGTATTTATTGAGATTACACATGGCATCATATCAATGGGCTAGTAGGAATAATATTAAAAATTTAATTTTCCATCCAACAACGCGGATTCAATTGATGCTTGTCATCATATGTTTCATATGATTACAACTAATGTCCTAAATGTATGTAGTTGTCATCCCAAAGCATTATAATCATGTGCATTAAAGTATTAAAGTCATGGTTAGTCATTTAATCACTTGTCTTTATACAACTACATATATAGTCATGGATTTAATTTTAAAATGACAATTTTGGTGTAATGGTTGGTCAAGGTGTTACTTGATATATGGGACATTCATGCTATTCCCTAACAACCCACCTCCAATTTCGAAAGTTGAAAGGATAACATTTCACAACATACAAGGTGAGGATGATGGTGGGTGAATGTGGATTATTCCAAAGGTAAAAAAACATAGGGGGGAGGAATCATGAAAACTTCAACATGTAACTTCGTATACTTGATTGTTTCTTAGAATTAATCCTTATAATGCCTCAATTTGAAATTCAACCTATAATGACAATAATTTTTAAATAACTAGGTCTTGAACTACTAATGGACCTTTGGGATGGATTCGATAGTTTGGATGTTAAATGTTTTGATAAAATGATTCAAACCACATTTGAATTAGCATGAGCCAAGCTACTTTGCAACTTTGGTGAGTGGAGAGATTATGTAAACTTCTTTGTTGACCTTGCAATAGTTTGCCATGATGATCAAATCAAACACATATGTGAGGAATAGGGGGTTGGAATTAACAAATTGTTTTTTCTATTTGATCCAACTACAACTGTTTTGGCAATGGGTTTGATAACATTGGGAGATGTGGCACATTTTGTCATCAAAGGAACGATTTGAAGATCGAATTATGGTTACAAAATCTTTGAGGGTGTCGAAAGTTGAAAGAAAGAATTTGGATTTACACAATGTGTTTATAGTTTTCAATGAGTTGTCCACTTTCATTATTCAAACAATTTGATTTCTTTGAAAGATCACAATCGATGATTTCCTTGGAAACAAAAATAGATGATAAAAGGAAACATGGGTAAAATGTTGTTTACCTTGTCTTTTGTGCTTTGCATGTAATGTTACATTGTGGGCCTAAAACTAAGCTTGCCATTCCAATTGTTGGTGATGTGCTCCTAAGTCCTGGGGTGAAACCCATTTGAAGGTTTCACTTTGTCAAGTTGCGGAAAGTTGGGACTTAAGGCACGCTGCCGGCTTCCAACACTAGAAAGGGGTAGAGGGTCATGTTGGGAGCCTCGGGATTAGATTAGGAAGAGGGACTAGCTTAGGTTGTGTGAATCTGCATCCAAAACCAACCATAAGAGGTTAGTTTAGCATTTGGGAACACCTTTGGGTGTTGGGACAAGCCACGGGCATTTTGACACACAAAACTCACCATGGCCCGAACTTGGGGGAAGCCACCACCTTCCCCCATATAGTATTTTTTGCAGCTCTCCACTAAGGCTACATCCAAATGGCTCTTTTTCCCGGGACTTTCAATTTAGAGTCCCGAAATTGTCCCGAAATTGTCCCGGTTGGAGTCCCGGGACTTTGGGAGCTCATAACTCTCGACTGCAGAGTCCAATTGCGACGAGGTCTTAACCAAAGTTGTAGCCCTCGTTGAGATCTTTCCAACGCCATGTCGCACTCTCAAATCGGTTGTCAGGAAGAGGTCGATTCCCGACTTTTAGTGATCGCGAGTCAAATTGCCAATTTAACTCTCGGCTCTTCTTTTGCCCATAACTTGGGCTGAAGATGTCCAAATGATCAATGTGAGGCCATTTTCGATATCTACGCTTCAAGACTTTCCAATGACACCAAGAAAACCCCAATGCGAGGTGTTTTGGGTCTTGCTATCGAGCTCTGAACATTCAGGAGTCCCAGAGGACTCCAAATCCCCAACTTTGGAAGTGTTGGGCTTCACCCCCACACTTGGCCAAAGTGGGGTTGCGATAGTTGGGGTGTGAACTACATGGTTTTTTATGTTGTGGGTGGCCCCAAAGGATTTTGTTTGTTGATGGTATTGTGATTGGGGCTTAATGTGAGCTTTGTCTATTTCTCCTTGCATTTTGGAATATTTTCCTTGACCGGTTGTTTAGTTCCTTTTGTTAAATATGGTGCATAACGATCGATCATTTTGTGGTTGAAATTTTTTTCCCCTTTGACAACCATTCAAGAGGTCTTTTGCCCTCAACATCATTTACCATCCTTATTTTATTGTGATTTAATTGTTCCTTGATGATTGACAAAACCATTTATTGCCAATTTTCATGAAATCATACAATGATCTATTTTTTTCATTATTCGTTGCAAAAGGAATGACTTTAATTGCAACAATTGGGTTCAAATTCAAGTACATATCCATGAACTAAAAACAAAAACAACCCTTACCTATCATATTCACTTTCAATCCAAAATGTTATTTCATTCCCAACAAATTAGATCACTAGCTTTAACCTTTTGAAATGCGGGTCCAACTTCACATTCAATATTTTATGAGCTTTGTGCTCGTGAAAGGTCAACATAAATGAAAGGAAATGACCTATAATTGTTACAAATGTTTTGCACCTGTTGATGTAAGACTTGAAGTTTTGCATCAAAATCTTGGACCTTGGTGCTAAGCTTTGTAATTACATCTAGATGATAAAAAAAATTGTGATAAGAAATGAATAAGAAAATAACTAGTATCCTTTGCTTTGGTTAACACATTGGTTGACAATGTGCTAAAAAATATAAGGTGCAATTTATGGAAAAAAAGTATATTTTATAATTGATTTCAATGTAAATAGGTATGTTTCAAGTTCACAAGTTACATTTAAAGTATAATTTAACTAGAATATGCCATTATTTCATAAAAAATTAAAAAGTACCCTTTTATTTCATATATCTAACATCCTATAAAAGATTCTACCAATTCCAACACCTTATAGGAAACAACAAAAATTAGGGTAGTGGTTATAGTTGAAAGATTGCTACCATTATCTTTGACATATTATGCAATAATTTTTACATTTACCCCATTTGTTTGTAGTACCTGATTCATTTGTAGGATTATGGTAGGTTTAAATGTGTCAATTGTTTCAAATAAATCAATAGTTACATGGTAGGATCACAATTTTGAGTTTAAAAATGAATAATCAAAATAAAAGTGTTGATTCCTCCTTTCAACATCCATAACTTGTCAAAATTGACTATGTAAGTGTCACAAGATTGAAAAGGTTACACAATGAATTTCTCTTTCATTGTTTTAGTCAACGTTAGCAAAGTTTGATGCATTAGGGTACACTCAATAGAAACCTAGTACAAGGATTTTGTTTCAAGACTAATCTTCTAAGATATGGAAACTTGCCAAAAAAAAAGGCATTAACTCTTTAACAATAAATAAGACCAAATCCTTTTCAAATTGTTTTTGATGATCATCATTCTTTTGTTGATTCTTGATATTGAAGTGCATTCTTTTCACATTCACCTCATTCAATTCAAACTTTATGATGTTTTGTTTCCAAATGTTTTCAAATTGATGATATCTCACATCCAATTTATAACTCAAAACAACCTTTCTTGCTCGTGGAAATGGATTGATTTTGATAAGACAAAACACATCTTAGATTTTTACAATTAATTGGATTTGATTTTGGAGTTGGAATTGGTGTAGCTATAATTAGTGTGTAAGATGCCCACATAGTGGTAGTCCAATCTTTTAGCTTCCAAAAATCACAATGTTTTGCCAATAATGGTCACGGTAATGCATTCATCATTGTGGAAGATAACTCTACAACAGTAGGAGTAGAATCACATCTAATTGATGGTTGATGATGATGCAATAATAGAACCACAACATTCCTTATGAACTAAATCAATGAAAATGTCAATCATTTTGTGAAATTGATTTTCAACTTCTTCCACCTCTCCAACATCTCCTACAAAATTCCTTTAAATAATAAGACTTGATAAACGTTCAACAAAAAAAAAAGAGCCTAAATAACAAACATAAACATAAAGAATTGAAAAAACAAAACATAAATGGGTAGTGAACATTTTAAGAGATGAATGACAAGTAGTAACCAAAACACTTGAACAATGAACCAAAACCAAAGTGTCTTGGTTTTTGTGCTTCTCAAACTCAGATTGTAATACCTGGCCATTGTCAGCACATGTTATGAGTAAGGTAGGACCAGTTTTGTTGGCTTCTTACTTTTAAAGAGAACCTCCAATGCAGTTTTCAACTTTTTTTCTTTGGTTCCAGTTCAAGAATATTTTTTAAAAAACTGATAGAACCTCAGATAAACCCTAAACCCTTGAACCCAATTCTTCACACTTCAACACTCCTGGTTCTTGATTTTTGAAAAAAAATCTTAAGTAAGTCTGGTTCTGAACCAGATCTAGACTTTCTACCAACCTGTGCATAGTGCAAATTGAATTTTTTTTTTCTAGTTGCGAGCACCAAACAATCAATAAAGAGTGACCGCCTAATACATCAACTACATGTCTAAAACACCCCCAAAACAAAAAATAATTGCACACTAGAGACATGTTCCAAAAATAACAATTACATTCCTAAAGATAAGGTTCTAGTGGGAGGCTGGTTCGCAATTCTGGTTTGTTGGCTGGTTGTAAGATCCAGTTAGACTGGTTCTTGTCAAATTTCAAAACCAACAAATGTACATACCCAATAATTGAACCAGGAACTGAAGCCAAAACCAACCAAAACCCAAGAATCTACTACAGTAGTAGATGCAAATAGGTTTCTCTCATCCAATGAATGCACAAAGCTTAGAAAATAGAAAGAATTTTTATGGCCACCAGGAGGGGGCTTTTTTTTTTTGTTGTTTTTCAATTTTGTGAGGTAGGTGGGCTGGTCATCCACAATAGGTTTTAGCCAAATTTGGCTACAGGTCTGACAAAGAGGAAAAGTAGAAAACATTAGGAATTTACCTGCTATGTCTTAGCTAGGGACTAATGTTTAAATATGGCAATTTGACAACTGACAAATCCATGACAAAAATCCATCAAAAAACACAAGGCATATTTACAATTCACTTATGAATAAAATTAAGCAAACTTATTTAAGAGATGGCTCCCCAACATAAGAACAAATTGGCAACTTTCAGTCAAATCACAATTAATCATAAATTTGTCTTCCATGATGCTGCTGCTGGTGCTGCTTTCCTACCAGAAAGCTGAATACCTTTGAGTTTGAACTAACTATTCAGAACTAGTTTAGCCAGTTCAACCTAATTCAGAATTGAAATTTCTGAATTTCAGTTGGAGAGCTGAATACTATTAAGTTATGAATCTAAGTAGTTCTGAATCTACAATTAGTTTAGGTAACTTGTTTGTAACTAATTAACCCAATTTTTTTTTTCTCTCATCAAAGAAAGGCTCCTCTTGAGGTGTTCAACTGCAGTTTTGCCTGTGACTGATTTGTGCTTAATAAATCATGCAAAAGAATTCACTGGGTTCTACTCTCCCAATTGAGTCTTAAGAATGTGAAAGAATTGGAGGGACAATTTTTTGGTCAGCTGAATGAACTGGGCCACTAAAACTAGCAACTTACTTGGGTCAACTGGTTTAGTAAACTTCTTCAGCAATGGCACTTTGCTTCTAACAATGGTTCAATGGTGAGTATAAAATTGTCACATTGGGTGCATACAGTTTTCAAGAATATTTTAGAAATCAGAAACCACCTAAGGAGGTTGAGTCTTATTAGGGTGAATGGACCCCCAGATGATGATGATGATGATGATGATGGGTTGAGCTTCTTCCCTAGAGAGCTAAATTAAACAATTTTAGCCCATTGATGTGATTTTCCCCACCCAATTATTTAAGTTCAATTTCAAGCTATGATAATAATAAATATACTATTGATAAAATCAATTATTTCAAGATGATTCCTGAGGAAAAAATATTTTTATTTTGTGGCCGTTGATGATTGATATTCAATCATCAAATTGGAATGTGTCAGGTACCTCGATTGGATAGTTGTCAATGCAATGTGCCCATGGGGAATGCTTCGAAGAAGGTTGGATGGTGTGAAGAGATTGCCATACTGCACTGTTGCATTTGAAGCCACCACCAAAGGCAAGCTGCCACACTCGTTGGCCTTTCTTGACTCTACCCTTGGCCTCAATGTACGCCAATTCATACCAGATTGTGGAAGAGGATGTGTTTCCGAATCGGTGAAGAGCCATTCTTGATGCCTCACAATGTTGTGGAGTAAGTAGCAGATGCTTCTCTAGCTCATCAATCACAGCCCTGCCTCCGGCATGAATGCAAAAATGGTCAAAAGCAAGCCTGAAATCAGGGATGTAAGCTTTGAGCTGGTTCATGTTGAAGAGCTTGCGCGCTACTAGATTGGCGAAGAAGAGGATCTGTTCTGAAAATGGCAGCACAAGAGGACCCAAAGTAGTGATATTTGTCTTCACAGACTCTGCAGCAATTGTTAGAATGTCTTTGGACAGACCTACTCCCATCTTGCCTTCACTGTCTTGATCCTGATATACACATCGGTAGCTCTTGTCATCTGCTGCCCTGTGTGTCCGCACCAAGTGCTTGAGTTTGTACTTGGAGCGTCTCTTGTCGTTGGGTTTGTTGGAAAGCAAGAGTGCCGTTCCACCAACTCGGAACAAACAGTTGGGTATCAGCATGGATTTGATATTTCCAAAGTACCAATTCTGGGTGATGTTTTCTGTACTCACCACAATCGCATAAGTGTAGCCATGCAGTTGAAGAATGTCTCTAGCAAGATCTACGGAGATTAAGCTTGCACTGCATCCCATTCCTCCCAGATTGTAGCTACGGATGTCGCCTCGCATCTTGTACTTGTTCACAATCATAGCTGACAAAGAGGGAGTAGGACTGAACAGCGAACAATTCACGATCAGCACTCCGATCTCCTTGGGCTTCACCTTCGTTTTCTCGAAAAGCTCATCCAAGCAAGCATACACGACGGTTTCTGCCTCCACTCTCGCTGCTTTCATGGACGGACACGGAGGAAGAGTACCCAAAGCGGGAGGAAGATAGGCACTCTCGCTAAGACCCGATCTTTGCATGATCTTCTGCTGAAACTCGATGCTCTCGGCATCAAAGAACCCCGAATTCCTGGAGCGCTGAATGAATAAGTTGAACGGAACTTTTAAAGCTTCAGAGTCATCCTTTGCCACGAAGCAGGCAAAATCCACTAGATAGATCGGTCTAGACCTGGACATGAAGTACACCGTTGCCGCACACACCAGTAGCACTAAGCACGCAATCACACTCAAAAGTTTAAACTTCAGAATCTTTTCCCATAATTGCCAAATACTATTATGATCAGAAGAAACAGCTGCTAGCCCGCCAAGCTGCAGCTGCAGTATGAAGATTCCCAACAGGAAGCTGGGGATTAAGAGCAGAGGGGCGAGATAGGTGATACTCAGAATATGGTGATATCCGAGCTTCACGTATTGCAAGTTCACTGACTGTAAGAAGTCTGGCACAAGCGGCTGCTTGCAGCTGATCTCATGTAACGACAAGGTTTCGCCTTTCATCAGCTGGCTCTGACGTTGATAATCAAAGTCTAGGGATGAATTATCTGGATCAAGTCCTCCATGAGCAGCTTGTCCCCAGTCTTTCACCATGATGCAACAGTACTCCTAGTTAGATTCTTCTGTGGACTTCTCTAACTAGGAACGGAGTCCCAACACAACTCCGCAGCTAGCACAAGCAGCAGCTCGATCGGAGCTAAGAAAAACCATGCGGGTTCAACAATTTCTTCACAAGCTCAAGCTGAACTCGCTTCAAAAGAACTCCGTCGACTCTAGTCACTCTAGTCGACTTATAAAGCTCCAGCAAACAAAGATCACCACCGCCAACAACAACAACACAACACCACCACAAACCCAAACAAAAACACACACACACACACTCTCTCTCTCTCCCTCCTGAGTCCTGACTTACTTCATATGTACCACAATACAACACAAGCACCCCACACACACACACACACACACACTCTCTCTCTCTCTCTCTCTTCCCCCATTGATTGACTGATTGGCTTCTACAGTGGCTGAAGATAGACTAGTCAGCGTCAGTTTCCATGTGTTCTCCCCACCCACTATCTAACTGCAATTAATTTGATCAAAATTTGATGTGTAGGGCTTTTTTGATTCAGGTCACTAGATTTCTCAAACCTCTTCTAAAGAAAGAAGAGATGCTTGGCAGTTTCAGAGGTGATGAGAGTTAATGTGACCTGAACCAAAGCCAGAATACTATTTGCACTTGTATAACTGGTTCTTGAGGTAAGGTGATTTGGCATATATGAGACTGGTCACTGGTGGGTGTCTCTAGACTTGGGGGGGGTGGGGTGGGTCAGGCACCCCGACCAGAAATACTAGGAACACCATTCCAATAGTGAGTGGGTTTGTGAATTTTTTTGCATTAAAAAACCCTATCTATTTGGGTGGGGGAAAGTACAAATAGTGAACCAATGTACACACTCATGGAAATGTGCCCTTAAGTGACTTCTCAGACTATAGTATTAAACCACAGGATGTTGTGGCAGGCAGTTGTAGCAGCAGGAGAGGCCTCTACTAGGCTTGTTGTCCTTCCAGGTTTTCTGATCATCACCTTGCACGAGTTGCTTCATGCTATTGATGATGGGGTTTTAGGTGCTAGGTTTTGTGTTTTTTTCCTCTTAAAGCTCCCCCATGGTGCATTCTGTACTTTCGGGTGCGATCTTTTGTCTGGACTTGGATCCTTTCTTTTTTCTTCTCTTGGGTATTTTTCCTTCATTTAATTATTTAGTTAGTTATTATGGTACTAAGAAGAGGATGTCTTTGTTCTCTTCTCAGGAATTCTACGTGGCTGAGTAGACTAGTAGTGTTGGTAGATCTAATCCCCCAGGGATGCAGCGCTTGAGATTTAATGGTTCAGTTCACACATGGTGATGGCAGACAATCAAACAGTAAGCAATCAATTTCATGCGACACTTGACTTATGAGTCTGGTGTAGGGATAAGTGCTCAATGAAAAAACTGGTTTCTTCCAAAAACAATAAATTTTGATTCTACTCTAGATATGCTAAATGCACAATCCATCACCATGCTCTTTAAATAAAAGCCTGCCCAGTTCTTGCTTTTTGGCAATAACCGCTGCTCCAGCACATTATCAAATCACTAAAATAAAAAATGAAAACCTTTCAGTTACCAATTTCATTATCAAAGAAATAAGGCCCATGATTATTATCAATTTATTTCATTATTATAATTTGTAATAATAATTGGTTATATTGTTAGTCATATGTGAGTTATAGGATTTTTCTTTTCTTTTAAAAAATCCTATTTATTTTAAAAATAATAATCATGGTTGATGTTTTGAGATTGATAACCTATTTGGATGATAATTGGGTCATCAAAGTAGGTTAATAAAAATTTGAAAATTCAATACTAGACACGTAAGTTACAATTTATCAATTTTCAAAAAAACTCAATAATCAACTCATAGGTTATCAATAGCCAAGTTGATAATTGGGCATGTTTTTTCAATAGCTGGCTAACATAAGTTAAGAATCACTTCTTCTTTAAGGAGTAGTTTTTGAAGTCGATTTTTTTTTTCAACATCCACCTTTTGTTTAGTAAAGAACCACGTTTTCTTGAACGCCTGTATATGTTAAGGTCAAATCTTTTTCCTCAACTCTCACCTTTCTTCCTGAATGATTTCAAGATATATGTAGGGTTGATAAGTTGGTGGGCAAACATCTAAAGGTTGGAAGAGTTAATATTTGTTCTTTCGTTATTTTGAGTTCTGGAGCTCTACATATATTAGGTTAACTCTCCACCCAACACCTTTATAGTCATTTACACAACTATATTTCATGTTCAAACATGAGTGAGAAATGGATGCCCCAAACAACAGGGGTTGAAACAAAAAGTTTGGCTTCCTTTTAAACGTGTTTTGTACCATGTGTATCCAATGTGCATTTTATTACTCAACACACCAAACCTGATTTGTGAACATTATTTTTCCTATCATTAAAAAATAAAATATTATTCTATTCAAGTTTTTTCACATCGACAAAGGTGGTGTGGTGTTTAATCAGGACCACTTACTCATCATGATAAGGCCCCATGTGATCTTACTTTTTCAAGCTTCAATTTTGTCATGTTCAACATTGGGTCCTTTAGACCTCTTCATGTTCATTCCTAATCTTCACAAAACTAGAGCTTTTGTTCACCATTTGATCTAATGGTTCTAACCACTCCAAACCTCTTTGCTCGCCTTTTGGACTTTGAAAATTCCTACTCACTAATTGTTCTTGGAACTTCTCTAATTGTCATGGTTAAATTTCAAATTTCACCAATATCTACATACCTAAATTTGCTCCTTGAATCTTAATAAACTACATTTTTTATGTTTTATTGTAAGCTTCAAATTGACACTTAAGCAAGTTTCCATGCTAATGCTCTTGATATTCTTATAATTTGCCATTGATGTTTTTGCATTATTGTTTTAGTATCCGCACTTGATTTTTTTATGTTTCAATAAATCTTTGTGTTGATGCTTTTCATGTAGGTTTGATATTCACACTAATGTTGTTCATGCTAATCAAATTTTATTTTGATTTGACATCTAATTGTTCTTAGACTCCTTCAATATCAAACTTTTGTTTTACACCTAATTGCTCCCCTTTTGTCACCAACAAACTTGTAGTAGGCTTAATTTCTACTTTCACTAGATGAACCTAATGTAACAATTTTATTTTTAGAACAATTTTATTTTTCTTTATTCAACTTGACTTCTAAATTAAAGGACACTTTTAATGTATTCAAATTTGCTTGTGAACTAGATTTTACATTTACTTTTCCTTCTACTTGTTCTATTGGTGATCTCAACAAATGTGCTACTAAATATAATAGCTTTAAGAAATCTTGTAACGTTTGATCTGTCACCTTTGTTGGCAAAGAGTTCATCATTTGATAAAAGAAGAAGAATGAATATGACCAAATGAATGTGCCCCAAAACATTTCATTATGATTGTTATTTTGATAGGAAAATGAAAAATAAAATTGAAATGTTATTTTGTTATCAATTCACACAATTTTTTTTCCTCTTTACATTTGGTATTTGGATGTTTTTTAGATCAATAAAATCTAAAGTTGCAAAATGATATATAGGAAACATTCAAAGGTGCAACATCATTAATGGACTATTGTGTATTAGGGCTAAGGTTTGATATGTCAAGATTTCCTTGATTTTTCCATGGAGCATTCATTGTCCTTCCCATCGGCAAAAGTAGCTTGAACCAATTCTTGAAATAAAATTATAATCAATCCCAATTCTTTATTAGTGAGGATATCATGGTTCCTTGGCATGTTGTTATCTTTGTATTACTTTCATTATAATAGAGGTCATCATTTTTTCAATTGGAATTTTTTTGAAAAATAACTAAATTTGGAGTTTTTTAGTCATTAGAGATGAAACAAAAAAAAGAAATAATGCCAGATTCATATAATTGATTTCCACTGTGTAAAAAAAATACTAAAGGATGATTTAAGATTTTTTATTTAGTTATGGCTTATAGCCAAATTTGCTTAAATGTTTTTTGGGGTGATTACCAATTTTTCCTACATATTTTTATCAATTACCACCAATTTGGGTATGAACAACAATTCTTAAAAAAACATTGATGGATGTGTTCCATTTGTTCCTCCCCCCCCCCCAAAAGTAATGGACAAACAAAACTTGCCAACATACATAGACAAAGGGCCCTTGATGTTCATTGCTTTTGAAATGTTCTCACACCCCACACCCATTATCAAAATGTGGGGGAATATGTAAACACAATTTTTTGATAGTGAATAGAAGAAAACCCATCACCAAACATAAGGAGCCTTGATTTTCAATATTCTTCTTTTAGTTTTGACACCACACACCCATGACCAAGGTGTTAAATGACCAAATATGGACATCATTTTTTTTTAAATGATCCAAAAAGACCAATCACCAAACATAGAAATGGGTTTTGGCTTTTTTTGACATTGTCATTGCTAACCCCACTTTGAAGCTGATTTGGTTTTGTGGATAGTTTTATCTCATGGGGTTGTCACTATAGTTGTAGCTTAGGCTAAGAATGTCATATATTGTTACCAATACCAATGGATCAATTTCTCCCTCAAGCCATAGAGGTCTTTGGGTGTTTACATCAACAAGTCGATGGTTTTTTTCATCAATGTGCCAACATGGCATGGAATGTGAAGGGCTCTTAAGGCTTTCCTCTTTTGATTTTGCGTTCATTCTACATGTAGAAGCCAGTGTTGACCTAACATTATAAAGAGTGGAGGCGAAGCGTGTTGTTACAATAGGTGAAGGTTTTTCTAGGCTAAATGTTCTTTCGAGTGTTCCTCTCTTCTCCTTATTTAATATTTTTTTGCAATTGGGGGTTGTCAATACTTGATTTGTTCATGTTCCCCTTGTGGT
This sequence comes from Sphagnum contortum, assembly GCA_963920785.1. Lineage (NCBI taxonomy): Eukaryota > Viridiplantae > Streptophyta > Sphagnopsida > Sphagnales > Sphagnaceae > Sphagnum > Sphagnum contortum. The sequence goes on from OY987281.1 coordinate 5,681,478, forward strand.
CTACCAACATCGGTGGTTTTTTGTTTTTGCCATAACTTGGGTCCTTCCATCTTGTACCTTTTTCCCCCTTTTTTGGGTCCTTTTTTTTATTGACAGTTGGCACTTTTGAGAACATGGTTGTATTTCTTTCAAGAACACAAGTCCCTTGCTTGAAAAAAGTCATTTTCACAAGGAGCACAACCGTTTACTTTGGAATGATTAACCTTCTTCTTTGTTGGATGAAAGTCATCCAAGATGAAGATTGAGATGGTACAAAAATAGGATTGTCAAAAATGATGTGAAATGGTCATTTTGTGTTGGTTGTCATGTCAATGTTCATTTAGACTTGTCAATTTTGTTCATTAGGTTGAACATCAACCTTTTTTTTTAACAATCTAAAATTTTCAATTGGATCGATTTCAATGAACAATTTGTTTTGCTCATTTAATCATTTCATTGTTGAATTGGGGGACCAAAACTTTTTGGTTGCCAAATCAAAAGAGAAAATTAAGGTCATTGTTTGAAAAGCTTCAATTGTTCAATCAACAATGGTTTGATCTCCCCATTGATCTAGTGATTGAAATCTTTGTCATTGCCAAAAAATATTTTGGTCTCTACCCAAAAAAAATGGTTCATTTTCAATTGGTAATTGAGGTGATCAAAAAAAATTTGTTTGTCATTAGTTTTGCCAAATTGAGTGATTGCTAAAAGTTTTTTGGTTTTTGCCTAGAAATTTTAGTTGACTAATTGATAGTTGTTTGGTTTCCACCATTGATCCAACAATTGAAAACATTTGGTCATTATTTAAATTTTTTTGGGTGTTGCCCAAAACATTTGGTCATCAATTTTTGGTTGCAAAATTGGGCCATCCAAATTTTTTGGTCACTTTTCAAAATTGTTTTTTGATAATTGTTCAAAAAAATTTCAATCATTGCAATTTTTTTTAATTGTACAATTGAGAGTGGTTTAATTTCCACAATTGATCTGGTAATTGAAAAATTTAGTTGTTGTTCAAAAAAATTCAATTACCAAATTGGAAAATTGGAAAATTGAATAATTTCAATGATCAAATTGAAGTTTTGAAATTTTTTGGTCATTGTTTCAAGAACTTTAATAATGATTCAATCTCCACCATTGATCCAGAAAACAAAAAAAATTGATTGTTGTTGAAAAAAAAATTTGATTTAAGCCTACACAAGTATTATCACTATAAAATTGTGATGACTGAATTTTATTTTCAATTGAAACCTAAGGAGGACATTACTTTTAACAAAATAGAAAATATGTGGATAAAAATATAAGGTGCAATATATTGGTTGTTAGGTAAAAATTATAAGTTAATTAGTTCAAAAATAAGGTTATGTATATTTTGAAAATAAAATAATAATTTATATAAGGTATGTGTAAATCTCTAATATTAAATTTTAAAAATAAAAAATAGCATGTATGTTAAAGATTTAAGGTATTAGCTCAAGTTGTTAGTAAGTTTAATTATTGTGAAATAACGTTTTGATTAATTTGCGATCAATAAAATTTGTTATGTTACAATTTTTTTCATTTTAATTACATTCCATGGTTTCATTTTGGCTTTCAACTTTGAATTCTTCTAGCTCCACATTTTTTAAAACTAAAAATCTAAATTAATATTCCGTATTGAAATTGGATGCCAAAAATTAATAATAAACAAATACAAGGTGGGTAAAATGTGTGCATATTAAAAAATTTAATAATAATAAGGTGGGGGAAAATATAAATTCAAAACCTAATACTTTGAAAAATAGTTGTTTGATGCATGTAAATCACAAAAATAACATTAAATGTCCCCCTCTCCAAAATTGAAACAAGGTTTAGGGCAACTGAATAATGAGAATATGCGTTGCTTTTAACTTTCCCCTAAGTAGTTCAACTAAGGGCTGGACTTAAGTTGACCCTACTCCAATGTGCCATTAAACAATACTTAATGTTCAAATCAACACATTGATTCAGACGAATGCTCAAATGTGGTGATAACCTTGCAAAAAACTTCAAACTTTGAATATCACACTTAAATGAAAAGGGTTCAACCATTTGGACGACACCAACTTTTCTAATAAATACTTGGGCTTTGTGTTGCTTTGCAATACTACAAACAATTGTTTGACGTACTATAGTCAAAATATTGATATATTTTAATTTGTTCCTTGATTTTTACAATAACAAAAGCAAAACTTCAAGCTCATGTAAATTTTCCATGAATTCATTTCCATTAATTCTACAACGCGAAGTTCAAACTTTACTTATGCATTGATGACACCAAGAAATTCATGAAACCATAAAACTTCAGTATCATATCATATCATATCTCTTTGCTTACTTGTGTTATTTGCCAATTTTGCCCTAGGCGAATGGTAGGTGCATGAAATATAGGTGTATATTCTTGCTTCTATTAATTAGGAAGAAGGTGCATCCACATTTGGTTAGTTAGTTATTTATACTTATATTTTTGGAACATGAGGCATTCCCCCAACATATAACCCTAAATATGCATCCCTCACTTCCCTTTGCACTTCCTCCCCCCTCCCCCCCCCCCAACAAAAGAGTTCCCTAAGACATTCCCAATATCTCCTTGTTTTTTAACCCCATATTGTTTGGCCTGGGCTAATGGCAGGGGCACAAACTCTGGGACAAACTCATCATAACTTGGAGATAAGATTGTTTAAAAAGCAAAAGCAAAATTAGGGTTAGTTTCTTGGTGTGCATAGTCAACAATGGGCAATGGGCATGCATACTTTAACGTCACAGACTGAGCTGCCATTAATTTGTTACTACTGTTCAGTGTTCACCCCAGGAAGGCCACCCCCTGGGGCGGAATAGTGGCCTGTGCCACCCCTTATATGGGAAGGAAAACAATTAGGGTTCAGAGAGCCATGACCCAGATGGAGTCTGATGGCACAAGCTTGATTCTTGCTTTGTCTTTGGCTCTGGATAGGGTGCGTACAACTCATGATGCTTGGCACAAAATAATTCACAAAATGTCGAGCTGAAAAAAGCAAGAACTTTATTGACATTTGTTGAAAATGTTGGACTTTGAAAATTATTTTTTATTGGGCTCGAATTAAAAATTCACGAAGACACGTTGTATTTTGCATACTTATTTCTCAAACGTTGAAATTCCGGAAAACTCAACTTGAAACTGATGAACCTTGTTTTCCAAAAGAAATAAACAAATATTCTTTCAGCAAAAGAAGTGCTGAACATCAGTTGTAAGTTTGCTATTTGTCTTATGAGACAGCAAAGCTCTCCAGGACAACAACTGGTGGTTGAAAATCACATATTATGATGAGAGCAATAAAAAAAACCAGTGCTGCAGACATAGCTTATGGCAATGCAACTTGTGATGACATTGAGTCTGTTGCAGACATGGTTTTATGGCAATGATGCACCTTAGTGATGATGGTTGCTATAAGCATCTGCTATAAACCGCTCGTTGGAAATGCGACAATGGCAATCCAACAAAACCCCTTCAACAGCCCACCACCCTAAGCTCTCTTCCCTTCAGCTCACTAATCCACAAGTCAAGCAACTAATTATGTGACAAGATATACACTTAACGAAAGGGAACTTGTAAGTTATCCATTTGGGGCCCACTAATTCACAAGTTAACAAACTACTTGTACAAATAAATATGTACTTATGAAGGGAGCTTGTAAGTTATTGACTTGGGACCCACTAATCCATGAGTCAAGCAACTAATTGTGCAACTAAATATGTTCTTATAAAGGGAACTTGTAAGTTATCTACTTAGGGCCCACTAAACCACAAGTCTAGCAACTAATTATGCAACTAAATATGTACTTATGAACGGAACTTGTCAGTTAACTACTTGTGGCCCATTAGTTCACAAGTCGAGCAACTAATTATGGACTGGATAATTTATCCACTTGGGTCTCCATGTGTAGGAGGGAGTACGATAAAAGGGTATTTTCAGTGTGATGTGGTGTGCAATGACAAGGTAAATGAAAAATGGTGAACTCAAATTAAATTGATTAATTATAAGTCACAGATTATTCTCACAATGTATCGTATTCAGCTTGTTTTGTTTTAAGGCAAACTTTTGCACCTTGTTGAAATTTTTGGACAGTTATGTTTTTCGGTGTGATTGAGACCAAATTTTGCTATTTTCCTTCACATCATTTTGCAAGCTTTTTCAACCTCACAAATTTTTTTAAAAAAGAAATCGCTGAATTCCCAATTGAAAATTCTTAAAAAGGGGTTTTACAGCCAACATATATGAAGGGTGCCATATATCAAATTTCAGCAATAAAAATTATATATATATAATGAAGCTCTCAAGCACAATAGCTTCATTATTTAGTATAATGCTGAATTGCAATTTATTTTTTGTTTTTACTGGCAAGGATAACTGACAAAAATAATTAATTATTACACTTCAATAATTTATAATTTTTGATTAATGCTAGCAAAGATTTTCACACATCCTGATACACATAATGCTGTAGTGTGTGAAATCTCTTTTCTTCCAGCCACCCGTCTTCAAGATTCAAGATTGAGACATAAGTGCTTCTCTATCTCCCAGAGCAATAGTTGATCCTTAGTAATTCCTCCCTCTTGAACCCTTTCTTAACAACACATTCCTGTCTGGTAATTTGTTACCATGCTGGTGTGAGAAAGGGTGATATATAGGGGTGGAGAGATGGGAGGCCAGGCCCAGCATGAACCAAGAGTCACAATTGCAGCATGATGGACAAATGGTGATAGGATTGTTCGTTTTGACATTTGATCATGTTGATTTATGCAAGAAATTTGACTGATTTCCTATTTTATTATTGTGAAGGAAACTAATTAACTCATTCAATAAGTTTTGGTATGTGAGTAGTGTTTTCTTGCTTCAAATTTGTGAGGTAGGGTGGTTGGCAATCATCCACAAGAGGACTTAGCCAAGTTTGGTTACATGCTACAGAGAACAGTATAAAAGTTTAGGAATCATGCTATAGTTTGGTGAATATGTGCTAATCTATCTATGAAGCAAGGCAGTTTGTATTGTTTTGTTTTGTTTGTCATGTTGAGATCTCCTAACCCCCGTCACTTGATGCCACGCTCTTGGTATCTTCAGAAAGCTCTAGATGAGTAGGGGTGCATTGACTTGGTTTGGGACTGTTTGGATCTGCAGTGTGGAAGCTATTGATTATTGAAAACTAAATAAAATTGAAACTGAAAACTGCATTGGAATTTGGGGGTGTTCTTGGTGATGTTGATGGAAAGGCCTCAGCCAGTCAGATTTAATAGAGTAAAATTTCACAATTTTCAGAGCTAAGGTGTGAAAGATATTGATTTTTAAGTGGATTTTGTTGCTGGAAATTCAACAAATTGCAGAAATTGGGTTTGGAAGGAAAAATCAGTTGAGCCCGCAATTGTGTTCACATTGCCAAATTTACAAATTTTCAATTCTGAAAATGTGAAAAATAAAGAATGCCTTCACACTCAGGCCAATGGCATAGGCTAGTAAAATATGAACAGTTGGAAAAGAAACTCTTCAATGCAAAGGGAATTTTTTTTGTGTCAAGCACAAAAACCGAGCACACACCTTCAAAGGTTAACACAAATTACCCACCATCTGAAAATAGGATAAAAGGGGTCTAAGCTCCTACACAGGCACACCAAGGCTTGAGAGGTTTTTAAAGAGGTTTTAAGGCTTGGGTTGTATCATGTACTTGGGGACCAAACGTCCATTATCACTTTCCACATTGAGACAATGCAATGCACTGATTGCAAATCAAATTTGCTTCAAAAGCACGCAAGAATTCAAGAGAACTTTTGTATTTCACAAAATCACAATTTTATGGTGCTTCATATATGGAGACCTACTTGAATTCATCTTAGTAGTTGGCCTGTGCCATCACTCAGATATTGTGATGTAGTTATTTTATGAAGCATATATATGTTTTTGAACATTCTGTTGTGTGAAATACAATTTCAGTTCAAAAGTTGATTTTTGATTTTCAGTGAATTTCCAATTACAAAAACTACTCAGAATTCAGCAACACTTGCACCAGAGGTCTGAAAATTTCGAAAAACCACCTGGGTGCAACTGTCCTCCTCAACAGTTGGAATCCAATGCAGGGTTGGAATCCACCAGGAGCCCTAGTGCACCCCCATTCCCCTAATTTTTTTTAATTTTGACTTTTATTGAATTTTCAGCAATAAAAATACTTGAAATTCAATAACTCTCCTGCGGTGCGCTCGTTTAAACATTTCAAAATCACCTCGGTGCATGCAGGGACTCACCAAGGGTGGCTTTCAAATGGTACCAAGAACAGTGCCAGGGAACCTGTGGTTTGGGAAATCTCAATCTGACAAAATGAACAAAGCAAAACAAACAAACTACATTCCCTAACAGTAGGACTATTAAGGATTGAGTGATCTGAAGTAAAACATTACATGGGTGTGTAGAATGATGTTGCTCACAGACACATCAGGAATCGAGAAAGATGGCATCAGTGTCAAAATTTGGAACTGATTTGAGAAAAGGAAATTTGTACATTAGTTTGAGCTCATGCATGTGGGTGCTGGTAAGATCAGGCTTATGAGACAGGAGGTGGGTTGTTGAGAGATTTCAAGCATAGCACATATGTCAGCTGACCAAGGGAGAATGTAAAGCATACGTTGCCACAGTCGCTCAGTTGCAGGGACCTTCACCACTCCTGCACGGTCCCTCTGCCTTAAGTAAGCAACAAACTGCTCAAACTGCACACATAGAGAGAACAAACACTTTAGCAAGACCCCAACACAAGGCTTGTGATCAACACAATTCCAAGAGATATGTGACTTTGACAAACTGCTTGAACTGCACACATAGAGAACAAACACCTCAGCAAGGCCTAACACCCTTCTGACCAACACAATTTGCAAGAGATATCTGACTTCAGGAGAGTTCATCTCTGAAGACTACACCTCATTAGGCTTCATTAGTCATTATCTCTAAGACAAAGTTGGGGCTTGGAATAGAGGGGCATACCCCTTCATGTTGTTCAGGTGCAGGGAATAACCTGCAGACCTCACGCTGCACAAAACAAAGACAATGTCAGTAGATCCAGAGTAAATTGCAGCAAGTTGAATCACAAGCAGGCTTTGCATTATTATTTGCCTTTTCCAGCTCCAAGATCAGATTCAAGAGCTCAGAGTGACCAACCTGATTTGGAGGTGTTGCAAGAAAAGATGACTTCACAGACTTAAAATCTGCTCGCTTCGTTACATCGAGCTTGTCAGGCCACCTGTCCAAGTATGCATATTGCAGCAAATTTGAGAACAGCTCAGAGAAGTGAAATAGTCATTAGACTCCAAAAGCATCAAAGGAACTTTCAGCATGTGTAGTAGAGGAACTCTTGAACAGCTTCCAACATGGCAGTGTTTCTCACTTGCATGCAAGTGCCAAAAATGTTTTTGGACACTGAACTCATCAACAGAGCCAGCATGACTGAGAACATCATCTTCCCCAGGCAAGGTGCCTAGAGATGTAAACTTGCCAACTAACAGGGTCAGGTCAGTAGAGATTACCCGAAGGGCTCATAAGGCCCATGGTCGTAGTAACATGCTGATGAATCTTGACGAACCGCCCATAACTCACAATACTGCAGTCCACTTTTGCAAAGAGTGCCCCGCCAATGTCTTTCATGCACAAGAGACACACCTGTTGCCATGAAATCTATAACCTCTTCCTGACCCATGTCACAAGTCCCCATGGCAGGTGGCAAGAACTCCTGAGGAGGAGGTGGTAACGGAGGAGGAGGTGAGCTTGGAGGAGGGGGTAGAACAGGGGGTTTTAAAGATTGTGGGGATGATGGGGGTGGTGACAAGGGTGGGGGAGGAGGAGGTGGGGAGGGTGGAGTTTCACTTGGTGGTGGAGGTGGTGGTGAGGCAGGTGGCAGAGGGGGGAGGGGAGGATGCATCATCTCTGAATGGAGTTTGTATGGAGGGTTCATCATCTCTAGAGGCACAGTCATTTGGTCAACTGATGCGCTCAGCAGGTCTCCCACAGTATCCAATTGCTCAAGAGCCTGGTTAAGATGCTCTGAATCTTGCCGGGATGGTAGACTGCTTAGAACAGGGGTGACTGGTGACTGTAGTAAAGGTGGGGCATAACGGCCCAGACCTTTCTCGAGCTTTGGTGCACCACGGTATGGCAAGGGGGTGCCCATGGGTGACATCAAACCAGACTTTGAAATGGGTGTGGATGCAGCAGGTGAGACTTGAGCTACTGGGGAAGATGGAACAGTCCCCAGGGAACCTGACCAGGAATTGTTGGATGGAATATGTTCCAAGTGGATGCGAGGTGGGTGCTTGGGAATTGGCAATGGTGCCAAAGTAGCACCCTGAGGTGGTAGAGGAGGCCTGATAAGGCTACACTCCTTTGTCAACTGTTGTTCCAGCATCAGCTTCTGTCCCAGCAGACTGTGACTGCTGCCTTGTGATTGTAATGGACTGCTCTCATGACCACCTGCCATTGCATCGCCACCTGCTGTGCCACCAGCACTGCCGTGAAATACACCTGATGGATCCAGCCTAGAGAAAGACTCTTCTCTAAATGTCACAGGGCTTCTAAACCTCCTTTGATCCCTGCAACATCCAATCACACTGTATCTCAGTAACCAAAGAACTACTGTCAACAGACTTCCTGGGCTACAAACACTGACAAGCATTACACACACTCACAATAGTTTCTGCAACATATACTGGAAATTAATGTTTGGGAAATTGCCATGTACGGAATTTTGGGATGGGAGTTACCAAGTTACATAATTGTAACCCTCCTCTGAAAACTCTTTCTCAGGCAATCCCCCCCACCCAGGTGGTAAACCTGGTTGGCCTTGCCCAATGGAAGTACCACCACCCTCAAAGTCCTGGATACTTGGAGACTCTCCATCCTTGCTCTCTCTCTCCCACTCACGCTGTGGATGCCCAAGTGCTGGCCGGTCTTGCTCATGATAGTAGTCCCAGCCCCGCCGTCGAAAATCAGCAACCGGTGGGGCCTGTGGTGGTGGTGGCCCCCCACCATAGTTATACACATATGGGTTCTCACTTTGCTGTAATGATATTGCTGAGTTACTGCAGTCACAACATACATCAGAGAGAGGCAAGGTTAATGTGGAATCTCTCTACACCTCTCCTTGCAATATGTATGAGTCCTCATGTGTACCCAGTTTCTTTCACAAGACTGGCAGTGACTGGGAAGACTCAGCTAAGAAGCTGCCTAGTTCAACAATTACCTTCCTAGCTACTGAGAAATTCTCAATGCTTACAGTTTTACATCAACCTGAAAAGAATTAAGAGATAATCTGATAATCAACAGGAACATGTATGGTATTGACTACCTACCCTAATAATCCCCCACTGAAGTTCCTGGCATCGGGTGGCAGGTTAATGTCGAACAAGCATACAGCATTTCTTTCAGAAGACCAGCAGTAATAGGGAAAATTGAGCCACGATGCTGGTTAATTCAGCAGAACCTAAAAGGAGGAGAGGTCCAAGGAAACCAAGAAGACAGAGGAACACAACAAGGAAACAAAATTACCTGTACTCAATCTGAATAGCTGGATCAAGGCGACCAGAAATCACCTGCAAGGCAACAGTGGCTGCTTCAACTCGATCAAACTCCACAAACCTGCAAGGGCCCCGGCTAGTGCGAGCACTCCTCACTTTTGTCACACCTCCAACCCCCTCTACTGCAAGATTGAATATATGTTTTAGCTCTCCCTCATTCATAAAATTAGGACCCACAATGTCAGGCAGTCCAATCCATAATGTATTCGTAGGTACTCTTTCAGCTGCTTCCCGCCCAACCCCATCAGGACCCCAACCTCCTCGTGTCCTCCCAAATCCAAAGCCACCACCTTGGGCTCCACTTGTGAAGCTCATAAGCTTGTTAGAGATGTTTCCAAGAGCAGCTGCAAGAGCTGGATTATTAAGTCCTCGACTGCTGGAAGTCCCAGTGATAGGGGGTGTGTGAAGCAATGCAGTTGTGGGTGGAGAAGAGCTCAGAAGAGTCGTCCCTGAGGCACTCCTCTGTGGTGGAACATTTTTGTACTCCACATTAATGCACTGATTCCCAAATTGCGCCCCATTCAGATTGGCTTTTGCAAGAGCAGCACACTCTGGTAACCTGTTAATGAAACATCCAAGTTTACACACAGCCCAACCAACAAGAGTAGGCCAATTGATTCCTCCTGGAACAAGAATCAAAGAAACCATTGCAGGTACATGCTGGGCAAGCTGCCATGACAATACTCACTCATAACCACATCTCAGAATGCAATAGCATTACCTGAAATCAATGAAGCAACAGCCATTTTGCCGCAGAAACTTCCAGCCAGTGAGTTCCCCAAACTGTGAGAATGCAGTCAATAACTGGTCATCACAAACTGAAGGATCAACCCGCCCAATCCAGAGGTGACGATTGCCACCTTGATTAACCACATCAGAGGTTACATTCACAACACTAGACAGAGTATTCTGGTCTGGGGCTGCATCAGTTGTTGATGGTAAAAGATAACCACCACCCTCTTTCCGTCGTTGCCGCACATGTGCTGTAACAGTAGCAGCATCCTCTGGGGTTTCAAATTCCAGCAATATTGCACTTGCGCTGACCAAAGCAAGTACAGAACGGGGCCCTTTCAACCCTGCTGCTGTCATGTCCCTAAGAAGCTCTTCTTTCGCACTTTGGCTCGAGATCCCTCCAACCCACACATGACAACTCACACTGACTGCACCTCCACTGCTCAGATGCCTATCAGTGCCACCAGCATCTAAAAACTTGATTTGCAAAGGCTTTCCCCACAGCACAGCTCCCTGCATAATCTCGCGAGCCTTGACTGCATTGCGCACACTCTGATACTTCACGACTGCAAAGTCACGGCCCCGAAAAACTGACACCCCTTCAACAGGACCATACTTCTCAAAGTGGAACTTGACAAGAGCTTCACTTACATTTGAGCCTAGGGATCCTACCCAAAGGTGAGGGGAAGCTGGGAAAACATCCATGGCTGTTGGGTCTCCATCTACACACCACCCAATCTGATTTGGGGGGGTGACCTGAAAACGCACCATTGATGGCTGCTGAGGAGAAGGTAAAATAACCGACCTGGTTGCACTTGGTTCATTCCATGGAGGACCTCCGTTCACAAAATCCTTCCTCTGCCCCCAAGATTCCATGTCATTGTCAGCAGGCTTATCTAGCTCTCGAGGTGGCTCTGGAGGCCTCCCTCCAGTGCGCCAGTTGGGAGCCCATGTGGTTGTTGCATGAGACTTCCCTTTAGCATTCCCAGGAACTCCAGGATCAGCTTCTCTCTCCCTAGATGGCCAGGAATCGCTCTCTGGTGCCTGCTTACAAGTCTCAGACCCTCTCGTGAGTCTGGAGTTGTGATCAGCCTCGGCACTACTGCATGCAACCCGAGGCTCACTATCACCAAACTCCTCTCCTCTGTGCCATGTCTCTCCCTCAGGTATGATTGAAACAGTTTTCCGAAAGTCTGAGGGCATTTCTGCAGGATGATCATTGGAGTATTCCCCTCCCTCATACCCAGGTGGTTTTGACAATCCATAGCACCATTGAGTGCTGTCTGCAGTGGCATTAGAATACTCTGGAGCATGCTTCCTGTACCCTAGATGCTCCATTCTATATTGAGAAGCATCATTCCACCGAGTCCCAGGTATTCCTTCGCCAGGGTTGACATAACTACTGTAGTAAGATGTTTCATCTCTTGGGTTGTCCTCCCCAAAGACTGGTGCAGCAGGCTCATCAAAGGCAACAAGCTCAAGATCTGCAGGAGTGAAGGATGGGAGTGTCTTGAGAATCAATAAGAGGAGAGGGAACACCTCTTTCTCCACTTTGCTGCTTGCTGTACAACGGAAGTGACGCACCACTGATACAAGCCATCTCTCAAGAGCAGGTTTTGTGTGCACAACCTGCTCCACAAACACAGAAATTAGTCTCAACAGTCACAAGGCTTAGACATCTGTATGATACTCAAATTCACCTTACAAGAATCCATCCCAAGCTGCCCAGGGGAGCTCACTTTGGCAAGTAAAGTCATCAAGGTATCACTCTTTTGTTCTTCAACAGCCTTCACCTCACTCTTTGGTGATGACACTGCCTCTTCCTCACTTTGCTTACTAGGAACATCATCCAAGGCCCACTGAACAACCTCTGCACTTCCATTTCCAAAACCAAATTCCCCATGTGCCCAATCCTCAAGCTTCAAGTTGGGGCTTGATGGCCAAACAGGTTTCAGAATCTGTGCCAAAAAATGTTGTACATTTTTGCGGTGCTCAGCATCCAGGCACAACAACTCAAAGCACACTGAGAGAATTCCCTCTGCATCTCCCTTGATGATTCGCAGCAGACTTGAACTTATCAACCTGACAAGCTTGTCTGGCTTTGTACACTCAGCAAAAGTTTCACTTTCTTTCTCTATATTTGAAGCTTCTTCTTGCACTTCAGCCTTTCCAATCCTGCATTCACTGGGCTGAAAGAGTTCATGTCCATTCAGCTGTCGAAGCAAGTATGTGTAAATGGTACGGCAGACTTCAGTACAAATCCCACCTACACTTAAAAGGCTGCTTGCAGCACTTACAGAAGCTGCAGCAAGGTGCACTAACCCATCCAAGCATGCTTCTGCAGTCTTCCCTACAAGGGGGTCTTCTATGGAACCTCCTTTCCGGAGGACCCCACAGCTCCACTCCGAGAGCTGTATTGTTGTCTTTGCAGCAGCCTCAAGAGCCGATGGACAGAACATTGCATAACGAGGTATGAGCTCTGCAGCGATACGGCGTGTACTTACACAACCTGCAGTCACAAATCACTCCAAAAGAATTCATGTTTGCAATGAGTCCCGAGAAGCAAAGGAGACATTTGTATGGCATGCTGGATGCAACAGAAGAATTCAGAGGCTACCTCCAAGAGGCAATGTCACCACATGACCTCAGGCAGGAACCACAAGATTTGCAATTCAGAGAGCCTGGGAGAGAAGAGAGAGATGATGTCTTTTGCAGTGGGCTTAGGGTTCAAGGTACCTTGGGCACCTAATGGGCATTTATGAAAGAAGCTCAAGTATAGAAGAGAAGTTTGCCCTAACCTTTGGAAAGAGCAAGCATGGAGCGATATGCATCTTCACCATCGTTCTCAATGCCGAATCCCACATTCTGGGATTCATCCTGTCTTGCCACACGCATCTTTACCCTTCTGTAAGCTTTGTAGAAGCTCACAATCTCCTCCCTATTGCGCTTCTTCTGGACTTTCTCGTCTTCAGCCTCGGCCCCCACTGCTGCTTGTTGATGATGGTCTGGAGGTTCAATGCCCTCCCCGAAGGACCTTGTGTTCTTCCCCTCCTCCACCATCTTCTCGTCTTCTTCCTCAAGCCCAGACTGCTGTTCTGGAAGATGATGACGTGCTACAGGTTTGACCTCTGATGATGGGGGCTTCGATTCTGCTTCCGCCGAAGCTTTGATGGACGAGGAATCGCTAATTTCCGGACGAATCTCCACACGAACTGTCTCGCCAGCCATGATGATTTCATGCAAAATTCCTCTCACAAAAACCCCCACTCACCCAGAAATCCAGGATCAAAACTCCTTCATCACAAGTACCCCAAAAACCTAATTTCATCACATCTATCTGCTGTTCTCGTCATCCTCCTCTTCCCTGTCGTCGTCTTCCTCCTCCTCCTACTCGAGCTTTTGAAGAACAACATCCTCACTCACTCTCTTACATATCAATCCGAGAACAAAACATCTCCTCAAAGATGACCACAATACACAAATTCTTTCACCCTAAAAAAAACCAAATTACGCTTCACTCTTGTAACAACTCAATTAATTCCCTTGCGCTTGCCACAATTTGTCCCACAACCCACATCCAGAAACGCGACGGTGAGGGCAATCGATCCGTCGAGAAGGGTTTTGCAATCGCGGAACTCGAACGATCCTGTCGAGAAGTTTTCTGCAATTGCAGAACTCAAAACCCTAATCAAGGCCTCAAGAAACAAACACGGATGAAGGTAGGTACCTACTCAAGTGTGGAACGTGAAACCGTCCGCCAGTTTGCCCCATGGTAGGTAGGTGGGTAAAAACGGAACCAAATAACCGGAGGTTCTCAAGGCGGTTTGGGTGTCTCTTATATCTTATTCTACTTATATAAAAAAATTGAGTGTGCGTCCGTCCGTCCGGTATCCTATTGGCTGGAACTCAGGGTAATGGGTATCACTCAGTGTCAGGGGTATCCCTCAGTGTCATGGGTAAACTCTTGGGTGGGTTGTGAGAACTGTCAGTGAGAGAAAAAATCACTCAGTGTAGTGGGTATCACCCAGTGTAATGGGTATCCTCTTGGGTGTGTCCGTAATGGGTATCACTCAGTGTCAGGGTATCACTCAGTGTAATGTGTATCCTCTTGGGTGTGTCCGGGTTTAGGGTTTCTGCACTAAATCCTGTGTGTCCGTCCGTCTGTCCGTCCATCCGTCCAATATCCTATTGGCTAGAAGATTGTCTGACATGTGATTGGACAGAAGGGCGGAAGGGAGGTGAGTTCTCTCTCTCACTCATAAACACAAATGAGGAGGTGAGTTCTCTCTCACTCTCACCCTTGGGGAACATATTGGGAACTTAGGAACCCATTGGGCACTTGAAGGGAACATAGAGGGAACAAAGGAAAAATGAAAAAAATCCTCCCCCCACCCCCTCCACCCAAAACTTAAAAGAAACAAAATCTTTAAATCATGTGTGTCCGTCTGTCTGTCCATCCATCCGTCCGATATCCTATTGATTAGAAGATTTGTCCGACGTGTGATTGGACGGAAGGGCGAAAGGGAGGTGAGTTCTCTCTCTCACTCATAAACACAAATGAGGAGGTGAGTTCTCTCTCACTCTCACCCTTGGGGAACCCATTGGGAACTTAGGAACCCATTGGGCACTTGAAGGGAACATAGTGATTAGTATATTAGTAAGGATTACAAGCATAACAAGAATGAAGTTGCTTATGCTTCCAAAGGCAAAGAAACCTGATCATTTTGCTTGCAAAATGGGTTTACAGACTAGTCTACTTATATAAAAAAATTGGTGTGTGTCCGTCCGTCCGGTATCCTATTGGCTAGAACTCAAGGTAATGGGTATCACTCAGTGTCAGGGGTATCCCTCAGTGTCCTGGGTATCACTCAGTGTCTGGTTTATTTGTGAGGAAAACAGGTTCCCTCAGTGTGATGGGTAAACTCTTGGGTGGGTTGTGAGAACTGTCAGTGAGAGAAAAAATCACTCAGGGTATCGGTATCACTCAGTGTAATGGGTATCCTCTTGGGTGTGTCCGTAATGGGTATCACTCAGTGTCAGGGTATCACTCAGTGTAATGGGTATCCTCTTGGGTGTGTCTGGGTTTAGGGTTTAGAGTTTCTGCACTAAATCGTGTGTGTCCGTCCGTCTGTCTATCCGTCCATCCATCCAATATCCTATTGGCTAGAAGATTGTCCGATGTGTGATTGGACGGAAGGGCGGAAGGGAGGTGAGTTCTCTCTCACTCACACACACACACACATTCATTTACATGTGTAAATGGGTTTACTTACTGGGGAAGGTTTCAAAGGTGATAAAACTTTTCCCCTGATCATTTTGCTTGCAAAATGGGTTTACCAACTAGTATATCTTATATATAAATTCACTACGTCCGTCTGTCTGACACGACAATTCTGCATTTTAATTCGTCCGTCCGACAGGGCGTTCCGACCCGTTAACGGTGTCTGCCATGGCGATTCTACCATGCCGATTCTGTCTATCTGAGTCCTGAAACCCAGGTCCTGAGAGCCAGGTCCTGGGAGAAAAGTAATAATAGCAGTATGAGAAAAAAAAAGTAATAGCAAGAGGAGAAGAGTAGCAGTCCCAAGTGAGAAGAACAACAAGAGGAACCAATAAATGATACAGAGAACTCCTGAGAACCGGATTTGAGTTCTATGAGCGAGCCTGTCCGGTTCTCCAAAAAACCGGATTGCAGGCACGGGCGGATTTGGGTTGTGGTTCTTTCACCTTCTTTTGTATCCCACCATCAATTCTTGCAACCCAATTAACTATGGTTACCCAATACAATTGAGTTACTTTGTTGCTTGAATTCTTAATATAAAATATATGGGAGTCTTAAGACCATCCAAGTGAAGGAAAAAAAAAGGCAAGCACGGGCGGATTGTGTCCGACCGTCACGGGTACCCATTAGTATAAGTTCACTACGTCTGTCCGTTTGTCTGACACAACAATTCTGCATTTTAATTCACCGGTAGAACCGGCCTAACATTTGGTAGGTAAGTGTCTGTCTGTGTGTGTCTTTGTCCGTTTTTACCTTTTCGAAGTTACCTTCCTTTACTTAATTTACCTAAGTTACTTTTTTTTAGCAGTAGTTAGAAAGTTATAACAAAAAAAAAATCCCAGCAGGGGGGGCAGCAGGGGTGGGGGGGGGGGCCAATTTCTTTTTTTAATTATTTTCATTATAGAACATTTTAAAAAAACTAGAATCTTTTTGAAAAAAAAATAGAAACAAAATAAATAAATAAATACATAAAAATATTTAAAAATGAAAATAGACAAATAAGAATAGAAAAAATAAAAACATGAAACAAACATAAACCAAAAAAAAAGTAAAAACACAAAAACTATAAAAAAGGAATGGAAAAAAATGAAACAAGGAAAGGGAAGTATAGTAAAATAATTTTAAAAGAAAAAAAATCCAAAAATGAAGAAACCAAATAAAAAGTAAAAAATAAGAAAAAATAAAACTTATATATATTGGCGGGACTTCACAGTGGCGGGGGGGGGATGGGCCGGGGGGAGCTTGACGGGTGCATTATGCACCAAGTTCACACTAGTATGTATATATGTTTGGTAACTGACAGCCCACCAACAACAGCAGCAAGAGAGGCACGAAGAAATGGAAGATGTGCAAAAGAGAAAAGAGAGAAAGGAGAGGCACCAAAACAGGCATGAACAATCGACAAATGACACAAGGAGAGTGTGTGGAACAGAAACAAACATTGGCAACTAGGGGCTTATATTGGCAATCTAATAGTGGGCGTCTGGCCCACCATTTTTGACATGTTCTTGCAATGGCAAAAAAGTTTTTTTGTTTTTTTTTTTTTTTTGGGGCCTTGCTTAGGTTTTTACATCCTAGTGTTTTGGGCATAGCCCTTTGTTTTGCATGGCTCCTTCTTTGTGTCTTCTATCAGTTCAAAATGTCCTTTGTCCACATTGCTCTAGTCTCTACTTTTTAAGCGGTCCTCAAGGCATGTCAAGAATGCTCACCCTTATGTGAACCTCGTCTCCCAAGCTAACCAAAATGTTTTGTCTTTGCAAGTGTTCTCCCCTCATGTGTTCTCCCCCTGGTTCTATCCCCTTTGTTTCTTAAGGTTGGCTTTGAGTTCAATCTAGATTCATTTTGAGGTTATTTGATATTCATTTTGCATGCCCTCATGTGTGCCATAGGAACGATCAAGCCATCCAGGACGAAATCAGGCAAGCTTTTCACTTACCCCTTGACCAAATTGCTCAAGATTCGATGGACGAATCAACATAGTTCCTTCCCCTCTTGTTGCCACGTTAGTATTTACATTATAATCGGGGAGGTCATTCAGGTCAGTAAGAGGTTTTTGCCTGCTTTAGAAGGTTTATGGTATGCAATTAGTATTTTCTTCAAAAGTAGTCCTCTTGTGTTTCACATGCTCCCCATTCCCACCGCTCCTTGGATGATTTTTTGACCATTCATCTTCGTTGATGTCTAACTTTGGGTAAAGCCAGAAAGTACAATCATGTTGCTAGGGCTTTTCAACCCATGACACTAGTTATTCCCTCAAAGGACACCATTACAACTTTTTGTCAACTACACCCTTTTCCATTAGACCATGTCCCTTCACTTATTTTTTATTTTTAACATGAACACACCTTTGTCATGGATAAAACTTCGTTTACATAAACCTTAGCCATTGTTCCCCATTTGTCTTAAGGTGGACTATATGGGATGGTCTATGAACATCTTTCGAATTACTTCATACTAGAAGACCCATCCTTAAGGTTTTCGGAATTATTCCAGGCCACTATTGTTGTTGCCCATGGTGATATTTTTAGGTCAATGGCCTTAATGCTAGGGGTTGGCAAATTGTTGGCAATGGCAAAGGACTTTAAAGGTCTTCATCCTATTACCATAGGCAAGATATTTTCATCAATTATTAGTTGTTATATTGTCCTACAATTTCAAGTGTCATTTTAAAAACACCTTTCACCCCATCAGTTCAAAGTATCAACCCTTAATGGCTATGGGACCATCCTTTTCAACATCAGAACCCTCTTTGACCTACACCTTGATTTGGGGCATGATATGAGTCGACGTTAAAAATGCTTTTAATAACGTTTTTTGAACTACTAGTTTTAGAGAACTACAAGATGTTAGGGAACTTTTAGTAAACATTATCCCCTTTACTAGGTTGTTTTATGGTGCTCGTTTTTTTTTACTACCAACATGGGCAACATGAGGAAGGGTTCACCATTATTGAGTCAACTATAAATACGAAGCAAGGTGCCCCCTAAGAGGTCTTTGATTTGGCTTGGCCCATTATCGAACACTCCTTGAAAAAATTGCATGAGCCTACAATTGTGTTTTTCCATCTTTAATAGACGATACGCACATCATGGGCCTTACGAGCAAAATTGTCTTGGCCTTTGACCACCTTTTGACCCAACTAGCCCTAATTGAGCTTAAGGTTAAAATGTCAAAGTGCAAGCTTTAGAATCCATTAGGGATCTCTTCATGCATAAAAAAATATTAGGTGTGCACTTTGGTCATAGATGGCTTATGCATTTTAGTGGGTTCTCAAAATTTTGTCACACATTTTTTGGATGAGGCTTTAACATAAAACATGGTGCATATCAATGATCTTCTTATCTTGAAAGACACATAGGTTGCATTGGGCATTATGTTTTCATGTGTCACTTGTCAACCTTCTTATCTCATTCGAACAAAACCTCCTCCTTCTTCATTCCTATTTTTTTTGGTAAATTTCGAGAAGAAAAATATGCAAGTATGTGGCGTCATTATGGGTCTAAGGCTATGGGAGTTTATTCAGGGCCCTTTATTGAGACGTCAAGCCTAACCATTGATTTCCTTTGGTGGTGTAGGCTTTTTATCTATAGAGGATTGTGCCTCATTTGCCTTTCTAGGGAGTTAAGCTTTGGTGGCTTTATATTTATGCTCTAAGTTCCATATTTTATATAGACCCATTTTGGAAGAGTATGCTTCTCAAGTTGAGGGGGGCCCACACCTTTTTTAGTCGTGCCTTTGTGCAACTTGAGATAACCATCCTCTTATAGCTAAAAAGATGCACCTTCCTTTTGAGAGTTGGGAATTACCAACATCGTAGGTCTGCAGACGGGCAAAAACACAATGCGTTATACCAAAATGGACATCACAAACATTATTTTTTCAAGAAATGAAATTCAATATAATGTTACATGATAATTGGATTGAATATTTTATGGTTTGGATTCAAATATGTAATGTAATTTATATATGTAATGAAATGCATAGAATAATTTTGCAATTAGAATTAGTTGCATAGTGTTTTTAAACTTTTAAAACAATAAAAGTGTCATGTAACAAATTATGTGGACTTTGTTTTCACCAAAAATAAATTATTTCCTAACATGAATTGATCAAACATAACATATATGACATGTGGAAATCGAAATTCAACAAAAAATATTTTATTTTATTTTCATGTGCGCTTTAAATTGATATATCTTTAAAAGTTCATAACGGACATAAAAATGAAGAATTGGAAAAAAATATTTAGGAAAAATATGTTTGTATTATGAATATGAAGAATGGTGTGAAATCAATAGTAGCATTCAATAAGGCCCAAGGCATGATGAACATCTAACAATTTTCCTATTTAGACATAACTATGATTGGAAAAATGAATAAATAAAAAAATGAAACCATTCTAGTAAACTTCTACAAAAAGAATATAAATTATAGACCAAGGTGATTGAAACATTTAAGAAAAACTTATGAACTTTCAAAAATGAGTAATACGCAAAATGTTGGAATTATGAAAGGGCTAAGAAAGGGATCAATAAATATTATGTACTTTTGTGTGGACTTTGCATGTGCCACTTTTGGTCCACTTCACCATGCTTTCACCCAAGCATCTTTGACAGACATCCATCACAACACATCATTTAGGTCTATCTTGGAAGATGACTTGATTTCTTAAGCATCCAAAGCTCGCATTTGTTCTTGTTTGGGCAAAGGGACAAGGCTATGGTTGATTGATAAGCCATCTATCCATTCATTCTACACATTGTATGGAGAAAGTGGTGATATGCCTTTATGTTAAAAGTTTCACTATGAACTGATATCTACATGACTCGTGAGGATTAGGTCTTTGTTGCTGATGTGGTGGTTACTGAACTAACACAAAAGATGGTGGCTATGAACGTCATTAGTTAACCAATAGGTGTAGCTATGAAACTTGGCACCATTGTTAAGATCCAGAAATATAAAGGATTCATGACGAGCACCACTTTATTCCAATGGCCATGGAGGTGCATGGCACATTCGAGCATGATCACAACTAGAAATCTTGTCATTTGCAACTATCTTGGTTATGTTTACAACTACAAATTTGGTATTGTATAATTTTTGGGCTATACGGTTGTGTGTGCAACCAACATGCAACTAAATGTGTACAACATGGACACGTGTCATAAAAATAATGGCCTAAACTTATACATACTTAAATTATTATACTTAATATATCTACATAAATTATATATAATAGTGTTATGTACTTCTAGTACTAAGGTTAACCCCATGCTAACTTAGGCTAGCCTAAACTAACCTAGGTTAAAATAACCATAGTTAAACTAACCTAGGCTAAATAAACAAAAAAAGTTAAAGTAACCATGGTTTATTAAGTTAGGCTAAATTAAGTATGGCTAATTTAAATTAAGCTAAATTAAATCAAGTTAAATTAACCATGGCCAAATTAAGAAAAATTAAACTAATTATGGCTAAAATAAAATAAACTAAATTAAATTAGGCTAAACTAACCATAATTAAATTAAGTTAGGCTAAAATAATTATGGTTAAATTAAATTAGGATAAAATTAAACATGGTTAAATTTATTAGGCTAAAATGAATATGGCTAAATTAAATTAAGTTAAAATTAACTATGGTTAAATTAAGTTAAACCAAAATAATTATGGCTAAATCAAGTTAGGCTAAACTAAATTAGACTATATTAATTATGGTTAAACTAAATTAAACTAAATTAAACTAGACTGAAATAAATATGGCTAACTTTAGTTAGGCTATAATATTTATGGCTAAACTAAATTAAGCTAAATTAAATTAGGCTAAATTTAACAATGGTTAAATTAAGTTAAGCTAAATTATGTTAAATTAAACCATGGTTTAAATATGTTTTATTTTATTTTATTTTGGAATTTTTTTCAGAAAATGTAAATTTGATTTAATTTTTTTTTTCAAAATCAATTAATATGATAATATTAGATTTTATTATAAATAATCATAATTATTAATTATTTTTTTGTTATAATTACAGTGATAATCAATTATATATATATATATATTCAATAGGTATTATATATTTAAATTTTATTATTTATGTTAAAATATTAATGTAAATAGGCTACATTAATTAACCTACAAGTATACAAACATCCCAAGCTAATTATTAATTTAAGCTAGATAATATTATTAAAATCATATTTTTATTAATCATAATTATTTAAAATATCCTATAATCAGCTTTGAAGTGCAAAAGAAAAGGAATAATGAAAAAGTAATAAGAAGGAAAATAAGAAAAACAAGCTTTTCAAGTTACAAAACGTTTCACTTGTTTTTTTTTCATTGGACCCCTCCTACTTTCAAACCTCATAACTTTCTTATTTCTTATTCATTTTAAACGATTTAAAGTGTTATAAGAGCGCCACCTGAAGTCCTACAAATCACATTGGAACTCTAATAGCAACAAAACAACATAAAATGAACTTTCTGGGTGTTTAAGAACCGGCCTTAGTAGTGTTCAATAGTTTTTTTTGGGAGTTTTTTACCCCCTTTACTTTGGGGGGCCATAACTTTCTCATTTATAATTTTTTTTCAACGATTTTTAGTGTGTTAGATGCGCCAAGAGGAGGGCTTTAACTTTGTTTTGCACACCAAAAGAAACAGAGCGCTCCCCTGGCTGGTATAATCTAATACAGTACTTACATCTAATGTGCAATTAGGTTGCTTCATGAGGTTTGCAATGGAATGTTTTAACCCATATCCTTTGGCTTCGAATTCTATTTGGCTCAGTATATAAGTAAGAGCAATAGCTATGTGATCACTATATATTATTGCCATTAGGGATGAGTGAATGAAGAATGTTTGACCCTTATGAAATGGTTAAACCTAAAAATAAAATTGGATTATTTAAAACCTACCTACATAACCTCAACCTAGCTACTTTTCAACCTACTTGCATACCTAAGTAGACCTACTTAATAGGGTTCAATTATTCCCTATGTATTTATGCGCCACGTGTCAACATCTTATTAGCCATAAATTGGACGATTTATATTTCATTGAATAATATTTAATTTTTTTTAAACAGGTGAGTTTTGATTGCCATGTGTTACCATATGATTGGTTTTGAAATGAATACATGTTAAATGATGGTTGAACGTACCATGGTGTGCCACATGTCATCATCTTAATGGCAAAAACTTTGATGATTAAGATTAATCCAATGAATTTTTAATTTTAAAAACACAAAAAATTTGAATAGTGACACGTGTGCACAAGCTAGTTGTTTCATTTTTAAACATGTGTCATATTTTGATTAGTTGTATTATAGTTGCAATGAGAATTGCACATAATGTGCAACTACATTGGATTTGCATGTATGTATGAACATGTATATGAACACCGTATATACATGTTGCATACATATTGTTGCATGCAACTGAATGTCTTATGCAACTACACAAATTTGCAGTTGCATGTGTCACATGCAACTAAATTTTAGTTACAAACGATAGTTGCAAAATCCCAAATTTCTAGTAGTGGATATGGATCATGTCATCAAGGAATGTGCTCATCTTTTCCACGATAGACAATCCGGAGCTCATTTATCTTGGCCTTTTTGTATTCAGTTTTTCATGCAATGTGTTAGTATTGCTCTTCAGCGTGTTTTAACCTTTGTTATAGAGAAGAAGATTACATTTGTGGGAGATGTTTGTTTTAAACCTCTTATTATTATTTGATTTGAAGATTTTCATTAGGTAACATTAGAGGGGCTATGGGTGAAATAGTTTCCTACAATGGGAAAAATTAACTTTCTCCCTTCTTTGGTTCTTGCAGGCAATGCGTCTTTTGGTTTTTCTTTTTTGCCTTCCCTTTTGTTTTCCATGTGATGGTTCTAATCATTGGCTTTTATTCACTACAAGTGCAAAAATCACATTTTGCTTAATGTTTTTTTCACAAGTGAAGCAAAATGTTGTGTATAATTTTGATTTGTGAACATACCAACAACATGGTATCCAACTTGTGCAAAGCTGGGAGATATAGGTGAAGATTTGAGTGAGGCTAGCTCACCATCACCTACATCAAAACATTGATAAAATGTTTCATAATTTGTAATCCATTTAGGGTGATGAACACATTCCATCCTAGAAACCAACAATGGGTGTAATGGGGAAGGAGAGATAAAGAAACCCATGTACAAATCATGGTGAAATGAGATGTTCGCAGGGAGATGATCCTTACCTCCAACGTACTACCATTTGGAAAAGTTTGCCATGAAGGGACCAACTTTACAATGTGGTCATTGACTGGAAGGCCCATGCTTCGAGGGATGTTCCCAAGCTTGCGTTGCCAATTTTGTTTTTAGATCTTTGTTCATGACACTAACTCCTCATCTTGATGGTGAAGAGGTGTTTGGTTCTAACATGAATAGTGTCAACTTTTCACCAAATGCAAATAATGAGTTGCATAGGCCTGACCACGTCATTTTTCTTATTCTCATGGTTCTTCTTGCTTGTCTTCCCAATAGTGTCAATGACTTGCACATCCATGGGTCGCCATGTGTTACACAAAGTATGTTTTCAATTTCTTCTTAAATGGCATAATGGAAGTGAGATTACGTGTGGGGATGGCCTCTGTCATATTGATTGGTGCCATCTTAGTTCTATAGTGTAATGTTTTACATTGCAAAAAAATACTAGTGTGAAGTGCATAAGAAAAATCAATACACATAAGACAACATTTGAGATCCCAACCCCATGTTATTCTGGTTTTGGGCCCAACTTTGATCTAGGGCTCTTGAACACCATAAGCATTAGTTTTGTCGAGATGATTTCAATCGTTTTGTGGGTGGGTCTTCACGAAATCATGCCGCATGTTTCAACTATTTGGCCTATTCAACATGGTGTTAACCTTATTTAGAAAGAGGTATCATCTTTGGAAGAAGCTGGGTTTATGTTTGATTATAAACGCATGAAAAACCCTTGGAGTTTATTTAGAGGTGAGCCTTCCACTTGAAGCAATTTGCAAGTTCCTTCAACCTTCACACCAAATGTAATCAGACCTATAGATGCAAACAATTGGCCCACAACTCATTGTGGCAAGAAGGTGAAAAGGCTTTCAGTGTTTAAATTAATGCAACAACACACCAACAATTGGGATGCTAGTAAATTACTTAGTCCTTCAATTGGTTTGCCCCTTGTAAATGTCCATCCCCTTGGGTATGGATGAATCTACAACATATTTTATGGCCATAAACGTTTCGATGTGACAATTGGAAATCACCCATGTTGTTTTTATATATATTTCATTGTCATGTTAGCAACTTCTTTGGGCAAGCATGGAACATGGGTGCAATGTAAACACATGTATCCACTACAACAAAAGGTGTCCCTATATGCCAAATGATTTTATTAAATTTTGAATGAATTCATTGGTATTAGTAAATGGGGACTAGTTGAAAAGTAGTGAATAGGGGCTAGTGAATTACACCCACATTTTGTAGTAGTGATCATACTTTACAAAACATAACATATTGTGACTAGTTTGAATCATTCGTTCATTATCCCACATGGAGTTGGGATGAAGTTTAGCAATTGTTGGCATGTGCTAAAGCATTTGAGAGCTAATGAAATTATAACAAAGTTATATTTGTGTCAAGTTTTGGTGTGCATACTTCATTTCCATTATTCACAATCCAATATGTTAGTTTTGGTGGAAAACTTCCAACAATAATGTAAGAAAAATTAATTTCATGGTGCAACGAATATCATAATTGGAATATGTTATAATTTTAACATCCTTAGATGGGCTAATGATTTTTAGGTCATGGTTTGCTTGAGAGGGCAAAAAATACTATCTCACAACAATGTTTGGAATAAAATACCGTTAAAGCAAGGTTAGGTGTATGATAATAAACATTTAAACTTACAATCTTGTAATATGGAACAAGCACATCACAAATATGTTGAATTATATTCATGCATATGAATGTATTTAGTATTTTGGTAAGCACCAAATGTTGTCCCATAGAGGAAATACCTTTTACATGTATATAATTGTTGGAATACAACCATTTTGTTATGAAAAACAATCATAATTTGATACGTATACACAATATGAATTTTTTGACTACCTTATTGGCCCAATTACATATATTGATGAACCCCTAGGATGATAAAAATGTGTTGAGATTTTACATTTTTTGTCCACATAGCAAAATACCTTTTTTTGTGTGAATTGGGGGGGGGCGGGGATCGACTCCTAATGTATTTAAGATGATGTATCTTAGTCCCCTATGTATTTTTGAGTTTGAAAGTAATCCTCTTAAAATTATAGTCATATGGTTTATAAAGGGGTATCATACTTTCAAAATACCCATAAAATATGACTTTTAAAAATAAATACCAATAATTTCCATATATTTGAACCCAAAGTTGGTACAATAATGCCTCATGTCATATGGTTTTAATGTTTGAAGATTTTGACATAGAAATTTGTGCAATTCATATGTTTAAGTGGGAAGGTTGATAAATGAATAAAAATTTTCTAGCATTTGAAAATATTGAAAGACTACAATACCTTATAAAAAACTATCCACCCAAGCAAACCATGACCCTTCTATTTCGATGATTATTTCTAATGTGGTTTGCAATCTTTAAAAGACCCAAGGTTTATGGGTACATGGATGATCCACCATTTTCACCCATAAATACTTCCAAATTTTTTTTTGTTTATGTGTTTTAAAACTAGACCTTTATCCATGTGGCAAAATAATTTGCAAGTTAGTAAGGAATATTTTGCCACATCACAAAAAGTGAATCCATGTGGCTTGAGAATATTGAATGATGCGGCATGGAATATGTTATATAAATT
Organism: Sphagnum contortum; assembly: GCA_963920785.1. Classification (NCBI taxonomy): domain Eukaryota; kingdom Viridiplantae; phylum Streptophyta; class Sphagnopsida; order Sphagnales; family Sphagnaceae; genus Sphagnum; species Sphagnum contortum. The sequence goes on from OY987281.1 coordinate 5,707,931, forward strand.
CTTTGTTGCTCACTATAGCCTGTTCACATGTTCGCCAATTGTTGTTTGATGTTTGCCCACTAATGCCATTGTTTGTATTTTAGGCCTTTTCATAATGCTATAAAATTTGGGATGTACCTACGATATCAAATAAACCATATATGTTGATCCTTCATGAGTTTTACTTATATAATTATTTTATCTATCAAAAGTTTATCTTGGCTAATACATTTTTTTTAAAAATCAAACAATTCAAATGATGTGATATTAACATGTGACCTACTATGCATGTAGATGCAATTCTTTTGGAACTTGAATATTTCAATTATGATAATGTTAAGCCTTTCAAAATAAAATTCCCTTATAATAGGTCTAAAAGGTTTAGAATTTTTTGTTCAAATGTATGTAAAATGTAGTTTATATTTGGGACATGGTAAAACATGCCTTAAAAATTTAATAAATGCACCATGTTTTTGGATTTCATAAATTGTTCTCCATGAATGTGGAAGGAGCTACTTTTTACAATCTGAGAAAATCATAGTTTTTGCAAAATAAATTGAAACTAGATTTCTAGAAAAATAATCTACCTCTTTAGCTTCTAAAAAGTTCTCCATACCACATTTCATACATTGTTGTAATTGAGCATGTCAATATGATTAGGCATCACCTACTTTCTAATCTACTTCTTACACAATTCTATTGTTTTACCTTTGCGGACTACTATTTTGGATTACTTTAACATGCTTTCACTCATAGAGCTAGAATCTATAGTTGCTAATAAAGATTCATACTCAGTGGTTCTTAGTGGAGTTTCTTTTATAACTTCCATCTCCATTTCATCACCTTGTAACATTGCCACTATTCTAGCCATGGATGGTCTTTTTGAAGCTGTGGATTGCACACATAAAAGCCCAATGTTTATGACATGTATTATGTCCTTTTCATGGTTGTGGGTATTCACTTTTGGGTCCACCATCTCCAAAAGCTTGGCCTCTTCATATAATTTCCAAACCTGATTCATGATGACAATACCAACATATAATACATAATTGAGGAATGGTAATCTATGGATCATTATTGACCCTTTAAATTATAGAATTTGAAACACATGTAATGTTCATAACTAGAGAAGAAAGTTGTCTAATTCATGCAAGATGAAAGTTCCAATCAAGTGATCATTCAAGATCTTTAGGGATTAATTCATGTAGTCGGACTTCAATATTATACATTCACCATATTACTACATTATTATGTAACTTCCATTTTGAATTCCATGTTATTTATTCATCTTGATGTAGTTTACAAGTTTGACATATGTTTTCACAATCTTAAATATTGTTCAATCTTGTACATTTGCCACAATGACTCCATTTGTTCAAAGAATAATGTTATGAAATTGCTTACCCATTCAAGAAGATATGCTTGATCTTCATTTAACTTGGGCTCGATATTTTTCCTTCCACTCACAATCTCTAGTACTAGAACCCCAAAGCTAAACACATCAACCTTCTCACTTAGTTGGCCACGAGAAGCATACTCTGGTGCCACATAACCCCTGCATGCAATTGAAAAACGCCAAGTTCATGAATGAGTTTGTGCTTAGAGCTTGGTTTTACATTCAAAAACATTTCATGAAAAGGTATATATATATATTTTTAATGAGAAGTTGGCTTACCAAAACATGAAAGGAAAGCAATATATTATTTTGATATCAAATGTTTTTCCATAAGTATTATCTTTGACAAATGGGGATCTACAAATTATGTAACAATTTATGGACATATATTGAATTTATCTTAAATAGTTAAGGTTTAGTCATATACTAACTTGTCCATGTTGTGTTCAAAATTTGAGGTCAATGTAAACAAAACTAGATGGTACACTTCATAAGAAATGTATGACATGTGTAAATATTACTTACATAGTCCCAGCAATGTGGAAAGTACTAATATGGGTGCTTGTGTCTGGAAAAAGTCGGGCCAACCCAAAATCAGCAATCTTGGCATTAAAATGTTTGTCCAACAAAATATTGGATGCTTTGATATCTCGATGTATAATGCAGGGTTGAACATCTTCATGAAGATAGGTGAGGCCCTGAGCAACTCCCAAACATATGTTTTTTCGCATTGGCCAATCCACATTATGTCCTCCTTTATTCTCTATTTTGGAAGGAGAAAACATTAAGAATTATAACACCCAATCTAAGCCTAAAAAACAAATGAATTATGATATAAAATTAATAATTATTGAATTACAACATGTAAATAATATGTTAATTTGCATAGATGTACTTTAAATAATGACAAATCACCTTGGGGAATATATATATATGAAATTAAGAGAGCCTTTAAAAATCCAAATAAATTTTTGCAAGTCCTGTCCATTTTCAACATGATTTGGCATTTATGTTCTTATTCCATTTTAATTATGTTATAGGTCAAAGAATTTACCAAAAATAGTTTCTGCCAAATTGTTGTTGTCTACAAATTCATACACAAGGAGTCTTTTGTTTGCACCTCCTCCACCCATGAGACAACAACCCTTGAGTTTAACAAGATTCTTGTGTTTCACATTTGTAATGAGCACAACTTCATTAAGGAATTCATCAATGCTTTGTTGTGAATTTGTTAATAGACGTTTCACAGCAATTTCACCCCCGCCTTGTAGTATTCCCTACAAGGTCAAAAAATATGATTAGTTTTAATAACCATTCATAATTCAAGGTGACTAGTGCCTCAATATATAGCCAAAAACAATAATGAAAGAATAGTGTAGACATACCTTATAAACAACTCCAAAGGATCCTTGGCCTATTTTCATGTCAGGGTGGAAGTCTTGAGTGGCTATTTTGATATCATGATATGCATACAATGTGGGTTGCACATCTTGTTTTGCAAATTCTGAATCCAATACATGCAACTTTAATACAAGTTTCATGATTACTTTAAATGTTTTCATAAACCTTAAATAGTTGTATATTTTTAGCCCATAATGTAGTAATTGAACATGCAAAAAGAAACATTTAGTCTATCAATAAACTTGGATAAATTTATTTTTTCATATTGTAAGCCCATGAATATGAAAAAACATTCAACAATATCAATTGAAAGAATTTGAATCATTTCATGTTACCTTCTTGGATTTGAAGTAGTAAAGAATATTTTTCCTTTCGTGCTGACCAATATAAGAAAAATACAACCATTGCTATCAAAAAAGTTACCACTATCACTGGCACTGTAATTTGTATCACAATTATATTTGTGTTCGTGCCTGAAAAAAAAATTTCGTAAACCATGTGTTAATGACTAATTCATGATGAATAATAACTAGTTAAATCACAATACAATAGTATAATACCTATATTAATTAATTGATAAGGTGCCATATTTTTACTTCATAATCAAGTAGAAAATTTGATCCATAAGTAACCCCAAGTCTATTTAAACAACAAGGAACAACACACACATTGTTTTGCAAAAGATTGAAATATGGGTAGGTCAAGTAAAAAAACTTGCTTTTTGTTGGTCGCCAAGTATGGCAGAAGTAGTATTTTTCAACATCAGTCAACCTAGACATATCATTTTTTTTCCAAATGTTGTCACAACAAGGGTTGTTGTCAAGCCTGTCAATATGTTCCATTTGTTCAATTGTGACAAAATTTGATAACACATTTGTTCCATGGTGAAATTATAAAAGTTTGAAATAATGTATGTAGTTAAGTAGTGAACATATATAGTAGTTGGATATCTTTTAATGAAATAAAAAGTAAGGTGCATATTGCAAAATGGAACTCACATGATAGAAAGTCCACTAGAGACCAAATTTGAAATATTGGAATATAATAAAAAACTTGTGAAATCTGGTCCCATATTATTCCTTGTGAGGTTTATCAAATTCAATGGTCCATTTATATTGATGTTTGTCAAATCAAGGGATCCACTGATGTTGTTTTGGTCAAGCCTTCTGCAAATGCAATTCAAATTCACATATTGAACTAAATTAATTAAATATAATTTTACATGTTATTTGTTACATATAACATTGGAAATGATGAACAATTTCAAAAAAGGTTTCATACACATATTATACAAATATATTCTTAATATCCTTTTGGTCATTAACATGGTAAACTTGGATGGAATGAATTTTTTTGAATTAAAAATACATTGAGTATAATTGATATCAATAAAAATTTGTAATTTTCATTGTACATGTCAACACAATTGGTTGATTTTATGGTTAAAATGCCCATTGACATGATATGAATTTTCATTAACCATATCACAACATTTTAAAAGGGACTATGATAGTGCTCACAAGGTTTGTAATGATGGGAGCCCTTCAAGAAGAAAACCAAGTTCAATAAAACCATTGTGTAACACATTTGCCAACAATTGTGGAGATATGTTTGCCAACCCTCTGCATGCCAAGTCATAATTAACATAAAGATCTTGTAGTCTTTTCCCCACTTTTTTTTTCATGATGATCTATATAATAGTTGGTATTTAAAAGCATTTGGGTGTAGTTATCCTTTAAGTGATATAAACATTTTGCAATTTTCACATTTGTCCAACTATCCATAATGGTATAAAGAGACTCTTGTACTTGCTTATGCTGAAAACAAATGTTGCATACTATTATATTTTTAAATATTGTAAGCCCTTAACTTTTAATTTTGAATGAGATATTAACAATACATAAAATGCATATATACATTCCTAGGAGCAATGAAACCACATGTTTAATTGATACTTTTATTTGACATCCTCCACTTTCTACAAAGAATATGACAAATTTTTTTATTACAATAAAAAAACAAGAAAAAATCAATTTGAAATTGGTATATATCAAAATTTGATGTGGATACTCACAACGTTTTTAGATGTGTGAAGTTTGAAAACCAAGATTGGGAAAATGTACTTGGATCAAAAAGGTTATTGCTCAAATCCCTACACATTGCAAATAATCAATCATTCAATGGTTTGCTTAAAAAAACCTTGAAATAACTTAGTGAGAGTTAACCCTAAGGAAAAGACAATTTTTGAGTCTCACCCCATGTCATAATTGAAAGAACCTATAAGATAAAATATTACATACATTAAACATGTGTTCATTAATTTTTGTTTTAATCTTGTATTAAATTAATTGAATCTTGTAGTTCTTGTGGTAAAAGACAAGGACTATTCACCAAACCTACATATCCCACATGCATTGAGATTTCCCAAACTACTTGGGGGCTTAGAGTAAGGACTTTTGCAATTATTCTAAACCATTCAAACTTTTACGATAAAAAAGTGAATTTTTATTACAATTTAACAATTACAACCATAGTGTAGAAAGACGAGTCTCGAATTTGCAAATATAACTTCTTAAAACATCAAATTAAATTATAGTGGAAGTCTCTTAGGTCATTAAAAATAAACATGTGAAGTTCATCTGAGTTTTTTAGGACACCATTTTGATGTCTTTTTCATATAACTAACACATAATTTTAAAAAATTGGGACGGATTTTTAACATTTTAATGTCTAACACAACATTGCTTTTGAAGTCTTCTTAAGGTTCAAAAATTTCCATCATTTATACCCATTTCAATAACTTTTCTAGGTTTAGTGTTAAAGTGCCATAAATTTGTTGAAGTTCAAAAAGGCAAGAGAAAGGAATCTCACAAATGTTGCAATGAATTTGAGTAGATGTTCACATTGGGGAGAGCACCAGTGAAAGAATTGAATGACAAATCCAAAATACCAAGAGGAGATGTTGAGTTGAAAATTGAATCGATGGACACATTCCCGCTTAAGTTGTTGAAACTAAAATTCCTAAACAATTTCCCCACACATGTTATAAGCTTGATAATTTAAGTATCCTTTCATTTAGTTGATTACAAATTATATAGCAAACATCATATTTTGGAATGTTGAAGTTTTCAATGTTCACAATGGTCAATGTAAAAAGTAGTGACATCTAAAATTAACACAACCAATGTTGCATGATCAAAGATCATTCAATTAGAATAAAGTGCAAACTCCAAATATAAACCAAGTAATCAAATTGCCATGTTGACTTTGGTTAACATTGCACTCACGATACTAAAAGATTGTATGCACTTTGAAGATTGGGTAGTCCTCCACTTAACAAATTCTCTTGCAATGTCCTGCATCACATGGAGACAAGCTATGAAATTCACTAGCTTAATAAGATGGTGAATTCATATGATTGAAAATAATTGGGCATCAACAAGGACCCTTCCACCATGACATGTACATGAGACCAAAATTTGTTTCAATTCCTACAATACCCATTTATCCCCTAACCGAACTTGACCATTCTTTTTCTTGTGAGACATTTTCCTATGACAAATATAGTTTGAAATTGGGAAAGTTCATTTATTCAAATGTTCATGATGGTTTTGATTGAGACATTGAGATTCTTAGGTACATTTGGATGCACATGAAAATCTTAAAATCATTAGGCCCTCAAGATGAGATTATACATTGTCACTCACAATGTCATCAGACTTGTCAAATTATCAAGACCAAGTTTGTAACTATTAGTTGATGAAATTGGAATTGTTCCAGTGAGACGATTGTTGTGCAACTCCAATGTTTGTAACCCGCTTATATTCCCTAGTTGTGGAGGGATTGACCCAGTCAACTCATTGCCACTCAAATCTCTGATAAAATAAAAAGAAATTGTTAGGACAAACAAACCATGTGAAGCTCATTAACTAAAAATACCAACCTATTGTGGATTTGTCACCTCATATCCTGCACAAATTGTGAATAATTGGCCTTCATTATCATCAAATGACCTCTCAAAAAAGGGGAGGAAGGCAAAAAAAAATGGAAGTATAAGAAAATGGGCACTTCTATTGAGCATCATTAGCTCCTTATAAAACAACTAATAACATTATTTTTAGTGAAGGATGCAAGATTTTTGAATTTGAAATCAATTTGTTGCTTCAACTAGGCTCTGGAGTTTAAAGGGGAAAAAAATGGAAGGATTATGATCTTTGTAGTACAAGGAATATGTTTCCATTGTTTAGACAAGTGAAGTATAGACCATAATGTATAATTGGCAATTGTATTTGATTTCCTCCTTTTTTGAAACACATTAATCTACCATGAAACATATATCATTGCTTGTAACCATGTTCATTTAGACTCAGGAAGATTGCCAATCGAAGTCAAATGTATTGGGTGTTTTCTTGAAATCATACTTACAGTTGTCCCAACCCTTGCAAATATCCCAATGTGGTAGGAATGCTCCCATTAAAAGCGTTATCATGTAGATCCCTGCCATATCGTATTGCAATACTGGTGGTGAGTCTTTAGATTAAGGAGATTTCTCTCAGTGCATGCAGGAGAAAAACTCATGGTTACTTCTATGAGTATGAGTTGTAGATGTCAACATAACTTGCTTGGGAATTTTGCAATTTTCCATGGGTACAATGGTTCTTACAAGAGTGACAGTTGTGCACTACTTCCCAACTCCTCTGGAATGGGGCCTCCAAGGTTCGGATTCCCTACCAGGATTCTGCAAACGACACAACAATGTGAAAATTCATTCAATCATCTTGTGATTTCAGGAAAATGCCACTTTAAAAAACATCAATGGGCTTTCTCCTAATCTCTAAAAATTGTTACTACCTAATGAGTAGCTTGCAATGACTAGCCACAAATTTCCAAAAATTTCAAATCTAAGTATTATCAACCATTGGACACAATGTAACTCATGACTCTGTCAAGAATACTACTTGGCAAATTTGTGTAGAGCCAAAGGTGCTAGGACGAGGTGATACTAGAATCCAACCCCACATTTTGGGAATGTCCCCCACCCATCATAAGCACAAGGCAATTGTTATCATTAACCTAAATATATGTAGATCATGAGATGTAGGAGGGGGACAGTTCTTACTCCTACTCCTTAAGAGTGGGTGGGATCTTACACCTATTTATAAGTAGGCTCAAGAATTCCCTTTCCTTTTCAAGGAGGATATTTCCTAGATATAAGGCAACTAATACACTAGGAAATTTCTTTGAATGCTTCAGTATCAATGGTCCATAATCCCTAAGATTAGGATCACATAAGGATCCAACAAGTAAGGAAAAACGTACAAGCCTAGTAGATTGGAAAGATTCCCAATGGCAGGGGGCAGGCCACCTTGAAGTCCTCTACTTGACAATTCTCTGCACCATAATCATGGAAGGTTGCTGATTAGTAGTAAGTGCTAGAGATTTTTGTTCTTTTTTTTAAACATTGAGCTTCATATAACAGCAAGTACAGGAAAATAAATCACTATATCAGACATTATTGGAGCAAGAGACTGGGCATTCAAGGGGAATTGGTGGAAAATAGCTCCAATAATACTACAGAAAACTTGATGGTAGGTAGTTTTGAGCAACCAGCAAGCTTGGAAAATACTCAGAATTCATTCATGCGGTGGCAACAGAGTATAGAATGGTCAAGACCCTGCTCATTATGTTGGGTAAGGTGTCACGTGAGCCCCATAGAGTGAGCCAGGTGACACACCCACCATAATGGGCGAGACCATTCCATGACATTAAGCTCTGGGGTGGCAGATTCCAAATTATAAGGAAATTCATGTTCAACAGATACATTCTGGTCACTGGAAGATTCTGTCATATATTGTGGTCAAGAAAGTGACATGATCTGTCAGCCCAGAACTTAATGAGATATTTAATGCTTGTTAGAGGGCAGGTTTGAAGTAGGGTCCTTACATATAGGCTACTGATACCACTAAATATGCAGTGCCATTATAGATGTTTTCAAAGGTATAGCAAGCAACGCCTTGCCAATCAATATGCTCAAAGCAAGGATAATTGTGGCCGGGCTTGCTGGTCCAACCCGGCAAATTGTAAGAAAATAAATCAGTTCCAGTGTTGCTCCATTGTGCCAATAGACTTTGCATAGCATCCACTGCACCAAAACACAAAAGTTGTGTATAAGCTTCTGAGAAAACAAGCAGCTAATCACAGAATGACTCTACCCTCCATGGTGGTTCAAACTTCAAACTAAAAACTTTCCTTGCTGGGTCTAGAACTTCTTGTATAGATGCACACACTTCAATGGAACATGCCCCATCCATCATACACACACATAGGTAGTACTCCAGATGTCACTCAGACATTGGGTGAAGTTCAATCCTAAATTTCATGCCTGAATATGATACCAATGTGTTTCCTATGGGGGACAGCCCAAAACTTCCTACTAGTCACAGCAAAAACTTCTTTTGTCAATCTAGTTACAAGTACGCCACCAGTGCCTGTTACAGGCTTTGTAAACCATTTTGTAAGAAATCTTTACCTCCTGACCACTACACAGGATTCATTATACGTCCAAGACTTAACTGGGCCTATTTCTCTAATATATATTTTGAAACAATTGAAAAGCAAATCATTGTACAAAGAACAAAGCACAACTGATGTGCTATAACCCTGTCTGTACAAAACAAATTCAGACCACCAAATCCAGCAATTCCAAGGATGTTTCTTTGATGGCAAAAATTTGTCAGATTTCAATTTTTTAAATCATCATATTTTTATCATATGCTCCAAGGCAGCCACAAGAGAGAAGGAGTTCTCAAAGATTCTAGTAGCAAATTTCCACTGTTGCCAAATCTGGTTAAACCTGGTAGTTAATGCTCTCCAGTTTGACAACATTCCAAAACCAGAAAAAACACTAAGCTGCTGAGCGTAGTGGGTAAGAATTGACATCGTTGTTGATTTAATAACTGATCATGTACATCTCGATTCGACATCAGCAAATAGTGTATGAAAAAAACCCATACCCTCTTTTGTGTCATAGTAGCACCAATATCTGTCAATAAGCGTGGCATTCCAGCCAGGAAGATTGGCTAGTGGAATCGGTAAGGGGGGTATTGCGTCAGCAGGGGCAGGGGCAGGGGCAGGGGCGAGCGCGGAAGTAAGACATGAGCAGAACAAGCTCAAGAAGGTCCAACACAGCAAAGCATACTTGATAACGCGGCCGCTTGTGAAGCTGCAACCATAAGTAACAAGACGAAGCTGCTGAAGTCTACAGACCAAGAGCAATTGAGGAGTGTTGCACTCGTCCTTGAAGCCACGACAACTGCCCATGATTCTAGGACTGCGATGTGTCGTCTGGTTTGGAGCTTCAGCTTGGTACCAGGTGCTGAATATTTGGCAGTCGAAATGGGTTGGGAGTTGAACTCCTTTCGCGTCAAGCTAATGCTTCATGTGTGCAACACAGTTCTCAGCCAATTCATACACAGGTGCTGCTATGAAGCTGATGAGACAAAGGGAGAAGAATTGCACAACCAACGACTAAACTTGGGTCCACGTGCATGTTGCATATTTGCAATAAACTTCGGCGACTTTGTAGACCATCCTCGTCGTATTATCTTCGTCCCTTGTAATCTGTGGATATCCTACAGCCCCACCCGGGACCTTCACACTGCCAAACGTACAGCAATAGGCCTCCTTTTTAGATGGCCATGTTTGTCAATACCTATCCATAAAGCACTGGCACTTTTCTTCATTTCTTCATTTCAGGTTGCCACCCAGCTTGAATCTGTCTTATTTGACTTTCTCAGACTTACCTCTGTTTTATTCGATTCAGTTTTATAAGTATTCACTTTCAAGAACAAAAATTAAAATATAGTTGCTTTACATAAGGGAATATCTCAACAAAGATTTACAGGTCTGTAATAATATCTCGTTGTGAGAGACCTTCTAAATTTTTGACTTCTTTAGACTTTTCGATTTCGAAGATCTCAAATTTGAAAGGCCCCCCATAGCACAACCTTCTCCTGTACCAAAAATGTTGTTTTTGACGAGAGACAACCCCCCTCAAATCAAGCATTGTCCTGCACCCTTTCTGTACCCGACAGTGCAGCCCTGCGCAGAACTGTGTGGCTCTTACGCTACGCACATGAGGTTTCCGCAGCAGAGCTGAGTCGCAATGCTCGCTGGGGAAATGGTGGCGCGGTGGTTGAGCGATGGGGCTGAGGCGCAAGGTCAGTCCATCGCTCAGCTACTCTGCCCCTCGTTTTTTTCTTTTTCAATCCCCTACCTGGGATACCGGCATCTTTTGGTTTTTTTTGGGTTGGATCATGCACATGGGCATGTGGTGGGAGCTTGATACTTTTAAGAAAAATTTCCTTTGTCTCCCATTTATTAAACCATGGTGGGCATGTAGGACTTGCTTTTTGTCCCCCATTGGTGGAAGAAAAGATATAGTCATTCACCCCAACCCAAATTAAGTTAAATTCATACCTTTTTCAACTTTTGTTTCTAGCCATAAGTTTAACCAATTGATTCTAGCCAATGAATCATTTACCAAGGATCATTTTTCTCCTTTTCATTAACAATTAGGGTTTGAAGCTCACAAACTTCAATCCTTTGTATTTTGAACCCAAATTTTACAAACCTTGTTTTTGAGACCTTATGAAAAAAAATCATGGCCCAAGATGACACAATACTTATGTTTGTAATTTTTTTGGTGCTCCTTGCCAACATTCATTCCCCAAAGCCTATTTGAATCCTCCCCATGCTAGTGGTCAATCTAGAAAAGCTTTTGTTGGAATGATTCATGCCATACTTTCTACTCTTTACTTGGATAAACAAAGTAAAGAATACAATGTGGTAGGTTGAACCTCAACAAAAAATACATTTTGATGTTATTGAAGGTAATGTCTAACATTGTACACCAAAAATACTTAATAGGAAATACCTTCAATCTTATAGGATGACATTCTTAAAATTTGAGTATTTATTACAAGAGTTGACACCATTTATCTATTCATTTGTAACTCAATTTGATAAAACACCTATCCTTCTAAAAAAAACTGTGAAAATGGTTTTATATCGATTAGCACATGGAATTTCTCTTGAGAAAATGAATGCATTGTATGGTGTAGGTGTTTACATTGTATGTGATGTTTTGTTTAATGGTAACAGGTTGATTTTAGTTTATGTTCACACTTTTACTAAAGATCAATTATTCCACATCATCAAGTGATTTCGTGACATCACCAGTCTGCAGCAAATTTGTGGTGTGATTAATGGTACACACATTCCTTTAAGTGCGAAACCAAATAAGCAAATCACATCTTCTGTTACAGATTTCTTGATGGATTCCTAGACTCTTTGATGGATTCAACTGTGAATATAAAGGTGAAAACAATAGAAGGAGGAGTTAGGGCGCGTTCCTTAGCTCACAACATTTGGGGGTAGAAGGGCGTGCTGGAACTTTGGGATGGGACTAGGAAGAGTGATAAGCAAGTCAATTATTCACACGGACCTACACAAATTAAACAAGAAGTTGGTTAGTGCAAAGTTAAAGCACTTTTGGTGCATGGACGAATCACAGGCAAACACAGACTCACAAGACTCACCATGGCCCGGATTTGGGGGAAACACCACTTTCCCTCTTATAGTATTCTCTATGCCTGACCATGGGGCCAGTTCCCAAATGTCATTTTGTCTTATGACTCTCAAGTTGGAGTCCCGAAATTCTCGAAATTGGGACTCTTACGACTTTGGAGGCCTATAACTTTATGTGTAGGCCTTTGATTGAGATGAACTCTAATGCAAAGTTGTAGCCTTTGCCGAGAGCTTTCCAATGGTATGTGGCACTCCACCTGCATGCAAGTAAATTGGGGCAATTGGCAATTTGACTCCCGACCTTTTTTTGGGCCATAATTTATGTTTTAAGTATCCAAATGGATCATGCAAGCCCATTTTAGACATCTAAGTTCCAAGAGATTTCCAATGATAAAAAGAAATTTTCAATCCAATGAGTTTTGACCCTTGCAATTGCCTTTTGAAAATTCAGAAGTCCATTGGGACTCCAACTTCAAAAGTGGGAGTTCACTTGGGAATGTGGGGGTTCATTCCCTTACATTTTCCTACACTCCTAAGAGTATGAAATGTGACTACCGGGCTTCACTCTTGTCCTATACCTTTGCAAGCCCTTGCCTTAGTCGTGAGTTCAAAGTTAGGGTTGCAACATTTTTATAATAGGAAATGTTTTCACAATATAATGTTTCAAGTTGTCTGTGATTATGATATGTTTTTTTGGAATGCATGCTTAATCAACCATGTGGAGTGGCAAATGAAGGACAATTCAAAATGTCAAGTTTGTATCATTCTCTTCGATCAAGAAATTTTTTGCAAAAACTAGTTTTTACTGTTGAAGGTGTGCATATTCAACCTTACCTACTTGGGGATGTAACATATCCTATTTGGCCATATCTATTGAAAGGTTACAAACATGGTAGATCAAATCTGATTTGATCCATCTATGAACAAAGGTCGTGTTCTGATTAAGAATGCATTTGGAATTTTAAAGATTCGATGGAGGATTCTCAAAAAACTTAATGATCTTGTTGATCAAACCCCTATGATTATTTTGGCATGTTGTATGTTGCATTATTTTTGTCATTGCAAGGTATGCTAAAACTAGTGGTTCATGATGTTTGAACATGAGGAGATCCTTTTGTGGGTTTTGTTGGTATGTGTATGTCAGTTCCACAAGAAGGTGAAAGAACTAAGGCTATTAGTGAGGAGATGTGAAATGCATTATTTAAATCCTAGATACAATGTAATGTTAGAAAGTAGATCCACATTTTGTTGTTTCATGTAAAAGACATCATTCAATAAATAAAACTCATGTTTCATATAACAATTGCATTTTGTATGAATATTATATTCATACAAACTATAGATGCAAATCTCTTGTCAAATTTCTTGAACATCAAGAATATGTCTAATTTTGAATTTAATTTGCAAAGATTTGTGCCAATTGTAAAATTTGGTTTCTATTTTTTTTCCTAGAGCTTTCTTCTATTGCAATCATAGATTGGGCAATGGACTTTGGAGTTTCAATTGCTTCCCTTTGCAATTCAAGCTTCAAAGTTTCAATTTTTTCTGAAGATTTAGTTAACTTCTTGAAAGCAGATTCCATGTCACCATTCAATCTACGTCTTTTGTTTCCCACAGCTTTGCCAGAAACACTAGGTAAATTTGCTACACGTGTATGAGGCGATTTAGTTGCAGTTCCCTCAAGTGCCCATATTGGATGTATTAGTAGAAGTGCCAAATTTATGAATGGTGGATGGAAGAGATTGTGGAGGAGCACTCCCAACTTGACTTGGACCTATATCATCTTGTAAATCTTCTTCAATGTTCCATGCTTGAGAAGATCCAACATGAGCATAACCCTAATCAAGTCCATTAGGTTTGCCATTTGCCTTTGTTGTGCCCTCCAAAATTTGGTTCATCCTATTGAACCAAAGCCATGAAGTAGTTGCAGAACCTCTAAGACCTTTTAATGTTTTTTCTTGAAAATATTTCTTCTTAATCCTGTCTCGTTTGTCGCAACACTGAGTTGCTATCCTTGTACTTTTTGTAAGAATATGTGTCACAAGATTTTTCTGAATGTCTTCCCAATCCTTGACTCAAAAAGATCCATGGCCAAATGCTTAATATTTCTTGTCATACAAATCCAACAAAGTTGACAAAGGATCATTTGACTATTGTACTGTCCTCACATCTCTCCTACTTCGCTGAGATAGACTTGGTCGAGCTATGGCAGATGCATTTATAAGTAATGCAAGCCCTGTAGTTTGAGACCCTGATGAAGGAAAATGGAGAAGAAGACCCATGTAAGAAAAATCCTTTGGAAGTGATTGAGACATGTTGAGGAAAGAAGAAGAATCGTGTTTAAGGACTGTGTTTAAGGAAGGACACAATTTTTATTTTGAGGTTGTGGGCATGTGGGTTAGCATTATTATTTTTGGATTGTGGGTCTTCTGTGGTAGTAGTAGTTTTTTTCTTAAAGGAACGGTGGGCTTTAGCAATTTTTGAATAGGGCAGTCTGGCAAGAAGCAGCTGAGCGCACGAGCTGAACGGATGTGCAAGTCGGCTTGCACTTCGGCCTCTGAGCGGAGCGGAAGAACGGATGTCAGGGCCCACTTTTTGTGGCTAAATTGTGTGCATGTGCGCAGGCTCTCTGCCCCAGGATTTGAGGTCTTCCCTGTCAAAGTTATTGAAATAGAAAAGAAAGCACACTCTTCCAGTGTCGAAATCGATGCTAGTCATTAGTACCATGTTTACACCTGGGAGGTTCAGATTTTAAATCTGCTGAACCGCAGCAAAACAGAAAGTATATAAAATGGAACTTAAATTCAAAGAACATTGCTAAGTTCTTTTGCAGAATTAAAAAAAACATGTAGAAAGAACCATGCTGCGTGGTTTCATGCAGAACCATGCAGGGACGAAAAACATGTGCAATAAAACAAGCGCCCCCACAGAGCTCAATTGGGGGAGGGGGGGGGGGCGGCGGGGGGAGGGGTAGATAGCGTCTCCCTTTGTTTTTGTAGCTTAGAAAAATCAATATTTTCATAATAAAAAACAGAGTTGGGTGGACATCCAGTTTGTGTGTAACCATCCATGATTCTGGTTAGTAAGTATCCAACTGATACTGAGTCTGATTTTCAGAAGCACACCCGAATTGGTACCAGATTTTATTTTTAAATTATCCAACCCCAGAACCAACACCCAAATGTTCTATTTACGTGTGGACCTCAAAAGCGGGAACTGAAAAAAGTGATTAGAACCAGGGGTTAATTCTGATCCTATATACCAGACCAACACTGGAATAGACCCAGTTCCAATTTGTTTTTACAACTGGAACTGGAGTTTCTTCATGAAAGTAAAAACCCACCCAATACTGGACAAAACCGTTGGATGTCTATTCATAACCCAGAAAACAGTTGCCAATTTCACTTTCATCATTGGACTAAGTACTGGAGCCTCAAGCCAGTTACTGGGTATTGCCGACAGTAATGAGACTTCACATGGCCTCTTTTCATCTAAATAGAAATGGGGCTATCTATCACACTTTCATCCAAGAAGTGAAGTTTGTGGAATCTTTGGGCCAATGAGAGCTCATGTTGACACCTTGTGCTGACTAGACGGTCACTAATGGAATGAAGGTTGAAGGTTCTGGCTTATAACTTGTGACTTGATAGCCAAGAGAGCATCAAGATTCTCATCACTCTTGCATAGCAGGTTTTGTCAGGTCTCTGCTGAATAATTCAATTTACAAAATTCACATTTTGATACATAGAATTTTCCTGAATAATTAAAAAGATGCTTCAGTTTCCTTCACAAAAAAATTGCTTCGAGAATAATGTAATTTAAAAAAGTTTCAGCATGTCTAAAAAGCAAATAATTTTGTGGAACCTGCTATTCAACTAGGCTACTTTTCTATACTTTTAGAATACTTTACCTTTTGTTTGAATTTCATATTTGAATGACTGGACTTTTCCAGCCATGTATTTTGTAGCAAAATGGCCCATGAACTGAAAGTTTGTGACCAGTTCAGAACTTTTACAGGGCTGCCCATGAACTTATCAGCAGGCAAAAGTTTGTATCTTCAGTTCTCACCATCAATATTTTCAAACATGTTGTCGTCAGATTGGAGAAAATTGAATTGGTAGTTTTTTGGGCATAAGTGAGATTAAGCTATCAAAGCTTGCAAGAGGCCCACCAATTGCAAGGAGAGGTCCAGTAATACTATATCTTAAAATATGTCAGTTTCCACTTTCGAAGTCACTGCAAAAGGTGCCTACTAGCTCATTCTTCCTTTACTTGGTGTCAGTATATATGATGGACTACCTCCAAACAATAGATAATTGTACTAGTTACCAAGGACATGAAACCAGGAACATTGTAATGCTCAAGGAGGCTAGGGTTGGAAATGACTTATGGCATTAACTTTTTCAATCTGTTGAAAAACTCGTCCTAAGGAAAAACAAAAAAAAAACTTCTCAAGGTATGGTCAAGCCCTTAATGTCAATGAAGTGTCTTGAATCACAAGTATTTCTAACATTGCAAGTTATCATCAACTTTTTAAACATTATTTTACCATGTTCACATGTGATGTGGGTTTAAAATTAATATTGACATCGTTTTTGGAGTTTGCAATTTAATCCACACCTACAAAACTAGTCTTTGTCGTTTTCTTTCTGAAAGAGGATAGACAAGGATACATGCTAAACATTGTCATTTTTGTCAAACTTTAGCTGACATCAATGTTACGCTCTAACTCTTACTTTTTTTCAAAAATTTAATGTTAATTAACATTGTAAGTGTAAACTAGTGGCTAGTTTTAAGATTCTTAACACTAAATTTAACACCGGAACTAACACCAGGTGTGACCTACCTAAAGATATGGCATGTTCTCAACATTTTATATCCTTCTTCTTGGCTCATCCTAACTGAGGCCTTCCCAAGAAGTAACCAGTTTTGATGTCCTATGCAACACAACAATAGCTTGTTCTACCAGGCTCACTTCATTCGAGTACGAACAACCACCTGGAGGGATTCTGTGACCCAGTACGTACCAGAGTCATGGCAACCCATGCCTATTACGATTCTTATTAATTGTATAATTCATGGGTACACTCACAACTTTTTTTCTTTTTGTTTTCAAAGCAGCCATATTGATTGGCCCATCAGCAAATTTCTTTGGAACATTGGGCACATCCCAATAGAAGCACCTCTTTTGGACCTCTAGTTGCAAGATAGAAACAAATGTACTCCCCACTGGATTTAATCTTTGCAGTTTATATACATGGGAGTTGAACTTTGGGCAAACCATATGGGATAAAACTGAGGTGTTAGCATTTGGAACATCGTGGGGAATATATTTGGGAACAGTTTGGGAACAAGAGAAGAAAACAAAAAATCCTTCTCCCCCCACCCACTCCTCAAAAAGAAAAAAAACCTGTACAGTTCATGAGCGCATGCTGAGCCTTCCCATTGGCTGCATGAAATTTCTCTTTCCAAAACTGTTCATCACCATTTTTCGCCTGCTCACCTACTCACCTTCCTACCCTCATAAGTATTGCATCGACCTTGATACCCTATTAATTACCCCATAATGACATATCTACCTTCCTAACCTTACTACTATACCAACTACCTACCCTACTAACCTAACTACCCTATTAACTACATATCCTATTGACTTCACTTCCCTACTCTACAAACCTAGCTACCTTACTAACTAGCAACCCTATACACACAACCATCCTATTGACATCAGTACCCTACAAACCTAGCCATACTTGATAATGTAGCTTCTTTCCTACATATTAACTTGCTTATCTACCTAACTACCTTGCTAATGTAACTTCCTTCCTACCTACTAACTTGCCTACCTACATGCCTACATACCCAATAACCTATCTACCTTGCTCCTTCAACTTCCTTTTTAGTTATTAACCTACTTACATATATACCTACTTACCTACCTATGCACCCACCTTCCTACCTACCACTATGCTCACCTATTTACGTTTTTTAATAGCCAAATATCTAACTAATTACTTATTCATTTTTCCCACACCCCACTCCCCCCCCCCCCAATCCTATCTATCAAAATATTAAGGTTCACCCTAGTTCATGGATAATGAACATAGGTCCCCATATGTAGGTATTATAAACAATTTATAGTGGAAACAATATCATAATTGTAGCCCTTTTGGTTTAGTTAATGCATATTTTATTCAATTTTGTTTACCTAATTTAATTATGGAATGGACATTACAATACATCTTTTCATGTAATTATTATATGTACTATTGGATTATGGTTTAGGTTCAGGGTTTGCAACACATAAATTAATTACCAAAATTTTCACAAATCTATAATTATTAACCTAAATTAGGCTAAAATTGAGGGGAATTTTTTAGGGTTTAGACATATGTGAAGCAAAACAATTTCATTCCATATCTTTTTCAAAAAAAGTGGGAAAAAGTAGCTTGGAAAGATCACACAAAGGTAAAAGACATTTTTTTTTTTGGTTTTTTACAAAATCTATTTGGTTTTAAGAAAAATTAAGGTTAGTTCTTTTGGTCAGTAAATATTTTTAATTTAAAAGATTTAAAATTTGGTTTCTAATTTTTTTTCTATGTTCTTTTAATTTTTTTGTTTTGCATTATATAATTTGTGTATTTTTTTGGGTTTAGGGCATATATCACGAGGACAATTTTTTGATGGGGTTTGTATAGTTAAGGTTTTAATAAGGCTTATGGCAAAATATCATTCAGATTTTAATGTTAGGCCTTATGATTTATGGTTTAAGAATTTGGTTCATATATTTCAAGGCTTAAGGTTTATACTCTAGATGTTGCTCATTGCTTTGGTTTTTGGTCTTATCAATTGTTTAGATATATAGCATAATTATGAATCTCTTTTAATTCCATATGTTCCATAGTTGTTAGAGTTCAATATTTTTTAACCCATTTTTGTATGTGTTATGATCTGTTAATGTTATATTTTCAATTAGGATTAGAAACTTTGGTGGAACGTTGTCATTTTTTATCCCTAAATATGCATTTGTCTCTTGCGACTACTTTTGTTTTTTGTTTATATTTTCACAATTCAACCTCTTTTCATTTCCTAACTATTGGATATAAAATGGGAATCAAGTTTCATTAAGTATGCAAGTATAAATAAAAAATTTATACCTTTTCTCGAGTATTTCATATTCAATATCTTTTTATAGTTTGATTTTTCAATACCCAAATGCAAATAATGCATTTATTCCCTACAACCAACATGGTTTACAACCTAAAGTAGGTATTGCATTTTGCATTCATCAAACAATGTGCACTAAAGATCATTATGTGATATTGTTACATGGGGCTTTAGACTTTGTGGGTTTAAAGTATAATGTGGGTATTGCATATGTGAGCATTTTCAATGATGGAGGTTTTAATAGCTTGGTGTGGGTATTGTCAAAGTTTATTTTGGTACATGGGTTCATAATGCAAGTATTGTATTTGATGTACATTGGAACAATAGGTATTTTATATCATGATATGGGTATTGTAATCGGAATTCCACATCATAGTGTTGATTTTAAAATAGTTATGTAGGTATTGCATTTTGGGATTTTGTTCAATGATGAATATTTTTAGAATTATGAATTCTCTTGGTGCAAGAATTTGTCTTACTTCCATTCAATTGTGGGAAAGGTTCCAAAGTCCCATTCCAATCATGTCCAAAATCCCACCAAGCCCCCTTTTTCAAACAAGGACTTGTGTGGACATTTGGGATACACCATGGACGGCAAAATAAAGTGAACATTCAATTTGTTAATGTTCCATATGCTTGCATCTTGGAATTCTTGGAAGGTGAATGAAGGGATATGGGCATCTTCGTGGAATGGGATGTTTACAAAAACTTTTCAAGCCAAACAGATGTTAAACAACTAACTATCAAAAACCACTTCGAGCATACATGGTACACATTTATGGCATTAAAATTTTTAATTTTTTAAACACATATACCAAAGATGTAATCATTTATGTCTCAAATGTTTTTTGGTCTAAGTATCAATGTAGGTATGGACCAAAGGACTATTGGGAAAACTTAACCCATATTTAATCTATTAAACAAGGATGTTTAACATCATTCTCAATCAAACGTCTATACACACAACTCGATGTGGCCGACATCATGATCTATCATAAAGCCCATACACAACCTAATGGGTCACTTGCACATGGTGAACAAGACCTTAAATTCATTTTTTATATATTTTGTTATGATCCATGCATATCACAAACATTGAAAGTTCACATATGGGCCCAATTAAGTTTAGGTTACACATCTAAACAAACATAAAACAATTTGGTGGGAATGTGTGAATTAGAATAAAAACATGACAAGATTTCATTCAGCTTCAAGATGTTGCATATTTGGATGGGAAACATAAGAAGAGGAGTTGGTGTTTACACACCAACCTTGCACTTTTAATTTGATCTTGGGTTCTCCAACATTTAGAGGACGTGTGTTTTTGCAAGATGCTAGTGAAATCAACAAGATTCAAGTCCCATGCACCATAGGTATTGAAACACCAATTCAATGTGAATCCATGCTATCATATGGCCACAATGGTGCCATTTCTATGGATGCCACATTTGGCACAAATGACATGAAACTCCATTAATTCACCTTGATGGGGTTTGATGATCATTGCATGGGTGTCCTTTTAATGTGGATCCTTACAAATAGGCAAACAATTGAAGATTTGATCAAATGGTTAAAACTATTAAAAACTAAGATGTTATCACACATGCCACGTTTGAAACCATTATGTTTTCTCATTGACAATGCATTGCAATAATTGAAGGAATTATGGTTAGTTTTATACTTCATATTTATTTCCTTGGATTTTTTTTGTATCTTTCATAAAAAAATTCATTACTTTTTTAAATTCTTAATTACTTTAAGTGCATTTTATGTTGTATTGACCCCATCCATTCATGGTGATTTTATTACATATGTATCCCTAGTAGGGTTGTATGCGATATGTACAAGGTTTTCTTCTTCCTTTGTTGTTGCCATGTTTTCAAAGCACGGTGCTTACATGGTACCAAAAAAATCAAAGATGTGGACATGAGGGGTGCAATCCTCCAAGACCTTCATCATGTGATGAACCTGTCCATCAATCATGGAGAAACAATTGATGATTTCAAAGAACATGGGAAGGTTGCTATGAGAAAAAACCTTCACAAACATAAGGATGGTGATGTGTAGACAAATTACTTCTAGATTTAATACCATCAATTTGGTAAGTGATAATGTTTGTCATGTTTTAGTATTCAAAACTCTTTTGTAATCCTGTTATTCACCCTTGTGCATTGTGTTTATGTTTACAAAATTATGGATGGTGGGTGTTCAACAAGTGCCCCATTCCAACGAAAACACCTAGACGAACATTGAATCATATCATGGTGCTTTAAAATATTGGTTTAGATGCACACATTGGAATTGAAGAAAAGAGGTTTCATAAACAACAAGGTTGTTGAGGCCATTATTACATGAACTGTGGAAAAGGCAACCCTTCTTCCACTCACCCATGTGTATCAACCAACTTTTGAAAGTGATGGAGCTTGCGGTGTATAAAACCAATGCCTTCCCAACATCACTTATGCGATGAAATTCCCATTCATTGAAATATTTTGTTGCACATACATGTGAAAGGATATTGCCAGGGAACATGTGTAAACACTAAATTGTGACGAGTTTTGCATGCACAAACATTACTTAGGAGGATATAATTCACTACTATGGAACATGGTATGGACCACATTGTGAAGGGTTGGGTCACAAATTTGTGGACACAACATATTCCAAATGATATGGCATCCAACGATGATGGCGAAGATGAGCATCTTGAAGGTGATGATGGGATCACGGAGTTCGATGTGCTCACAACCATGGAGTAGAGGGATCTCCCTATGAATGGCATCGTAGGGTTTAGTGAAACAATAAATTCATCAACCCCAATGGAAAGGGTTACTGCACAATTGATCACTACAATGCAAGAGATCACAAATGAATGTTAAGAAGGCAATGTGACATTTTGTGAACATGGCACCTCACACATGAAGATATTAACATGCAATATTTGTAACATACGCTTCACAAAGACGAATGCATTTTTACACCTAGGATTGGTGATACACTTGTAGAAGATGGATTGGGAAATAATGTCAAATGGCTTAAAGATTGGCATGAAATAATGTTCAATCACACAAATGTACATATTAAGCAATGTCATGAATATATATCTCGATTATTAATAACGACTGTTGTGATTGGTATTAAGAAATTTGATTTAATATCAATTTTGTATGGAGGAAACCATAGCTCAAATTCATTGAACATCATGCATTCAACACACATTCAATTAAATATGCCACAAAAATTATCAATGTTTCCGAGTAATAAACAAAAAAAATTGAAATGCAAAAAAACAAGGATAGTGATAATGTTAATGCTAAATGTACGTATTACAACTAGGCCCAAAAATTCCAATTGTTAAATGCAAGTAAAAGTGTAGGTATTGCAATTAAACCCCAAAATTCCAATTGGTAAAGGTAAATACAAGTGCAAGTATTACAACTAAACCCAAAATTCTAATTGGTGGAGGTAAGTACGAATGCATGTAATTCAAATTTAAATGAAGAATCAAACTTAAATGCAATACCCACATGCAAGGTTGTTTCAAAATAGCCCATTTAAATGGTTAGGATACCCTTACATCATAGCTGTTCCAATGTTCTCCACAACTCTTACACAATTGGAAAGGTCTTATGAGTTCCAAAGTTCCATACTTGTAGTGGATTTACAAACTGAAGTTAGGGTTTATGGTGGCCGATAGGGTTTAAGTATAGAGAATAGGTATGTATGAAAAGAATTGTTGGAGTGAAGGAGGCTTACAATGTCGGGCAAGGAGGTGGAAAATAAAAATTACCTACTTGGATGAGTTTGGGTTCATCACGAAATGGCCTGAATGCCCTCATCCCGAACTGGTGCATTGAAGGCTGCTGATTCACTCCGACCCATTCCTTGGGCTTCCCATTGTGCGTTTTGCATTTTTAGGTGTGGTCTTTTATTTGGACTTCAGTCCTTTCTATTTTCTTTTCTTGCGTGGTCTTTTGTTTGGACTTTGGTCCTACCTATTTTCTTCTCTTGTGTGGTCGTTTGTTTGGACTTTGGTCCTATCTATTTTCTTCTCTTGTGTGGTCTTTTGTTTGGACTTCAGTCCTTTTTATTTTTATTTTTGTTCCCTTGTCGAATGTTTTTCCTTTTATTTATTTATTTATTCTTTGGTTGATTTCCTCCAAGTATCCATGCCCAATCCCTACAAACCGTATGTCCACGTTGTCAACCTCCCACAAAAGTCCTTCCAACTTTTGAACTATGTAGTTGCAAGGGGCTTTCTAGTGCTAGTCCAATTTTAGTGAAGGCGCATAAATTTCACAAAGAATTTACACAAATCCGACATGTGCTTAGATGCGCATGCCATTTGCTCCTATTTTGTATAAAATTTCATCCAGATTTTAGATTTTAGCTCTATGTTGTTGAATTGTTGGCCAACAATGGAGTTCCCTTTTGTGTTGGAATTTATTGGTTTGGACTTATAGAGACATTGGGGGAACTTCTTGCAATGCAGTAAAGGGGCAGAGAATTTAAAAAAAAAGCTTTAATAGACTCATATAGTTGTAGGTTTAGGTGTAGGTTTTCTCTTTTAAAGTTGGGTGGGGTCAGGTAGAGTGAAGTGGGGGTGGGGTAAGGTTATTAAGTGGAAATTTAGGAAAAGAGAAAAGGAAGGGCTGGGTTTTTTTTTTCCCCCTTTCCAAAGGCATTTTTAGATAAAGGGTTGAATTAATTTTTTATTTTTTTCCAATGAATTGTTTTTTGGGTGGGGGTGGAGGGGGTTCTTTCAAAATTGGGTTTAGGTGAGATGAGGTGACATGGAGCATGGGGATTTTGCATTTCCAAAGAGGTTTTTTTTGGGTGGGGTGGGGAGAGTTTGACTGTTTCTAAGGGGTGAGGGCTGAACTTGACATTTTTATATAACATTAACATATCTAATAGCAACTCAAAGATTTATTTTCATTTCTCATTATTTAAATGGATATAACCTTAAGTTTTGTTCAAAAAAAAATATACAGTGAACACTCAATAAAATTTCAGCCCATTTTTTGGGTTTTAAATTTTTTTCCCAGATCAATATTGCGCAACACCCCCACTTTTTTTTCCTTTTTGTTTCCTTTTTTGAGGTTGGGCAAAATGAATAGGGCCCACTAGAAAAACATTGATCATTACTTCTTCTCTCTCATACATATGAATTCATAAGAAATTGTATATAATGCAATAACATATACTTAATTATGATAAAAGTAGTCACGATAATGTTTAACATACATTTAAAATATTTTTTGATAAATAACATGCAAAACCTTCCCCATATCAAGTATCAAATAAAAATTATAGGAACACAACCATTCCATTAACATGATTAAAAAGCCATCTTATTTTGTCATATCTTGTTTTTGCTCAAAATTATAAACTTTATGGTTATGGGAACTATAATATGCATGGTAATGATGTGCTTGCAAATGTATATCAAATTCAATCAATACTACCATGTATACCATATGATGATGCAATAATGTAAGATGTGTTCCTTAAGTGATGTTTTGAATACACAATGCCATATATATATTAAGAAATGTTTTTTCAAACATGATGAATTGTTCTCATGTAGGATTTGATCAAAACACCATTCTACAAAGATTTGAATGTCACCATTCATCATCAATGGACAAGTTTGTTTAATTTGCATTTGAATTCAAAATTTCAAACTCATAGTTATGATATGTTATCATATGATAACTTTGATTTTGATGGGGGAAAAAACATAAGCTTTAGAGCCTAACCTACAAAAGAAAAAAATTGTGAAATCGAATGCTCTTCAAAGCAAAACAAATTAAAAAAAACCACACCTACTGGTAGAGAGTGTGCAAGAAACAAAATGACAAACACTAATGAGGAACAACCAACCACGCCACAAACTACACAAAGTTCAAAAGTAGGTCCAATGATGTGAACATGATACCTTTAGAAATTGGTTTTATGTAGTACATCCACATCGGAGTTACTTTCGAAATCCTGTTCCATCCATCAACCGACTTTGTAATCCCTTTTAATTTTCATCATTTCCAAAACGTAATCCCTATTGTTTCCAACTATATTGCCATGATCTCCTATCATTATACTTGGGATAATGGAAAATAAGAAAAACTAGGAAACCTTAAAAAAAACACATTACAATTGTGAACATTCTTCTTCAACCACTTGTTCACACACATCTACCACTCTTAGTCCTCCAACCTCCTTCCCAAAACAAAAGAACCTCCCTTCACACAAAAAAACCCAATACTAGTAGCAAACGTACCTTCCTCCTTGGCCCCAACATTCTTGACCTTTTAGTCACTTCACCAACCAACCTTTTTGATTTTTTCCAACAAACTTAAGCCACCCACACTATCCATCATCGATTAAGGAATCTCCACTTAATTCACAACTATCCAAAAGCCTTCGTAATTTTGCAAGTATTCAACCACCAAAATTCACATGTAAAGAAAAATAAAAAAACAACACATAGAAACTCAAAGATGTTTATTCCTATTCCTTTGCAAAATGCTCCATCAACTGCCACCTATTTTGGCACTTTCCGTGCTTTTCATCATTTAAAGAAAATCATCCATGTTAGGTTTTCATCCATGATATATGCCACATTCACACAACACATGTTTTCATGTTACATTTCAATTTCTCCATTTCCACAAGAATGCCATGGAAGGAAAATGCCAAGAAAGTTTGTGAGTTTTTTAAAAACCCACCAAAAATAAGAGGTTACTTTATGAACTGAAATGAGGTGAACTAAATTTATTTTTACAAAATTGGAATTGCTGGTGGAGGAGATTGGAGCAACATTGATGAAGTTTTTGAAAAAGGATGATGCAATGGAGAAAATAAAGTGGATGTAAGATGTGGTTTGCAAGAAGTTAAGTACATTTGCCAAAGTTGTTTTAATAACGTGTAGAGAACTTGCTGTTGTGTTTAGTATAACTCTACGTTTGTTTGGGTAGCATTGAAGGGATGTAGTTAGTTTGACATGGCAGATTGAGTGGAGTGTTGACATGAGAAACCCATCAAAGGTATCCTTGAAATGAAATAGAATGTGAGTCAAAGTTGGGCCTTTATTATCTTGAAAATCACATCCATATGCCCTTAGTTTTTGTCACATTCTGTCCATTCTTATAATGGTTTTCGCATGGCCCTAATGTTTGACAGCTGCATAAAAATTGTGCACCACATAATGACAACATAGATGGAAGGGGATTGATGTAGGGGTATCCTAAAGTGAGTCAAGCATAGTAAGGCATTGCATACCAATGGGTGGGATGTTAGTGGCTAGACCTACAACAAACATAAAGTGATGTGCAAATTAGCAACATGAAATGTACAACAATGTTAGGATGTGTGTCAGAAAATCTTGCTAAATTCAATTGTATGGTAAAAGTTGCTGTAGCTACTTTAGGATTCAGTTCTTTTGAGATCAGGTCTAAGTAAGAGACCTAAGTCTTTCTTCTAAGTTTTTGAGTCTTGTTGACTATAGAAATGTATGAACACAACCTTAGGTCTTGTTCTTCTGTTTCTGTTTAGTGGGCTGCTTTCCTTTGGGTTACGACCTGACTTCTCCATTTTCAAAAACACTGCCCTGAGAAAATGCTTGCCCACCATTTTTATCTTTTGAAAAGACCCCTTTGATGAGCATTTCATTTTCAAAACATCCTTAAAAAAGCGAAGCAAAATCAAGGTGTTGAACATGGCATGCGCATACACTAAAAGAATATAAGGATGTACAGCAAAGCACTTTGATGTTCAATAGCTAAGGGAGATTAAGAACATAAAAAATTCAACTACTGACAATAAGAAACAAATTGAAAGTGGGAATTGTAGGTGGGTGCATCCAAAATCAAAGGCCAGTAAAAGAACTTAAATCAAAATTTGAACTACCAACTCTGACACATGAAGAAAAATGGGTAGATGACCTCTGTCAGGAGGGAATCTTACAAATGTAATGCACCCTCCTAATATACTGTGAAAATTCTGATAGGTCATTATGTTAAGATGGAAGGTTGTTGCACCTTTTGAAGCATGATTCAGATTTGTTTGTGTAAGAAGGTGATTATTGAAATGGGCACCTTTGGACCTTTCATAGCCCAAGTTTTGTTGGCACAATCATGTATAAATAATATCTTTTTGTGTGCAAAAACATATAAAGGTTTTTTAATCTCAATAGAAAGGAAGAATGGGTTTACTGGATGTTGATTGTAGTAACTCCTTTTCTTTGTTTGTATTGTCTTAGAAGCTTAGATATTGAAATGACTGTAGGAACAAAGCAATTAGTGGCTTGTGGATGCATTTGTCACATGTATTTGTCAATTTGTCATTGACACAATTTGCATGAAGTTGCAACCTATTTTCCTTGAATCTGTACATAGCAAAGACATGATTCAGTGATACTCTTCCAGTGAACAAAGCTCTTCACCCAACAGCTAGATGTGTTTGACCATTTGCAAGTAGGCTCTTTACTTGACAGCTTCAAAGTGTGGTGCAATTCCATTTCCACCAAGATCCTTCCACCCCAAGAAGGAAAGATTGTACAATTTAAAACTTGAAAGCAGCTGGACATGCAACTTTCATGAATAACAACCCAAAACATTCCAGACTACAACACATTCGAGGTGCTCAGTTCTTTGCTGAAGTAAAGAGATCTCTCATCAACAAACCCCCAAAACACACTGAACTACAACACATTGGAGGTGAGCTTCTTTCACGAAGTAAAGCTCTTATGTCTGAATCACAACCCAAAACACTCTGAACCGCAACACATTTCAGATGCTCAGTTCTTTGGTACCTCAGTAACTCCATGCAGTTACAGATGCTTGCTTTCATACTAAGATACTTTGCTGGGTTTGTCTTCTTCTTCCTCAATGGAGGAGGACTTCTAAGAGCCATGATCAGCAAGCAGCCTGGTGGGGGATTGCAGAAAGCTCTGCAATTTAATGTGAAGAATCCATCTCTACTTACTTAATTGAAAAGTGGGATTTACTCCTTAATGTCATGGAAGGAAGGTTTTGCTGTTGGGAATCCTGTAAACTAAATGTCCTAAGCACTTTTACGTTGTTGTTGTTAACACTCCTCTTCATGTTGTCTGTTTGCTAATGCATTTCTTCCACAATATGGAAACTGTTGCTCTTTTGTTTGTTGACAAAATCTAGCTCTGATGCTCAAACTGATTAGTACAGCCCAACACACCCCCAACTCCCTTGGATATTTTAATTTTTCAAAATGAATATATATAGTATCATGCAAGCAACTTCTTCTTTGTCTATTGTGAATTTGATGCAACTCCTTTGAGGGCAATGACAGCAACTCTACTTTAGTAGTAGTAATACCTAGTGTAATCAGGGCGGAGTGCAAATGACACTGGATACAACTCTTCAAAGACAAGAAAAGGCTCCTTCCTTTCTTCTACCTGTGTCGTTGCCTTGTCTTTATTTTCTTCCTTTGCTGCTGCTGCTGCGTCTTCTTTCTTCTTGTCTTTAGATTCCTGCACCATGACAACAAAATCCAAACTCAGATTGATCCATGATGTGTTCTTCAATGTTCTTATTTGCATGATGGGCTTCGTTGTTGGGGGATGCACCAATGCCTGTGATTGTTGGCAAAATTACACCAGGTCATGCCCCCCTGGTGGTGGTATCAGAT
This sequence comes from Sphagnum contortum, assembly GCA_963920785.1. Taxonomy (NCBI): domain Eukaryota; kingdom Viridiplantae; phylum Streptophyta; class Sphagnopsida; order Sphagnales; family Sphagnaceae; genus Sphagnum; species Sphagnum contortum. The sequence continues at coordinate 5,737,128 of OY987281.1, forward strand.
ATCTTGTTTCTTTGCTTGTTCAGTAATGGAACAAAAGAAAAGCCCAATCTAGGGATTCACCTTCAGCAACAACCAAGGATATTTCTTGACAATATTGTCACAGGCAGATAGGTTCTGTACATACTAATCTTTATGCCCTTTGATTGAACATTTTGGTCATGCAGTTTTTCCATTTGTCAGCTCTTGGATTAGATGGTAATGCTGAGCTCTCAGGGTTGCGTTTCACTATGCTTGAATCAATGAAATAAATCTATGGTTGGATCGTCTGAGTTCTGCAACAAAAAACATTCCTCAAAGTTGGTTTCCTTCATACCTCCTTTTCTGGCTCTTCTTTACTCTTTTCCTTTGTTTCTTCCTCCTTCTCCTCCTCCTTCTCCTCCTTCTTCTCCTCTTTCTCTTCTTTGGGCTCCTCGGGCCAGAATGTGGTTTGCTTTCCTGTTCTGGATACTCGCTTGAACACTTCCTCACGTGTCACATTGCCAACCACTGTCACCTTCTGTGCCATGAAATCCACTGTGAATGATATCACCCCTGTTGCAACAAATGTCTCAGTCTCTGCACATAAGTTTGAACAGCTTTTGCTACTAATGCACACAAAAATTGCGAGATTTGATAATTTGTCACTCTGTGTTTAGCTTAAGTTCTGTTTGGTGTACTTGGATGATTGCTCTGCAGCACACTCAACTAGGAACAAAAGGAGGAAATAGGAGGAGAATATATACCTGGCATGCAGACAACAGCTCTCCTTACAGTGTCTACACAAGCTTCACAATGCATTGCAACTCGTAACATAACTGTTATCTGCATCACAAAGACATTTTATGTCAAATTTCCACAATGGAGTTGCCTCCTCTGTGACAGTAAAGAAAAAGGTGGATAGGGATATACACATACAAGGCAAAAGCTTCTTCTAAACCTCAAACTTGAACCCAATTAGGCACACTCTGGATTGGCTTTTTATCTTTCATTTTACTAGATGGAATGTGCCAAGGTCAGTTGACAACAACAACAACAACAAATTCACAAATTGAACCTCCTCTTAGGTTTTCTCTGTTTTTGTGTATCTATCAGAAGGTGCAATGTGTCTTTCCACAACAGAGGCACCAACCTATTGATTGAGTTTGTCCTTTACCTGCTGTTTCCAGTTTGTTATCTAGAATGCTTGAAGAGTAGGGGTCTTCAGGCAGTACAGGGTTTTCCTTGGGTTGATTCTCAACTGTCTATCCTCTCAAGGGTGACCATGAGAATGGATTTGCTTCCTTCACAACTTAAATCAGACAATCATCATAGCCTCTCTCTCTCTCACTATGGGTGCCCTCCCTGAGGTACATAAATGTCAGCTGTAATCAAGGATTGCAGAGACGGCTCCAATGGTGGTGGTGATGATGGTGTTACATGTTACTACCACGACCATACACACCGCCAGGGAGTGTCTCTTCTTCAACACGGAATGGATGTACCCTCCTCTCCTCCTCACGAGCTTGATTTCATAAGAGGTGAGATGACCCAGTGGCATCATCACTTCAGTTTTGCTCGCTTCTTCCCGTAAAAACTTGAAAAAAGTCTGTAGGATTTGAGTGCCATTATCACTACTGTGACCCGTTTTGCTTCTGAAGACAGAAGCTGGAAGAAAGAACTGAAGATTTTGTTAGACTCAGATGCTCAGAGGATCTACAACAATAGCTCTCAAATCCATCTGTTAGTGGACAAACTCAGACCAGATAGGAGATTGTTTCCTCCATCTCATGGAGAAGTTCCTTTTCTCACGAGGGAGCTTTGCCACCTCTAATACTCTCTCTCTCTCTCTCTCTCTCTCAGTCCTGGACAGAATCTAGAGCCTGATGCAAGCAGAGAGACAGCAGGTTTAGTAGTGATTTTTTTTCATGGTCTTATTGTGATCAGTGCCGAGGACAAATGTTACAGGATGAGGATCCTCCTGCTTGGGGGCTTCGGGCTTCTTCTCCTCCTGCTGCTGCTCGTCTTTCTTCTCGTCTTCCACTTTCGCCTCATTGCTCTTCTCTGGGTTCTTTTCTTCCTCATTATTATTCACGTCTTCCGTCTTCTTCGCTACATCATCCGCTCCCTCTTTCGTCACTTCCTTGGCCGCGGCCGCCTCCTCTTTCTTCTCTGCACCCCCCTTGACAAAACACAGCACAAACGTCCGGAACACAGCTGTGTCCGTCAACTCACATAAAAGAAGACAAGACAGAGAGACTGCAGAGTTTCAACAGTAAAAGAAGCAGCAGGGATCGGTCGGATTTCACCTCCGATTTCGGCTTTTCAGCTGAATCCTCTTCTTTCTTTTCCTCCACCTCCTTGGGCTTCTCCTCATTCGTCCCTTCTTTGTTTGTGTCGTCGTCGGCGGCTTTCGCCTCCGACTCGTTCTCCTGCTTTTCCTTTTTCTGCGCCTCCTCTTCTTTGGGGACCGGCGGCTCCTCCTCCTGGGACCAAAATGTGGCGTGCTTTCCTGTCTTGGCGACTCGTCTCAGCACCTCATCCGGCTTCACATTGCCTATCACTGTCACTTTTTGTGCTGGAAAATCGATCGTGTATGATGTTACCCCTGTTTGTATCCATTTCTGCCCAAATTGATTGTCTGTAGACTTCTTCCATGACGCACAATTCACAAGCATTTGAAGACAAACAGACACACACACTCCTGAGAACCGAAACCAACGATTTACACTACAGTAGTTTCGTTTGTCCTCTCTCTCTCTCTTCACGTGCTCCTCCTCCCCACATTTATTCACATTCTCTCACCTTCAAGGGGTGCATGTTGGTGGCATTTGGTTCAAGCATTCTTCCTTGTTGCAGCAGATGGTCTAGCAGCTTGCATTCCAACAACACTGCTAGGGGAAAAAAGGCAGCAGGAAATGCAGATGTCGATGTGTGCAGAGAATACTAGGTTGAGAAAGGTACCAGGAATTCGAGCAACTGCTCTTTTCACTGAGCTTGCACAGCCTTCGCAGTGCATCACCACCTTCAAGACCACCGTCTTGACCTCCATTGTCTGCAGAAGACACACAGACACTGTATCAAGGAAGTTTATGAACCTTGTTTCTCTATCTATCACTGCAGAAAACTTGCTCTGATTCTCGACACCGTCCCAGATCTGAATTTGTTTAAGTGCGATGAGCGAAGTTGAAATGATCCTGAAGAAGAATAATTGAGGTTTGTAGATCAATTTGTTCTCAGCATTAAGCCATGATGATCTTCTCCTCTTGACAACAAAGAAGGAAAATGTGCATAGGACAACTATAGACGTGCACGCAATTGATGCAAACGTTTTCACGTTGCACAAAACTCCTGGCCTCGCTCCTGGCAGCAAGAAGATGGGATCTTCTTCTTCTTCTTCTTCTTCTTCTGATTCACAGATCTTTCAACTTCTGAAAGATTTGCAACAAGTTTTGAGCTCAGGATTTGCTTTCTCTTACAATACTGACACGATTTGCCTTGTGAAATGGAACAAGTACTACAATGGTAGAAGAATTTGTAGACAGTGCAGACATAAAAACTTGGCAGATCGTTCAAACTTTGTCTCCATGCCATGGCCCATGGGGCCAGGCAGTGATGTAGATTGAAATCTATACAAAAAACATTAGACGCAGCAGCAGCGGAAAAAACATTCCTTCTGCACGGATGGTCGAAGCTTCTTCACTTGGATTTTGAGTAGTAAGCGTCTAATGAAATTGGAACAAGAATTCATGTGCTGAGGAATTAGAGAACTGCGAGGGAAGATTTTGGAAGAGTAGCTGGAAGTAAAGAGCAAGCAACTGAAGGATTTCTTTTCTCGTTTGATTTTTTCGTAAAGACAGAATTGCCAGAAGACGAAGCAGTAGAAGAAGAAGGACCACTTCTGGATTTCTTGTAACGAGTTTTGTTTCGTATGGAACGATGAAATCCGTCGTGGACTTAGTCTAGTGAAAACATGATTCCTGGCAGCAGATATTGAAAGAAAATGCGAAGCAAAACTTAACATTCCTTTTGGAGCCGCCACCGCCGTTCTTATGAACCATTTCAACTGCAGTTTTTTTTTTGGTTTCAATAAAACACAAAACTCTAGACTTGATTGCAAAACTTTCCAGGAGAAAGAGAGAGTACAAAACAGGCAATCAAGATTATTACACCAAAAAAGTCCAGAAGAAGAAACTTGACGCCACACATCTCTCTCTTTCTCACTCTCCCTCTCTCTCTCCTCGTGCTACATGTGTGAAGAGAGTCCAAGGGAAAAAACACACAATCAAAACAAACAGAAAGGGGGGAGAAAGAACACAAGACCTCAGTCATTGTGAGAGACGCAGGAGACCATGAGAAGAAGAACCTTCGTGTGAGAAGAAGCTCCTCCTGGCACTAGGAACCTGCAAGCAAAGAAAATCCGCAATTCAAGCTGGAATTGTTACCAAAATGTTGCAGACAAAGTTTCTGAAAAAAACAACAACAACAACAACAACAGAGGCCCGGTCTTTTTCTTTTTGGTGAGGGACACAGAGACAGAGACGAGAGAGCTTGCAAAGGAAGAAAGGAGGCACAAGATGCACATCAGCCGTTCTGCAATGGACTTGCAACCAGAAGCTTATAGACGTGCAAAATGAAAGGGAGAGCAAAAGAGAGGGAGAAAAGCAAACGCAGGATTAGCACGGCGCTAAAGAAGAAGCACTTGAGTAGTGACAAGTAAACCCACTAATCTTTGAGCTAATTCAACTTAATTCAACAATTTATTTACTCATTATGATTGATCAAAATCCCACTGATCTTCTTTTTTGAGCTAATTTAACTTAATTAAAGCTCGTCACAAGATTTCTACTAATTATCTAAGTGATCCTCTAATTCAATATATCTCACTAATCTTTGAGCTAATTCGGCTTAATTCAAGCTTCATCATTCTTTGATTATTGACTGGAGTGCTAATTCATCTTAATTATGCACTAATCTGAGTCATCCTAGATCAATATCCCACTAATCTTTGAGCTAATTTCAGCTTAATTCAAGCTCATCACAAGTCCTGATTATTCACTAATCTAAGTGATCCTAGATCAATATGCCACTAATCTTTAAGCTAATTCAACTTAGTTGCAAACCATTAGCTGGGATTTGTCAATTTTGTTATTATTGTTGTTGCTAAATTTAACATTTGATTATTTCTAAATTTGAAATTTGAAATTTAAAATAAAAAACTACTATGGGGAGGGGGGCATGTACATTTTGTGTTAAATATACACATCCTTAATTTTCCTTGACTATTCATAATAATAATATTCATTATTATTATTAATAATTATTTCTATACAGAGAATTCTTTTGACTTGACTAAATATCTAAAAAAGCTTGGTGTGTTGCAACCTCATCTTTTTCCCTTTTTCCCAAAAACTTTTCAGATTTTGGGGCCCTTCTTCTTGTCATTGGGTTTTCTTTTTCTTTTTTTTGGGTTTCCTTTTTTTTTTATTTGGTGGGGTTTAGGTTTCTTTTTTTGGAATTTTTTTTGAAAAAAGAAAAGGAAAAAAAAGAGTGGTGGATAGTTGCATCACCCATTTACATATCTTTTGCACAATCTAGATAAGAAAACATTTTCTGCAATTTATTTAATAAAATATATATATTAAAAGTCACCCAATCAGGTTGTCTTCATGTTCATGAAAGTAGTTTTCAATTATTATTATTTTTCTTCTTCTTCTTCTTCTTAAAACCCTTAAAATTGCAATAATTAATTGCTATTTGTTGAGCCATGGCTGACTTCAGCTACAAAATTAGGGATATAAATTATTTTTTCTATTTTTCTGTTGAAGAAAAATTGTCTGGAGGTTTTTGAATTTTGCATCTCTTGAACCCAATTTCACACATTTCCTTTGCCAAAATTGGAAAAACACACATACAGTACTACATTTTTTATTTTGAAAAAATATTTTCTGCTGAGCAATTCCTCTCTTTATTGAAAACACATTTAGCAGCAATTCAATTGATGATTTAAATAATAAAAAAATTATCATAGCACCTTGGCAGCTTCAACACTAATTATATTAATTTCAGAAAATGTTAAAATTTAAAACAAGTGTGTTTGTTTTTTCAAAGAACAAAACCTGTGACAGAAATAATTGAATGTCTCAAAATATTCTATTTTTTGAAAATTGAAATCTCAAGGAAATATGTGTCAAATTTCACCAAATTTTGACCTGAAAAGTATGACTACAAAGCAGTTTTCATGCAAAAAAATGGCCCACGTTCTCAGGATTTCAAATGGAAAATTTCCAAATTTCCAGATTTATAATAAGTTCCAGTTGTTAGCCAAGAAGGATTCTGCATTTTTTCTATTTTTCATATCTAGTAGGTAGCCAAATTTGGCTAAATTATTATTTTTGGATGATCGCTACTTTGACTACATCAGAAAATCCTTAAAAGAAACCCTGGCTCTGCCCCCCCCCCCCTTAAACCAGCAAACAATTAAAATAGGAAATGTTCCATGAAGTTCAATTCAAGGGATTTATTTTTTCAGGTCAAAGAATTGGCAAATACTGCCAAAAATGATTTAAAAAATTAATTAAGATTACATTGAAAATCCAGACTTATTTGGAAAATTTCTCAAAAATAAAATAAAATAAAATCATCAGGTTGCAAAAGTAAGTTCAATATTAAAAGTTAAATTAAATTTAAATTAAACCTGCTGGTCTGCTTGTGCATGAAACTAGCTTTCCAACTTTGATTGAAGCTTCCCAAAAAAATGAATTCACAGTTCACAATAACACCTGATGAACATTCCTCAAAATGTCCGACCAAATGAACTCTGCATCATTTAGTAGTCTCTCTCCCTCAGGGGCACCACGCCCATTAAGAACAATTTTGCACCAACCTCTTCCTCTTGCTGCTGCAAGCCCTGCCATAAAAAACATAAGGGAGACTCACACATCACTAATTTCTTCATTTGTTTGTCTTCATCGTAATACTTGGTACCAATGTGGGTGTGGTTTCGCCCTCGCCCTCACCCCCAACTTAGTGTTTTGGGGGTGGGGAGGAAGGGGGAGAGGGCGGAGGGTGATGGTGAGAGAGGTGTTTGACATCCTCCTTTTGATAAGTAACTTAGTACATGGGGGGGGTGTTTAACATCCTCCTTTGATATGGAGGATCTTCCTTCATCAAAACAAGTTGCCCTTTTTGCCCTGGTATTCTTGATCAAGTGGACCCCCATACCAAATGGCCCATTTGGAGTTTGGACCCCTTCCTTGTGATCCCCAACACAAGCTTGGACCGGGTCGCATGCTTGGCCCTACTTGCCCAACCAGCCGGCATGCTAGTTGTGGCACTCTCCATTGCCATTGTAGATCTCATTCAAATCTCGTGGGCAGGGTTAATGGTTAAGCTTCAAGGAAATGGAATCAAGCTCCGTGTTGTTGCCATCTTCTTCAAATATAATATCCAAGGCTTTTTTTTTTGGGTTAAAATTCAACTCCTATATTTATTTGGCATATTGGTGGAATTTTTTAATATTTAGAGCTATTTTAAAGTGACATATTTTTTTTTTGGGAAAAAATTCTGGTGATAAAATAATTTTCCAAGTACAACAACAAGGAGGAAAACCTAAGAAAAGCCCAAAAAATTCCACTTCAAAATTCTGACAGTTCTAAACTTGAGATAAATGCTATTATGTTGAAGTGGAGCATCCTAAATTGACGTATTAGTGTGGAGCAAATTCAAGTATGTGGTTAGAAGAATTGGGGAGTGATGTGATAACATGATAACTATTATAAATATTTAAAACAATGAAAACAATAAGCTTTTGCATGGCATACTTCCAATGACATGAAAGAGAACTCTTCAATAAATCTTTTAAAAAATAAAATAAAAGTTACATCTCAATTTTCCCAACTTGTTGTAAATGTTGCCCTAGTAATTTTATTAACATTCTTCTTCTTTTGATTTTATAAAATTTTCAGAAAAGTTTGCTACTCCAAACATCAAAATTAGTCAGGTTTGTACACCATTCAACCCTTTTTCAAAAGGGTGAGCAATTGAAAATTGGGTAGTTAATAATAATTGGTCAACCTAATTTTTTGCATCAACCTATGTTTTTTCAACCCCAACTAAATCAAGCTAAAATCTGGAATTTTGTCAAAGAGCAAGTATGTTTAAGTGATTGGTTGTTTCGTTCCCAAAGTATGCAATGTATATCCATGTCCAAGGCTTTTAACCAAATGAGAGGGCTGGGCCACTGCCAAACTCCTTGGTTTTATTTGCAACACATTCTATATTGCTTAGTGCGAGGGAATTCATGGTGCACAACACCTCTTAGATTTCTGCCCAATAACTACAATTTGATGGATTGATTCAATAATCCACAAACTCCATCACCTGAAAAATAGTTTTGTAGAATTCTAGCTTGCAAGAAATCCCATGAGATGCAAAAAGGACCTCTTGAAAAATGGTGTGAAATTTTAGTGGAGAGGGAAGCTTATCCCTTGCAGCAATGAATTGTACTCTTAATGCTAGAATATTTCAAATGAATCAAAACCTCAAATCTTTGGTACTACCTTAGTAGATTACTCTTCTACAATGCTCACTTGGAATAAACGCATGATTACATTTTCAATAGAAGAAAGATACAACAACACATGCGTGACGCCGTGCACACACATTGTTGACAAGATAAACATGAAGGTGTATTTTGTCTTTGGTGCTCCACACATAATTTTGGTCGGGAGTCATGCTCTTCTTTTATCTTGTGCCCAACAAAGGAAGACATTTTCACTTTCATAAAATCCATTTCATCAAAAAAAATTCATAAATGTGTAAATAATGTTTTTCCAGATGCATAGCAAGTTAATATTCAATACCAGATTCCAGATAGCCAAGTAAAACCATAAACCTCATGTTGCGAATTTTAACTTTTAAAATCCCACCCCAAGTTGCCAATTTTTTGGGGTTCTTTGCAAATGCAAACTTAATCATACCATCATCATTTCCCAAGCATGAAAAACCTCTGCCTGGTTTGATGGGTAGTTTTGAGACAACGACAATTTGGTGGTGAAGAGAGCAATGAGTTATGGAGCTGCCATAAGCTAATTGGAACAACACTCAAGAAGATAAGCCCTGAGGATGTCATGTTGTCAGAATGATGCTAAAGTTCTTGAACAAAGATCGTTAACTTAAAAATTTTTAAAAAATCATTAGGAAAGTTGTTTGTTTTGTTGCTCTTTCTTCAATTTACTAGAACCAAAGCAGTGTTCCTGGCATATGAATTGTACAATGTCCTCTCCTGAGTTCCTGACTTTGCTCTCATTGAAACTGGGTAATATAGGATAACAAAAAATTTATCACTATTGCATCACACTTTATTGATGAAAATATGTGTGATATGAAATCATGTTTCTTTTCTTTTTTTGCAGTGAATTCTTGGACTGCACCAACCCCAAGAAAAGGAATATACAGTTGTAGGTGATCGATATATTCATTATTTTTTGAAAATGTTGCAAAACATTCCAGAAATTCATCAGTTTCAACCCTGAATTCTCAATGCGACCAGAATATGACAGGAAACTTGGAAAATGGACACTATCCACACATGCGTTGCCAGTTTTGCTCTGTCTCTGTCTCTCTCTCTCTCTTGGAATGTTTGCCTTTGATACTACAACATAAAACTATAAAACAAAAACCCTATTGCCAAGCGATGATTTATTTTTGCAACAAATTGGGAAATTTTGAACATTTGTTTGCTTTTCAAGTGTAAATTTGACTATTCCTTCTATTTTGGGGATAAATTTTTCAATATCAAAAAAATGGAAAAAAAAACCCTTGATACCACGTCATACTTGAAAAACGTTTTATCATATAACTGGTTACTTAAATAGGCTACTCTCAACAATTTTGACAAAATAGAATGTAGTTTCTAAGTCACGTATCTTATGTGTACTTTTGATATTGGTATGTGTACTTTTTGCATTGGAGATTGAGTTGCATTTAATTTGTTGCACCTGTGTACTTCGCCCCGCCCCCCATAGAAGTTAAAAACATAGAATTAAACCAAATACTTTCTTCCTCGTGTGATGTCGGTGCACACTACACACATTTGTGAGCTTTTTGTGATTAGGAACTTGCAAGTAACTAGGTATTCAATGACTAAAGTTAGGGTCCCAAATGTGAGGAGTCAGAAAGGATTGGAAAATGCTGCAACAACAACAACAACAACCACCCACTTTCAGAGTGCTCAGAAACACTGTAACTTAAGTTGTTGGAAAAGCAGCACTTGTATTCCAAAACATTTACTTACTTTCTTTTTATCCTCAATATCCTCCTCATGTGTGTGTTGTGTGTTGGCCTTCCTCACCACCCTTGCCCCCCTTCAGAAACAAAAGTTTTTCTCTCTCCTCCAATCAAGAGCCTGGCATTTTCATTTCTCAACTTCTGCCATCTGAGTAAGGGGACAAAACTGGATAATACTAAACCTTCTTTAGTGTGTTTCCAAAAGCTGTATGACACTAAGACTGTGACTAGGTACAACTAGTTTTGCCAAATGTTGGATGAGATGTTTTTACAGATTTGGATGAGGTTTTTCTTTCCGGATTTGGGTTTTCATTCAGGGTATATGGAGCAGCTACATCAGGTTCAGTCAAAATTAGGTTAGTGCATGGTGTGGCCCATTGACTACTAGTTTTGTAGAATTGGATGAGACGTTTTCACAGATTTGGATGAGACTTTTTAAATCCGGATTTGGGCTTTCATTCACAGTATGATGAGCACCTAGATCAGGTTTAGTTGAATTTAGGTTAGTGCATGGTGTGGCCCATTGAGTACTAGTTTTGTCAAATTTGCATGAGATGTTAATATGGATTTGGATGAGGTTTTTTTTCTGGATTTGGCTTTTCATTCAGGGTACATGGAGCAGCTAGATCAGGTTCAGTCAAAATTAGGTTAGTGCATGGTGTGGCCCATTGACTACTAGTTTTGTAGAATTGGATGAGACATTTTTATAAATTTGGATGAGATTTTAAATCTGGATTTGGGTTTTCATTCATGGTATCATGAGCAGCTAGATCAGGTTTAGTTAAAATTAGGTTAGTGCATGGTGTGGCCCATTGAGTACTAGTTCTGTCAAATTTGGATGAGATGTTTATATGGAATTGGATGAGAATTTTTTTTCCAGATTTGGGTTTTCATTCAGGGTATGAGGAGCAGCTAGATCAGGTTCAGTTAAAATTAGGTTAGTGCATGGTGTGGCCCATTGACTACTAGTTTTGCAATTTTTGGATGAGATGGATTTGGATGAGATTTTTTTTCCAGATTTTTGGTTTTTCATTCAGGGGATGAGGAGCAGCTGGATGAGGTTCAGTGAAAATTAGGTTAGCGAATGTGGCCCATTGACTGGGTTTTTCTCCAAAGTAGGCTGTTGTCTTTGTTCCAAAGTTTGCAGGTTGTTGTTTATTTCTGCACTCTACTAGTGCCCACCGCCACCGCCCAAATTCCAATCCCATGCCCCCAAAGACATGATTTCTTGCATTGTTTTGTGAGCTCATTGGAAAACCAAAATCCTTTCCTAAAGAATTTTTTTCTTGGGTCATGTGATAGGGTAATGCACAATTTTTGAAGAAAAAGTTAATTAGTACCCACTACAAACCAGGAATTTTATTTTTTCAATTTTGTGAGGTTGAAAAAGTGACAATAAATGTTTTATAAAACAACAAATTTTGTGAAAATTGCACTGGAAAATCAGAAACTTCTAATATTTTCCCCCAAAAAATTTGTCCACCACAGTGCCAAAATTTGGCAAAAGAAGAAGAAATGTTGTTATGGATTGATGAACAAGTTATGAACAACACCCAGGACCAAAATTGCAAGTAGGCATCTTAGAGCATCTCTACCAATGTACTAGGGTTTAGGGTTTAAGGTCTGCCTTCAAGAAAATGGTGAAACCCTTTGCACCCCAATCCCTGTATCATCCAGTATTAGCTTGCCTCACCATTCAGAGCTTCCTGCCCCAACAACCAGGCATTGTTTGTCACCGAGAGCCCTTCTACTATAAACAAAGAGAAGCTTTCCAAAGCAGTTATGGTTGTTAAGCTCATAAGTGGCCATTACTTAGATTTCCAAGGTGATCAACATTCTCAAATTTATGTCTAGTTTCCCATTTCTTTTCTTTTCTTGTTCACAAATGGCTTTGCTTGAAATCACTGGATCCATCAACTTGAAAGCAAGAGGCTGGAGAGCTAGTTGGTGACTATGTATGCCAGGTCTTGAGGATCTCAAGGACTGCATTGCCACTACGACGAATACACAATATATATTTGATGCGATGAAACTCATCATTGCTACTAATGTGTGAAAGGCAAAGGAGGTAGTCATGAATGGTTGCCCTTTCTCAAAGAATCTCATGAAAATGCCTTCAATGTCAATTTCCAACTACAAACTAAAGACATTAACATACCATTGAACTTTGTTATCAACGTTAGCTAATGGATTTTTCTTTCTTTTACTCCTAAGGCACTCAACATGGTGTTGGATTTCGATAACCAATCTTTGAACATAATCTCTCACTCTTTTTGAGGAACAAGACTCCACAATTCTTGAAACCTACCAATAATAAAAATAATCAAATTGAATGTTGTTGCAATTGAAAGTAATATTTCTTTGTTCTTGTTTGCAAATGTGCTTCCAAGTCTATTGAATGCTCCAACTACTAATATGCATTCATAAGGACCCAAAGTTGTTCAATACCACTTTTGTTGCCCACTCTTGTGGTTGAAATGTTGTTTGCAATGTGTCATTGTGATGGGACACAGCAACCTCAAACTATCATAAATTTAACAAACTTTTCAACAACTTTGGTTTTGGTCTTTCAAGTTCTCAAAGCAATCCAACTTGCAAAAAGGATATGGCAATTTGTTTTGGAAATGTTTTTAAGTTGTGATATAATTAGGGCAAACAAGACAACACCCTAAAGCTACTTATGGATTAGGCTATGTCCAATAACTCTAATATCTTGGTGATTATTGATAGTTAAAATCCTTCAAATCCATAACCTACTCATCATGCTGATGTAAATCACTTTTCATCAATACAGAATAGATATAGATCCATTTTCATCCACACAAAGAATGAGATGCACACAAAGTTAATACCATACTTGGCACTATGGTTTAACAATAATTAATTCTAAAAGTGGATTGTTGGAAAAATAATTTCAGAAACGACCAATTTTTTGGGAAATCAAATTCCTAATCTTTTGAAAAACAATTGTCCCAACCACCAACTTACCACACTTTCCCTCATATTCAAATTTGTTGAAATTTTGAAATATCCAAAATAGGGTTACCAAACCCCTTTTGTTGAAATTTTTTATTATTTCAACAATTTGTGCCATTAACACATATTTATTTGATTTTGGACTTTACAAAAGTCCAAACATCTAACAAAAAATTTACACCACTAAAATAATAGGCCTTTTATTTATATATATGACTTAATGGCAACTAGGGAATTAACCATAGAAAAAAACTTGGAAAATTAAATAAGTGTAACTTACATTGATCGTACAAATTAAACCTTGTGACCACCAAGTTGTTAACAATGTCAAAAGGACATTGGGGTGAAAACACAACCAAAAAAGCCAAAGGTGCTAAAGTAAAAGTCCTTTTCAAGGATTGCACATGAGATGTGTTGTTTTTGTGTTGGTCTGTAACTTTAAATTTTGTATTTTGGGTACCCCATTTAACATTACATTTTAAGTATAAACATAGTTTGACTACAAACTAATTTTATATTATGTATATTATGCATTCATGCCCTCTATCATATAAATATGAAGAACTTTTTGTTAAAGGTACATTTTCAAAATCCATAATTTTCAAGGTTAAAAACACTTTTGAATCAAATATGCTCAAATGAGTTATAAAAAAAAATCATCGATTCAAGTCCTTTTGCCATTATAATCATCAATGTTAAAATCCTCTCCAATTTTCAGAAAAAATGGTGCACATTTGGTAAAAAAAAAAGGACATTTGAAATAAAATTAAAATTATCCACTCTCAATGTTTGAGTGTTTTGAACATGCAAAAACATTTTTGACTTGTGTCAAGTTTTGAACATGTAAACTTTGCAACTAATGGAAGATATTCCAAAAACAATTATGATAATCCAAACTATTATGTTTCACTTGTGATCTTTCAAATATATAAAAATGTAATTTTAAGGAATATCCATTCACTTGGGTGGCTCCTTTGACTATGTTTTTACCCATTGGAAAATTAACCAAATTAAATATATATATTAAATGAAGAAAAAATATTCAATAAATTTATAATACAAATTTAATCTTGAAACTTGGTCGCCATCAAGTTACTAATGAAAGCTTTCAAGTTTTCAAAAGTTACATAATTAGCAAAATAAAAATTGATAGGCAAAAAAACTTTATTTAACATTTTATATACAAGTGAACCTAGTGGTCACCAAGTTGTTGAAAACAAAGGAGTTCACCAAGATTCTTTAAACAAATTTTGAAAATAATAAATGAGCTATCATGAATGAAAAATCCATAATTTAAAAGCATTTTTTAAAACACTAGTCTCAACCTTAAAAATAAAATCATAATGAACTTCAATCTTTTTTGCCATTGGCAATCTAATCAAAGTTGGCCAGAAACAAGATGACAAGTCCAACCATTGAACCATACTTTTGGACAACAATTATCCTTTAAAAGATTCGAAAAAAAACCACTTGATTTTGGATTTTGAAACACCTTGGTAGGTTCATCATCATTCAATAACATTTGATTTTCCATCTTGTAAGTTAAACCATGGCAAGCATAATATACATATTTCAAATCTTTTAAATAATAATGGGACCTAGGTGTAATTACACCAAAAGTTTTGTAACAATGTTCACATCCCCAAATAAAAACAAATTGTTCCAAAAACATTTTTAAAAGCAACATTGAAACCATTTCTAACGCATCTTTAAGTTTCATACGAAACCAAATTCCAATTTAAAAGTTTTAAAATGTCATGGAAAATAAATGTTCCATTGAAGTTTTAATTTTCATTTTCCTTGTGTCAATATTTTTTCCAAACATTCAAGCATTCCCTTGTAGAACGACACAATGTGAGAAATAACACAACACACCATTCGCATTGAAAATTAACAATTTTTTGAGTCCAACAACCTACAAACATAAATGTGAACACGTTGAAATGCCTTTGAAAATTGCATCTTTCCCCAAGGAAACATTGAACTACAGCAACAACACAATGTGTCAATGAAAACATAACAATTACATACATCTTAAAATATCAATTGACCAAAAAATGACAAAGTTCTCTAAAACTTATTTTTTAAATCGCCTTAATGACACCATGTGATGCATTGAAATCAGCAAGGATGAAGAAATATAAACAATTGGCCCACACATGATTAATACAATTGATAATTTGAAGTGCTTAAGCATTGGGAGACAAGAAACCTAGTGGCCACAAAGTAAGAAAAATATATAGAAGGAATATCATTTTAAAAGCCTTTTTGTGAATTATTGTTTATAAACAAAAATGCATGCATAGCAATTTTTTAGGGTTCGATTGCAATTTCAACATATCATTTTATAAACCATGTTACAACAATCATCTAAAAACAATTACAACCAAAACAACAAATGCATTACATCTTTTTCTCAATTTTGCCTTTGTACAATATGTCATTCCACACATGTCATTACAACTTTCAAATAACATTTTGGAATCGAGATCATTATGACTTATACTTTTGATGCTCTTCAAACGATTGAACTTGACATTAGTTTGAACATTAAATCTAGACAAGCCAAGTGACACCAAGTAAGAAAATACAGTCAAAAGCAAATAATTTTCATTTGGCATCAATATAAGAATTATCAAATGGCTTCAAAAATATGGCACTACAAGAATCATTAAACATGGATTTATATGGCATAACATCTATGAGTAAAGTGTTCCTAGCATGAATGTTGACAAATCTCGAGAATAAAACATCAAAAAAATTATGGAAAATGTGCTTTGCAAGATTTGCTATTAAAAAATGATCATTTTTCTGTTAGGACTCTTGTTCGAGACTCTTGAAAGATAAAAAATAATGTGTTTAATGCTTGATTTGATTCAAATATCTGTTATTGTTTTGATATTAAGCTACAAACCATATATACTATGAACTGAACTAAACATGTTAAGAATTTTTTTAATTTAGCCTTTAGTACAAAAGAGGAATTTGTAATCATGCATGTACAAAACACACCGATCTATTTCACCACAAGAACCCCATTCAAGTCAAAGACTACATGCAATCCATTCATCTTTACTATAGGTGGACATGATACATCAAACTCCATGTGAAAACAAAAGTTGAAGGGATATCATGTATTGTTCCAATTTTAAAGGAGTGAAAGCTAGAAACTTGACATCTTTGGTATCACGAAAGATTGGAAAACTAGGAATCTAACCATGTGGGAAAAAAGAAACAAAAACAAAAAGAATAAAAAATATATGTGATTAAATAGATGAATATTTCCATAAGAAGACAAATTTGAAATCAAAATTTGAGTACAAATTACTTGCATAAAGGTCACCTTCTTACATATTTAAACCATTATAAATTTAATTATATTTTTAATATGCATTGAATTTTGATACTTTATATGTATTTGAATTTTTAAGTTAAATATTTGATCAATAAGAAGGATTCTTGGAACAATTTTATATATGGGTAATTACAAGATAGGGTGATTCATTTTTTGCATCAAATTGAATTTTTTGCAAAATGTATTATATTTAAATGCCACAAACATATGATAAAATCATCAATGTGATAAAAAAAATTATGGATTAAGACTTGAATAAAAATATGTACATTATGATGAAATGAAATAAATATACATTGAACATATAATAATGAATTTTAAAAATGGAATCATGGACTATAATCATGAATTTACATGAAAATTCAAATGCATTTTTCAATATCATTTCATTTCAAAATAAATGACTCAATATGTGATCCATATTATTATTAAAAAAAAATAATTGCTCAAAGAATTGCAAAATTTGAACCAAAAAATAATTTTGAACTTTTCATTGATTATATATTTTTTTATTTTCAAATGTTTGTATCTTAGTTATTTTTTGTTGGATTGATGTGGGTGAAAACACATTACAATAGGGCCATTTTAGGTAATAAAATGTATTTTCTTAGTACATCTTGTATTATTTTGGGGGTAGTTTTCTTTTAATTTTATCTACCATTTTGATAAACATGTAAATTTTTGGATTTTGATACAAAGGTCTCCAACATAATTTTCGTTGTCTTTTAAATAAAAATAAAATTTCAACAAACTATTTTTTTCAACAAAGCAATGTGTATTTAATTGAAAAACCTCATTCAAATGTTTTTTTGTGAAATCGCATGAATGGAACTTTTAATATGGAATTGATACAATCAACTTATGTTCAATATGTCACTAAGTATTGCATCAAGTGTTGTAATTATTTAAATCATTTTTAAAATATATTTTCACTTGTACTACATTGGTACATGTATTAATTTTTCAAAAAATATCATTTGATCATTTAATATCAATAAAAATGTAATTTCATTTGACAATTGCATTACTTGGTGGCAATTGAACTACATTATTTTGAGCATAATTTGTGAAAACCTTTTCAAATATTGGTTTGGTGGAAATTGAAAGTCACACATTTTCAAAAAATAATATTTGTGACAAGTTGTTTTTACCATTATAGTGTGTTTTCACCTATAGTTTTTCTTTTTATAAACAATTATTTAGTTGAATTTTTGTTCATTTGAATTAATCATCACATAATCCAAATTTAACATTGGTTTTTTGGATCTTTACACATTTTAGTGTTTAAATATGGACTTTTGAGAGTGTTTTATTCATAAAATATGAACCGCCTTAACTTGCAATCACCCATATGGGTCAAAACACATCAACATGAAACAAAAGGGTGTCAAAAGCTCTAGAAAATTTCAAACTATAACAGATATGAACTCTTGTTTTCACATCTTTAAATTATGGTAATCATTCCAAGTGCTGCCAAATGACTAATATGACTATTGAACAATTAAAGTAAAAAAATTATTAAATTTAATTATGGGTTTTAGTTTTGGTAAAGGACTTTTAAACTTGAATAACAATTACATCAAAAGTAGTCAATTCTACAAAAAAACTAGGATAATGAAAAAATTTAATGAAGAAATTTTGATGGTAATGTTTTTGAAATGATAGTATCCTACTACACAAATTCAAAAAACACTCACAATTAAAAAAGTTATAAAATTTGAAAAATTTTGAAAAATTTCAAAAAAAAATTTTAAATCCCAAATTTTCAAAAAAATATATCACATGTAAATGGAGTATCATGTATATAACATATAAAACAAAGTTGTACCCTACATAATACAAAAAATAAAACCTAAAGTATTTAACATATTTTGGTATGATTGTGAAATTATGATGGGAATGTTATAAATGTGATACATAAAAAGGAAGAAAAAAAAAAATCTTTGCACCCATTCAATGGCAAGATATATCATGCATAATGGTGGAACTTGAATGTCCACCCACTTGGGTATGCAATTCATTAATGCCACAAGGTGAATGCTTAGTATAATGCAATATCATCAAAATTACACTCCCTATAAGTTCATACAAGATTCTTTAAAATTATTCAAATGGACATGATTGTTATTTTTTAAAATGTTATTAATCTAATTTTTGAATAATACATGTTTAATCACCTACAAACCTTCCCAAATCTATGTGAAAACTTATATTTAATGGAACTAATGTCATTTTTTTAATTTGGAAGTCCTAAAAATAAAACCCACAAAATCCATATGAATAATGCCCCATGTAAAGCTTTTAAAAAATATGTTTTTGGGACAAAGAAATTGAAAAGCAAACCAAAATTACAACTTATATGGACTTATGAAAATATGGCAAATTTTAACCATTCAAAAGTCCTTAACTATTAAACAGTTAAGGTTTTCAAAGGAAAATTCCTCATATGAGTTTATCATCTTGTATCTATATAAAACTTTGCCCATTGCATCATAAGTTACTTACAAAAACACCCCACCACCCCAACCCCACACACCCAAAAGCTAGATGCAACTTTATCAACAACATGTAATGCCCATTAATTGTTGCAATTTCATTAACAACAAAAAATCATGCCTAAAAAGTTGTTGCATTTTAATTAATAACAAATTAACATAATGCCCAAAAAACTATTGCAATTTAATCAACAACAAAACATTGTGCCCATCAATAACAAAAACATGATGTTTATAAAAAAACGCAAGGTTATCTAAAAAACTTATTGCAATTTCATCAACAATAGAAACACTCCAAGTCGCCCAAGAACCTTGCAACATTGAAACATGGAGAGAAAACAAAAGTTAAAAACACTTCGAAAGAAAAGAAAAGAAAAGAAAAGAAAGAAAAGAAAGCTTGGTGAAGTGACTTACCTAATGATTGTCAACCTTCAAATCTTCAAATTATTTAGATTCTTCAATCAATTCATAAATTTTTTTATCAACTTTACTTTAATATAATCCTTGAAATTTGCATTTGCTAAGCAATTCAAGCATGGATCATTTCGCCAAATTTTTACCACAGTGATAATTTAATCACACTTTTCAACTTGTAAGTGGCAATGCCTCAAACCTATCAAAACACTAAAAAGACTAAACATTCTTTTTATTTCAATTTGAAACTTGAAAATCTTGAAAATTTGTTTAGCAAGGAAGCCAACATTTGGAAACTAACTTTCATGGGTCTATCACCAAGCAAGAAAATCTACATGCTTAGATAGGAAACAAATAGCTTCGGACATAAAGGCAATTTCCTAACAAGTGTGCTTGAAAAAATTTCCATGGATGATCTTAATAACTTTTTTTTCAATTTCAACAACAATTCCATTAGGTCCATCACTTGGCATTATAGACATTGTTTGGACAATAGGGTTTAGTCAATCAAAAATTGCCATCAAAAGAAGGATGATATTTTTCACATCATAATATATTATTTAGCCATGAGGCGGATTGCATTTCCATGCCCCACAAAATTTTCCACAATTCATAAGGATTTGAAATGGGGATCCATCATTAAGGCCAACATATTACAAACTTGTTGGGAATCAAAGGCTTTCAAGAATTCTAGAAAAGGTTTGGTCACCTTCACAACCACATGTTGCATATTTATGTTCAAGGAATGGAACTCCATATCAAATTGATCAAAACATTTCACTCCCATCATAATGGGATTTGTTTAAGCTTCCATGGCCATAATTAAGTTTATTGTAATAATCAAAACATCTAAGAGTAGCCAATGACCTCAAGATTGGTTCATCACACATGTAGTTATCATAGGATTCAAACACCAATGGATAGTTTTTGCAATGGCCCATACTTGAGGCTTTGGGACTTTTTATTATTAAGTTAGTTTTCCTTCGCATAACACAATAGTATGACTTGTTTAAATTTTAGAGTTTCTTCAAACATAACAACGTTGTTGGCAACCTTATCTCAAGGTGATTCATGAAAGCACATTAAGGTGTAACAATTTTAAACATATGTGAAAGTCCACAATTGTTTAAATTTACATTACATAAGCAATGTGAATGTAGGATATTTTGAATCACATAAGTCATTTTGCAAGTTATAATTAAGAATCATGATTAAGAAAATTCCAACCCTATTTTACTTTATGGCAAACTTGAATTTGAAATATAAGCTTCTAAAAGGTTATTTTCATTAAAGAAAAGATTGAATGGGAAAAAATCATAATTCAAGGTTCATAGAAAATTTTGGATATCAAAATTCTCTAAAACTCTTCCTTAAATTATCAATGTTAACATACCATATTATCATTGAATCCTTTATTCAATAAAAAAACATTATATGAAGGTGCATGAAGTCGATATTCATTGCTTATGGATTATTGTAGGTTTTGGGTACTTTTTAAAATATCCATTATGTTATGACAATTCAAAAACAATTCCAAAAGTTCATACAATGTGATTATAATATATCTAACATTATAATGTACTAAGCCCTTTATTGGCTTAATCATTTTTATTTAATTGCATAGCCAATTACAAATCTCAAGTCTTGTAAAAATAAACTTGTGACAACATTTTATGGATGATGTAGTGTGCTTTCACCCCTTGACAAAAATTTCTTCCAATGCTACATCCCACTTTCAATGCATGCCTTTTCCCACTCATGCTTCCTTTTACGTAAAACCTTGTCATCATTCATCACATATTTGCACATTTTAGACATCACATGCCCAAAACAAGTTCCCTAAAAACCCAAATTTTCTTCAAAGGTTTGTAATCAATAATAAACCATAATGTTGTAGCCATGGTTCCAAGGTTGTTTCCTCAACTTTCACAAAAGCAAACACAAAGTAAATCAAACTAATTTTTTCCAATAAACTTAAAACTTGGTGGCACTACTAATAGTTTAATGCATTTCAAACAACCCCACAATAACATGCATAAGTGTCCAAGTCTCATCCAAGTAGTTAATCACCAATGCAAAGGTGCCCACCCCACCTCTAAACATGATCTAGAAATCAAAACTACAAGAAATAATAATTATAGATTCTAGATGTGGTAGCACATGCAAGTTCATGGTCTTTGTGACCATTGCATGAAGAAATTGTTCCACAATACATGAATGAAAAGGAAAAATAACATGGGGGCATTGGTGTAAAACTAACTTTCGTAGCCAAATATTTTCACATGAAGATAAATGCATGTACAACCTTTACAAATATAATGCACAAGGTCTTTGAAAATCATTTGTTGTACTTCATCACCACTCTTGTGAGGGTTTGTTGAACCAAAATATGTAATGATTGCAAAATTCGTTGACCCAAACCATTTTCTTCCCTTGTTGTTGACTATGACTTGCTTGATTAAAAAGTTTAGCCATAGAATTATTAGTTAGTTGTATTTTTTTTTTTGCAATTAAACACGGATGTGTAGATTCAATATGTGTTTACATAGGAATAATGTCATTTGTTTTGGTATATTTGATGAACCCTTTCCTTATAATGGAATTAAGTTGGTTTAGAATGTTACCAACTAGTTGTTAAGACTAATAGATAATACATTGTAGCATTTGTGGGTTTTTAATATTAGCAAACATGTTGTTATTGATGGCAAAGAAGCCCCAACAAATTGAATGTCATGCAATTTCCATTACCAAGCTTAAACTTTTATAGGTACAAGTTGAACATCATCATTTTCTAATGACAAACTACTACTAGATTGTGGGTGTACATTTTCAACATTTAACAAGCTGTTTGTTGGATTCATGTTCATTTCACCGACTATTTCACCCATTATGGCCACACTTTCAAGTACAAAAACTTTGGTTTCAAGCATTGTAAAGGTACTTTAAGCAAAAAAACCCTAATTACAAGGTCAAAAATAAAAACCTACACAAAACAAAAAGATGAAGGAAAAAACAAATAACTTACAAGACCCAAAGCTTTTGCAAAATCAAAGAGCAATTGAACTTTACATACAATGTTCATAAACAACACCAAGGGGAAAAAAAAGATCAATTGAAAGGATAAAATAAGAAAGGAAAACCCGATAGGTTGAAAGTCAAAATATAACAATGCAACAACCAAAGGCTCAAAAATGTTGCAACCAATAGTTCGAATGCAACAACATAACAACATAGCATGTGTAACTCTCTCCAACAAACTAATGCAACAATGCAAACTTATAATTTCAAATGCAACAATACAAAATGTGTATTTCATTCTTGCAAACCAACATAATACTGTAACAACACAAATAGAGAGAATACTTCCCATGGTTCACAAAGATAGAAAGCTTCACACACTCTCTCCACCTATAAACCTTAAAGTTGGCACTTGACACAAAAAAAAACTTGACATAAGCAAAAAACTTTGCATGCTTGATACAAAAAGAAAGCTTCCCATTCTTTCTCCACCCTTCAACCCTAAAGCTAGCACTTAACAAAACCAAAAAGTTTGAAAAATGCAGCTTTGTGTGCTTAACAATGACAAAAAGCTTCGTGTGCTCTTTCTACCTTTAAACCCTAAAGTTGCCCCTAGGCGAAAAGCTTTGTGTTTTATTTTTGTCTCTAAACCCTAAACCTTACTACATACAAGGAAATAATATCTAGTTGTCTATCTTTTTAATTAGCGGATATGATTGTTTAATGCAAGGTTATCCCTATAAATATGACTACGACAAGGTTACTTGCATAGGAGCCCTCTGGTGGTTGCAAATAGGGCTGGTTAAGAAAAAAATTACAAAGTTCAAATAAGATAGTATACATATATGGGTAATGTGCATTTTGATATCCAGACAAAACCACATATCTGGCCAAGATTGTTATTGACCTCTTTAGTTTAGGAGGTCAATAAAACTAGCTAGGCTATAGGCAATAGGTGCCTTGCTCATGACAAGTAAATGCATGCCATGTAAGTGAAAGTTTTTGAAACCTTGACTACTTAGTTTGAGGGGTGCACCATTGAGACAACGGATGAATGAATTGGGTAATCTCTTTTGTAGACTTGTGTACAAAATACATTTCCACTCCCCATCTCCCAGCACTTTGAAAAGCATGATGAAACCCATGCCACCTACTCAAATCCACTCAAGTGTTTAGGGTTCATGTTCAACCAATCAAGGTGTTTAAGTGGGCTATCAAAGACTAAGTATATAGCTTTAGTTTTGCAACAAGTGATTGAGTGAAGGAAGCTAATCCAAAACGTTATTAAATTGTGTTTTATTAGTTTTTATGCCCTACACAAGTATGATTGCACATCCATTTGGTGAGCAAAACATTATCATGCCATAGCCAGCTTTTGGGAACTGTCTCACTGATGTGTTTCTTGCTCATTTGGACATTCACGTCTCAATGTTATCACATATTAATCTGCCTATTGGCAGTTTTCCACCTAGGTATTGCTTTACATCCACAACCTGCTCAACATGTGGATGTGTCATAACTTTACATCCATAACTTGTTCAGCACATGTATGCATTACAACCCCAATACACTAGTTATGTCCAACAATAGGCTGGAGTTGGCTGGCTATTGGGAATAGTCAAGTTACCAGGAATAGTCTTGACACCTTGACTATTGTTGGTAACCAACCAGGTCAAGTGCTGAGACTATTTTCAATAACCAGCCAGCTTGAGATGGTTACCTAGTTCATATTTGACAAGTCCTTTAAATTGTAGAGTTTTAGACATTTCTTGTAGTACTTTGCCTTTGATGAAGAACTAGGTAACCGATGAGAGTGTGCAGGTTATAATGAATGGTCTCATGCTCAGACTGTTCCTGATAACCAAGCCAATTATCAAACATAAGTGATGTAAAGGAGCAGGACAAGCTTATGGGTTGTGGGACATAGAAGAAGGTGAGCTATGAAGTTCAGCCAACTAGCATCCTGTAAAGAGGTATTAGTGAGATACAAAAATATGCAACATAATTGGGAAGCTCTTGTCCAATGGTGTGCCACCATGTTAGCAATACATGCTACCTACAATCGGCTATGAACTTTGGATTTGATTCTTACAAGTTAGGCTGCAATAATTGGCATAATTGGGTGATTATCAAACAATCCCTAATTAACTGAATTCGTAGCTGGATGTGGCATCTGTCTTGCTTCTTGTGCCCTCCTTCTATCCATCTACACATACATAAAATTCAGTACAATTTCACAATTCTTGCGTAATGAAAAACTCTCTGGATGCCACCTCAAATATTGTAATTACCTTGACTGTCTTTGTTCAATTCTAGTCTTTAAACTCAGGCTATGGCC
Source organism: Sphagnum contortum (assembly GCA_963920785.1). Taxonomy (NCBI): domain Eukaryota; kingdom Viridiplantae; phylum Streptophyta; class Sphagnopsida; order Sphagnales; family Sphagnaceae; genus Sphagnum; species Sphagnum contortum. The sequence goes on from OY987281.1 coordinate 5,761,969, forward strand.
TAGATTCAAATCTAAATGTGGGTTGGCTTCACTCCCTTTGCTTGTTCTTTTACAATTTCAATTGGGGTTTGTCTCTAAGATGGGAGGAAGCAAATCTTTGGGCTTATCTTAATTGCCCATTTGAAATAATTGATACTGGGGACATTTCTCTCTTCATGTTCTGAAAAAGTCATGTTAATGAGAAAAAGTTTGTGGTAGGGGCCAAAACTTTCTTGGAAAATGGAAGGGGAAAAAAAAAAGGCTGATGCGGATATTAGCATACTTATTATGCAGATAGGTTATTTGAGAGTTCACAATGTATGGGGGGCAATCTGAGGCCAAGAGAAATAATCCAAAAGAAAAAGTCAAGGTGCTCTCAGGTGCTTGGGAAAAGCACATGCAAAATGAGGGCGAGAAAGGAAAAAAATTAGTGTTTTCATGTAAAATAATGGGACCCCAAAAACAAAGTGTCAGATTATTCTAAGCTCAAGCATAAGCCATAAAAGGCAATGGAAAAGTGGACCCATATATTGGTTTGGTTAAGTAAAGTTACTCAAATTGGAGGCCAAGATGAAAATTAGGTTTCTTATTTCTTGTATTTTAATTTGTCAAGAGGTCATTATAATAATATATAGTTTACTATGTGTCTTCATACATTTAGTAGTTTTGAAGTAGTAGGCTTGCATGACCACTTACCAAACATTACAGGCAATGGCCAGACCATTCCATAACATTATAGTCTAAGGTGGCAGATTCAACAATTTAAAAAAGAATTCATGTTTGACAGAGCTTTTACAAGTGTATGATCATAACCAGAAGATTATGTCATATAATGTGGGCAAGAAAATGACATAATCTGCCACACCACACCTTGATGTTCTCATTTTGTGCAAGCCTTCCAAAAAACATTTCTTGCATAAATTGAAAATTCAATTCCATATATCAGCCCATGAAATTCACTTAAATCTATTTTTGCAATTTGCGTAGTGCAGTGTATCGCATTTGATAATAGACTTTTGTTTTTTTTTTTTCTGGTTCACATTAAAGCTTCAGAGCACCCATGAAGGAAGAGGACCTCACTATTCAATCTCTCCTGCAAGATCATATCTTCAACAATTTGTCAGATGATAACATCTCAACAGCTGAGATCCACCTTCATCAATCATGAAAGAATTGATCAATGTGGTTGCCATCCAACAGTCATCAATTAGTAAATACAGATATGAGGTTTTTCACACAAGGATCACATAATCAGCAAGCAGACTGTTTATTCAATTCCTGTTTAAATTGAACAAGTTGCCCAGAAACCATTTCCATGGGCTTTGGAAAAACTCCTAGACTGAACAAATTCCTTACAGCAAAGATATCTGGGCATACCATATGTAACAACTCATTATCTGTAGACTGAAGACAAAGTACAGTGATCAAGATGCATATTGGTTGCCACTTTGCCTGGTGGGATGTCAAGTAGATTAACCTTGAAGAAAAGGCTAAAGTCCAGCAACAATTGAAGGACCTACTCCATATATTCTTCAGCAGCAGCAGCTTGTCGAAGCCTCTCTTCCTCCTCTGCATCATAAACCACTTGGACATGTTACAAAGTAACTGCATTCTTACAGATACCATGCAATAAGAGTGCCCCTGAACGAGTAACATCTATTTGATGGGTTTCCAAAGACATGAAAATCACCAATTTGGACATACTTTTCTGCTTGTGAAACTGCAGTGGAAGCCAAGGGCCCTCTGTGCTATTGTTTATCATCATGGAGAGGTTTGAGGCTTATGATCAAGATAGAGTCAGCAAGTTCCATGGCATCTCACATCACACTCATCGTGAAGTTTCTCTAATCACTTGCTAAAATCTCTCAAATTTTGACAAAGCTGTAATAACATATGTCACAGGAACTTCCTTTAGGCAACCCTCTGGAACCACACCCATTCAGGGTAAGATATTCCAGGAGACAATTTTCAGTGTGCCATCATATTATAGTTTTAAAATTGAACATGCTTTGCAGCTTGAGATTCACACCTTCTGAGGATTTGAAGAGCAAAGTCTAATATATGTGAGTGCACTAATTTTCTCTCTTCATGCTTTTAGGAGAAGAAGATTTTCCTGAGATTTCAAGTAAAAGTGATGCCTGGTGGTGCAAAGAGATGATATACTTACGCATCAGTTCAATGATGGCTCGTTGGGTGCGCCGTTCAAGCTTCTCAAGCTTCTTTGCAACATCTCTTCGAAGATCTGAGTTTGGCTTTTTGGGTGCAATGCTCACAATGGGGTCCTGAACAAACATATTGAAATGCCATTGTATTTTGTTACACACCACCTTTTGTTTACTGGTTTTTTTTCCCAAAGCAGAGAAACATCATTCAATCCCCACAGTTTGCACAACCTGTGATATGTACAGTGAAAGCACAGGCTTTTGTACCCTCATGAGAACTGAAAGCTTTGGACCAAAGAACCGTGCAAACAAACAAAACAAACAATGGACATAAAATAGATCTGTTTACCTCAGCTCCATTGGTTTCAAGTGGTGCTTTAGCAACAGGGTCTTCGAACTTGGGCACCATTGGTGGTGGATGCTTATTCTGCTGCAACTGTTGGTCTCGAGGAAAATAGTTCCGAAACTTCATTTCCCTTCCTTCTTCTTCTCTGCAATTCCAGATCAAGCACCCACAAGACTACTCTCAAGGAGGTAAACAGCTGTATGATAAACTCTCTAACCCATTGAGTGTGTGCTCTTCAGAGATGAGTAAAAGAAACTTTCTTCCTAACATTCTTGCTGGCTTATGAGCAGCAGGAATATCACAAACGTTGCCTCTGCCTGCATGTGGAACCATGTACTATCTTAGACCTTTACCCGCGACTCATCACCAACCTTAATTGGCCTTGGTTGAAACATAATAAGATTGCCCCCTACTGCTGTGTGGGTGTGTCACTAGTCTCCTTACAAGTCTCTCAAATGACAAAACATTCCTTCTAGTGTTGTTACCACTCCCATCGTCGACTTGTCACAAAAACCAAAACTAACAAACACATCATACCTATAGGAAGAAACAGAAAAAAACAGAGACACAGAGAAAGACGCATACGGATCTTCCTTCTGCTGCTCCGTCGCAGTAGTATCAAGGGGCTGCTTCTCAGCTTCTTCATCTCCTTGATCCGCTGATGCAAGTTCGGCTGCAGCTCGCAGAGCACGTAGCCGCTCTCTACGCTCGGCAATCGGATCCGACTCCGCCTGCACCATCGCTGCTGCTACTGCGGTTCTTCAATTCGCTGGTGATGACACAAAACCCTAAACCCTAAACCGAAACAGACCTTAAAGCGAAACAAAGGCTGTTCGACCCTTTTTCGTCAAACTGGCCGTGATGTTGCTTGGAGGCAAAAAGAGAAAGGAAAGAGCGAAAGGGAAAATCCCGCGAGAGAGAGAGAGAGGGAGATAGAGTGCTTCCGACGACAGTACTGTAGAGGTGATGATGAGAAGTGATCGAACTAAGATTGTAGAGATGAGCAACAGGAGTGAGCAGCCAGGAAAGAACAGGCAAAAACAAATCCGCGTAAACAAAATCCAGAAAATTTGAAACAGGAGTATATAATTTTGTTTACTCGGAAGAAGAAGAAGAAGAAGACGAAACAGGCATGCAAGGTCAAGGAATGTAGGCTAGTAGTAGTAGTGAGGAGTCTGAGGAGGAAGGAGTGTGGAGAAGCGCAAGAGTAGCAGCAGCAGGAGCAAGTGGAGGAGGAGGAGCAGCAAGAAGACAGAGGAAAGGGTCGCGTCGCTGTGTGCACTGGCAGGCAACCGCGCTGCAAGCAAGCAAGACGGCGGGCCAGACGGGGGGCAGCCAAGCATCTACGCGCTTGTCAGTGCTCCGAAGAAGAGAGAATCGACGGCTTAGGGTTTAGAGAAGGGTAAGCAAAAAAACAATTTCGGAGGTGTTCAGTCTTCTACTCTCCTTCAGCAACTATTTCGCAAATCCGCAAAAAAATTGGTGTGTGGCGCTGTTGTCGATCTTGCGCCGGATTTTGTTTTCTGAGAAATTTGCAGTGAAATGTGTACAAATGAATTTGATTGTTTTTGGAAAGGGAAGAAGAAAATTGCCAGCATTTTGGTGTGTACCTACCTATCTGTACTCACAAGAGTCTCTCTCCGAACGCTAGATTTAAGCCTGTTGATCTTCAACAACCCTAGCCCTAATAAGGTCTCTAGGGTTTTGTAAATCTGATTGGTTTTTTCGACAATTTGGAACATGAATTCTCAGCGGGGCATGAATTGATGAATTCTTGCAGCTGCTGTTCTTGAGGTTCTTGAGGAAGAAGGAAACTGGAAACTCTGCAGACGCCACAGCACTCACTGACAAGCACTAAAAGAGTTTGATCCTGGAACTACCCCTTTTGTTATGTCTCTAGATGTGTTGACTGTACTTGTGCTGCTACTTGGGGGGTATCTTAACTCACTGGAGTTTGCACTAGGTTGGCCCTCAGATGTGTCTTGTATATATCTGCAGAAACTATGCCAAAGCCACTTTCAGTAATGCATGTTTTTACAGTGCTGTGGTATGACCACATTCCTTCTTGTCATGTTTTGTTTTGCATTGGCCAGAACTGACACAATGTCTAGCTTTGGTGTGCTACAATGAGGTTTTCACTGCATTCAGATACACATATCATTGTGAATTTTCAGAAACAATGGCATGGATGGCACTCCATCACAATTCACAGATTTGGACAACTGTGAAAATACACAGAGCACAGCAAGTAGAAAAAAGAGTGCAACAAGCAAGCAAGCTTCATCTACTATTGTATTATACCAGCTTTCATTATACAAACATCATGCTTAATAATAGATACTCAAACATCCAGAAAAGGACAGAAAATAAGAGCTGAGATTTGGCTATGAAGTCAGCACAGATTGCTTGCAAGGGACTTGCCTTTTGCCTTTTGACCTTCAATTGACAATCTGAGAGCTTCTTTGCAATGGGTGCTAGTGAATAGCTTTTGATCGTATGCACTCAATCCCTTATCCTCCTCCACCTTTTTCTCCACTGGTGGTGGTGGCTTGCAATTCCCAGCTTGAGCTTCTGGCTGCCCAAGTAACCCCCAAGTTGTGCCAAAAGCTGGCACAGCAACAAACCATCTACAGGCACAAAGTATCTCATAATCTTTTTGCATTTCTTCTTGAGTTGGTAGATTGTCTAAAGGAAAAAGATAAACCCAAGAGAGATGTAAAAGACCAACTGCATTTCAGGCCCTCGTACTCTATGTTTTTGAAGGAAGAAGAAGCGTGAGAACAAAATCATGAGAGAAATTGGGACAGAAAACCTACCTTTGAGAGACATCAAGAGTTGTTATTGTCAGGGATTGCTCATTGTCAAGCTGGCATACGAGCTGAGGATAAGGCTTGCGCTACAAGGGAGTGTCCACATCTGACTGGTTCTCTGCTATGGGATTCACATTGCAGTGATTGGAAAACTGTGGGGCAAAAGAATGCAGAAGATGGTACCCCTACTTTCATTGCAAGTGCCACCTGCAGCTTCCCTCCTGCCTTCTCTCTGCAAACAGGAAAAATGACATCAACATGGCACAAGGTTAAAGCATTAACATCAAGCATCACCTTTGATAAAAATCTGTGGGTGGGTTTGGATTTCAACAAGATCATGTTGGCAGGTGCTAACTACACAGACAAAATTCAGGAGTGAATGAAATCTTTAACCCTCAGTTTTACATCACAAACTTGACTAGATCTGCAAATTCTACAATGCTAATTAGGTCATGAATTTGACTAGATGCATATCCTACAATGCCAAATTAGGTCATGAACTTGACTAGATGCAAATCCAATAATGCCAATTAGGTCATGAGGTGACATCAAAATTCAAATGATTTGTAACAGAAAATTTGGGAAGAAAGATATAATCATATGGGCTCTAACAAAATGGAAACAGGAAAAACTGCAGCTCTAAAACTCAAGATGGAGATCAAATTTGGTCAGGAGAAAACAAGACATTTAGAATAGAAGGTATGATGATGACCAAGGAAGCTGGGAAACAAAAGCTCAAATTGGGTTGGAAAGAGAGAAGAGATAGAAACTAAATGTGATTTTTGCAACAAGATAACTTCCAACCAAGGGTTCGTAGTGTTCCAGAACAATGCAGTTCCCCCCTTGAATCAAAACACATACTAATCTCCCCAAATTTTGTCCTTAGATAACCAATCTTATTTTGTCATGTCAACTTGACTAGTTCACATTTTGTTTTCTAACCAAGGCACAAAGGAGTTGCCTATGGGTCATGTTTTTGTGTTTAGACCCGTATTATTAACGATTAGATTTATCAAATATGAATTAATTTAAATATAATAGCACACTTAACTTAAGTTTGTGAAACAAACTATCTACAAAACATAACAAATAACAAATAAATAATGCTAGCTAAATCTAACATGGTTGTCGTAATTATTATCTTTGAATCCATTTCTTTCAAAGCTCATGAAATATACAATGGTTTTTTTCTCACAACCACCAATTTGCTTCTTACTATGTTATATTGTGATTAAGATACATGGTTGGGATTAATTTTGAAAGAAATCAATAGGCAAATATGGTGATGTCAATATGATAAGTATGCAACTTCTATTGGTTTGTATCTACATTTCATTACTAATTCCAACTGCAAAACTCAATTCACACATCATTTGGTTCATGCGACCCAACCTTTAAATGCAAGAAATCATAATGGAACAATGAAATTAATCTTTGGGGCAAATTCTACTTGTGTGTCCTATATAGAATGTGTGCATTGGTTCAAAATTCCCTAAAATTGGTGTCAAAAGATATCACCAACCCAAGCTTAGTTTGTAGTTATATATTCAAGTATGTATGTTGTTTGAGATGAACTCTTGGAAAAACACCTTAAAACATGTAAAATAAGTAGTGATTGTACACTTGTTGTGGGTCATTTTACTATACTTTAGAGAGTGTGAGAGTGCTAATATTTTTCTGCTTCATTGAATTACAAACTAATCTCATGAATGCACTAAAAACATGTGAAATAAGTAGTGGTGACACTTGCTATGAATCATTCACATTTAAATGTTGTGGGTCATTCTACTATGAAGATACCTCAAGATGCATCTTCAATGAAGGAGCCTTAAGAAACTCAACTTCTTTCATTAAATTGCAATATGACCTCATAAATTTCAAGCTTCAAGAAATGCACATGTACTAACCTACAAAGAATGAATCATGATTTTGAAAAGACAAAGAGAAAAACCCTTTGCAAGTTGGAAGTAATCAAATTCTTTTTACCGATAGATTAGGATCTACAATAAGATAACAAAGTTTTGTTTGTAACTTGGTTTTTATGTTTGTTTGCTTGCAAGTGCTTGTTTTGCTTCCTTCACCCTTTATGAGTGAGGAAAAGGTTGCAACATCTCTGGAACAAAAGGGGGCTTGTTTCATGTATGAATGAGAAGAAGGTTGCAACATTAAATCCTCAAAGAGAGAGAACTTGCTTACTTGATGTATGAGCAAGAGATGACGGTTCACACATTTCTCAAGGGAGTGCTTGCTTCGATCATGTATGAGCAAGGGATGAACATTTTCTCAATCTTGAGAGTGCTTGCTTAAAATTATCTATGGGAAAGAAAAAGGCTGCTGCTTGAAAGAGAGAAAAAGCTTGCTGGAATCACATATGAGAAGAACAAGGTTGCAAGATTGGGGGGGAAGAGAGATAACTTGCTTGAGTCATGTATGAGAAGAAGAAAGTTGCTTGCAACATTTAGAAATGTCACCTATCTTCTTCATTTCACAACATTTCAGGAGAGAGAGAGAGAGAGATTTAAGAGCTTCAATTCTTGAAAAAGAGATTGCTTGTTTCATGAATGAACAAGAAGGTTGCAACAATGGGAGAGAGAGAGACAGAGAGCTTACTAGAGTCATCATGTGTAAGAAGAAGAAAGTTGCTGTGACTTTTAGAAATGTCACCTGCCTACTTTCATTTCACAACATTTTGGGAGAGCGAAAGAGAGAGACGATCTCTGACATAAAATTTTCCTTCAAATCTCTGAGCAAAAAGGAGACAGATTACTGCATCTCCTTTGCCTGAGAGCTTCCTGGAATATAATTTCCAGCAAGATAACAACATTCATGTACACATCATGATTTGATCGAGTGTCTCTGTAAGAGAACCAAAAAAAGAAAAAACACAACCCCAAATACTCATCCCTACTGTACTCTAGAGAAAAATCTAGAATCCAATTGTACATGATGAAATTCTAGTCTACAGTCCAGTGTTACACCAGCTATTGTCATGGTGGTGATGGTGGTAGTGGTGGTGGTGATGGTGGTGGAGGTTCTTCAGCTCCTTCTGATGAGAAAATACTGGTACAAGTCTTAATTTTACAGGGATTTGATGATTTTGCATCATGTCAAGCTGCATCAGCAGTAGCAGCTACACAAACACAAGTTTGCTGCTGCACAGACTTTGGAGCTGGCTTTTGATGCTGATCGATGCTCTTTTGTTCTTATGATACAAGAAGTCTACAGTCTCGGAGCTCAGTCCATGGTTGCTGTTATATTGTGTACAAGAAGAAGTCTGCGCAAAAGTACAAGAAGATTGAAGCTTATTGAAGCTTCAAGGGCGATGGCGTTGCTGAAATCGTTGTTGAGTTGTTGTTAGCAAAGTGTCCAAGACGAGACAGTGATCACAGGTGTGTCTTGCCAGCCAAGAGTGATGGCCCCGGGTGGCGTCGTGTTTGATCCCGTCGTCAGCTTGTAAGGCTGCTGCATGTTGTCGTCGTCAGGAGCTGCGGAGGAGGAGCAGGAGGAGGAGGAGGAAGAAGAAGAAAACGAAGACGACGACGAAAGAGAACTCCTGGACGTGTGCTGTTGCTGGTACAATCGGACCAAGAGTTGGGCTTGATCGGCGGCGTATGCACTCAAGGGCAAGCTGCGGAAGCCGGCTTGTGTGAAGTAGGAAGTCCAAGCTCCGGAACAGACATGGCGGACGCGACGATCAGTACCTTCGTGAACGATGATGTCTCGGATCTGCGGGGCGTACAAGAATTTCTCGATTTGTAGCCGTCTCTCACTGTCCATGTGCCGGGCGCCGCCGTCGCATGCTGTTGCTGTTGTTGTTGCCTCTAGAGCGTCGAAGAGTGCGCAATAGTAGTGAAGCGCTTCCACGAACCGCGTGAGAAACTTGGGTGCATTGAGGTTTGCTTCCGTTTCCAGGAGCGAGACTATTGCTGGATTCAAAGCTCGGATGGTGTTGCACAAGAAGCTCTGGAGAACAACATCCTCGTCTTCGGCATTAGACCGTCTCGAGTCGACCTCCGGCGCGGACTCGCATGAGCGGCTCAACAAGGTGTGCAAGACACTGGAGCAATTGACGGCGAGTATCTCGTCGGCTTCCACGCGAATGTTTCTCGGTTGCAGATTCTCCAAGCTCTCAAGTACCACGCAATACTCAAAAGGAACTTGAAGCGATGCCGCGAAAGCGGCAAGACGCTTGCCTGTTCTGTGCAAAGCGGAAGCGTCGAGACCGATTGCCGTGATCCGTAGAAGACTCGGAGGAGAAGATCCTCCCAGCTTCCTCACCGCCAGCGCCTGTATCAATCCCGGCCATTGCAACCCTTGTCGGATGTCGAGATCCACAATGTGCAGCTTTGGGTGATGAAGAAGCGTCTCTAGAATTGCTTGATTGCCGGTGAAGTGTGCGAACTTCTCGAATGGAAGAATCTCGTAGGAGGCCTGGTAAGCCAGATCTGAGTCAAGAACTGGACGTGCAGAAGCTGAAGCAACAGCTGTTGGTGGCGCTGCTGCTGCTGCTGCTGCTGCACAAGTCGTGATCGTATTCTGAAGCTTGCTCGATGTGGAGCGGTAACTCCTCCTCGTCGCGCAGTCCTGCACTAATTCTTTCGTCAATCGTTCGCCGAGAGCCTCGGCAAAGTAAAATGCAATCCGTTTCATTGGGTCTCCATGCGGTGACGAGTTGGCTCTCAAGCGAATGAGAAGTGCACGCGCGATGTGAAAGTCGCAGGCGTCCATCGCTTCAGCACATGCCAACAAGAAATGGACAAGATCAAGTCCAGTGTTTTCTTCATCTTGCTGCTGCTGCTGCTGCTGTTGCAGTAGACGGAGATTCTCTGCATGTCCTGCACCGACAGCTTGAGCTGGTGGACTTTGAACCGCCGGCGAAGCAGCACAACTTCTCGCAGCAGAACGGGCTGTTGCATCCCTTGTACAGCTATGCGGCAGAAGCTGCTGTCCTTGAGAGGAGAACACGGCTGCTGCAGTTCTAGTGTTCGTGAGGCGATGCTGCAACGGCTTCTGCTGTAGCTGCAGATTAGACTCCGACGGTACCAAGCAAACTTCGTGAGAGAGGATCTGCCCCGGGACGAGAAACATCGGCGCTTCGTCCTCCCAGAGACAGACTCCAGCAGCAGCTGCTGCTGATTCCATCGCCAGCTCCTGCTGCTGCTGCTGCTGCATCGCGACATCGTCGCACTGCATCATCATCATCCCTGTCGAAGCGACTGGAAAGAAATTCGGGAAGCTGGACAATTGGGCTGCGCCGCAGCTGCCATTAAAGCTCGTGTCCAAGCTCGTCTCGAACTCGAACTCAATCTCGGTGCCAGAAAACTGCATGTCTGCTGTATCATGATTCCCTTCCAGCTTTGAAATCGCCGGCCGCGGGCTACAACCTGCAGCCATCATCATCAATTCAGAATCTCCAGCAGCAGCTGCACCTCCTGATGACTCTACTTGTGATGCTTGAAACTCCGGCAACAGCAACGTGAGGTTGGGATCCATCATGCAGTCCATCCAGCTCGCGATGTCGGAATCCGACACGCAAACCGTGGGTAGTAGTACATGGTTTTGATCCGCGAGCTGCGCAGGCGCTATACAGTGCAGATCATCGTCATCATCATCAGCTGCTGTTGCTGCTGCTGGCGGCGGCTCTGCACCCTGAATTCTCTGAAGATTGGACCCTGCATCACTGGAACTGAAGCTGTGTTGCGACGACAATGAAGCCGAGGAGTATGAGCGACTGGGTCTCGACGTCGTGGTGATCGACTGCTGCTGCAAGTCCAGGACCGAAGTCGGCTCCATGAATGTGTGGAAATCATCAACAACTGCCGCCTCCAACGCGGTCACCTTCTTGTTGTTGCAGCTGCTGCATGCAACCAGATTCACAACATTCATCTCCGAATTCAACACAGTGTTCATGTTACCCTCAAATCCACTACACAACGATCTATGCAGATACGAACAAAAAACCCCATGATGCAGATCTCTTTGCGGACCCTAGTGCAGCTCCCGTGGTCCTCTCCCGCGTGCCAGCAGCAGCAGCTTCAAGCAGTGCCATCTCCAGCTGCATGCAGAGTCTATCACGCTCCAAAGAGCTTGCTCCATGATAGTACACTGTGCAGCTACAGCAACCATTTCTGGATGGAGTTCACAGACTAAGTTCCTTACACAACTTCGCAAGAGCCTCTCGATTCTAAAAGAAGAAGAGCAGCAGCGCCTAGGCCCTAGGGACATCGATCTTCGAGTCTGAGAAAAAGAAAGAATGGTGCTCTTGAAAGAACATTGAGCTTGACTGCAAAACTAGACCGAGGAGATTTCAATGCTGCCTGCAGTCGAGAATCCATGGGTGTTTCATGTGGAAGAAGAAGAAGAAGAAGGTCTCCACAAACATTTTGATGTGGTTGGTACTCAAGAGAGTACAGAGAGTACTGGCCACATACCTCCATGGTAATTTGGTGGGCGCCTGCAGCAGCAAATGATCCTTGTAGTAACAGGGCCAGCTGTTGCTGCTGCTGCAGCAGCTCGAAGCTCCATAGCTGCTGTAATCCAGCTGCAAGCTCTGAACTGCAAAATGACATTGACCAAAATGTTCAGCATGACGTAGAAACTTCAATGGGAAATTACAAACAAGAGTTTTGAAGGAGATTTCTGAAGAAGAAGCGAGTTCAGAATCTGATTTTACATTAGATACCTGGTGGAGTTGAGGCAGCAGCAGCAGCAGCAGAAGGCCAGTCTATTTGCTGCTTCCTGCAAGTATCATCATAATTGCTGCAGTCTAAGTGGACCAGCTGCTGCTGCTGCAACAAGCTTGAATCTTCAAGCTGCCATTGCAATGGCAACAACAGCAGATCATCACCTGCAGCAGCATCACTACTATTCCTAAATCTTCTTCTTCTTTTTCTTCTTCTTACCCAAGCCCCCTCCTGCTGTTGCTGTTGCTGCATCCATGCAACTTGCTCTTCCATGTGATTCTTCTTCCCACTGAAACCCCCAACTCTTCTTCTTCTTCTTCCTCTTCCTCTTCCTCTTCAAGCAAACAGCTCAGTTCGGGAGGGGCTCACAACGACAGCAACAAGAAGCACCAGCCATCACCCAAAACCAACCCCACCCAACACCACAAAACAATTGAAATAAAATCTTAGAACTGCACAGATCTCCAACAAACAGCAAATTCTTTTTCTTTTTGTAAAATTCTCTCTGGCTCCTCTCTCTCTCTCTCTCACTCTCACTTTCCCATTTTCCATTCTAGTCTTCACACTTCGCTTTTTCTTCTCCTTTTGCCTCAAACCTATTATAATCATGGGCAAATTAAGATCAGGTGAAAATTAAACTATTAACTACTATGATGGGCACACTGAAGATGAGGACTAAAGATGAGGACAATGGGTACTAAGATTGGACTTTGATTAGGAAAAACCAACTAAAACTATTTTATTATTATGATGGGTACGCTAACATTAGGTTAAATTAGACTATTATTATGATTGTGCATACCTAATATAAAATTTGGACAAATTGAACCTCCTCTTTGTATTGGGCACCCTAATAAGACTAGGAAAATTTCTATTTGGTAGTCCAAATTATTAGCATCACCTTCCTCATCTGTAGAATGTTGTTTTTACTTTTACATTACCTTCTCACAAGATAGTGACACAATAATTCCTTTTGTTTATTTATACTAAATTGCCTATTTCTTCACCACATTCATCAACTCTACAAAACTTTGATTGATTTGATCTAGTAATTGTTGTAGTATTTTTCATTTGCTACTTCTTTTGGCCACTTCTTGGAGGTGGGGGGTTTTTGATGGGTGAGAGGACAAGTTTCTAATAACTTGGGGGAGAGTGGGGTAGAGTTTTTTATATAACTTGCAAAATGCTTATACTTTCTTTTGCGGTTCCCAGCATCCAATCCAGCTAGATAGCACCAAAATAGGGTTGGTTGGTTGTTTTTAGCATCACTGGGGAAGGTTGTGAGGGGTGTAGGGAGATTGCAAATTTAGAGCAAGATCTTTTGAGAAGATTAGCTAATAGATTCTCTTCCTCTTCAAACACCTAATCTTCTTTCTTCTTCTTCTCCTCTCATCTTTTTTTATACGACCCATTCGCAATACAAAATTGGGTAATTTGAAAAAGTGAGGACCCTAGGAACATCTTTTTTATATGACCCATTCTTCATACAAAATTGGGTCATTTGGAAAAGTGAGGATCCAAGGGAACACACATAATAAGAAGACACAAACTGTTGTTGTTCCGTGTAGGTTGGTGGGGTGACATCCCTATTGTGTCCCCCTTTCCCCCTTCTCTCCCTCTGCTTTCTATTAAGTGGGGCTCTGTGCTTGGGATTTCTGTGTCTCCACACTTTTTCTTTGAGCACCCAAAGAAGAAGAAACAACCAAAGTCCCCACAAGAAGAGTATGCAGCCAAGGGCATTATGGGCTTCATTGTATGACACTAGTCCGTCTGTATTCAATCACCAGACAAACCAAATCCCATATATCAAATTTACTAATGAGAATAATAAGATAGACCGGCCCATCACAGATCATCTGCCTGTGATTGAATTATATATTTATTTATATTTTCATCATCATCTGTGCTTCATTTTGAGTGATTTAAAATGTTATGGGAGTGCTACCTCAAGCGATAGAATTCATCTTTGAAGTCCACAGGAAAAGGAATAATGAAGAAATAACAAGAAGAAAAATGATCTTTTCAACTTACAAAACATGTTTCTTTTTTCTCTCTCTCTTTGGACCCTTCTTACTTTCAAACCTCATAACTTTTTTAATTTTTTATCCATTTTAAATGATTTAAAATGTTATAGGAATGTCAAATTCAATTTTACAAATCATCTTTGAACTCTAATAACAACAAAGCAACATACAAAGAATTTGTTAAGTGTTTGGGAACTAGCCTTTGTAATGTTGAGTGGTATGTTTTTTTTTTTTTGAATTCTTGACCTTCTTTACTTTTGAGGACCATGACTTTCTCATTTCTAATCTGTTTCAACAATTGTTAGTGTGTGAGATGTGCCCAGAGGAGGGGTTCAAATTTTGTTTGGACACCAAAAAGAATGGAGCCCTCCCCTTGGATCCAGCCTACCCGAAGAGCTTATATGTTCGGTCACCAGCCAGTCTACCCTAGTAACACAAAGGAATGGATGATTATGGGCCTTTTCTTGACCCATGCAATGATTCTTTTGGGGGAACATGTTAAACAAGTGCAATGAGCTCAATGCTGCATATGACACAACAAGGTGCCCAACAAAAAAAAAAGCTTTTTTCAAATTGATTTGAATTTACGATCAAACTTCTTTTAACAATGCTTGAAATTGAAGGCATTTCAATGTTGGAGATCTGATTATGCTAATTGAGAATAGATTATTTTTAGCAATTATCTTTTTTGGATCAAGTCTTCTTATTGGTCAAAATGTGTATTAAAATGTTGTAGAATATTTTTCTGGTTAGTTTATTAGTTTCCATTTTCATATAATCCTAAATGCAAGAGATGAAATATGGGCCAAAAAATATTCAGAATTTGGAAAATGGATGTTCTAGTTGTGAAAATTAAACATCAGATTATTTGTAGGTCATGGAAATAATAGTGGATGATATGTGGGTCAAGAAAGATGAAAATTTGAGAAAAAGACTGAATATGGGAAAGAAAATGGATGAAATCAAAATGGAACCCAAGAAAATTAAACATTGGATGATATGTGGTGGGTCATGGAAGATGCAAAATGTCCAAAAAAAAAAAAGGTTTAAATCTAGGGATCACAATGAATGAAACAAAGATTGACAAAAATAATGAAAAAGTTGAAACCCAAAAAAACAAAGCAAAATGTCAGAAAAGTTTTAGGAAAGCGAGATACTCGCTTTGTGAAAAACAAATGGATGAAATGAGAGCTAATAAAGATGATATCCAAGATAGTTAAACAATGGATGACTACATGAACTAAGTGTCAAGGGAAGATGAAGGCAACAATCAAATAGTGTAAAAACCCGCCATTGTGGTGAAATAAATATATGTGTACAATATTGGGCCTTGGGTGATCTAGCACCCACATTGGTAGCATGGTAAAAAATCTCAAAATCCACTTAAATTTGTCTCTAGATATTACAAATATCCCATACTTAAACTCAAATCTTAACATTTTTTGGGACGTAATATGGTCACTAAGAGGCCTCGCTCAAAAGGGTTAAGGTACCAATGTGGGTGGTGCCGATTGACCTTGGCCGTATATTGGGACCACCAAGAGCAAGTGCAAAAGGAATTGAGTGTTGGATATTGCCGAGCAATCATGATTGAATTTGGCTCAAGCGGCGAAATTTAAATAATCGCTCCCTTTATACAATTCATTTTTTCATGTATACAAGTGAAGGGGGGGGGGGATGGAAATAGTATAAATATTATATTAATTTAATGTACCATGTATGTACATGCTATTTTATTGATGGGTGATGCTCTTTGATGATAAAGCATTATTGTCACTTGAATTTGGGTGAGTACGGGTATATACTAATAAGTGTGGGCACTAGGGTATTGCTGAAATGATATCCATGGATGCAATACGAAGTGAATATGGGTATATGTACTAAGAAACATTGGCACCGGGGTATCAGCAAATGATATTTATGGATGCAATACTAAGTGAATATGGGTATATGCTACTGAGTGTCGGCACTAGATGATACCCAAATAGTCTGGTACTTGATATCCATATGTATACCAATTATTGATACCAAGCTCTCTTCAATATACCAATACAACACTGGCAATAACCTAAGATTAGAGCCTATGTATGTTGTTGTGAAACCACATATCCAAAACATGAAAAGGCATTTTATTTTTTTTAAAGGTTAATTTATAGTGAATGCTCATAAGCTTGTTGTATATGGGATGATTGAGTAAATTTGTGACGACAAAAAAATTATTTTCACCCAATCTGAAATTAACTAACTACGCACAAATCACCACATACATACAACCCTTACACCTAACCTCCATTGCTACATCCATCCATCCATCCAACTTTTCATTTAGATTAATGCAAAGAGCCCCACCTCCCCCAAAGTAAGCAGCATGGCCTAAAGATTTTGGTCACAAATTCGATGATTTCTTAAATCGCAATATGTTTATACATGGTCCAAGTACGTAGTAGCCAAAAGTACATAAGGATGTATAAATGTTTTCCTTTTATATTTTGTTAATAGCTAAATTTGGCTAAATTGACTTATGGATAATGACTACCTACCTCAGCTGCATCACAAAATTTCTGAAATATATATAAAATACTGAGCCTGATCTAGCCTATATTAACCATGCAAAAGCTTGAAAAGCTACACCTTGACTGGGCAGTTGCTGATTTGCCAATTGAGTTTAGGGTTTAGGGTTTAGGGTTTAGGCCACTTGGCGAATTGGCGAATTGGGTACTCCTACTTTGTTTGCCATGTCCTTGACAAATCTTTTTGGCAGTTGCAAGAACAAACCTTTTTGGTTGGCATTGAGAAGAACATAACGATATGGTTCATATCATGGAGGGGAGGGGATTCCATGCTGACTTGCAGGCCTTAACTGCAGGACTCCAGTAGTTTTATAATGACAAATGTTTTCCCTTGTTATTGGAACCATGCTCTTTTTCATCACCAAAGTTGAGAGAGATGACATTGAGTTAAAATAGGCACAAGGGTCATTCACAATCGAGAGAATCTGAATCCAATATTGGCATTACTTATTTGATTAGTTTTTTAGGCATCCATCTTCTTCGGTGATTGGATCTTTTTGTTGAACAATTTAGTGGACCCAAGTTAAGAGATATGCTTTGTTCGTGTTCTAAAAGGTTCAACAACAATTTAGTGGACCCAAATTGAGAGATATGCTTCTTCCCTGTTCTAAAAGCTTCAACAACTTCAACAACTTGGATTTATTTATTTATTTAAATCATGAACCTTTTTACCTTGTAGAATTTTCCAGTGTTGGGTGTTATCCCATTTTTTTCTCAAACCTCCAATTTTGGTTCTAAAATTTATGAAAATTAAAGAACCTTCAATTCCTGCATTTTTTTAGATTTTTTGAGAACTGCAAATGATACTGCAAAATCAGTTCTCAGTGAATTTGAGAACCTTTGTTATACATCAGCAGCTGTTATTTGAAATATTTTTTAAAGAACCATCTTCATTCATTTGTTTATCTGAGAACGATATGAGAAGCTCCAGTTATATTAGTTTCCATTTCTGATAACCACTAAACGCTAGATTTTGTGAACTTCTTGCAACACAATCAGATCACATTTTTATGACCTAGTATTATTTGTTCTTTTTATTTGCTCTGCCCATAGCAAACAGACTGCACATTGGGTGTATGATTTGGTCATAAAATTTTGGCTCTAACTCAACCTTATGTGTGGTTGACTCCATGTGTGTGTGACAAATTTAATACTATGTGTGCACATGATGGATGGGCATGTTTTATAAATGTGCATGCATCTTGATGAGAAGTTCTAGTTCCATAAGGGAAGTTTTTAGTTTGAAGTCTGAATTAGTGTTGTGCAAGTAAATTTTTTATCTAGATATATTGTTGGGTATGGATAGGGTATATTATATACATGAAGCTATTTTTTTTAATTCAATATATTAACATGGTGTGCATCGTGCATACCTAAAGTATGTAATTCTGAAAATTATACCATTTCGATACCTTTGGTTCTATGCAAGACATATCCATACTTAGGAAGGTATATGTGTCAAAAGTCTGAGTAACTAGGATTAGGATAAATAGGCTACGGAACTTATGTATACCAAACAATGATTTGTGTGTTTTTCAATTTTGCCAATCTATTGGGATATGTTGATGTCAATTTTGTCATATCGCTACTACAAATCTTGTCTTTTTTATGACTACATTTTAGTGAAAACAAATTCTCAAACAAGATGACATTACAGTTGCATCAAATTAATCATTTATAACAAGCATTTCAAACAAAAAATAATAGTTTCCTCATTTTGGACAATGACATAATGACTATATAAATGTCCATGTGGTATGTCTATTTTGACTAAAAACTAACAATTGTTTGTTGATGTGACTTGTTTATTTTGACTAAAAATTAGCATATGTGACAATTGATGTTGACTCATAAATATAAATCAAATCACTATAATTTGAAATTATTTATTAATAAATTACAATTCATTAGGATGTACAATGTAAGCCTAGGGATGTAAGACCCCTAGTCCTATAAGTAGGCCTTTCCCGTAAGCATGTAAACCACTTTTGAGCCTTAAAGCATGAATAAGATGTCACAAGAGGGAATTCAACCTCTCACCTCCATGGTGACAAGCCAGAACATTAACCATTCAACCACAACTTCACATGGTAACAAATATTGTCATAGCAAAAAATATAAACACCTTCATTTTGAATTTCAAACATTATAACTTTAAGTAACATATATATTACCACATAATTATTAACATGAATCAAAGATTATACTAAATAGGTAGATGACAAATATTTTGGTACCTTTACCCGGCAAACAACCAACCTATTACCTACCTACCTACCTACCTACCTAATTGAATACATGACAATGAGGTCAACCTAGGTGGGGATTACACACCTACATGCCCATTAACCAAATCAAAATTTCTAAGTAATGTTTTAAATAACTTAAATTTAGCAAATGTCACATGTCATAGGCCATGTTGCATTTGGAATGATTATAATAATCATTGTATTGTATGCATCTAAAACACATAGGCACCACACATGCCATGTCTAAATGGTAGTGTTTGATTTGATTAAAAAAGGAAATCAACTTAATCATATTGGACATTCCTACTTTGGAGGGAGGCCAAAATGGACAAATTTTATTCCTTTAAATCATATCAAACAAGTACAGTAATCACATTAATCATTTTATTCACAATCCTAAAGTGTAAAAAACTTGTTTTTGTAGTAGTGCATTAATGTTGGTCCTTCCAATTTTGCCAATTCAAATGGGGCCAACAAACAATTGAACATGATTATCAATCCCAAACACAAAGTGTATGTTTAATGCTCAAAAGTATCATAAATTATCTTAATTGCAACAATATGTTTAACATATTATGCAAATAAGCTCCATGTTTCATTGATCAAATTGAAGTTCTTTTGTGTGTGTGTATATTTGTATTCAACAACAACTCAAACATTTTGATTTTTGCATTCGAACATGGGACTTGTACATAATCTCATTCGGTGTGACCTTTGAAAATTATTTCAATACTTGAAAAATGGGAACATTTTTCTTCATATTTAATTTAAAAAATCAATAATACATGCCAATTTTTATACCCCAAATAGGGGTATATGATAGGGGTTACCTAGACTTTAATACCCATCTATTTGATTTAACCACAAATTTTAATACTCATACCTTATCACGATGAAAAAAAAGTGGGCTGATATACTCTTATTTGATGGGTAAACTCAAATTGAAAAAAATTATAGCCTTATTTGAAGATACATCAAAAGCATATACTCACAAAACATTAGCTATTTGAACATACTATACATGGCAAAGTGATGAACTTCTTGCTAAAAGAACCTAATGTTAATAACATATTTAAGTTTGGCATTTTGGGATGCACACCAATCATTTAATATGGATTATTTCTCGCTCTTTAACTAATCCACTTGTTCATAGTTTATATTACATAAGGTAGATGAAAATTTGAAAGAAACAAGGATTATTTATTGCACATTAGAACAAGACAAATAATTAGTTCAAGAATGAAAAATATTGCACCATTTTTTTTTTGACATCAGGAATGAAATTGTTTAATGGGGACACATAAAGTCAATATGTGGTAAAGACTTGGTAAAAATTGTGCTCCTATTGAATATGGCACCTTCCAAACAATAATATTGCCTCTTAAAATGGAAGGTACAAATTGGATGGGATCCATTTTGTGATAATTCATTGTTTTATTAGTAAATGAAAGGTTCCAATGAGGGTTTTCTTTCACATTAAGGCTATGGTATTTGAAAGTAATAGAAAATTTCTTTGCTTAATGTATGATCTTGTTTAAATTTTTGTTGTGGAAACATTCATGAAAAGTATGGTTTCTAGCTACACTTATCATTTTTAAATCAAAAAGAATTCAATGATTGAATTAAAATCTTCTTTAAAGGAATTGACCTTGACCTACAACAAAAGAGTCATGCACCCCTACAAACATCATCAATTCAATTGGACTACTTGTTATGAAAAACAAGGGCACAAGAAAGTTCCCTTCACATCAAAATGTCCACAACCAATAACATGGTCCATACAACTTGTATAATCAACAAAATCACCAGTTTTGATGATTAGAACAAATTCACATGTTCAACCCATCACTAATCTAATCAAATAAAAAATTAAACTCTAAGCGCATATAGGGGTCAAATCGCTTTGATCCTTTTGTCATGAACATCCATTGACTGCGTTTAGTAAAACAAAAAAATCCATCTCCATTAACTCTTATCACCCAATAGAAGACTAAAACCCTAAAATGCCTAGTAGCCAAAAAGACTTTGAGAATTGGAAAAAATGGTGTAAATGAATATCTGATTGTGTTTCTTGATGTAAATAAGCTTTCCCCAAAAATTTGTCAACTGGAACCCATTACCCCTACTGTACACATAGACGAAAAACCACTCTGAATAGATACACAAAATGTATCCAAAGGTCTTGAGAAATTGAGTGTTTTTTTCCTTCATACCCACTTAATCCCACAAAATCCCGCAAAACTTTGTTTTGCCAAACTTAGTCACTTTCAAAATCCCTAGTGATCACCATCATCCCCAAATCACCGTCTCTTATTTTTATTGTGAAATTATCACTCTCTAAAGGATGCATAATGCAACAGAAAGTTTATCATCTCTCCCTATTGATGCAACCTATGCCTACATGCATTTTTCCTTCAAGTGTGTCCCATCTTACTTCTAAAACTAAAACTTAAACTTAGAAAACCAAGTTAGAGAGTCAACTCCCCAAAAGAAAAACAACTCGGAAAAATTTAGTTACTTGCCGCAGAAACTTTGTTGCCCTTTAAGTTTCAACCTCTGTTCGAATTTAATTGACATCCAACAAAGAAGATATGACCAGCCGCTCCACACCACACACAGTTCACCCACACCAGATTAAACACCACCATTCATAAAGATCGCAACAAGTTCATAACCTACAAAAAAAACAAGACAACACAAAAACAAAAACTCGTAAGATCCATCATTAGCCACTATCAACTACTAAGATTTTGTTACCTACAACTTCCAACAGATGATGGTATTGTACATATCCATTAGGGTTTCATCCTTAGTTTCTCATGGCATACCATTCATAACTCCAACTTGACCTACATTTGGACAATGCATAAAACAATGAGATTCAATGGGTATGTTTGAGTTTTGAAGTTTGTTGGATTGGAAATCAAACACAAATGTTTCATTTTTTAATGATAGGATATATGTTTCAAAAGAAAGATCTCATAAGTATATATATGGTTCAAAAGAAAAATTTCGCCCTCACAAAAAGAAAGAAACAAAAGCTTCAAAATAAAAACTCATCATTAAAAACTAATCATTGACTCTTTAGATTTCTAACAATCTACATAACATAAATAATGTAAACCTTTTCCATGTCATAATGGCTTCATTACATAAGAAAAATTAAGTTAATGATGGTGTAAAAGTTTTGGGTAAACATGTAGAAACACAAATCAAGATGTGTGGTTAGTTCAGTATGACACAACTTGCTCTTCATGAAAGTTGAATTGTTGAGGATTCTTTCATCCTACATCAAACCCAATGCCAACACTACTATTTCAACAACCTTCATATACCCATTCAACTTCTTGATTTAAATCTTTAGCTGGATTTGTGTAACAAGGTTCAAATATGTTAGTTTCCCAATTATAACTTTAACATTACAACTCATGGGTAGTCTCAAAAAGTCTATATTTGTACATCAATTTTCCTTGATTCTAAAAGTGATGGAATTAAAACACAATTTTTCGTCTTCTTTTGAACACAAAGTGTAAACTCATTTGAGTTATATGGGGAAGGGAGGACCTAGTAATAACATTCTCACTTAATAAATATTTTGAGTATACCCTGTGAAGGGTTGAGATAATTCATAATCAAAAAATCTACATGCCAACTCAAGGCACAAGTTGAAAGCAACCTTGAAGCATGTGTTCTTTGTTGTTTAAACAATGATTTTTTAATATTTCTATGTGCACTAGAACATATGAGTTGTTTGGGCCTTTAAAATGATGGAGAACATATGTCTTACCACTTGCTTGGCAAGTACAATAAGAGATTGCATCTTAAACCCAACAAATGGAAAGTTTGCAAAGTTCAAAAATGGTGTTGAACTCATTGAAAGTGGGGTCCTCGAATCTACAAAAAGGATCTACATAAAATAATACAATTCAACTTTTGCCAACTTCACAACATTAATGAACTCCATGATAAAATATTTTTGCCTTTTAACAAATTTAATCAATGTGTGTACCACTTCCTACATCACTAGAATCCATGGCAAACCAACCAATGAATCCAAGCCATAAACATTCCAAGTCCTTTCAAGTAGCTTGTTCTTTGATGCATCAACAGGCCTCTTGGCATAAGTGATTTGTATAACCCTAATACTAACTTATGAGGGCTAGCATGGATATTCATTGAATCTTGATATTGCATAACAACTTGAAGCCCTTGATCTCCAATGTCTTAGCCAAGTTAAAAGAATTCCAAGACTCGATGTTTTTCAACTTGTGAAAAAAGTTCATACATGATTGGAGCATACTTCCGATGCATGCTACCATATTGACCCAATGTGCCATATAATGTAGATGAGGCTATTAAGAGGCTAGTAAGAGGCTATTTTATCCTTCACTTGTGCAATCAACCCCCTATGATGACCTTGAAACATTAAATTTACATAAATCCAAGGCAAATTTATGAAGAGGCCATGTCCTCATTAAACTAAGGCCTCTAAATTTGGCAAAAACTTTCAAAATGACAATAGTAATGTTAATCAAAGTTGCACCCATCTAAGTACAAGCATAGTTAAATGGACCATGTTGTACATCAAAATCATATTGTTTTTATACTCTAGATGAACTTAATATGTAAATTCATATGCAACATTCACATAATTATATTTTTAATATCCATGGAGAAATATTCCTATGAATAAACTTACTAAAGAATATGGATGAAATCCAATTTAAAAAAGAAAAGTCACAACATGTGGATTATAAAAATAAAACATAAAAATAAAATTTTCCACATGGAATGAGCAACATGACACATTAATATCAAAATAAAATTTGAAAAAATTACAACATCAAATAAGGTGTTTAAAAATAAGATGCATTGAAACTTTGTTAATAGTTCCGAATATGGGGCCTAGCAATTACCTTCCAATTTAAAGATTATGCCAAGATCATAATAAAATTTTAAAAAATACACATAAACTAATGCAACTACTCATAAAATAATTAAGAAAAAAAATTCATAAAAAGAATAAATAAAGATTTTAACTAACAATAATTATCATTTGTAACAAAATTATCTCCTAGACTTAAGAGACTCCTATCATCACATGGGAATAAAAAGGTAGCGAAACAAATACAAAGCTGAAGGAATATTTCATGATAGTAGGATATTTCTTCACTTTCCTTAACACTACTACTATTTTCTACCTCTATTAACACACACACATGCACACATAAAGTCTTTGTAGGTCCTTGTAAAACCATTATTTCCATTATGCCTTCATTGTCCAAGTATAAACATGTTGCCACCCATTGTGACAATCCAATAAAAGACAAGAAGAAATGAAAATAAAAGGCTAGAGTAGAGAAGAGATAGATATGTGTGAAAGAGAAAATAAATAAATAAAACTTAAATAAAATAAAGAATGGCTCCAAGAGAGAATTCTTAACCCCATCTTAAAATTCATATCCTCTCACCTTCTTCCCCAAGAAAATAGATGAATCTCTTTCATTAAAATAAGTTTTGTTTTAATGATAACTACTTAATCAACTAAATCCTTTTGGAACTAACTAGAACTAGTTCACTAACTTTCTACCTACAATCTCCTAGAAATTAGCTACACTAGTTGGTCTCACTTTCAAAAGTAGTGGAGATAACAAATAAACTTACTATCAACAATTTCTAAACTTACAAAGTTAATCTACTAGCCAAACTAATTACTAGATTTTTTGGGAAAAAAAATCGTGTTTCAGAATTTTATCAATTGTTAACTTAGGGTTAGTTTTTCCTCGGCCTAAGTGTTTTTATTGTTATTTTCCTTGGGAGGTGACACCCACTAATTAGTTAGAATTTAGGTTGGTAGTAGGTAGAAATATTAATCAATATCTTTTAGAAGGTGGGAGTTGGTAAGTTATCTAATTAAAAATAAGAATAATTTTAAGAAGTAATTATCCTAGCTAGATTAGTGGGAGATTTTATTGAGTGAGCTTTTAGGGACTACTAATTAAGGGTCAAGTGACCCTTGGGGAGGATAACGAGTCAGCCCTTACTCTTCTATGAGCCATAGTTATGACATTCTTGGTGCGGGAATGTTATGGAAGCCCAAAAAAACACGAGAATTCGTTAAAATTTGCGTTGAAGAATGTTTTGACAAGTTGCTAAATGAAGAATTTTAAAGAATTTTAATATGCAAAATGAAGAATGTCATCACTAGGCTATGAGCATGGTGTAGATGGTAAGGAAAATCCAAGGGGATATAATAAAACTAAAGTACTAGGTTTTGAAGTTCTTAACTCTATTGGAAACAAGATATGTCCTATTGCCCTATGGTAATAATTTTGTTTCAAGGTATAATTATCGACATGCCATTACCTTCTCATTTATGGTGTTGTCATCGTGTTTTCCTAACTATTATGTTTGTATTTACTATATATCGTTAGAGGGTATGACTAATGGTTGATAAGGTATAGTACCAACCAATGAACAAATATTATCTATTTCATCTAAAATTTTGTTATTCTTATGTAAATAGTTGTAATATGATAAGTAAGGAGGATAATTAGATGTTTAAGAGCTATGAACCTACCTTCCTCAATAATACCATCACTCTAGAGATAATTATTGGGCCTTAGAAAAAGTCTATTTACACCAATATAAAAAATTTAAAACTTTTAAAACTTTTTTGCACCATTATTAGTTGATTCTAGCTTTTTTTTAAACTTGAAGATTTCCTATGAAATTTTTATCATTGATAGCACATCTAGTTTTTTTAATTTTACTTTTTCAAGAATGAAAAGACATGAAATGCATTTTCATTTTTCATCAAATGAATGTGAATGTTCATCCATTTTTAGTTATTTATACCAAACAATTCAACTACATTTATAGTAAGGAAGTCAACTTCTATAATATTAATGGATTTGGTCTTAGGAAAATCACAAATTGCATGGCATGGCCTTTATAATTTCCCCAACCATTATTGTTAGACCAATGTTCCATTGGGTCATTCTTGACCTTGAACAACAAAACAACTCTTTCCATGATTTGTACTCCAACATTGGCCTTTCATGCATTAGGATGTGTAAGACAATCCCTAACTATCTCATTTTATTTTTTCTCCCCAAATGAATCCAAAATTGCACTAAAGGCAAAGATTGACCCTACATTCCTCCCACAATAATAAATGTTCACATTTTGGTACATATAGTGTCTCTACTATAGCAATATTCCCCACGCGTCACTCTAAAAGGCCTTTTGACAATGAGGATTCTTTTAAGTTTGTTATTAACCTTTAGAGGCTAACAAGTTGCTTTACCTTTGATCTAATTGTGAATTATCATGGACCAAACACTAATCCATCATCCCTTATGTAACTATGCCCCTTAAAATCAAATAGCCCATGATGTGACTTAAATTTTTGAAATATCTCATAGGATTTTTGGGATTTTTTAAAGCATGTGTTCCTCTAATTTTGTGCTATGAGGAGGATTCTACATTGGAGAACTATGGTATCGTGTTGGGTAATTAGTTTTTTAAAAAATTTGAGTCTTGAATATAAAGTTTTTAGGCACTTGAAGTGGGGCCATAGTTTGAAAAAATGGACAAGCATAGCCAAGAAGATAAAACTTGAATAATCAAATACAATATAAGAGAAGAACACAACATGAGTTAATGGAAGAGTGCCCACTTGATCCATTTAAATTTTTTTGCACCAACTCCTTCCATGCACCTCAAACTCCAAACAAGAAATGCATTCACATAATGGCCAATTGCCTTTCATACAAAATCTTGCCTATTCTACTCTCAACAATTGCTTCCATATTATTTAGATGTTATTCACTAAACACAAATGATCACTAAAGCCTATAACGAACCCAATCCAAAGGTTACTTCCATTTTTTTTCAAATGATGTGCAAAAAAAACAGTGTGACTTAAATTTTTTTTAATATATAATTCAATTCAATGTAATAAGGCATCAAAAATTTATACCTAAAATATATTTACAGTATTCCCAACTTTAATCAAACATTATTTTAATATCGGTGGTCATAAGATAAATTGTTCAATATAAGTTCTGCTAGAAGAAAGTGTTTATTTGAGAGACGCTTCAGATCATTGTCGATGGGTAGGCTCATGTGGAGGTAAGTATCTGCAACAAAAGCTTCATATTGGGGTTTGAAAGGATTAGGATAAGTGAATTTCTATATGTTACATTTGTCAGTCAAAAATCAAAATCTAGTGCAAAAGTGGTGAGCAACAAACCTTTCTCATAAAAGCTTTGCCAGACAAAGTTAGAAAAAGGAAGCAAAATGGAATTGTTCCCATTCTAGACCCTTTATTCACATGTAATCGATTTAGCGACTTTTGGGGACCAAGAAAACTTTGAATTGAAAAACAAAATTGACAATTACAAGAAAAAAGAATTTCAATTAAAAGAGACAGATATGAAGACCTAGCAACTAATGTGTCCAGTTTCTGGTTTTTGAATAGAACATTTGGTCCAAAATTCCTGAACTTCCTAAACTTCCCAGTTCCGATTTTTTGAGTTAGCGGTGATTTTGGTGGTAAGCTAAGTTTCATCCTGTCTTTCCTTTTCCTGAGCGCCTCTGTTGCTGCTACGTATATTTTCACTGCTACTACCTGTAACTAGTATAAATACTCTCGAACTTTGTGCATTAAATGCTGAGTTTCAGCATTTCGTACTGAGATTTTTTTTAAAAATTTCAGTACTTTGTAGATACCACTGAAAGAGGGGATAGGGGGGTGAAAGCAGGCCCAAAAATAGGGTACAGACCTGGTGACATCACGGAAAACTCTAATATCCACTTTGTCATGCTGCACAATGAACATTGTACTGAACCTAAGTGCCAAATGGCTTCCAAAATTCCAATGCTCCAACAAAATATTCAACACCCAAATGTTGAACTAGCCATGGTACTAAGGTAGTTTGTCTTGAGCTTTGATAGGATATGAATGAAATCTCAGTTGTCATAACACTAGCCAGAGGCTGAAGCTTTGGAGGAACGGCAAATTCAGTCGTGGCACCTAGTAATTCCAATCAAATTTGGCAAGTGTAGTACACAACAATCAGTTGCATAATACTCCACACACTCTATACACACACACACACACACACACACAGATGCAATTTGGAAGCAGTATCCTCCTTACAAAAAGTTTTAACTCATTTGAACAGAGTTTCAGTCTGGCCCCAAAGACTTTCAACTCCAAACTGGGATTTGATTGCAGCTACCAGGGTACTGGCCAGAGTGAACCATCACCCAGCAGCCCACCATCCACTGGATGACTGTTATGACTCAGTTGTGGATGAACCTCAACTTGAGTTAATATTCGGTTCCACCTTGGTGAAACCCCATTACATAAGACGTAAGTCCCCCCCCACATACATACATATGTAAAAAAAAAGGTGACTACTAGGTGATTAGATGGTTTATACATAGGTAATGAATATTTTTACTATTTATTAAGAAGTCGTTTGCTTGAAGTTGTTAGCAGGTAGCTTATATTAAAGAGCAACAGAGCTAAATCATCACTGTTAACTAGGGAACTGGAACCCAACAGAATCGTTTCCTGACAATTTATCATCCATCCTTTTTGGTGTGATCATGGGTGCTGGTTCAATCTGGTTTAATACTATGTAAGTAGATGCATGTAATACTTAGGTAAGGGCTAGTATGCTGTTGTTAGGTATAGGTAGTAGGTTTTTAAAAAAAAAAATAGTAACCAAGGTAAACCACCTTGGTTAGCTAGGGAACTGGAACCTAATGAAAAAGTGTTTTCTTTTCACTTATCATCCATCCCTCATGGTGTGCTGATGGCTGATTGTTGGTTCACTTGGTCAGGCTCTATTGTATTGGCTCTGTAAGTGTAGTGTCATAAGGCATGGTCCTCTGCCCTGACAATCACTGAACACTTAGAAACTCAAAGATTTTCCTCAATAAAATACTATACACCATAAACCAAGCCCTATAATTTTCCTGGAGGAAAAGTGGTTGCTCTCTCTCTCTCTCTCTTTCTTCAGGACGCTTCAGACTCGTGCACTAGTCGTAGAGCTAAGTCATTTTGTTCTTACTGCCGGCCAAGCTACTGATGAAGAATACGCCATACACTTCCTGACAAAGAGTGACTGAACTACTGATCCTTACAAAGCTGATTGAGAATGGAGACTTCAGAAGACTTCAGAAACACTTTCAGTCCTCTTGCACAAACACATCAGGGCACATCAGAGATTTATTTATTTATGTCGTAGTAGTACCTTGGCAGATTTGACACTAGTTATACATAACTTGTAGAAAACTAAAAATTTTAAAAATATAATTATTTTTTTCAAAGAACAAAAGTATTTAGTGTTAGAGTTTAATTCATCATGGAATTGGGAGTCTCGGTCTCATAAGCTTGGTATTTACCTCCACAAGAGGAGGGTACATATATGGCTTCATTGTGGACCGACCCAACCTGATATTTACATCATCCATCTACATCCACTTATTCTATTAAAAAAAAAATCAAGTGTGATAGCTAGCAGGCTATAATATATAGTTCTTTGTCAGAAACTTTCTATAAATTAATTGCCAATGCAAATTTTATTTTTATTTTCCAGAAACAATTTGATGATTTTCTATTCCAATATATTTTGATAACATATAGTCCAAGAAAGCTATCATTTTGTTATTGAGTAATAAGAAATTTCAGTTTTGATGACCTTTGCTTTCAACATGAACATCATTTTGGTGTGGTGGTTCCAAATTTTGCAGTTCTCACACCATTGTTGATGATAACTGTAATTGGTGACACAGTTACGCCGGAGCCAACCAGTACCCAAGTACCTACTACCCACCACGATGGATGGATGGATGGATGGTATGTGGACAGAAGAAAGTTTTCCATTGTATTCCTGTCCCATAGCTAGCCATAGTGGTTTAGCTCTGTACTCACCATTCTCCATACAGTTCTTTCACAAAAACTGCTGCTTCTCTGAAAATTTTCAACATTATGGAAATGGAGGTTTATTTGATTCTGAAAATATTCGAAAACAACCATGATTCAAGGTTCTTTGAATCTGAAAATTTTCAAACAAAACTGGAACAAAAAAATTCTTGATTATTTTAAATTTGTAAAAGCCTGGAACCAAAGGTTATCAACAAGATCAAAGAACCACACAACACTGGGAGTAACTTTGAAAGCCAAATTAGAACAAGAGTAAATTCACCCATCTAGATAAACCAACAAAAGACTCTAGCACATGGGAGATAATGCAAAGTACCTTTAGAGTATATCCACCATATAATTGGCAAATGACTTTGCACCATGTTTGTGCAAGGCATTGTGCAAGTTGTCAACACTTAGATGAACCTAATGTGCTTCAATCTCCCCAACTATTTGAGCTTGCACCAAAGTTGCTATGTTGTCTCTCCCCATTCTTCACTCTCTCCAAGTGTGCTTTTCCTCCAAAATTACATGATAGGCTTTTTCTTGTGCACCTCTCTCTATGTTTTGACAACAATTTTATCTCTAGACTTAAGAATTTTTTTTTTAATGTATTTTATTGATTATATTGATAGGGTTTGAGATGGATGCTTGGCATCAAGGAGTGCTAGCATAGCTACACATGGACATAAGTGATGATGATGAAAACAATGTACATTGCCAAATCTACAAATCGAGCTTAATGAATTTAAACCTTGAAACTAACATGAAAGAAGTAGATTGAGCCATCAAGGAGGTGTGCATCATGTGTAATTATTATTTTTCCATGTTATTGTATGAAGGCAAGTTTTTTCGACATTGTTATTGGATGTGACATTTTTGGGGTTGCTTAAAGTTTTTGTCATGCATGATGGGTATTTTGTGTTGCACAAGGATGCATTTGAGAAAGATGGGTCTCTCTTCTTTTTAGAAATTCACAGTCGTCATTTGCATGCTTATTATGGAGTTGTAGTTGATGCAACAAATGGAAACTTCAAAAAGATTTGTGTGCACCATTTGAAAATTTTGAACTTGTGTATCGGAGATAACCAACATGAGAATATTTTGGAATGTCAATTGCATATTAATACAACGCAAGGCTCATCAAGGATGTTAACCTCTTTAGACTAAAAGCATTATCATTGGAAAGATTGTTCAATTGTTTCGGGAGGCTAGTTTACTAACTAGGCATTATTCTATAATTTTAAATCCTAGAACCTATTATAGATCAAAGCTTGTGAATATGCATTGTCC
This sequence comes from Sphagnum contortum, assembly GCA_963920785.1. Taxonomy (NCBI): domain Eukaryota; kingdom Viridiplantae; phylum Streptophyta; class Sphagnopsida; order Sphagnales; family Sphagnaceae; genus Sphagnum; species Sphagnum contortum. Next base: position 5,793,027 of record OY987281.1, read on the forward strand.
TTTTTGTTTTCTTGGTGGCAATAACAACATGAATGTTTTAAGAAAGCACCAAGTTTGATTTTTGACATGTTGTGAGGTGTGAGAAATGACTTGAGCTTTGAGGTGAATGGACATCACTATTTGATCTACTACTTGTTGGTCAATCTTTATGCAAATTGCTCATGAATTATAGGAGGAGAAAAGGAATTGGTTTGCATGATTTAACAAGAGGTAAATCATACATATGTTAAATGATGTTTTAATGTGTTGTAATCTCACTTGTATACAATCCAAATTCCTTATAGACACCAGGATAGGAACATTGTGAGGGATATGGAATGGATAAACTATGATTTACAAGGGAAAACCACAATAATTGATAACATGATTAACATTGATAACACAAAGGAATGGAACTTGAAAAGAAAATCTTATCCTATTACAAACAAATCCAAATTCATGGCCATTGTATGTGTACAATGCTAACACACCATCCTAAAAGAAAAACCTTCTATTAGTTCTATAATTGAACAAAGATCAATGACAAATTGCATTGTTGTAATGGATCACAACATGCATTAAATCAAAATTGTATACTTTCAAATTTAACAATGTAAATACATATGTATGATTTAAAATTGTAATGAATGATTTTATAAGTGTACTAAAAACACAAGGTTTGCCTCTAATTGAATGATACAACTTGATGATCTTTATGTTACACCAAATGTCAAAGATTATATTTTAAACCAATTTGTTTTATTGTGGAAAATTTTACTTGTTTCGCAAAAAAAACCTAACAACATCAACAAAGGATTCTTCTTAAATGACCTAAAATTCACCAAATTTCTATCTTTTTTTGTCCTAGGTAGCATTAATAGATAAAAATTTTGAAGGAAAAAATATTGCGAGATTTGTTTTGAAGCTAAATGTGGTTAAATCTTGTTATTAATGGTTATCGTTTTAACAACATTGGAAAATTGAAAAGTAAAACATTGTTTTGGACAATCCATACTATGAACTTCAATCCCCACACAATGACATGCACATAAGAACATCCAATTTGTCCAATTTCAAATGTGATTGAAAATGACTCTTCATAACATTTTGTTTGAAAAATCCTCATTCACAACATTTTGTTTGAAAAATCCTCATTCACATATGGTTGTGCTTTTCAAGATAATAAATATTGTTTGCCATAAGTTCATAAAAAATGACCAATTGGTTTTCAAGAATGATTACTATGCCCACAAAAACACCTTGATTTGAATAGACATTTATTCTCATATTCATACTTCAAAGTTTTGAAATTTTTAAACAATTCAACCTTACACAAAACTTTGATTAACAGATGTGTACTAAAATAAAAATCTACAATGATGTAACCTTACCCAAATGATGTTTAGGGTAAGGATATAAAGAGTAAAAGACTAGGGTTGTTCTTATGTGAGTTTGCCAAATTATTTGTAAAATAAAGACTAATAACAAAGTTGATATGAAAATAAAGGCTTCTGCAAGCAAGAACCAAACATTGAACCCATATTCCCACAATATTCTTGTTTGGGTTTTTCAAAAGTGTTGGTTTATAATATACAAAAAAATTGATTATGCATTTGGATAGTTGCCATATATGAATCCATTCATATTTGGATTTTTTTAACTTCTTAATATTTGATTTTTTACACAACCACCAAACGCCTTTATATATATGATGCTTATATGTAAATGCATATGGCCATTATGTTTTAAACAAATTCATATCTAACCCATTAAAAAAATTTAAATGTCATACATGCATTTTATTTAAGGTTTCTAATTTGTTTAAGGTTTAAGGAAAACCCATCACAATCTCCTTTTGGCACTTTGCTTTGCACCTTTGCACCTTGCATTTTCATTGGGAATTTCTTTGTAAATCAATTTCACAACTTTGCTTTAAGTTTTCTACAACATTCGTTGCTTCATATATATATATATTGCAACAATGAATCTTTTTTTTTCTTTGTATTGTGAAAAACTTGTGAAGCATGCACATGAAAAGTTGAGCCATTTTGGAGTTCGTTGGATTTATAGTTTGTTCCAAACAGAATATTGGTGGCTAGTGATGCAACTTTAGATTCAACAATTTGTTTTTTGGTGTTTAGTGTGTAATCGCATATAAGCTTCAGTCAATGCACCTACACCTCATCTTCAACCATTACCCATCATCGGGTTTGGCTATTGATAGAGTTTGGATTTTGTTGGCCCATTTAATTTTACCATCCAACATAACCAATATGTTTTGGTTATGATTGAACACTTCTCAAGGTGGCAAAAGTTGATGCCATTGCCAAATCGTAGTAGTGAGGGCATTGCCTGTGCATTTTTGGACATGGGTCTTAGTAGATTTGAGGCTCTAATTGAAATACGCACCAACCAAACTACAAAATTTCATGGGGAGTTCTAAGAATTGTCTGAAAAACATTGATTAATCATTGCATTACTTCATGAAACCATTTTAAAGTGGACAAGTTAGTTGACTGAATGATGCAAACAATGAAACATGGTTTGCAAAGATATGGAATCCAAAGGGTCATATTCAAGATTGGGACTTGCAACTACTATGGTTAGCTATGGGGTATAGGTAGTCAACAAGCCTTACTTTCATCTTTTTAACCATATTTCTTATTGTTTGGCCATGAGCCCGAACTACTAGCGTCAAACTAACAAGATGTGATAGTGGTAATCAAATTGGATGATCCTAATTTGTGGATTCAAACATGTGAGTAATGAGTTGTTTTGTTTCGATGTGTTATGCACATGACCATTGAAAATTTAGCAATTTGCCAACATTAAGATACGTTGTAGTATGCCAAAATTATGGAGGTGGTTCTCAACTTAAAATTTGTAGATTCGAATGAAGGGATTATGTATACATATAGTAAACAACATCAACTACTTTGAATGTAACCATAGGACATGTAATTTGTTATGTGAAAAAGTAATTTCCTTTTGGAGTGTTATTATTGGATTGCTGAGATAGTTAGACATGGGAGGATCATGTGTGCAATTGTGCGCCATGTCATCTTCCCAATGTGGATGATCAAATTGACTCATCTTTAACAATGGTTCTTGTTAGCTTATATAGATGTTATGTGGGCAATCTTTAGGAACCAACATTATGTTAATTTGTGATCATTGTTCCCAAAGTTGGCATATGGGATGTTTTATGCCAACTTTGGAGGAAATGTTAATTGGTAAATGGTTTTACCTTCAATGCACCAAATAAATATAGATTCTTAAGGTTGAATAATATAACTAACTTCAAGGTTTTCTCTCATAGTGATTCACATTTGGTTGGAAATTTGAAAGATTATGTCTAAATGATTAACAATGGGGCTCATATTTGCACCTAACCTAAGTATTGGTCCTTTCACTTCATAACCAAAATGTTCATCCATGGTGAATTTCCATTAGGTAATTCAACATTGTTTTCCAGCTTAAGGGGACCTTAGCCCCAAATAAGGGGGTGCTTAGGACATGGTGTACCATTTAGGGTATTTTGATGTTATGATTTGTATATGTGGTGACAACAATAGTTGTAGGTGCCAACATAAGATCGCACAACAAAGGCAATCAAATTGATTTTGGCTCTTTTAAGGTCTTTCGATGCACGATATGTTCACAACATGACGGCTACCAGGTTGGATTGATGTTTCAAGGCTTTGCACATTGTGAAAATTTTGGTGAGATGAGAGAATGCAATCTAGTTGGAATTTAAATATGATATCAATGTTGTCATTCCTCTTTTGATGGTATGTTTTCATCAATTGAACCTTACTACCAATGCACATACTATAACAATAGTTGATGTTGCAAGATTAGATCTCAGAAAATATATGTTTGGTGGGGGGCCTCAATTGAAAAATCTTTTCAAGCACAAATCATTGAGGAATTATCTTTGTTTAAGAGGGTTTCTATTCCCTCATCTACATGTGTGGATCCATTAGCTTGGTGAGGCATTCATAAAGGTCAATTTCTAAATGTTTGCTTCTTTGCAAAACAAATTCTTGGAATCCCAAGTTCATAAATAGAAATTGAACGGATGTTTAGTCTTGCTAGGGTGTTAATAGCTCTAAGGTGATGTCACTTACAAGTGGAGAACATGGACCAAATTGTTACTATGGTGAAGAATTGACTTGATGACATGGGTGCCAATTGCAAACCAAAGTCAAACTTGGAGCAATACTTGAAAATGGAAGAATTTTTGGTAGAGGAGAATTGAGTTGATCCAAGAACATGACTTTTTTTTGAAGAATTTCAAGTTGACAGTGATTAATTTTGTGAAGCTTGGGTGAGTTTGTGTGGGGGTGTGGTTAGGGTATGGAACTTGTGTTACAATTGGGCAACTTTTCACAAAACTGGTTCAATTCTCTCACACGTTACTTTGTTTTGGATTTTGTTCATGCTAGTTTTGTTCTAGGAGGCTAGGTTGTACTCTTGTAAGTTTTTTTTTGATAAGCAATAGAATTGAAATTTTGATATGCATAACCTTTGTGCATATCCATCATGTTTTGAAAATTGAAAACTAACTTATTCATAACCGGCAAAGGAATTTTTCAAAAAAATGAATTTGTAACGAGTTGATGCAATATATTGAATTTTCTTTGGAATACATATCCTTGCTTGTAAAAAAAGTGTATTACACTTTGTCAATATCAATATCCATGGGATAGGCCTAAAAGTTGATAACCAAACAACACATGAATTTTTGCTTTTATAAATGGACTACTGTGACTCATTTGAGAAGCGAGAAGGTACCTTACTAGTAAGGAGCCCTCCTCTATTGAGGCAGAAATTTTATTGAGGCTAATGCACCTTCCACATATATTCAAGAACCTCTACAAGTTCTTTAGTATTTACATAACTTAAATGGTTTTGTCCTACTATGCACACACTTTTTCATGTGTTTCCTTAGGCAGGAAAACCCCCATATATTGGCTCTATCCCTTTTGGTGTTGGCAGTGCCATATCTAATGCAAAGTGATGACTAATAAAGGCTCTTGAAATGTGAATTGGTGGTCAAAAACTGGTTACACCTTGGAACAGGCCCAGGAAAATCCCATTACCACCAAATGGAGAATGGCAGCTTGCCCTATTGGGCTCACCACATTCCTAGGTGGAATGGGGTTGTTCCATAGTACAAGAAAGCACTAGAAGAAAGAAGAAACTGAAATGGAGAAAGCAAAGATTAAAGTCTTTATTTTAGTTGTTAAGTGCATAATGTCTAGGAAAGGCCCATGAGAAAAATTAAACTTCTATTATTGATAATGAATAACAGATCAAGCTGGAAATTGATATAGAACAGCTGATCCAACTAGGTCGAAGTAGTGTTCAAATTTGACAAAAATGTCATGCAATAGGCCAACTTGAAAAACATTGTGTTGTTGTAAAAGAAAAAAATTCATGATGTTTTCTTTCATTTTTTTACATCACGTTACTTATAAGGAACCCTAAAGGGATCTCACATTGAATGATGACATGTTCTAGGAACCTATTTAAACATTAAAATTTTTGTTACCAACCAATAGTGAAATGTCGCAACATTGATTTTTTATTTTTTGCAAATCTAATGACTTTTTTCTCAAAAAAGAAAGTGACTAAATTTATTTTTTCACATTTGTGGAAAATTTCAAACCAGCACGCGTTAAAATCGCTATGGGCTGCGCATGCTGGAGTGGTAGAGTTGTAAATTAGAATTGAAAGACTAGAGTTGTGTGGTTCTTTGATTTTTCTGTCAATAACCTTCAAATGTTCTGGTATCAACAGAACCTCCAGTTCGACGTTTTTTTTTAACAATTTTGTAAAAATTTAGCAGTTTTCATGAAAGAACCTATACTTTAGGGTAGGTTCTTTGACCCAGTTAATTTGATTCTTTTAGGACCCCCATTAATGGCACAATCCGGTTCTATGATTTCTGAGCATCCTCAGCTAAGGGCAGAACCTGTTAATTGGATCCTTTGAGAGACCGCCAGTCAGGGGGTCTGTATACCTTATCCTTACCCGCCGGTTCTTTCTTTGAAAAAGAGAGATAGCTCAACACTGTATGTAAACCAGTCCACTCTCTTAACAAATTTAAATTCAAACAACCTTCGAGGTTCTTAAAACCTGCCCCCAAAAAATAATTTTACCATCAGATATTTGTCAAGTGGTTTTCTCTAATATCATAACGGCCAGCTATGTGAAACCATTTCTTTGATTAGGGTTATATGAATAGAAAAAGTTAACTAGTTAGTAATTGTCAACAAAACCTAACCTTAATGTTAAACTCTAACCATAAGCTAAAACCCCAACCCGAGAACTCCCCCAGTATACCTGAGGCCACTGATTTTCTTTCCTGGAACTGCTCTACTGGTTCTTTCAACCGACCAGATATCTGTTATGGTTGCCTCCGGCAAATACCTTGGAAAGAACCGCCCATGTATCTGATGGGTATCCAACAGGTTCTTTCATGTAAGTCAGAACTGCCCAGTAGTCAAAATACCATGGTCAAAAAAGTTGGGCCACATTGAACCAGCACCCACCAGTGCACCATGAAGGATGGATGATAAGTGGTCAGGAGACAGTTTTCTGTTGGGTTCTAGTTCCCTAGCTAACCATGGTGGTTACCTCAGTTGCTTCTTTTACTACCTACCCACTACCAACAACCCACTAGCAGGTTGTAGGTAGGTAGGTAGGTAGTAAAAACTGCCCTAACCTATGTATAAACTATCTACTTATCTAATACTTATCTATTTTCCTACCTATCTACCTATATATGAGACCTATTTCTCATAATTGGTTTCCTTAATTGGTTACCAAGGTGAAACCATATACCAACTCATTTGAGGTTCATCCATAACTGAGTAATTAACAGGCATCCAATGGATGGTGTGCTGGTGGGTGCTGGTTCACTGTGGCCCTATGGGTTTCAGATAGCAGCAAGTGGCCAAACCATTTGGGAAGATGCGAAAGTGGTCCCATGATATTATTATATATTATCACTGAGAGTGTGGTTTCCCACATTCTCAACATTTCTGTGCACAAAATGGAAAGAGAATCAGGGGCCAGCTGATGAAAAGTACCACCACCTACAGCCTACCTCATGTGCACTTGGCTTCTGTGCTCCAAGTGTGTGAAGCCAGTGGTCATAGGTAATGTTGTGTCTTCTCTTGCCTAGTGATGAGTTTTGTCTCCATTGTTGCTCTTGATTGTTATGAATAGAGAGTTACCCACAACTCATGGAGTCGGTTAGGTACCAATTTAGTTGAATAGCAGGTTTGTGCAGGGTCTTTGCCAAATAATTATTTAATTTTGAAATTTTGACAATAAAATATCCTCGAATAAATCAAAATATTCTTTACTTTCCTTCACAATTTTTTTTTAATTTTTTAGAAAATAATAATTCAGCATGTTGGAAAAATAATATAATTTGTGTCAAACCTGCTATAACTAGGGTATTTTGTGTAGGTGAAAATGTGAGACAAACACTGCTACGAAAAAACAAAACTTGACAACCAATGAAACAAGGCAGCAGGGAGCCAAGAGGACCATGTTTTCCCGTTTGGGGAGACAGAGGTGAGGACTGGGACTGATTTCTTGGAGATCATGTTTTGGGTTAGGGGAGAGAGGTCATGTTATACGGCTATACTCCCCTTATTGAACTTGGCAGCCTTCTTGATTTGTGTTCTGCATGATTTTGCATGATTCATGTTTTGTTGTTCTATGCTTAAAAACAAATTGATATGTTCTGTTGTGGCAATTAGAAACACTTTCAATTGCTGGTACCATTGTCCATACCAACTGACAAATACTTCTAATTCCTTCAACTGAACTACATCACATCTACTTCTAAACCCTAAGGCTTAGGTGAATTAGAACACTCTAGAATCACTCTCATTGAGCATCCACTGACTAACTTATGGCATTGCTTCACACCCTTACGCATTGAATCCCAAAAGTTTTCACAAGGAAAGAATTCCAGTATCACCCCAATCCCTGAAGAACCCAAGATCAACAATTTCCATCCCAACCTCAGATGATTGAACTAGTTGCAGATCCCAAACTCAAAGCACCAACTAAAGCGCTCACTTCCACTCATCCCAACTCCCCAATTTCCTCATACAATGCAATGAAGGAAGTTGCTCACGAATCCTCTAATTTTTTGCATCATTTTCACCACCATCCTATAACAAGCTTCCTACATAGAATTTTATATCTCTTACATAACAAAATTGTAGAGAACAATATTATGCACCAAGAGCATCATCTTTCCATGCATTTCAATTTACACTAATTCTACCCTTAACTACCAAACATACAATTCAGCCATTGAATATTTAGCTTTTTTTTCATCATTTTTTAACCAACCACACTCACTTAGTAAAACCGCCATCCTTCAAAAAGCAACATCTGCTCATCCTTATGTAATCCAATCCACCAATTAGTAACTTGATCCCACAAAACATCATGAAGAACAAAAACCAAAACCACACAACTAGCAAGTTCATCCTCCAAACAAGGCGCCCAAATTTTACTTTCTCCATGAATGTAGAACTTGCAAGCATAAAACAAAGCAAACACACACACACTATTTTGAAAACACCTCATCAGCGTGGTCATGAATAGTCACAGTGGCAAAAAATGGTTAACCTTTTTAACTTTAGGGTTCCTTTTAGGTCACACTATTTTAGCTCTTCGTGCCATTTGAATCCACCACCATACGGAAGTAGGATCTAGTTAATACCATTAGTCTACTTCATAGCATTTGAAAATGTTCTATTGAATGGGGTTTAAAGGATTTTAAAGGCAAGAAAAAAAAAAGGAACATGGGGACCACCTAGATGCTAGTTTAATGAACTAATGATAATGAACTCCTAGTAGTTCTTTTAATTAGATTACAAAACATTTTCAATTTTATTTTGAAACTAGTTTTTTTTAATGATGATGATGATGACGATGACTTGCTTATAAGAAAACAAGTTCCTACGTTTGAACGCCTTAAAAATATAACTCATGTAATTTCTCCATTTGGTCCCATGATCCTTTAAAAGCATATGCTTTTCATGGTCCTATAAATTTGACAACAAATGGACATGAAAAGGAAATGCACTTTAACCTTCCATATATTTTCATGTCCATTTCTTGTAAAAACATCAACCACCATTTGGCCACATTCTATATCACAATTTTGAACCACAAAGGTTAATTTACATGATATTATTTCCATGAAACAAAATTTTCATGTTAGTGTTTCAAATTTGATCTAGTTTCAATGTCTAATTCATCCTTTTATTAAATGAAGTAGTTTTGGATGATGAAAGCTTGCCAATCATCAATAAAACCAAACACCCAATAATCCAGACCTGGTACCTACTTTAGTAAACCTTTTTCCTCAACAACTCATTGCTGCTACCGTAAACATTCCTCCCACCATCGATGCACCTACTTTTGCTGATCTAATGGGGGAACTCTTTGAAGTTTTTGAGTTGGAATTTTCGATCAAGAGTTTTTTAAAAATTCTATAACTCGCCACCTTTTCTCGACAAAAGGATGAAACCCTCAAGATGCTCTACATGAGGCTTCTCAAGCTCAAAGAGGATACTCAAAACATCACAGACATGGAAGTTACCCATCGGTATCTTGGTTCATTGGAAGGCATTTCAACATTCCATGCGCAAGTTTTGCAACAGGTTTTTGCAAAATTTGGAGATTCATACACTTTGTTGGATGTGTACAACATTTTTGAAAAGCTAGAATTGGCTCATGCACACTATGAGGCGAGTACTATGAAACTTCCATCACCTTCAAGGCCTTAGCCTTCACCTGCTACACCAACCAGATCATCACATTCTTCTTCAACTATCCTACCTTCTTGCAACTATTGTGGCAATCTTGCCCACAAAGCTAATGAGTGCAACATTCCTTTTGAGGATCTCTTTTGTGATCATTGTGCGAAAGAGGCACATCAAGAAGTTGTCTATTTTGCCAAATTCCCAGAACAAAAACAACTACGATTACCATGGCAAAATCTACCAGCATCTTTCGTTGCCCTTCAACCAAAAGCCAAAGCACCTCAACCTTCCACTCAAGTTTTGCCCACCAAGGGTAATTCCAGTAAGATGGTTAAGAAGAAGGAACACAATGTTGACAAAAGGGAGGTGCTTCAAGCCCATGCCATTCAAGTTCAAAATTTTACAAAATGAACTCGAATCATTGAGGGCTTAACTTGCTAATCTAAAAGGCAAGTTTTCCCAACCAGTTAATCATGCCCAACCTGTACAGGGTTCAGGATCATGGGAGGGATAATATTGGAAGAAGGTGGAATGGGATGTCTCCCAAAAAGTAAAATGTAAAGAAAGAAATGAGACAGAGACATGTGTTTGGACATCATGTAACCCATGGTGATGTAAGGGAGGGCCAGGTCCCAATCCTCTTTGTTCCTAGTGAGGCAAATTTTCCGAAGTCCTTTCTTGCATGTCTGAACCATCCTTTCTGCAAGGCCATCAGCTTGGGGATGATTTCTTCAAATTCGACTATCATCAATGAAAACATGGTCAAGTAGGTCTTGGAATTCTCCTCTAAATTCTGATCCTTGATCAGTAAAGCACTCAGCACAAGCCCCAAACCTACTTAAGACATGTTGTAAGAAAACCTGGTTGGTGTTGTGTGATGACTTGTCCAATAGCGCAATAAGCTCAACTCACTTTGAAAAATGCTCAATCATAATCATGATGTAGACATTACCCCTGGAGGTATGTGGTAATTCTCCAACTAAATCACGTGACCAACGATAAAACATGCCTTGAATGGGAAGTGGATAAAACATGAACTATCAAGAGGAGAAAGAAGTTTTCACTCTATCACATTGTTCACACCTAGCAATTACGTCTCGGACTTGAACATACATACTTCTCCAATGGTAATGAGAAGCAAGAAAGCTATAAGTACGTTTAATTCCAAAATGTCCAAGCTCTAAGTGTACCTTTTGAATAAGACAAGCTATTCATGTGGTGGAAAAACCACTCTGTTGCTTTGTGATAAACATCAGACGAGGTGATTATCTCACCATGAGTAGCGTTTTGACTATTGTTTTATGCAATCTCGATGACTTGATGTGATTTAGGGAGGGTATTCCCCATGTTGAAGAAACCTCAGAGTGTCCAAGTCCTCCCATATATCCACAGTGGGATGTTTAACTAAGTTACATTGCAGTAGTGCAAGATAACTAAATGCATAAGATACATGTATAGCTAGAATCTAGTCAAAGTATTGCCTGGCTTCTAAGAAATCTTCAGAGGTAGTGAGGGGTCTCTGCGACATGATATCTGCGTTCTAATGTGTAATACCAAGTTGGTGAATAACCTTGAACTCATACTCTTGAAGTATAAGCGCCTAACGAACTAATGTACTAGTAAGCTTGTCGTTGGTCATCAACCACTTGATAGGCTGCTGGTTGGTATACAAAGTGAAATTGGTGCCATAAAGATAGGGCCTGAAATGTATGACGGCCCATATAATAGCAAGACACTCCCCCTCATATGAAGAGTAGTTGTTTTCAGCCTTATTGTTGCTTTGGGATGCATAGGCAATAACATATTCCTTGTTTTCCTCATCAAGTTGGCCAAGAATAGCACCAATACCAAGAGCACTCCAATCAATGTGTAGAATGAAGACCTTGCTGAAATCAGGTCTTCTCAGAATGGGAACTCTGAAAGTTTTTCTTTGAGTGTGTTGAAAGCTTCCTAAACTTTTTCATTCCATGTCCAAGCAACATCTTTTTTTAACAATGCATAGAGAGGATGAACAATAGTGCTGAAGTCTTGGACATAAATCTTGTAGTAATTACATAGTTTGATGAAGCTCCTCAAAGTGTGAACATCAGTAGGAGTGGGCATCTCCAAAATGGTTACTACTTTGGCTCAATGAGCCATAATACCATTTGGCAAAATTCTGTGTCTAAGGTAGATTACTAAGGTGACAACAAACTCACATTTTTTAGGATGGATCTTCATATTACTTTCGTGGAACCTCTTGAATAATTCTTCAAGATGAGCCAAGTGCTCCAGGAGTCCCTTGCTATGTACTAGGACGTCATCTATGTAGATTTCAGGAAATATGCCCCTTTGAAAACCTGGTCCATGACTCGTTGAAAGAAAACAAATGCATTCTTCAATCCAAAAGGCATCACAAGCCATTCCCACAACTTGTTGTTTCCACGGAATGTTTTTTTTTTGCGATCCTTCACAACAAGCACAATTTGGTTAAAACCTTGCCTCATATCCATAATTGTGAAAATGTTTGAATCTCCAATGCTATCAAATAATTCTTCAAGGATGGGCATGCGGTACTTGTCCACCAAGTTCAAAGGCCTATAATCCTCGCACATCCTTTTCTCAATCCGCAATCCAACTGAATATTTATTTATTAACATTATTATAGTGGTTGCAAAATCAGAACTTGAGCTCTTTGCATCTTTCATTTATCAGTTCCCACTCATGTTTGCTCAACCTATGCCTCCTCTGATAGACAGGTGTCTCATCTGTAAGGTCTATAGAAAATCGGATGGTCTTACACCTACCTAAGTTTTTCATTGAAAATGCGAACACATTCTCATACTTAATTAGCAAGTCTATGACCCGGTCTCTCTTCTTCTTAGTGAGCTAGTTCCCCATATCAAAAGGGTAGTTAGAAACACATGGAATGGAGTTGGAAAGTGTGTTTGAAGAACCTAGTGTATTGGGTTCTCCACTATCCAATTGCGTAGATTCATAAAAGGTTGTAATTGTTTCTCCAGAAGTTGATGTACCTCCAGGTGCATTAAAAACAACTTGAGTCAAATTACATGGTACCCCCCCCCCCCCAACACTAAGGGTGAAGTGTAAAGTGTTGAAGATAAGTAATTGTATTTAGTCGGGGTGCCATGTAGTCGCATCGCCAAAACTGCAAATTGATTGAATCAGTGTTGGTGTTGTGTACATTTGAAAAAGTACACATGTTACTAATAACCATGTAAGGGAGTTCAGGTCCATGCCTCTCCCAAGTAAAGCGTTATGCTCCAATCTAGTCACCTTAGTGTGACTAGTAGTGCCAGTTTGGAACCCCATAGCTCTTTTTCTTTCTTTTGGGCTTGGTTCATCCCAAGTGGCTGAAGCATGACGCTTGGTCCGTCTCCTTGAAAGGTGTATGCTCCTGGGAAGGAGACAAAGGTGGGCCAAACACCTCTTGGTTTTCCTATTGTGTTCGCAAGAAACCAAGGAGGTTTCTCTTGCCTTGTAACTGGTTGGCATGAGCTCTGATCATCCAATGTGAGAAACCTGCAGGTTGGGGTCTCTGATGGTGTATCTCAGAGCCAATTGCAGAACTGAGAATGGTGCAAGGTTGGTCCACCAATTATGCAGTAGGTGCGCATAAAAACCACATTGTGCCGCATCAAGTAAGAGCGGTTCTCCAAGGTAATGCCTAACCAAAATGTAATGTTCTTGGACTTTCTCCCTTTGGTCAAGCTGAGAAGGGGTGTTCTTAATTACATAACCAAACGTAGGAGAAATGGATTGAGCCCATGTGATTAATCGTACCATGTCTGTGAAGAGATTGGATTTTATGTCACTCAAGCTTTCTCCAAATCCAACCATGAAAATCCTTGACATTCCCAACCTGAAATGATGATGTCCACGAGGCCAAACAATTCCATATGTTTCTTTTAAATTAATTGTATGTCAAAGGGCAAGAAAGTGAAATTGGCCTTCCATGTAATGGTTATAAACTATTGTGGAAATCTAGCTGTGAGCTCCATCATTTTCGATGCTGCCACTTGCCTTGCAATAGGATTAAATTGTACGTAGAAATATTTGCGAACCGCCATCCCTGATTATAGTAGGGCTTCGAGACTTGTACCAATACCTCTAAAAAGCTTAAGTAATGTAATCCCTTCTTCAAGTGGTGTCCATGTGATCAGCTAACGAAGTATTGGCTTAATCGGTTCGACATGGCTTTCCATGTTTTCAAAATTAGACAAAGCTTTGACCAAGGGCTCGTGGGCTGCGTTGAACCTCTGTAAAACCTCTGGTCCATGTTGAATGTTAGGAGGAACCACCTTTAAGCTTTTAGTAGCTTAGGCATAAACTATCTTCTCTTCATCTCCTTCTATCCACTCGTGACTAACTTGTTGGATGTAAGAAATGGTGTGTGCTTCTTTGAGCATACAATGGTGAGCCATAGGACTGGTTCCCATGTAAATCAAGGGGTATGTATCCCAGGTGGTGGCCATCAATCTCACAATCCATTTGATAGTACGCATGTATGTTCATTGTCAATTGTGAAACCTAGTGGAAATAGGGCATCTTGCCCAATGAACACATCGTAACTAGTGGCATTAATGACTAAACATTTGACCTACAAGCAAAGCTCCTGATTTGTGCCTTCATTCAAGTTAAGTGCAATCAAATCCGAACTCTCCCCAAATACCTCCTTTACACTCCCACTAACGATGCAAATTTGCCACATAGATTTTTGTAGTTTAAAGTTGAGCATGCCCATCTTCTTAGTGAACTGAACTCCAAGAATCACTGGTTGGGCACTTGTATCAAGAAGTACCACTCTGGGTGTATGTCCTCCCACCTAGATTGTTGACTCAATATTGTTGACAATGGCAATTCTAGTGGCAATTGAAGTTCTCTCACTAAACACTACCTTCGAAAATGAGTGAAAAACTTTGTGAAAAAAATGACTATCCACAATGCCTTTGCTGAGTAACAAATCCACAAGTGAGGTGTTCTTAGCTCCCTTTTGATATGTGAATGTAAAATCACAAGTAGGAGAGCCCACTAGTTTAGTCATGCTAAAACTAGTGACCAGATCACGAACACCATCTACAACAGGTGAGTTAATCAAGTGTCTCTCCAAGGTGTTGGATGGGAGCGCCCTGTAGCATGTGGATCCAAGATTAGTAGAGGACTTGATGTAGTGTTCAGGGTATCCTTTAATACTGCAATTATGTCCCTAATGTTTAGCTACAAATCTTGAAAATTAAACAACGATGTACTCACAAATTTTTGAGCCATTTCACGCATTTGAAGTTGGCACTCCATAAGCTAATCAGTGGAAAATTGTGTGTTTTCCCTGATGTACATTACTCCTGAAACATGAGAATTTGATGCCCTAGCAACTTGCGGTGTAGTAGTCTCTTCCCCCCTTGCCAACAAGGTGCGTTCCTCTTCCGTGTTGAGAGGATGAAAAGATTGCGACATGATTGCTCAAACTCTTCTAGCCCTGGTAATAGGACTTGAACCAAATGCAAGTCCATTAGTCTAAATTATTCAAATGGACCAGGTTGTGGACTTGGACTCCCTAGCCACTTGGGTTAAGGTCATCGCAAAAAAGGTTGCTATATTCAAGAGGGTTATGCCCATGGCCATGGAGAATTTTGTCCATTGCATAGCATCGAGACACCTTATGGTATGCACACACACGAGGTGGTAGTTACAAACCTAAGGTGAGACAATTTGATGTTGGTGACTTTTGTGTATTTCCAACGACAACCTAATGATACTCTGGACACTTCTTCTAGTCGCATTATCTTGAGGATTAAGGCTTTCAGGGCCTCAGGTGTGTTGGAGTTGCAAGGAGCTATTGGACGCACAATAATGTACAAGATGGTGAAAATAGGTACAAGATGGAAAAGACCCGAGTCTTGCCAAATACAAAAACCTCCAAAGAAGGTTCACCACTAGGGGAACAAGAACAAATCAAATACCCAAACCCCCCCCGCTCCCCCCCCAAGTTTTGAAACACAAATTAAATATAGAAAATGAAAAAACACTTAAAAGAAACACCTAGCCTATAAGAACCTTCACCTATAGTAACAATACATTTTGAAATAGAGGTAACGTATGTTTGTTGCAATGCCATCAACAACTTCTACCTATAAAATGAATGTAAAACTAAAATAAGAAGGCTTTCAACACCTTTTGTTTTGCATGCCCTGTTATCGCATTGATGAAAAAACTCATTGACATGTTGCAAACACCCAAAGACCTCTATGGCTAAAGGGAGAAACATGTCCATTGGATATCAATCACAATTATCCTTCACTTGAATTGTGATTGTTGCGACAACCCATGAAATAATGTTACCTATGAAACCAAATTTACTTGAATGGGGTTAGCGATGATGACATTAACCAATGTCCAAACACCATCCACCAAAACCACAACGTTGACTTGTTGATTAAAAGAATGAAAGGTAAGTGACAAAAAAATGTGGGTTTATTCACGTAAAATGTGAAATCTCACATCCCTCGCAATGAACGCAAAAACATCCTACACAACATCATCGAAAGTTGTCTTTTCCCCACCATGGGCACAATGAACAATTTGAATCCCCATAAGGTCCAAAAGTTGGCCACAAATGTAATGTCACAAACCAAAGGCTAAAGGATGGGGGAGGCCAAACTAAATAAAATAAAATCGTTGGGCGAGCAAATAGTCATGCCCTTGCACCCAACCCCACACAAGATTTCAAACACATTCAATGTGAATCAAAAGGCAAATAAGAGATGATGTTTAAAAAATGGTCATGCAATCTCTATGAAATATTTTCTTAAAGTTGATCTACTCTTCTTTCTACCAATTGCTTGAATGAAGTTACGCATGTTGCCACCATTAAAGAAGAAGTTCCCACATCAACATCAAGTGGGTTTGAAAAGATAATGATCTTGTACTATTCATTCCTATTGCTTTCGATAAGAATGGACGAAACTTCAACAAGAATTTAAATGTAATGACATGGGTAACTTAAGCCTAACTCCCTTGATAAATCATCAGAGCAATGCCTTTTATAAAGATGAAACCTAACCCTTCACTAGAATTGAAGAAACAAACTTGCTGACAAATTAGGGAAGCCTTTTATTTAGTTTCCTTTGCTTTTTCACATTAAGATCTCCCAAATCAAGGGTCCCTTGGCTGGGTTCTTGGTATTAAAATAATACCTATGTTGGTACAACAACAAGGTGCCTTATATACATAATCATATATGGCATTGAAAATAATAATACTTAAAATTTTGGCATTACATTAAATAATGAAACTAATGGGCTTGAGAGGTCCTTTTAGATTTTGGCATATTTTAGAATTTTTGATAACTCCAAAAACTACTTGTTTAGTGCCTAACTAGCCTAGGTATTAGGGTATGAGAAAGGCATGAATGAATTTAAGTGTAAAATGAAAATTTGAATACCATTATAACAAATAGGTGCTTGTCAAGAGGAAAATAAATAGAAAATATTAATGACAAAAATAATGCATGCCTCAATGAAAATACAAAAGGAAAATTTGTAAGATTCAACCAACTACAAAAGAAACAAGGGTTGGCAATTAATTGGAAGGATAGATTTACATTGTTTCTTGGGTGCAAGGAGCACAACTTTGACATTTAGATGACATAGTCTTTGAATTTGCACTTTGCAACATTGGCTAAAATATGAAATGGGAACATGCTTTGTGTGGACATCCACCCAAAGAACATGAGGTTTTGAAGAAGTTGTAGGAATGTTATTTGCAAATAAGTAATTAGGGTAGAACAATCGATGAACGATCACTTAAGTGTTTAGGGCAGGTTGGATCCAAGGGGAGAGCTCTGTTGGCTCTGATGTTCCAACAAAACTTCAACTCCTATTGGCACATCTAGCACATTAAAAATCATAAAAAATGGATTAGAATTGAAAAACTTAAGGCCCCCCAAAGTAGAGGGTGTCAAGAACGCAAAAAAAACCACCAAACAGTACGATGCCTAAACCCAATCACCCAAAAAAATTCTTGTATGTTGTTCTATTGCTATTAGAGTTCAAAGATGATATCTAGAATTCATTGTGGTGCTCCTATTGCACTTTTAATTGTTTAAAATGAACAAGAAATGAGAAAGATAGAAGCTTTGAAAGTAGGAGGGGTCCAAAGAGAAGAAAAAAAACAAGTTCTGTGAGTTGGAAAGCTTATTTCTCTTCTTGTTATCTTTTCATTACTCCTTTTCATTTGCACTTCAAAAAAGATTTCTTGAGCTTGAGGTAGTGATTCCATAACATTTTAAATCACTCAAAATGAAGCATAGATGATGAAGATCTAAAGAAGTTAATGGTGATAGGGCAGTGGTCGCCGATGGGTAGTTCTACCCTAGTTGAAAAGGTAACATGTTGAAAAACTTTCAAAGTCAGGTCACTTGTTACTAAGGCAATAGGTTTCATTCAATCTGATTGCATTATGATCTTTGGTGGCTGCAAATCTACATGGTTGGTGATTGGTGTACAGTAATTGTTTGGTGGGAAACATGTTATTGAAACAACAGGTAGATCATGGAATGTTCATGAATTTTGCAACTAACAATTCTTGGTTGTGATGCTTAGAAGGCCACTAGCAAAACATACGGGGTGTGGGAATAGTGGGCATATGCAAATTGTCTGGAAATACCTTGTCTTCACTCTTCAGAAAACTTGATTCCAGATAGGCAAATATTACTCATCATAACGGGCTGCAATGTGCCAAAAAGCCTACAAGAGAGTTCCAATATCACCTACATGATAAAAAAAATTCATATTGGTGTTTGTTTGTTGGAGTCCTTTGTACTTAGTACTTACACTACATACTTACTTCGCCCCTTGTACATGCACATAGAACATAACCCCCCCTTACAAACCTCTTGGGGTAAAATTATGGTGAACAGTAATGAAACTTTTGTTGTACTAAAAATATTTGTTTACACTAAAACCAACCTACTTCTTTGCTGGACTGGCCCTTCATGAGGCAAACTTTGTGGTCAATATTCCTCAAAATAATTGAATAACCTAGCAAGAAAGCTTTGTGTAGATTTTACAGAGCCCATTGAGTTTTTCTCCTTCCAAGTAACAACTATGGCCTCACAAGAGGACTTGGACTAGCCTTGTCTTATTATATGATTATATATATATATATATATACAGTTTATATTATACAAAAATCTCCCAAGTTTGTTGAATATGTTTTGTTTTTTAGTGATTTTCTTCCCTCATAATATCCTTGCTATGTTAAGCGAGGTACTGACAATGTCATGGACTTGGACAAAACAAAACCAAGGACAAGATGTGAAGGTAGACTTGGCAAGATGTTAAACACCCCTCTATGAACTTTATGGGTATCACTGTCACTGTAGACTTGACAGATGCGCAATGTCAACTGCATATCACATGGATCCAAAGAGCAGAGATAGCTTGAAAGCTATTCGTATTGGCTCCATGATATGTATAAAACCCACAAGGTCCCCCAACAAAATATTAAATAAGTTATTCCACTTCCTCATGATGTAAATCTGCCACACTTTATTCCAACTTAACAATCATCCTTAAATCTAGGAATGATGCTTTTTCCATGTTTCTCCCACTTCCTAAAAAGTTCCTTGTGGGCAAGTTGACCATGGGAGTATGGGACCATGTTCTTTTAAACAACAATCGTGTGTTCATGATACTAAAAAGTGTTGACTTCACATTGTGTGCAAAATTCAGCATATTGTGCCCACAGCCAAAGGGCATTGCATGGCATAAAAATTGAGAGATTTTTTAATTTTCATCTTTTTTCTGGTGATACCCATTGTGTATCCTCTGAGTATCAGGGGACAAAACAGCACACGGCATTTTGGAAAATGGAATGTCCATATGTGTTAGCATTCCATTTTTCAAAATGGCCTATGGGTTCTTTTTTCTCTACAAGCATGCATTCTTCTGCTCATGTTTATGGTTACTAGCCAAAGAGATCTTAGTCTTTTGTGAGAAACCTTTTGCAGGTCCCATAGGCTCTTAGTAAGAAGGTATCAACTATGCAACGAAATCTTGGTCTCTCCAAAAACTTTAGAGGTCCCCCCTCTCCCCACGGCCACCCCTATGTATGTATGTCTGTTGGTCTCTCAAAGTTGAAGTGGAGAAACTACATGAGGAAGGCCATAACGCTTTCCACTTGTACAAGTCTAAAATTTCTTTGATCTCACCCACTTGGGAAATCCAAAACTTTGAGGATCCTCGACACCCATGTAAGTACTAAGTACCCGAAAAACCCCACCCACACACACTTTCTGATACGCCCATGCAGAGAGGATGGTATAAGTGGCCCCAATAAGAAGGGCCACCTTTCATGAGAAAAGACATAAAAAGGTATTATCAAATTCATGGTGACTCCAAAATGGCTATGAACTTGGCTGAGCAGAAAAAGTGAGTAACCCATCTCAACCATTTCCACCAATGACATCAGAGGCTTATTGAAAGGAAAGCACTCACTTTATGGAGTCTCGGTTGGTGTGCACACTTTTACATAGCATGCTTGCAAGGTCTGGAAGATGTTTGACAAGATTCCCTAAAATGAACTTCTTTTTGCAGACTAGTTGTAGAGAACTAGTTGTTGAGAAAAGAAATCGATCTGAATTCCATGGGTTCATACGAGTGTTGATCAGGGATATCGACCACTCTCTAGTATCAATACTAGTATAGAGGACCTTACCAATGTTGTGAGGGTATGTGACTTGTAGGGTTAGATATGGGGGGTTCAAGTTCATGTGACTTGAACTTGAGTTGACACCCATTTGTTGGAACCAACACAAAGATCAGCCCATGAAACTAGTTTTTGCTAGATTTGGAACTGAAATTAGACACATGAAAAAACATTCTTGAACATAATCTTCAGGCAAAAAGTTGATTTTAAAAAATTGATAAGTAAGTTAAGCATTGTATTAAATACGAATTCTAATTAATTGTTGTCTCCATATTTATATAAACCCTTGTATAATTTATCATAAAATTTTGTAACCATACAATTTCTAGCATTAGGAGTGCGTAATGTGTACATAAAATCAGCTTTTAGTATTCAAATGGGCTTGAAAGCTCTTGAGTTTTAAACAATGTGTTAGAATCAAAATTAAAAAGGTTTAAAAATTGAAAGATCCAAGCTCAAATCCCCCACCCGAAAACCCTTCCAAAACGGGGATTGGATGATGAAACCCTAAATTTTTTTATAAAACAAAGCACCCAACATAGGGGGAAAAGAAAAACAAAGAGAGGACCCAAGTCCAAGTCAAAAGTGCAAAAATTTAAAGGGGTCACAAAGGGGCAAAGGAACAAATTGTGTTCCAAAGCTCCCACTAGTTGCAAGAAGCATATTGAAGAAGGAAAGGAAGGGAAATTTAACAATGTAGTAACCCTAGAAAAGCCATCACCTACTACAATGGTGTAGTTCAAAATAGAAATGACTCATGCTCCTACAAGGCTATCACCATTCTTTGCTTATAGAAGGCACAAAGAATTGCCAAAGGAAGGTCATGGGTGCCCTCTACTAGCCATACCATTGACATGACTTTTGCTTTTGTAAGTGCCCTTAGCTGATAGCAATGATGTGAACCCATTGACAAAAAGACTCAAAGGAAGGTGGTGGAAGGATATGGGTGTGCTCACACGAAAGATGAAATCATGTGTCTTTTGCAAAGTGAAAGCATTTCAAACCACATTGTGGGATGCAATTTATTCCGCACCATGGGAGCAATGAAAAAGGTGGGTCCTTGTAGGATTTTATGGCTAGCCATAATGTAATGGGTCACCTCGAGAGTTAAAAGGATGTGAAGGTCTAGCTTGGTGCAAAATGCAAAAATATATATATCAAAAGTTAAATGAGAAGGTGGAATGATTGGGTGAACAAAAAATCAAGCACCTACCCTCATACTTGCGCACAACCTCAAACATGCGTAGTGTGAAATAAAAGACATGTCAAAAATGATGTTGGGCAAAAAATGGTCATGCAATTTGTTTAAAATGTTCTTTTGAAACTAATATATCCCCTCTCAATAAAATGGATGAAAAAAGAAACGCATATCACTATGTTCAAGGGAAGGAATTCTTGCACCAACTTCAAATGGGCCTAAAAGGGGAATGGATTGGAATTGTTGGCCCCTATCACCTCTAATAAAAACAAGCAATGATTCAATAGGAATGTAGCAACAATGACAAGTGCATTAAGTGCCCAACTCCCAAACAAGCCATTAGTGTAATGAGCTTTGTGGAAATGAAGCTAATCCCTCACAAAAGATGGGGATAAAAACCTATCAACACATTAAAAGGGCCTATAGGCAAACCAAAGAACCTAAGTTCAAGAGTTTTTTAAAAACCTACACAAAGGTCGAATTAAAAGAGGTGAGTTGACATCAAAAGACTAATAAAAAAAAGAAGCAATAAAATAAATATGGTCTATAAGCAAAACATCGAGATAGGATCCCAAAAACAACTTGGACATCCCTTAACTTTGAAAGCACCTTTGCATGGTGAACATCTTCATCTAATGCATCTTGCAAGAAAGAAGGAAACTCAAACGAGACGCCCAAAACTCTAATGCCATTTGATAAGCAACAAAAATCAACGAGATGAAAGAAACCAATAAACAAACAAAAAGCCGACCAAGTCGAACATTTGCAGGGCTAAATCACAAGTCCCACAAAAGTCAACTAAGAAACAATATGGCCAAAAAGAAAATGAATGATAGAAGCTAAATTAATGATGTGAATGTCATCTAAAAGCAAAGTAAAAATACAAGAACGAAAAACCCTTAGAACATCGCAACACACAAAAGTAGACCAACACACAAAAAAATTCAATGAATAGATCGCCCTAACACATGCCTTCCAAAGAGTGGATGACTAATAAATCTCCCAAATGGGATGGCTGCAAGTTTTATTCAAAACAAAAAACTTCACAACAGTGAACCCTACATACTAGAATGGTATGACTTGTGACAATTATAACCTTATTCCTTACTAGTGCACTTGGGATTAGGGAGTGTGGTTGAGTACCCACTTCAATAGGTAAGAATTGAAAGTGCCAATTCTAGTTATTAATAATTGGATCCCAATGAGGACTATGTTCAAAATTGGAACTAAAAATGTTTTTAAAAAAAAAACTAGACCTAAAACTAGGTTCTTAGTTCTACTTATGTATGGAATTGGAATCAAAACTACAACCATAACCAAGGGATCAAAACCAATAGTTAATTGCTGCAGTTATGGTTTGATCAACAAGAACCATATCCAAACATGATCATTTAAAAAAATATGAACTAGACTTGAAATTTTTATTTTCTTACAAATGGATTTGAAATAGGATACCCAATTTTATTTATGTGTGTAACCACAATGAAGACCAAGATAATTCCAATTAAATTTTCAAAACCAGAATTTAAAGTTCCTCATAAAAGCAAATAACCATTCAACATAGATAAGGACTTGAAGTTATACCAAGAATATGTTTTCCTCATCAAGGCCAAAAATCAATCCTATAGTTAATACTAAGTCCAATATGTCATGAAAGTTTAACAAAAAGACCCAATACCATGATCGGGCTAATGTGTAATTTTTAAAATACCAAACCTCGACAAAAATCCAATAAAAGATTGATGGTTGGAACCATCACAAGGTGACAAAAAGGAAAGGCCAAAGAAAGGCCAAAAGATGAACAATTTGCAAGAACCAAAAAAAGGAGGGAACTACACTATCTCGTGGTAGGAAGTTATCTCATCTACAACCCTTTTAATGTTGCCTACATGCAGATTGTGAGATCTAATAGTAATGGGGGGTCTAGAACAAGCATCACTCGCCAATGTAATATTCCTCTCTATAGTAAAGGTTAAAGCACACTAAAGAGCAATATTAACATGTTGCTTGAAGATTTGAATGAAAAAAGACAAGGATAAATGACCTCTCGATCGTCTATCGTGGAAAAGATGAGCACATTCCCTAATGAAATTATCCATATTGCATCTAGGTGCGCCATGCACCTCCATGACCATCAGAATAAAGTGGTGCCCCTAATGAAACCTTCTATACTTGCAAATCTTAATAATGACATTAAGTTCTGCAAGTGCACTTATTAGTCTACTAATGACACTTGAAGCCACCATTTCTCATGTCGGGTCAATAACCACCACATCAGCAACAAAAACTTGGTCCTCTCAAATCATGTAGAAATCAACTTGTAATGAAACTCTTGACATAAAGGCATACCATCGTTTTTTCCATACAACGTGCCCACTTTTTCGAACGAGGGCATATGTGATGTCTCGAATGGTGTCATGTGTGGTTATCTGTTGACCTCTAAATGGGCAACGAACTAAGTGTGGGCCAAATGCATCCAATTCATGTCCACACTCACATGTGAGAAGACTAAATGCCAAAGGATGAATCAAATTGAATTGAAAATGCAATGTTAAAATGAAAATAGAATGTGCGATGCAAAATGAATAAATAGATGGTTTAACAACCAACCATAGATCTGCCCCCTTGTTCAAACAAAAACGAACGTGAGCTCTGGATGCAAAGGAAATGAAATCATCCTCCAAGATAGACCTAAAGGATGTGTCATGGTGGGTGTCCATCAAAGATGCATGTAGACTTGGAGCATCGAAAATTGTCAAACTTTCAAAAGAAGGGTGCATCTCCTAGTTGTAGGAGGAAAGCCATTTCACACTACATGTAAGCATGACTGAAACAAATGTGGGCCCCCCTCAACCTAAGAAACATACTCCTCCAAAACGGGTCTATCAAAAATACAAAACCTAAAACATGAATACAAAGCCATTAGAACCCAATTCCTTAAATAAGCAGATGGGGCATAATTCTCCATAAAAAAAGGCCTATACCACCAAAGGATATTGGTAGTCGAGCTTGATGCCTCGCTAAAAGGCCCTAAAAAGACTCCCATGATCCTGGACCCATAATGTCCCAACATACCTACATAACTTTCCCATTGAAATTCGCTAAAAAAGACAAGAAGAAAGAAGGAGGTATTATTCGTGTGAATAAGAAGGTCGATGAATTATGCATGAGGAAAAAATGCCCAAAGCAACCTGGGCATCTCCAAGAAAAGAAGATCATCAATATGTGCCATGTCCAAAGATAAAAGCTCATTTAAAAAAAACGCAGCAAAGTCCTGAAAACCCACTAATAGACACAAAATGCGTAAACCATCTTTGACCAAAGTGCAACCTTAAGGAATCTTTATGCCTAGAGAAATCATGGATGGACTTCAAAGTTCGTATTTTGACACCTTGACCTTAAGCCCAATTAGGGCTAATTGAGTCCTTAAGGAATTTTACGCCTGGAGAAATCATGGATGGACTCCAAAGTTTGTACTTTGACACCTTGATCTTAAGCCCAATTAAAGATAATTGAATTGAAAGGTGGTTAAAGGCATGGCTAATTTCACTAATAGGCCCCGCGATGTGGGTATCATCTGCTAAGGATGGAAAGGCGTAGTTGGAGACCCACGTGATGGTTTTTAAATGAACTCAATAATGGGGGGCCAAAACAAATAAAGGACCCCCTAAGGGGTCACCTTGCCTCCATGAAGATGATTTAATAAAGGTGACCCCCTCCACATGCCACCCATGTTGGTAATAAAGAAAAGAATGAACACCATAAAACAATTTAGTAAAAAGGACAATGTTCGTCAAAGGCCCCTCGACGTCACACAATTGTCTAAAAATAACAGTTCAAAAAATGTTATTTAAAGCATTTTCGACATCAACCTATATCATGGCCCAACAAGGTGTAGGTTGAAGAAGGTTCAGATGTTGAAAGGGATGGCCTCATAATCTACAAAAGTTGATATTCCAAACTGATGGGGGGATAAGTGCTTCTAAAACAGCCCCCAAAGTATAGGACAATGGAATGACTAACAAGTTGAAAAAACACCTTGCCTACAACAATAAAACAAATACCACTAATGTCATTTATCATTACCAAGGATCTATTAACTCCTAGCACTAGGGCCACCAACCTAGGGATATCCCCACGAGTAACAACAACTGCAACTTAGAATAATTCCAAAAACCTTGAAGATGGGTCCTTTCATATGAACCATCTCAATAAATGTTCATATACCATCCTAAAAAGCCTGCCTAAAAACAAATGGGGCATAATGGTTAAAGTTAGGGCAAACAGAGTCCTATCCAAAACAAAATTGTGTTCAGGTTGATAATAAAAAATAGGTGGAAGGAAAAGGTCTAAAAAAAGGGGGTGCAGCTAGCAAAAGGCAACAACGGTGTCCTCCATAAAATTAACTGGTATCATGGGCTAGAAAGTTTTGGTAGTGCAATTGTACTCGGTAGCTCTCCTTAACACTAAGCATTGGCAAAAACAAATGGATGAAGAATCTTCCCATGAGGGGTGAAACCGGGGTACACATGAAACATGAAAAAATCCTTGAAGAGAAGATTAGCCGCTTGCCATAAACCTCATAAAATGAACATAAACCTTTCCATGACTTGAACGACCCCTTTGAGTATAGTGTAAACATCAACGAAACAACAAGAGGAAAATGTACCATGCCAACTCATCCGTCAGGTTTCAAACAATTGTGTCAAAGGGGTAAGTGAAAAGCCTACCTGACCTTGTCTTGGATGGCTCGAGGGTTCCTACGAAACAAATGAAGGCACGTGAAACAAGACTCAAACAACCCCAAGATGCAACTAGACTGAGCCTAAAACCAACCCCAATAAACAAAAAGAATAGAACCAAGGAGAAGCATAGGAGGGGAGGACATTTGCAAAGATAAAACAACTTGGCTAGCCTGGTATGTTCTGAAGTGAATATGAACCCAATATTGGTTCCTATTCTATGTCATAATAATCTTGGTGTAGGTGTATGGTGTATTTTTAGGGCTCTTTCCAACTTGCAAAACACAAAGAGGTTTTCAAAAGCTTTAAGAAACAAAGAAATTTTTTGTTAGCTAATTTGAGCTGCTGTTGTGCAAGGATAGTTTGTTTAAGTGCATTTGCACCTTTGGCCATTATGTAAGGCACAAATAGCAATGCCTTCCTCTCTGCAAAACACTTCACATTTTGTTAGTGAGACTTACATTGTAAGAAGTGAAAACTTAGCATAACAAAATAAGGCATGTAGAGTGCCTTGAAAACAAAATAGTTGATTGTGTTGACCTCTTCAACCTTTGCAAAAGAAATTGTCATATGCCAACACTTAATTCCCCATAAAGAAAAATATCTAACCAAACATCAACAACTCCCATAGGAAGGGGAAAAAGAAAAAGGCAACAACCACTTTTGTTCTCTCTTTTGCTTTTAAGAAACTTTCTGGCATATGGAAAGAAAGAAGAAGGGCCCAACAATATTTGTCTTGACATGTGCCCACAAGAGAGGAGCAATGGTGCAGCGGTTACTAAGGAGTTCATGAGCACATGGCAAGCTTCTTAGAATAGAAAAAAATGGAGTTTAGAAATTGCACTATGTGGGACCTTAATGTTTTCATGACCGCCCTACTGCATCCCACCCCAAAAGAGTGCTTCATGCTTTAATGATGACCCCCATCAATAATCCTGTGTTGTTGATTTTGTGTTATTGTTGTTACTTGTTACCACCACAATGGAACTTATTGGGTCTGGGCTTTTATCCATCAGTTGAAGTTCCCCCATATGCACATGCCCCCAAAAATGTGCACTTTCCAACACACAATGTTCTAATCTAATTTGCACATGGGGCAAGGGCTCTCTTTGCAATTGGATTGAGAGCTTGAAATTTGAGTTGCAATTGGGCATTGAAGTTTGTTCAATTGAATTTTGTTTGTCATGCAAAATGCAAACATGATTTTCTTTTTGTTGTTAGGAAATTGAGCCACAACCTCTCTCCATGTTGAGTGAGTGGATAAGAGAATTGGGGGAAATAAAATTCAGGGATAATAATAAACTTATCCGTAAAGTACCCTCTCTTTCACGCCTATCCTCTTTGCTTTCACCCCCTATCCCCTTCTTTCAGTGCTATCCAGAAAGGAAGGAAATTTTATTAGATCTTAAAATGAAATGTTGAAACTCAGCATTTAATGCACAAGGTTCGAGAGTAATTATAATAGTTGTACAGGTAGGAGCAGTGAAAAATATATGTAGTAGTCATGGAGGCGCTCAGGAAAAAGGAAAGAGGGGATGAAACTCAGTTTACCACCAAATTTGGTGGAAAAACTAGTTTGGGTCCCAGTTTATTCATTTTCCAAAATTTCATTCCCAGTTACCCATTTGATGCCCTATTATGTCGAAACTGGCCGTTCTCGCCTCCTAATCACCTTACTGATAACTAAAATAACTTACATTAACTTGTTACTCCACTTTAGGTATCAGAAAATGCTTTGTTGGATGGATGGCAGACTTTATGGCATCCCCACCCTTCTTCCTAGGGTCGAATAAACTTAGTGATATGGGTTCAGGAAATCCCATCACTAAGATTTGCTAGGGAAGGAACTAACTATGAGCCTCAGAACTCTCTGAACTTGCCCATACTCAGACTCCTGTACACCCAGAGACTGAAACAAACTATTCTCGACGTTTGGGAGTACCACAGTAGGTAGTCATTTGGAGACTCCTTATCCGCCCCCACCACTGGGAGCACTGGCTCTCTGTTTTATAAAACTAACAATTGTCCAAAGCCAGACAAGAATTTTCAAATAAAGATTTAAATTTTTTGTGCTCTCTGTTTTTATAAAACTAACAATCGTCCAAAGCCACACAAGAATCTTCAACTAAAAATTTAAACTATTTTTAATGTATTGTAATGTAATTTCAGTAAAAATTGCAACATATTCCGACATTCCTGGTTGTCTCCTGCACTATACACACACACACACACACATATATATATGTCCATGGCAATCTGGTCTCTCTTTTCTGTCCTGTCGAACTTGTTTCGCAGTGCTCCCAACATTCTTGTCAAGTCTCTTGGGGGAGATGTGGTCGGGTGGGTTGGGGGGGTTGTGCATGCAAAGTTCCCCCCTTAAACCCAACCAAAACTGAATTTTGGACCAAGGAGAAGACCAACTACACTGGCCCCCCAAGCTCAAGCTCAAAGAGTTGATTCAAGTTTCGGGAATTTTTCACCCGTTGCTGAAATCAAAAGAAACTTCATGTTGTCAGATTGTCCCAAATTCATTGCCAAAAGATGTTGTTTGCAACCCTATAAAAACACATAACCTTTGGAATAATTTCTTTTAGAAAAATTAACATTCACCAAGCAAGTTTGATCAAGTGTCTCTTTTTATTCTTAGGGCTACTTTGTTTTTTCTTTCTAATGGTGGATACCTAATTGTTGTAATTAGTGCAACATGTTCACATGATTACTTGCCCAAGGGATTCAATAGGCATTTCCATCCCCCAGTCCCCTCACAATTTTTGACAATCCAATGATCCCATCAGAATTATGTTGGCTAATTTTGTTGGCTAGTATGGCAAACATTTAACATAACCAAGTGGTAAATTGGAACTCAGTGCCAAATTGCAAGGTGGTGATACACCACTACAATCAATTTTATACACTATGGAATGGGACCAAACTGCAAGGTGGTTATACACCACCACGGCCAATTTTATACACTATGGAATGATCCCAGTAGACATGTTCCACTCAGGAGTGTGTTGAGCCCAGTGATGCAGTCCTGTTGGTGGGTTAACTGGTTCTACCAGGGCCTGTTCCAGTGTGGAAATTGGTGTTCCACAGTATCAATTCAACATAACTAACTATAGTGTTCCTCGGTTCATATCACAAGTGGAACTTGCAAAACCAAAAGTGAAACCAGCAGTTGACCACCTACATATCCCACCTAAGGAAAAACCTAAAAAAAGTATCTGAATAAGACACCAACAGGGTTACATTAGGTACACCCTTCTCTGTCTTTAAGGTAAAACCAATTATGTTAACATAAGCAAAACCACACAAGTGTAAAAAAAATTGTCAATGTTGTGAGTTCAAATAGTGTACCAGTACTAGTTCAAATCCCCAAACCTGTTGCTAAACTATGCTTAAGGGTATGTATCAAGTGACTACTAACCTGGTGGGTGCATGGGGTGTCCAGATGATTGTGGGTTCAATTCATCACTATGCCCATTTTATAGGTACTTGAAGTCTGGGTACTTGAAAATTTGTGAATCACATAGACATACACAAATTTAGGGAACCAGCAAAACAATGCAACACAAAAACTACAACTTATTCTCCCCTTTAGTGAACCAATTCTCATGTTCAATCAATGATTCAGTGTGGGTGTCAATTCTGTAGACCTAACAGGCAGGCCTTGCTGATCCTCGTAGGTCTTATTCTCCATTTCAATCAACAAATTCTCATGTTCAATTCAGCACAGGTGCCAATTCTGTGGACTTAAGTGGAAGGTTTGCCAATTTGCCCAAACCCTGAGCACTCTCTAGTACATTCAAGATGGGGAGGAACTATCATGTGTAAAACCATAATATTGCTATTTGTTGGAAACATCCTTTGATTGCACAAGCTCATTTTGCAAATTCTCTCCTCTCCACATTTATGTATATTATTAGGTCATGGCCATTGGGAGGACCCAACTTAGTGGCAGGTGGTCACAAGCTTAGTATGATCAGAACAACTTGGGCAAACTGAAAAACGCACCTCATGGAGCTCAACCTCTTTAGAAGAGGACATTATTACAAACCAATCTGGTGGTGAGCTTCAAAATCCACACTCCTTGGAATTCGAAAGACCTAGGAAACTTTGAAGCATCCGGTCTGAGTCATCCAAACCCTTCTTCACTCATCTTTATGCTCAGTGAAGAGACATAATCTTCTCTCTTGTACACAAAGTCACTCCTGAAGCAGGTTGTCTCAGTAGCAACTTGTAATGAAAGTCAATGCAGGATTGAGAGATCCAACTCACAATCAGCAAGATTTCACATGGTTCAACATCGGTACAGGAAAAAAACAGTGAGTGTTTTGTTGGGCTGTGCCTTACGCACCTGCAAAGATCACATTTTGCTCATTAAATTGTGCCTCAAAATTGATAACCAGCTCAATTGGTGAAGAGGCAAAAGAGCCAGGGCACAGTTGAGGAACCCCCAAGTCCCACAAGAAAAAAACATTATATCGTTTTAAAGCCGAAGCACCCTGTCAAGCATATTAGAAAAGGTTACAGAGGTGGCCCTTCAGATGCATACATACCAGCAGGTCAAGAAGACACTGGTGCCCCCAACAAAAGAAACCGCAAGTGTGACAGCTCATGTGTGCGTACATGCAAAAGGTCATCTGTTGAGGCACCCTCCTCATCCATTGATCTTGTTGGAATGTAAAGCCCATGACCTTCATTCTGGTAGAAAGATGTTGGATCCTCAGCAAAGCGAGTTGACTGAAAAATACCCACACCCTGCACACACAAAAGAGGACACAAAATAACATGCAGCAGTGCAAGAAGAGACTTGCCCTACCAAATGCTTGAAATGATAGCAATGTAAACTTACAACCTGCACAAAGACATTCTATCAACAAGATCATCACTCATGCCAACCAAAATGGTAACAGAAAGTCATCCATGGAGCATTCCTGCAAATGTGATGTGCAGGATTACTATTGAAAGAGAGAAAAATCACCTCAAGAATGTACACCACTATGCCAAAGGAATCCATGAGTGGAAATGTTTCCACTGAACCTGGCCTCATTGATATGTCAAGCATCAACTGCCCCGCACCACCAGCAATAAAACCAATGAAAGACAATGCATTCTTAGAAACAAACTGTGAAGGATAGATAGATGATTAGATAGATTTCCAAAAAAACTGGACATCATCACCATTCCAGCACATGCAAATAATCAAACCCAAAAGGCAGCATGTGCAGATGTCTATTGGTAGAAAGATGTTGAATCCTTGGTGTTGGAAGACTTGTCCCATTTTCTCATTTTCTCACTTGGCACCACAATTATTAAATTTGCAGAAGACAAAGAAGGATGGAGCTTACAAGTACAATTGCAGAAGATGATGAAGAAGAAGAAGGGTGAGCTTACAAAGTCATGTAGAGGTGGAGGAATGGAAACCCTACTGAAAGTGCCTGCCACAACTCTCACAGCAGCTCCTCCTTCAAGTGAAACTGAAGGCATTGCAGATACTTCTCTGGCATGTGAGATTGTAGGAAAAACAAGACTCTTAGGGTTAGGTGCTTCTTGCTGCTGCTTCAGGGAATGCATACTCGATTCCATATACAACTGAACACCATGTCGAGGTTCACATTCTGCATCTTCTTCTTCTTCTACTTCTTCGTTGCTACGGTCTGAATCTGAGGAGCTCGACGACAACGACGATGATGATGGTGATGATGATGGTTCATCATCACAGTAGTAGATGAGAGTCTCGAGAAAACTATCAGAATCCCGCCGCACATGTATGCCGCTACTGGTGTTAGGAGACTTGAAGAACTCATCAAGTACCAGAATCTTGCCCACACCTGCCAGCCAGCTGCAGCCATGGCGTCAGCCCTTGGTGAAAGACAGACAGACAGAAGAGAACCGCAAGAGCAATTCTGCACGCATGTCGCTCTTTGCAAACCATCTCGAGAGCGGAAACAAGGAGACAAGGAGCAGGAAAACAACAGCACGGCCCGCACATACCATGGACATCAGCAGCACCAGCACCGGAACCTCCTCCTCCTCCCACTATGCGCACGAATTCAGATCCTTCCGCGACTCGCGAAGCGGTGAGCAACGAGATTCCAGAAGCTCTCGCTCTCGTCAGCCTGCCAAACTTCCCACCACGGCGCGCACGCCGGCCATAGCCACGGCTGGTGGAAGAGGTGGGATGATGAGCCTTCTTCATGGAAGCAGAAAACAAAACACAAGAAGGGACCAACGCTGCTGTAGGAACAACACACACTGCAGCAGCCCTGGCGGCGACGACGCCGCAGCTCGTCACCGCAGCAGCAGCAGCAGCAGCAGCAGCAGCCATGGCTCTCCACACACAGTCTACTACTGCCTAGTGCGACGACGGCTTGCAACGACGATCAGATGCGATCGGCTTTTGCGGCCGATAAAGAATATCTTGAAAGATCGCGCATCTGGCGAAGTCTTTGTCGACTTCCAAGTGTGTGCTTTCGTATGGCCCCGTCAGGTGCTTGCTGTCTCTCGACAGAAGTAACCATGCAATCGCTCCAAACTGGCAAAAGCTAGTCCCGTCTATCGTCTTCTTCTTTGGACGGGAGGACGAAGAAGAGGTGATGCTGTTGCTGCTGTTGCGGTGGTGAAGGGGGAGTACAAGATCATCAGGAAGATCGGCAAGCTGGATTCTCAGGAGGAGTCGGGGGGAAAGGCGCGCGTCATGTTGCGCGTGCTGTTGCTGGGAGCGGGTGCACTGGGGGCGTTCCTGGTCGGCAAGAAGGCTCTCGGCGCTTTTCAAGAGAAAGCCGCGGAGCGTGGTGGAGGCAATTCTCCCGTTGACGTTCTTGCACGCGGTCTTACGCATGTTCAGGCTCGTCTTGGCCCCTGGTCGATGCGCGACCTCACTCTTGGCCTTCTTGCCATATCCAAGGTCGCCTCTCTCTCTCTCTCTCTCTCTCTCTCGCTCTCTCGGACATCCGTTTTGTTGTGCGCAGCAAGCATGCACTTGTCGGGCAGCTGCTGCCGCTGCTGCTTCTTCTTCTTCTCCTTGAATTTTTGTTCCTGAAGATGCAAGCTCTGGTCTGACATTTCACAATTAAGAGAGAAACAAAGCTGAGAGACTGCAAGAGGAGGAATCAACAAGAGACTCCTAAAATCCTAGCAGCTTCCTCAGAATCTCTGTAAAGATCAAGAACTCGGAGAATTCTTCTGCCCTGCTGTAAGGAAAAAGCAAAATTAGGAAGCCATCTATGTGCATGCCTCTCTCTCTCTCTCTCTCTCGCTCTCTCTCTCGCTCTCTCTCTTCCAGTGTCCATTGCAAGCACAATTTTGCACTGATGATTCTCTGATGCATTCTTTCTCAGTCTTCTCTCCCCGCATCTATCACCATGCTGATTCAACAAACCCTTCTGAGCTTTCTTCAATTTCTGCAGTTTTCTGAATTGTAAACAAGCCATGCTCTGTGATCACCACAAGATGGCGGATGATGATGGGAGAGAGAAAAAACCAAAGGAGAACTACTACTAAGCAATTGTCAGTGGTCTGTAGGTCACAGAGAAGGACTGTCTGCCAGTGCCAGGACAGCCTGCAGAGTCATTGATGCAAGATGCTCAATTCTTAGAGCGTGCACAACACTGGCGGGCAATGGCAGAAGCTGTTTATGCACCTGATCCCGCTGCATTTTCTCTGTTGAGTCATCTTCCGGAATCAGCAATTGTTGGAGCAGAGTGGACAGCCGATCCAAGCTCCCTTCGACCGGCCTTTGCTGTATGTGTTGATGCCCCTTATGGTGCTGTCATCCTGGCTGTCCGCGGCACTTCTGAGGTATGGATTTGTCGTGTTCCATCATGTGACTCTACTAGATCTTTGGAGTGCGTGATGATGTCTTGAGGTATCAAATTCAAACTGGCAAATGAAAGGCGCTTGGATGATTATAAGGATTGCAAATGTTTGAATGGTTAATGAGAATTGTAGTCCTGGATGAATTGCTTGTGACAGATAAGTAGCCAAGACTGATTCATATCGATTGCCAATTCTCAGGTGATAGATATGCTAGTGAGTTCAGGGGCATCAATGGAACCATTCCTGGAGGGTGTTGCACATGGTGGGTTTGCACATGCTACTGAACAGTTGTTAGAAGAAGTAGCACCCATCATTGATCAGGCTTTTGCTGAGCACGGGATGGCACAAACAGAAGTCAAACTCATGATTGTTGGCCACAGCTTGGGTGCAGCCATTGGCATCATGGCAGGTTTGAAGCTGCGGGAAAAGTTCCCAAATTTAGAGTGCTGGGCTTTCTCAACTCCAGCTTGCTTGACGTTGGAGTTGGCACAAAATTGCAGGGATTTTGTAACCAGCTTCATCTCAAACTATGATATTGTTCCAAGGTTTTCGCTGCACTCAGTGGAGCTACTTCGGAAACAGGTTTGCAGTTTTGATTGGGATCGTGCTGAAAAAATCCTGAAAGATGATGAGGACTGGAAGAACATCAAATCAGCATCTGAGACAATGAGAAAATGGCAGGAAACACAGAAGGGGATTGGTGAGACCGTCCAGAGTGCGCAGGATGGCCTCTGTGAACAGGTGACATGTATTCCTGTTCTAGATTCTTGGATGAGTTTAATCTCTTGATGCATGTTCATCTGACCAACTTTAATAGTGTGAACTAAGTGGGCAAGCCAGGATTGAACTGGACCATCCCAATCTGCTTCAAAGCATCCCAATCTGTTATTAGAGAGTAGAGCAGACCATCCCAATCTGTTTCAAGGCATTGTTAAGTGTCCATGAAGAGTACAATGCTGGGTTCCCATTGACTAAAAAAGGTTGGGAATTTGTATGCCTGCGAAAGTCAAATGGTATATGTGTCGCAGAATAGCTAGCCTCAACGCAGGGGTTTTCTGATGTCCAGATGGAGAATGTGCACAAGGCAATGGGGAACACAGGAGCAGAAGGCAACAAAAAGGACCCATCTCCAGGTGGAGAAAACGATGGGTCCAAAGATGATGAAAAACAAGACAAAGAAGAGAGAGACGACAAAAGAGAAGAGAAAGAGGAGTTTCCACCATTGTATGCACCAGGGAGAATACTAGTACTGGCAGCAAGTCCACCAGGGTGTGGTAAAATGCCAGAGCAGCGGTCAGGTGTGGCAGCAGAGCGGAAATTGGGGACATACCCAACATTTGAGGAGGCAAAGAAAGTGCAGTGGGTCATGCATGAAGCTGACCAACTGGAGGTTGAGGAGATAGTTGTATCACCATGGTGTGTTACTGATCACATGCTTGGTAACCTTAGTGAAGGCATCTACTACTTGCAGCGCCAATGTAGCCCAGCTGTGCCCCCTGGGTAACTTCCTAACCATTTATATTCCAGATACAAGTAGTGAAAGATCCTTTGTAAGCAGGTTACTCAGACCTTATTTTAATCTAAAAGCTTCAAGTTGTGGAGACAATGAAGAGTTGTTGTGCCTACCGTTGCTCACAAACACATTTGCTTTGCAATCGCCCACACAATGTGAACACTGTCTTCGCATAACAAGCAAATAAAGGGACTCTCAGAGTGTGAACGATGAAGTTTACAAGAATCTTATTTTAAAACATCAGAAGGGAATCTTGTAGTCCATAGTGGGTTGCTTTCTCTTCACAAAATGCGTCAGACTTTTGTGTTTTGTGAGTGTGTGAAACAGTCATCAGCTGGCAATTGAAAACTTGAGTAGAACAAGCATCCTCAACAAATCCAGCTTGGCTTTGCCCTGACTGTAGTCTAAAACTATGTGAATCTCTTTTGTGTTGAGAACAACTACTATAACCTTCAACCCCTTCAAGATCTCTCTATCAAATCAAGGAAACCAAGAAGGAGATTCAGGAAGAAGATACAGCAGAGATTCCCTAGATGGCCCCATGGAATCAAAAAAAGAAAACAACAACCACCAAAAGATCCAGGAATATTCAGGAGAGATTCCAGAGATTCCATCTAGGCCTCCCCCACCCACCATTGTAATCAGAAATGGAAACGATAATTGGAGATTCGAATATCTATCCGACAGACAGACAGATTCAAGAGATCCTAAGTCAAGGATCTATTTGCCCATGGAATCAAAGAAAAACAAGAATGTAGGAGATTCAGGATGAGAATCCAGGAGAGAGATTCCAGAGACCGATCAAGATTAGAAATTTTCCTGCCTGCAGTTTTGTGCGCCTCTTCCCTCTCTGGCGAGAGCATGCGTCGAGGAGCATCATGAGATGCTCTCTCTCCCGCTCTAAACCTCCTCCTCGTCGCAAAAGAGGGGGGAAACGTGAAAGGCAACCGACGCGTCCAATGGGTCGGAGTAGTCCGTCCTATCTGCTTTCTCCAGAATCAAATCCAGGAAGGGGCATCTCGATCTCCAATGCTGTGCCCAAGAGGAGAAGCGGACGAGAGGACTCAGTAGAAGAGCCTGGAGCT
This sequence comes from Sphagnum contortum, assembly GCA_963920785.1. Classification (NCBI taxonomy): domain Eukaryota; kingdom Viridiplantae; phylum Streptophyta; class Sphagnopsida; order Sphagnales; family Sphagnaceae; genus Sphagnum; species Sphagnum contortum. Next base: position 5,829,881 of record OY987281.1, read on the forward strand.
TGCTCGCTGTTGCGTATGCTGCTGCTGCAGCGGGGGAAGAAGAAGAAGAAGAGCAGAGACGATGGAGGAGGGGAGGAAACGAGTCGTGGTTGTTGGTGGTGGTGTTGCCGGCAGTCTGACTTCCAAGCTTCTTGAAAATGCGGCTGATGTCACGCTTGTAGACCCGTACTCTCTCTCTTTCTCTGTGCACCCTTATGTGCTTGTCATCACGATTGTATGTTTGTTCTAATTCCAATGATCAAGCCAAGAAGCTCAGTAGGTTTCCTGGATCTCCCTGGCGTTTTCTTCAATTGTCAGCAGTTGCACAGTAGATTTGAAACCCAAAACAAAAATGGAAATCCAGTTACAGACAATGGAGAAGAAAACATCATTGACTGACAAGGGAGAAGAACATCATACACCATCATACAACATTATGGACAATCGAGAAGAACATCATTGATCATGAAGGATTTTTGTTTCAATTCTCAGACCCTAAAGGTTATGAAAATTCCCAAGGGACGAGGAAGAAAAGATTTGGGCTGACTAGAGATCATCTTCTCTTCTATCACTTTTCTTTCTTTTTTTTTTCTTTTTGGGTTTCACAAGCTCCCCCCCCCACCCCCCACTGTCTTCCAATAGTTAGGACAAAAGCTCTCAAGGAGCTCAATCAGTCTTTCTCTTTTTTGAGTCACTGTTCTTTGTGCCAGAAAGAAGCATATCCTCAAACCCAATAGGCAGGCAATTGCTGTGTGCCTTTCTCTCTGCATTCTTGTATTCTTCTTGCTTCTGCTCTTCTGATTTGTTTACAGCGAATTCGCAACAACAATTTCTATTGAATGGGGGTGGGCAGAGCAATTAGGTTGCAAAAAACAAGTGATAGAAGAGAAGGTGCTCTTTGATCACCCCAAATCTTTTCTTCCTCTTCCCTTGGGAGTTTCCATAACCTCTAGGGGCCTGACAATCGAAACAAAAATCCTTTGTGATCACTGATGTTGTTGTTCTTCTCCATTTGTTTGTCGCTGGATTCAATTTGTCAAATAGTTGTATTGTAGAAATTTGTTTAACCCTAATTCTTGGGAGGTGGTTGTTGCCAAGAGCTCATGAATCCAAGCTTTTCAGGCTAGATGCTATTTTCTCCTGCTGTAAATAAATAAATTCTTTCAACCCACTGCACCATTTCTTCATTACTCTCTCTCTCTCTGCTTTTCTCTTGGCTGATAGTTTGGATTTTGGGGTGGGTGATGGAGGGGGGAAAAAGGACAGAAAGGATTATTTTGAGGTGCCCTATGCAGCATTGAGGTGTTTAGTGGAGCCTGCTTTCTCAGAGCGCTCGGTGATGACTCATAGCTCATACTTGAAGAAGGCCAAGGTGGTGATTAGTACTGCCAAAATCGCATCATCAACTCAAATTATAACTGATGATGGAGAAATTGTTCCATACGATTTTCTGGTCATCTGTACAGGCAGCTCATACACAGGCCCCAAGACCAGACCTGAGCGAATTCAAGAGTATTGGAAAGGTGGGTGGACTTATAACAGAATGCTCTCTCTCTCTCTCTCTCTCTCTCTCTCTCTCTGTCTGTCTGTTGTAGCTCTCCCATATCCCACATTAGAAGCCACTTTTTGCTCCAAATTTGGCTCTACTTATTGTAGCTACTACATCATGGAGTTGCTAAATTAAGAGACATTTTAGTAGTTGGAAATTGGCAACTACTAAATTATTTTTATGTATGATCAACATGTTTGCATTCTAAGGTTCAAATTTTCAGAGGCAAAAAATGGTGGTTTTCTCATGGATGGTAATTCCAACCCGAGAATGGTTATAAGGCTATAATTGTTTCCCAGAAGCTGATGAAAACTTCAAGATAGAAATAATAGACAGTGAGAACTTGAGGAGCTTCTATCCAGTAAATACTTAGTTTAACATAAAAGCTCTTGAAACTTGGGGAGGTGAAATGACTTGGTGAACATATTGCTCACTGATCAAAAATAGATGGCACATGATAATCCATGGATATTCCAGACAAAAATGTTGGAAATAAACATTCCAGAAATTGGAGATTGAACTGTATGATGCATTCAGCTGAGGCTTACATGGTTGACCTGCATGCATGCAGCTAACAGCAAGGTGGTAGCTGCACAATCAATTCTGATCATGGGAGGTGGTCCTGTTGGGGTTGAGATGGCTGGTGAGATGGTGACTGATTTTCCTGACAAGAAGGTCAAAATTCACTTTCTCACCTACTGAATTAACCTGCTGTTTCTTTCCATTGTTGCTTCTTCTAACTTGCAGGTTGAAAAAGGTTTCACTCAACAGAAATATGGAGGTTCATATATATAGAGGTGGTTTGCAGGGGAAGAAGGTAGAGAGACAGGGTTCATAGGTAAGTCTGTAGGTAGGTCTGAATGACTCAGACAGACACACAAATATTTTTGTTATACAGATTTCATGCTAGTTGCTGAAATCCAACTCAACACTAAACTAATAGATTGAGAAAATCTGTGGAATACAAATGTAACTCTTTCCTTAAGACTTGTATATATTTATGGATTGAAGAATTTTGCAAGTATGAAGTTACAGGATGTATCCCAAGCTTTGGTTGATTGGGTTGGTTGGATGGTCTATGAAGGTGACCATAGTTACGGCAAGTAGTCGGTTGCTGACATTTCTTGGTTCTAAAGCATCCAACAAGTGTTTAAAGTGGTTCAAATCCAAGAAAGTGGATGTCATCTTCAATGACAAGTGAGAGCTAATTTAGATTTCATACCCACCCATCTACCCATCTGTGCCTCCATTATTCATTAAAAAAATGTTTGAGGTGTTCACAGTGAAGTGTCATAGTCTCAGAACTTGCTCATCATGTTCACCACAAATTCTGATCTGTGATCTATTTTGTTATTACATTTTCAATTCAAATTTCTCAACATGCATCTAGTCATTTAGCAGCATTTGTCATGATTGCCACAAGGTTTTGTAATATTGTGACAATTGTTCTTCCCTCCATTGTGACAAAATAGGGTAAACCCAGATAGCAAATCAGGTTCCACATATACCACAAATGCAGGCATGAAAATTGAAGCAGATATTCACTTTTGGTGTATTGGAAAGCGGTTGGGCAATACCTGGATAGAAGAATCAGACTTCTTTGAATATGTAAGGGATGGAGAAGGCCGCTTGAAGGTTGATGCTAACTTGCGGTTGCTGAATATGTCAAATGTTTTTGCTGCTGGAGACATCACTGATATCCAGGTATCATTTATTCATCACAATATGCTCTCTGGTTATTTTTTCTAACTATAGACACGACCACACATTTCACATTTGTATAGAGATCAATCGAAGCATTTTATGATATTCCCAATTTTCCTCTGTTATTCGAAAAATCTGTAGTGACAAGGATTGTGGAGGTTTATGTATAGGGGAAGGGCAGTGCCAGAGGGCATTCCTCTCTTTGTCCTCCCACCCTCATTCCCTGTGCTCATTCCCAGTTTCAAACAGAGGAACACTGTCTAGGCTGCCCTTTCCCAATCTAAATAACCTGGGCACAGGGCATTTTGTTTTACAAAACACCCCTGTGCAGGGCAGGCCAGTATGGTGGGCCCTCCTGCTCATGAGAAATTACATTTCATAATCTCCTGCTTGGAGGACCTGCCTTACTGACCTGCCTATTACATGGTAACATCCTGTGGGCACTACAACCCAACTGAACCAAGGTAGTCACTGCATCAGAACTAAGGTCAAGACTGAGGCAGGCCAGTACAGTGGGCAATCACACCTCGGCAGGGCATTACCCTATAACCCTACATGTAAAACATTGACCTAATTTGAAAGGAACCTGTTGGAAGGACCTTACATATTCATTAGTACCTCCCAGCTTGCTAGAAATGTCTGTGAAGTGAAGAACCTGCAAATACAAAGAAAAAATTAGGTCAATGTTTCACAAATAATTTGAACAACACCTGGACACCAAATTCTTAAAACAGTAGTGTTGTTTACTTACAGGAGATCAAACAAGGATATTTAGCAGGGAAGCATGCAGGTGTTGTAGCAGAAAATATCAAGAAGCTAATCAAGGACCCAACCAGTACAAAACTGACACACTATGAGCCAATGGTCAAGGCCATGGGCATTGTCAATCTAGGGCGCAAGACAGCAGTTGCCCAGCTTCCTTTTGGCACTTTTTTGGGCTGTCTTCCTGCCATGCTAAAAGGAAAGGACTTGTTTGTTGGAGGTGTCCGCAAGCAACTTGGCCTACCTAAATAAGCAACTTCTGTTCTTCCTTCTTATCATGGCTTCTGCATGAAATGAGTCAAAATCTGCAGCCTACAAAAGCCAGAAATGTGTGATAAGTTAACAAATGGGAAAAGGCAGGCTGTTAAATTTGACCTGAGATTAACCTCATGGAAAACAGAAAATGAAGAGGTTACGAAAGCCAATTTTTGTCAAATCACACAATGCAAAGAAAGATGGAACCCTTCTCAAAAAGTCAATATTGCAAAGCCTGGGTCTTTTCTGGGTTCTAGAACATGCTATTCTTTTCCCCCAGCATTTACATTATGTTTACATACCATTGAGCGGCCGGAGGTCATGTGAAGCACCTGATTGCTGCCATTATACTTGTCTTGAGACTCATTTCTGTCACAGTAGATGTACTGCAACAATCTTCAATTGGTATTACTGGTGAAAATAACAAATACTTGCATTTCACAAGTTTGCAATTCAATGCCTATTTCTTCACTTCAGGAAAACAACCATACCTCAACTTTGTAGGGACCATGGCATCATCAGTGGCATTTAGTCAGTTTTAATGCCAAAAAGATCTTGGCACAGATATCAGATTCATTACATGACCTTTCAATACCCACGATATAACATTCTAGTGCAATCAGTTGACAAAAGGTGCATGAAATGATCAGAACAGCAGTGACCACAAATATTAGTAGCAGTTTTGAAAGTTGAAAACATTGTGAAGATCTTGAGGTGCTGCCTATGACTGCACAGGTAGCCACCACAAATCAGGTAAGTTTGATATTGGCAAATCATGCAGCATTTTCAAATATATAGAAATACTGGGGGTTATTAGATGCATCCGGATCAATGTAAAGATCGAAGAACAATTGCAAGTCAAGACAACAAATAAACCTTCATACATGTTGAGAACTTCATCATACTTACAATTTATGTCAATCTATGTTCTGGCACCACAGAAATTCTGGTCCAGGTGAGATGCACTCTTAAGCAATGAACTGAAATTTAATCAACTAACCAATGATGCCCCATAATTTTTTTATCCTCCACAGCTACAAGACACCAACTTTTGAGTTACCAACAATTTGAGTAGAGATGCAACTGTAACAATCTCCAGGTATTCCAACTTTCAATACACTGTAAGTGAAGGTATCACCAAATCAGCATTCCACTTTGAAATAGCAATTAGCTCAGCATTTGGTCGATCATTATATCCCACCTGCCAGCACAAAGAGAAAGTAAAAGTATAATTAGGGTGATAATCTTTGGCCATCCAAATGGAATTGACAGTGAATACCAGGTTCAGGCATCCCAAACAGTGTTCTATATTGGCAACACACTTCTGTATTAGAGAAAAATCAGTTACAGGGAGCACTACAAGGTTGGTGCACTACAAGATAGGTGCAGACAGTCACAACCAAAGTCAGAAATAGGGAAATCTTACACGCCATTTAGCCACTTCAGATGTCTTTCCTGCATCCAGAAACATATTTCACTCCATATCAGTTCTCAACTGCAAAATGCTGATGAAAGCAACCAGAATCAAACCAATGAATTGCTTCAGGTCCCTGGAAGCTTTTGATATTGTACAAGTTTGCCCAACTCAAATTGGAGGCTCTTTTTGACCATGTTCAGGAGATGCTTGACGACATAAAAGAAGTATTTCTGCTGTGTCTCTTTCTGACATGTGCATCACTACTTTACATGTTTGAAACTGCAGAGCACTCATACTCCTAACAGGTTACTTGACATGCCTGTTGCAATGTGCCTCTTCTCCACCCTGTTCATTGCCTCCTCGATGTCTATCTCTATAAACCTGCACCGTACTCAAGAATGTATGCATCACAAACATGTAACTTGTGTGTATTTCTTTTGAAGAAATCCCCTTTGAGCGATAATATCAAGAACCCTTATAGCCTTGAGCATGAGAGCATTTCCAAATAGCAATTAACTCAATCTCAGCCTTTCCACAGATTTCGAGACCTCTATTGAGACAATCTTGAAATCTCCAAAACCTTCAGGAATTGAAGGATTAAGCTGGGTGCATGAATGGTACCATCGCTCATCAAAAATTGATTCCAGATCTTTCCAATCACCTTCCGACAGCAGTAAATAGTTGCCCTCCACAACCACCACTTTATGCCTGCATGAAGAATAAAAATTATAGAGCCTGCTCAAATTAATGTCGAACACCGAGGGATCATAGCTGAGTTTGACCTGTTCTTGAACATTGATTGCCTAAAGACAGTGGAAATGATACATATGCTACAAAAGTTGAATTGAAATGTGGAAGCTAGCCAACACCACATTCTAGGCTAGATCTAGATCTATATTCTACAGTACAAAAGAAATAATGCCTCCTATTTCTAGCTGCATCAAACAAAGAGGCACAGTGCAAGTCACAGCATGTTACAGCCACTTATAAACCAGTTAAGAACATGTGTACTGGATTGAAGGTTTTTTTCTCAACAACAAATGGAGGCAGGTGATAAACATACTGGGGAGCTACATAAATGTCCTTCTCCACAGGGTCACCTACTCCATGGTCAAATGATGGCATATACTCCCACCCCTGCATTCATGCCTGCTTCCTTTCAATAGCCTTGCAGGAATCTTGATAAACGAATATTGTACATATGGACACTGCTACAAGTTGAGACAAACCAATAGTATGAGCTCCATGTGATGGATAGGCCTGTTTTGGGATGGTGGGCCATCGAGGTTGATGAGGTAGATCACCTTCGCACCTGGATTCGTAAATTTTCAAGGTGCTTCACAAGCATTGCTGGATTGAATGTCCATGGAGCTGCAGATCCAACACCATTGCACCTTCTTGAAATCAGTTTTTGAAGAATTCATAACTTGCTAATACACATTAGAATGACAAGATTCAAGCAGTTTTCCAACTCAGCCCTCCATGTGGTTTTCTTTGCTCTGTTTCTCCACTCCAAAACTATGACTGACTCATTTTGTGCAAGACTTCTGTGTGTTCCATACCTACGTCACTTTCATCCTCTCAGCACTTCAATGTTCTTGCACAAACAGCATGAGAGGAAAGGTTTAGAGGTAGAAGAAAACTCAGAAACACAAAGGCCTGAACTCAAGAATTTGCACATTCATCAGCTGTGGTAACACCATTCTATCAATGCTGGTGAGTGGTGTTCCACATGAACTGCTTTAAGAATTCCACCTAAAGATACACATTTTACTGACCTCCCCGGCGAGCATGTGCTTCAGTTGGGTCCTGCCAAGACAATGGGAATCAAACACCCCAGGTTATTCATTCTCTGTTTATTGTCATGATAAATTCCACACAACACATCCAGTCTGAAGAAAGAGATCTGACAGACCACTAATACAAAGGAAGAGAAATATACTAGATGTGCATTCCTGCCTTTCTATGGTATGGTCATGAAATTAGATGTTGTCTTATGGTTTGATCATGATGGATCCCTTTAAAGTAGGTTGCCCACCTTCACCATTCACATTTGACCACATGACCTTTCTGCAATTTCCAATCAATACTAAAAGAAAAATGACTTCAAAAAAAATGAAGAGGATACAATTCAATCATAAACTAAACCCTCAAAAATCAGGAGCTGGGCATGACAGATTGAGTTGAGCAACCTCCATAGCATCAAGCTGCCAGCGATAGAGGTGGAACCCATCCATTGGCACGGCTATAGCTATTTCTGCATATGTACCCAGCTCAGCTGAAGAAGCTTTCTCACTATGGGTCTCATGCCACAAAATGTTCAACCTCGCTACCACCTCTTGTGCCACAGTTGACTTGCCTGCCCCTGGAGGCCCTGCTATCCCTACAATATATCTGCACCCCTAGTATCAGTAGGTGCTCAAGAATTCTGTGGCAGCCAATAACATTCAACTTGGCTGTCTATACCTCTCATTGCATCAATGATTTGTCACTTGATTGTCTTCAGGAAGTGTACCCTAGCTTGTATGGTTACAGGAGGTCTGACCAGATGACTGGCTGTGAGGTCTTACTTGCAACCTGGCTCACACATCAATGCTCCTGCCAGGAGGCGCTGTGCTAGGGCATTGTACGTCTCCTCCATTGAGCTGTTCAAAGTTTCCAGCAATTAGCTCATTCTAAGCTGCCATTAACCAAAGCCCTGTCACCATTGAAGGATCACTAGTTATTCATTATTTAGCAACAATTGATAATCATGTGCAGAAGGAAGGTCTCAAGAAAGATAACACTTACCTTGAATGCAAGATATGAGGTTCCTCTTGAACACTGCAATGGCACTGCACCTTCCCATATATGCCCATTTGAATAATTCCCTCATACACCAGACAACTAATTTTCAACAGAATGCAGTGGATTTGGATGCAACCAGATCTAAGCATACAGCACACTAACACTGACAGACACATGTGAAAGGGATTGAACTGGTCATGACTCTCAATCCAAAAGCCGCCCTGGAAATGTTGCACAACCTGGTGATGGGAAGATTTTTTGCCTTGAGAGTGTGATAGCAAATCTAAAGCCAGTCTTCCTAAGTGCCCATTCCATATTAGCTTTCTTAGAGCAGCATGATGTTGTGCTGCACTTGATATTGATAGCTCCCTCTGCCCTGCATACCAATCCACACATTCAGAACATCACTTACAAGAGGTTCATAAAAATAGGACATTGTTGCTGATATTGGCCCCCCTGTCAGTACAGTTCTCTAAAGAACTAGATGTGGACAGGACGTGAATGAAAGCTCTCCTGATCCAGCACAAAATGCCTTTCCTTGGTACCTGAAGCACAAAAAAATTGTTGTTTGATATACAAGAGGAAGCACATTCAAACCTGGCAAACCAAAGGGTCTACACAGGAAGCTTTAATTTGCTTGGTACTAGAATTGCCAACATAACCATGCTTGTATGCAGATGTACTAAGGTGACAACAAAAGTTCATCATTGTTGCAAGTACAAAGTAAGAGAAATTCTTACTCCTGGCTCAGAGTACAACCCTAGAACAGTCAGCACTGTAGTCAAGATGTACCTCAGTTTCAAGTTTGGCATACCTAATGAAGGAAGTAACATTCGTGTTTCACTGCGATATGAGAACAGAGGAGCACGACTGCATGGTTGGTCACCAGCTTGCATTGCTAGCTCCCATCTAGAGAGTAAACATCCCACTGGAATCATTACTTCCACTATATCTGCATTAGTTCAAGCTGTGACTGTTCCTGTCTACAGAAATCTGGGATGATCACAGATGATGTGCACATGAAGACGGAATCTAGATGATGATAACAGGCAGTCCATCAAATGCTATCACATGATGCAGGTTGGAACAATCCTTTCCCCCTTCCCGGCACGATCAGCTGCGATGGAGCATAATTCAACTTCTCATTGAAATTTCCCCACTTCAACCTTCTCCACTCCTGCTTCATCTTCGCCTGAGGAACAAGTCCCGGCAGGCTTTCAACATCCCGACGTTGTCGCCAGTACAATTCCGGTACGCATCAGTTGTGACGATCACCAAAAAAGTTCCTTTCGTGACTAAATCCCTCTTTGTGAAATGAAGTACGGATCTAAGAGAATCAACCACACCGCCCCTAAAAGATGCTACTTCCTCCTCTTATCCTCATCTCTACACATTCTCCCGCAAGAGCATAACATTAGACTAAATCTCACAAACTTCTAAACTAGTTGAAGAAGAAGAAGAAGAAGAAGAGACAACTCTTTTTCCCACCCCCAAAAAAAGACGCGGATTTTATGAAAAAAACACCAACCTGGAGATCAGACGAGGCTGCTGCGCAATCCACGCCATCCCGCAGCTTCTTCTTCCCAGCAATCCTGAAATCCTGCAACGAATTGATCGATCGAGCGATCTAGGGCGGGTGTCGCGTCGTGCACCTCACCTCACTCTGCAGACCCCGTGGTGCAACAACGACAAAAAAACACAGAGAACAAACAGCAAAGGAACCAACAGTGAACGGTCCAGAATGTTTTATGGTCCCGGGAAAGGAGACATCGGACGGTTCAGATCTTCCAAGACTACGATTGATAACGCAAGGAAGAAGGACCTGAGACACGACAGAAACAATCTCATCCGTCTGGACGAGACAACACTATCATCTACGAACACCATCATCCAGGAGTACAAATTCCGGCAATGAAAAGTGCACAAGTAACGTGCTAGAACCTTGTCTGTAGTTAGGTGTTACACATTGATTGACAGTTCACTCAAGATAACGTAAGGCACTTGGAGACAATTTCTAGTGTATGTGGGGCACCTCATATCCATCAATTTCCCTCCTAAAAATTGGGAGGCATATTATGCCTACTCCTCAAGGATGAGAGGGAAATTATGCTTGCTTCTAGGTGTAAGAACCCTCCCATTGTATGCCTTGTATCTATGGAGGTTTGGTTCATGATAAATTTTGCCTTGTGCTTTACGATAGATAAAGCCCATGGGTGAAGGGCATTCCCAAAATGTGATGCCGGATTTGATTATCGATTCATCTTAGGCCCCTTGTTTTGTGAATGCCCCCACCTTAAGGCTTTATTGTGCACTAAAGGTCCAGCGACACTTGGAGGTGGACCTTCTTTTCTGTTTTGTTAGAAATAGATGAAACTTTAGCTCTTTGTCAAATGAGTTTGTTAGATTAGATCTATATCAGATTAGATTAAATGTAATCTAGTTAGCTAATACCTTTGTATTTTTATCTTGGATTAGTGGTGTTCTAATGCCCTAATTAGAGGTGTTGGGTTGCACCAATTTGCACATATCCTTCCTTGTTTCTTGATCTTTTCACTCTTGCATTATCAATAATACCATGTTTATCATGGTATCAAAACAAGTTTGTATCTTTAGGCTTGACTATTGACACTAATCATTGTTTAGTGTACAAGAGTCGAGCATGGCTATGGATGCAAACATTGTCTACTTTCTAGTTGGTAATGGAAGATGACCAAGATGAAGTGAACATTGGGCAACATATATGTCGTATAACTAGTGGTGGTCAGACCACAAGTAATGTTTTATGGTGCATTTGGCACCACCACAATTGTTGTTGATAGAGAAATTTTAAGGTATATTATTCAGCACAGTAAAGCTTCAGATTTTTTTTTTTTGAATTTTAAAAAGTTAGAAAGAAAGTCAAATTATCAAATATGGTCATTCAAAATTATTCGAATATTAAAAAGGCATAGAATATGGACATATTGTATCAATCTTGTGTCACAAGATCAAATCATAGAAACTGAAATTGAAGATAGGAAGCTTGTCTTAGACACCATTCCAAGATTTGTCTAAGATTTGTTGATCCCAATCATCTGGCACTACACCAATTCGTATGAGTGTTGGCAACATCTCGAGGGACAATATGAACTAAACACTAGTTCATGACAGTTCGCATTGTTGCAAAAATTAATAACATCTCAGAAGGAAGAAATTATGACCATGGAAAACTACTTGAAGGATGTCAAAAACAGAATTGACTAATCGAAAGTTATGTTAGTTACTAGCCTTGAGGATCTTATTTCCTTGTTATTGCTTCATTCCTTGTTAAAGGAATATCAATTGTTCAATAAACTACTTATAAAAAATGATCTTCTTCCACCAATTACAGATCTTGAATTAAAACTTTTGATAAAATTATGCAAATCAAGATGGACTTGAAAAAAGAGACAATGTGCGAAATGTTTGTGAAAAGGAGAATGCCAAACAACAAAAATAACTCATCACATTTTTCAAGAGTTAAAAAGTCAATGGATCAAAACCAAATTCAATCCCACAAGAAAAAAAAAGGCAGATTTACCATCAACAAAGGTCAATCCACCAAAGGAAAACCTTCATCTAATGACACATGCTTCTCTTGTAAAAAAACGTGGACATTGGAAAAACATTATAAACTGAAATGGACCATTGATAAAAATGTGGAGTCTCAAAGTGAGATTCAAAAAAATCAACTACAAACACCAAAGCCATCTTCAAATCAATGATGTCAAAAAAAAAAAAAAACTAATTAAATTATAGGATGACTAATCTAAATCAAATAATAACAAAATAAAAGTTGAAGTTCTTAAAACTTATTGCACGGAACCGATGAAATATATGCTCTTAAACCAATTATTGTTCATAGTAGTTCATCCAATTCTTTTGTTAATTGTGACTTACTTAGACCTAAAGATGCATCAAACTCCACATGGATTTTAGATTTAGGGGCACACAACATGTTATAGGCAATGCGAACATCATCTTTAATTTCAAATGTGTGACAGTTGCACCAATGATTGCCACAGGGGGTGAACCCTATAATGTTGCGGGCAAAGGAATTGTATTTATATAATTTCCTCGTGTTGAAATTTAAAAAATTAATGATGTTATTTACGTTATTAGGATTAAACATATCCTTTTATCAATTGGATGCATATCTAATCACGTTTATTAAGTCCACAAGTCTCATCTAAGAGATGAAAATTTGTAGTATTTTAAACAAAGGACATAAAATAGGAAATCTAAAAGGTTTTATAGACTTGAATCAAAAAGTCTTATGAATGTTCAAATATGTAATGTTGAACAATCACAGGAGTTCAATCGAACCTTATTCTAGCATAGAAGGCTTGGACATATACATTTTCAATCATTTCATGAGTCAACATAATCAAGTTTAGTCTTAGGACTACCTTGTTTTCCTCATGTCAGCTTCACATGTGAGATCTATCAACTTGGGAAACAAGCTTGTAAGAAACTTCCAATAAGCACATCCACAACAATAATGCCTTTAACTAGTGCATAACAATGTTTGGGATCTTTTCAAACACCAAGCTCGTAATGGCGCACACTATTTGTCACATTTATTGATGACTACAAACGCATTTTAGTGGCTCTTATCAAAACCAAGAATCAAGTTTTTGAAGAATTCAAAAGATTCAAAGGAATGGTTGAAACAATCATAAATCAAAAGCTATAAATATTTCAATTCAACCATGGTGGAGAATATTCATATATGGAGTTTCAATGATACTACATAAGTAATAATATTATTCATTAAAGTTGTAGCCATACACTCCTTAAAATAATGGCACAACTAAGCATGTCAACATATCCATTTATGAAACAACGAGATGTTTTTTTCATTAAAGCCACATGCCTACCAAAGTCACTCAAGAATTTGACTCATGAACAAGCATTCAATGGGAGAAAACAAAATGTTTTTCATCTTCACACATTCGGGACTCAAGTGTACGTTCAAATACTAGCCCATTGACACAATAAAATGAATCCAAAAGCCTCAAAATGCATTATTTAAGGCTAGGATGAATACACCAAAAGCTACCATTGTTATTGTCCATCCATTATAATCATCTCTCAAGACGTCAAGATTGATGAATCCAACATTCCTCTTTCAAATATCATAGCTAGAAAAAAAATTCCAATTTTGACTTGCAACAATGGACTGTCAAATCAAAATCAATCATCGAAGTTATTACATCTCACCAAGTAACTTCTAATCCCTCTTTTACTAACACTAGTGGGTGCCCGTGCCCTTCGGACACTGTGAAGTCACCCGGGAGCATTTTCTTTCCTTCTTTTTTTTATTTATTAATTTCTTTTGTGAACATTCTTTAAAGATTTCGAGTACCAAGCCAAGTTGAGTGTGTGAGTGAGTGAGAATTCACCTCCTGATTTGAGTGTGTGTGTGTGTGAGTGAGAAAGAACTCACCTCCCTTCCGCCCTTCCGTCCAATCAAACGTTGGACAAATCTAGCCAATAGGATATCAGATGAACGGACACACACAGAAACCCTAAACCCTAAACCAGGAAACACCCAAGAGGATACCCATTACACTGAGTGATACCCTAACACTGAGTGATACCCATTACGAACACACCCAAGAGAATACCCATTACACTGAATGATACCCATTACGGACACACCCAAGAAGATACCCATTCCACTGAGTGATACCCTGACACTGAATGATACCGATACCCTGAGTGATTTTTCCTCTCACTGAAAGTTCTCACAACCCACCCAAGAGTTTACCCATGACACCCAGGGACCCTGGTTTCCTCACAAACAAATCGAACACTGAGTGATACCCATTACACTGAAGGATACCCCTGACATTGAGTTATACCCATTACCCTGAGTTCCAGCCAATAGGATACCCCTGACACTGAGTTATACCCATTACCCTGAGTTCCAACCAATAGGATACCTCTGACACTGAGTTATACCCATTACCTTGAGTTCCAGCCAATAGGATACCCTTGACACTGAGTTATACCCATTACCCTGAGTTCCAACCAATAGGATACCCTTGACACTGAGTTATACCCATTACCCTGAGTTCCAACCACTAGGATACCCTTGACACTGAGTTATACCCATTACCCTAAGTTCCACCGAGTTTGTAATTATTCTAGCCAATAGGATACCGGACGGACGGACAAACACACCTCTTGGAGCACAGACGCACGCACGCACACCACGTTTGTAATTATATATAAGATTTCATAAAACAAATTTCTCACTAGTCCTAGCCTCACATCTCTAATAAATGCATCTCATATTAGATCACCAAAACTAGTACATTCTGAAATTTCATCCGCACCTGTTTTTTCACTTGCACAAACTAACAACTCACCTAAATTATTGAAAGTATTGACCCATCAAATCAGCAACCTACATCTCAAGATGGAGTGAAAGATGTAATGCATCATTCAATATGGCTTAAACGTCCCTCCATATAACTAAATCAATTTATTGCGAACCTCAAAAAAAACCTCACTTACCAAAAAGTTGAATTTGATATTAACTAACAAGTTACAATGGATGATGAAATGAACGACATCAACAAAATGAAAATTTGGACTCTTGTTTCTTTGCCACTAAAAAAAAAACAATCACATGCAAATGGATTTACAAAATGAAACTTGGAATCAATGGTGGTCCAAATCAATTTAAGGTGAAACTCGTGGCTTGGGGGTGCCAACAAAAACAAAGATCTGATTACTCCAAAATTTATGCTCTAATGGCAAAATGGCACGCCATCAAAGCCATGAGTGCACTTGTTAGAGCCAAGGGACAGAAAGTGCACCATCTTGATGTCAAAACAACATTTTTAAACAGTTGTTTACAAGAAGAGGTTTTCATGCAATAACCGCAAGGTTATGAATAATCAAGTTTCACTAGTCTTATGTGCAAACTTAACCATGCATTGTATGGTCTTAAACAAACTCCTCTTGAATGGCTTTACAAAATTAGCAATTTTTTGAAACACAATCACATGAACAAATCTTCATCAGATGGAAATTTGTTTTAGCTTCAACGTAACAACAAAGTTGTCATCTTGATATTATATGTGGATGATTTTTTTCTTCACGTGAGATATTGATCATGAGATAATAGTTTGGCTTAAGCAATAACTATACAATAAGTTTAAGATGATTTCTCTTGGACTTTGCACAAAAGACCTCAACATCCAATTTACTCATCATTGAAATGGCTTACTTTTACATCAAACTAAGTATGTTCAAAACATTATTGATGAATTTGGCAGGATTGATTGTAATCCATGTAAAACTTTATTGCCACAAAATATCAAGCTTCAAAAGGACATGAAATCTCCTAATGTTGACACACATATGTATCAACACATGGTTGGAAAACTAGTTTTTCTTACCAACACCCACTAGGACATAGCGTACATAATCAATATTGTCTCAAGGTTTGCAA
This sequence comes from Sphagnum contortum, assembly GCA_963920785.1. NCBI lineage: Eukaryota > Viridiplantae > Streptophyta > Sphagnopsida > Sphagnales > Sphagnaceae > Sphagnum > Sphagnum contortum. Next base: position 5,845,820 of record OY987281.1, read on the forward strand.
CACAACCTTAATTGGTTCATCTATAAGCCATCAAGTCAATCATCCGCTACATTAAAGATACGCATAACTATGGTCTCTTCTACCCTAAATCCAATGGATTAATGTTCACTAGTTATAGCGATGTTAACTAGGGGTTACTTGGATGAACCCAAATTGATTGGGAGGTCTTTGTTCACCATTGACAACATTCTTATCACATGGTGTGCCAAGAAGCAAACTTATGTTTTGCTTTCATCCACTGAATTAGAATACAAGGCTTTAATTGATGTGTCAAAAAAAATTGTTTAGATTAAAAAAATTTATTGCGAACTTGGATTTCTTAAATCAAGTCCCATTGACATACATTCACTAGTAAAAATCAGCCAAAATGTAACCACTCCATTTACGATTACATGCGACTTGTAGTCGTTTACGACTAGATTTGGAATATTTGCAACTACAAGATCAAATTTCAACTATTTTGTTCATTTTCACAACTATGATGCAACTATTAGAAATTTCATCCTATTGGTTGGATTAATTTTACATTTATTTTCATCCATTAATTGGTTGATACATCCCATTAGTCGCATCCTAAAGATATTCTACAATGACATAAGGGTGCATTTTAATATATGTACTAAAATTATATATATGTATACGTATGCATATGTTCATATATATGTATACGTATGTATAATGTTCATATATATGTTGATTTTATATTTTTTATTTGAACTTGAAATTTGATATTTGAATTTTGAAGTTTAAATTTTAAATTTTAAGAAATTATATGACTTGAAAATCGAAAATTGAATTCCACATTATTAATTATTTTGGATTCTTGAAATTAATATTTCAATTCAGAAAATTATTAACGGAGTCTTAAAATGGACATTTTAATTTTGAATATTATTATTTTAATCTGAAAATTGACATTTCAATTCTGATTTTTTTTATTTAACTTCAAAAAACTTATTTGATCTAAAAATTGATACTTGAATTCTGAATTACTATTCTGGAATCTTAAATTATATTTTTTAATTCAAAAAAATATTGATTGAAATTTAAAGGTTTTTTCTACTAGTGTTATCCATAATAAATCACTTTTACAAATAATTATAAATGATTATGTTTATTAAATCTAAGTTACACTAAATAATTATTGTTATAACATATATTTCTATATTATTTAATTTATATTCTCCTATTAAAATATATTAATTAATTTAATTAGTGTGACATTACTTTAAAATCATTGTAATTACTTAATATAAGAATTAATTAGTATGTGCATAATTATTTTTTAATTGATCATTATTATTCACACTCTATAATTTATAACTTCAAACCTGAATTAAAATTTTGGAAAAATTACAATGTAGTTAAAATAATTATTTTATTGATTTTAGGTTCACAAATTATTATATAATATTATTAATTATGTGATTAATCATCTATGATAAATATTTATAGTAAATTTACAGTAATTATGAAATTTAATGTTGTGTTTAGAAAATTATTGTATTTAGTTAATAATTACAAAGAGGAAAAAACTACTTGACCTATAATAATTTCTACAACAATAAATGTAATTGTACAAAATGATGTAATTAATTGAATAATAATGTTTAAGAAATATGTGTAAAAATTTACTTTTAATAGCAATTTTCAATTCATTATTTATAATTTTAACATAAATATTTAAAATGGTAATTTTAAATTATAGTCATTAAATTAGTTGTACATTAATTATATTACATATAATTTGATCAGATTCTAAAAAGTAATAAAATATTTTTTAATATTTTAATTATTTAGTTATTTATGAATTATGTATTTATAACTTGTGGGTAACTAGATAAAAAACATAGTTTGTGAAATATTAAAAAGTTATTTTTTATTTAAGTAATTGATAATGAATATTGAATATTTGTAGTGTATAATTTATAATTTAAATATATGTAAATTTAATCATTATTATTTAAATGAATATCCAATTATATAGTATTTAAATTGTCTAAAAATCTAAAAACCAAAAAAGTAAGGCATGAAAAAAGTTTTCAAGTTATAACTTAGTATGTGAGGAAGTTGTAACTTCAAAACTTATCCCATGTTGTTTGTTCTTCATTCCTATTTTGAACACTATATAAACAAGGGGGTATGGTCATTCAATTTCAAGTTAAGAAATTTATGCACATGGGAAAAGCAAATAAAAAGCTTCAACCCAAAATAAAATAAACAAATTATGCACATTTCTAAAGTGTTTACCTCCCAACCTACTTATTTATTTAGTTAGGTAAGTACTTAGTTTGACCTACCCACCTAGGTTACCTACCTATAAGAATAGGCTATTGACCTAAGAAGGTAAAACCTACCTACCTTTTTTTTTACCTAAATAGGTAGGTTGGTATGTAGCCTAGGTTTGTAGGCACCTATTTATGTACCTACCTAAGTACCTACCAACCTAATATTAATATTTTTATTAAATTTTTACGCCATGTAACATACTTACATTGGGCCACGTGTCATAATATAAGGTCATCCAAGTATTTGAATTTAACGTTTTAGATTATCTGAAAATAATAATAATAAAATAATTTAAATAATTAAATATTAAGACACATGGCAGCCCATCATTTGTCATCAATTGTGACAAAAATAGTTGCATCTTAGTCGCATGTGACAATACATATACAATGTAATCAAAGGATGAAATGTATTTGTTGACCTTTTCTTTCATATAATACCCTTTGTCATTTACGACTAGTTTATCACATGCGACTTATCTTAGGCGACTTAAAGGATTTTAATTGCAAAATGTCTTTTGCGACTAAAATTTAGTCGCAAAGATTAGTCGCAAATACATGTTTTTCTTTTAATGATTGTAATAATCAAAGTCCCATAAAAATATCACATAATCCAATTTATCATTCAAAAACCAAACATTTTGAGATCTAATTACACTTTGTTAAGGATATGGTGGAGAAAAAGCAAGTCCATATTTTATATATATCAACAAATCGTCAACTAGTTAACATATTAACAAAAGTTTTTGGTTGAACCAAGTTTGAAAGTTGTCTCAAGTTGCTAAATACAACCCAAATTCCCAACAAGGTGAAGTTCTAAATCTAAAAGCCCAACTTCTCTTGAACTTGCATGAAACTTTCAATCACTATGTAGAACCAAGGCTAATAATATTCACATAAGCCTTCACCTTTCTTCAGGTTTTGAGACTTTTGGAAATTGTCCCATGGAAACCAACTACTTGACTTTCACACTCTATTGAAGTAGTGTATATCCCATGTTTTTTCTCGACTCTCATAACATAAAATTTCCTAACTTGACCTGATGATATAACTTTAGATTTAGGATATTTTTACTAGTTGAAGGACTTGTTTTTGAAAAAAAATTGATAAGTTCCACACCAAACTTGTTCAAAGGATCAAATGATATTTCATAAATCACTTCAAGCAACATGGTGACCTATAACTCTCATGCATTGGAAAATAAAAAGTTGAAAAGACAAGCAAAGAATCCATTCAATACGAAATCACAAGCTCATCAAAGTAAAACTAACACCAACCACGTCATCAAAAGAATTACTTCATTTTAAAGAAAGATACATACAAATCAAATTACAAACAAACTACAAATATATGTAATATATGTAACATAAATTCAAAATTAGAAACATGCATCTTTTACTGTAGATAGAATACTAACAATGTCCCATAGTTGTTCCAAAGCTTCATTTGGGGGAAACTTGCAATAAGACATTGTGTTTAGTCATCAAGATTTTTTGCTTATAAACTAAATAAAACAAAGGTTTCAAGGAGGGTGTTAAAAATAGATGAAATTTTAATTGTTTGTCAATTGAGTTCGTTAGATTAAATCTATATCAAATTATATTAAATGTAATCTAGCTAGTTAATACCTTTATCCTAGATCAGCGTTATTTTTATCCTTGGATTAGTGGTGGTCTACCACCCCTTATCAAAGGTGTTTGGTTGCATTAATTTATATATATCCTTCCTTATTTCTTGATCTTTTCATTCTCGCATTATCAATAATACCATGTTTATCATGTTTTGCCCTAACTTTGTGAAAAGGGTACAAACTATTGAGACCATGTCATTTTTCATATCTTTTCAGACCTTCTACCACTACGGTAGTCAACTACTTTAACTATTTTTTTCATCGTCGGGTTGTGACAACCACTAAGTTAACTATGCCTATAAGGTCCAGCCTCTGACCACCACTATAGTTAACTAACTATTATGAGTTCAGTGATCATGCACCACTAAAGTTAACTAGCCTTGGACGATGAATGCCTTTTATTGAACTTATACAATCTCTTCAGATAGGAGAATTGTCATTGTCATCGTCAATGTGTTCTTTTTCCTTCTCGTCTTCTTCGCCTCCATCATATAGTGCCATTACTGGCCGCTTTGGAATGTTGTTTTCCTAATTCATTTTCTTATCAAGCGGGGCCACCTCGGCCGGGTTCATCGAGATGAGGTGCTTGTTGATCTTGAGGAACATATTGATCTCTACCAAGCCAGCACGCAGCAACAATCGTTTTGGAACCAGGACGTCTGACAAGCTGCCCAAGTCGCATTCGAGTCCACCCGAGGATGGCTTGTTGGCCAAGATCGCCAGAGCAGCCTGCATGAGACATGGCATGCTTGTTTGACGAGCCCACCACTTGCACAGCTCGGCTGATTCTGGCCACAACTCGATATTGGTTTCAACACCAATTCCTTTGAGGATTTGAACTTCGACGTTCACCATCTGTGTTGTTGTCTCAAAGCGCTCGCCACTCCCATTAACGTCCTTCTTGTCATCATCAGCCAAATATCAAGAGCTGCTGACAACCACTTTAATGTCTTGATGCGCTTTGCCAGTCTCTCAAGTCACCGAGCTGGGGTACTCCCTGCCCTTTGCTGCTTCTTGAGCACAATCGGCGTTACAACGATCTCCACTAAACATTTGATTTTGTTCCATATGAACTAGTTCACGAACACAAAATGTTGCTTATGTAGGCTCTCTTGTGTCTAGCCAACATGAATATCAAGCCTATCAATGTTAGTCGCATTGATCAACTTCGCTAGGATCTTTCCAGACATCATTGGCGGGTACAGCATATTTTGTGCGTCGATTAAATACGAAAACTTGAAATCGGTTTCTTCCAAGACGTTCTTCAGTAGCATGGGCCGCCCAAGGTTGTTGCCATAGATCTTCTTGGGCTGACGAAGCGCCAATATCGGATGGTACCGTTTGAAGTAACGTTCAGACATTGCCTTGCCAAGAAGCTTCCTTGCTTCACGAGTGGCCAGTTGCAATACATCATGTGATCGTGACACTCGATCGGGGTCTTCAAAACTGAGTTGACAACATATCGGTATTATCAACTTGAACGGCTTGCTTACATCGAGGACAGTTGTGTACAAAGAGTATAACATGACGTACACATCGACAATGATAAATGTTTGCATAGCATGTGCCTTGATTTGAACGGCCCGAACCGGCTCAATCATTGAGTAAAACTCGATGCACAGTGTGCGGTCCATGTCGATTAGTGGAACTAGTCGATTGAGTTTGCGATATGCCTGCAAGAGAGGTTCCCAGGCTATTAAAATTCGCTCCAGTACAAACGCTGTGGATGACCATCGGTGCTACGGCGAATTAAGTAATTTAAGGTACGTCTCCAAGAGTTCAAGCATGGCTTCCTCAAAGGCTCCCTATAGGTACTCAGACTTGTTCACAGCTTCAATGACCTTCTTGATCCTCTGGAAGAAGTAGCTCGTGTCCACATTCTTACTATTGTTAGGGTCAATCAAGGTGCCAAACGCTTTCGTGAGTGCCAGGTGGATTAGATGTGATATACATTATTCCCACCAAGCATTGATCAGAATGTCTAAGGTACGCTTTACATCGGATCCCAAATCTGAAGTGTTTGTCAGCACATCGAGCATCACCTTAATGCCGAACTCCTCAAGGACGCCTGAAGACCATTCGTGCAAGATTGTAGACAATTGTTCCGCTTGACGCTCATCGGTAGTCGGTGCAAATCGGTAGACGACGAGATTATAACCAATATTGAACCTGGTCGACGTATTGAAACACACTCGCAATGCTAGGTACTTCTAGTTGCTCATCTTGCTATTTATCAGGTCTAGGTACAACGACAGGTACTTGATCGTAAAGAATGAGCGCGCCTTAGCGAGTGACATAATGATGATCTTCTTACACGTGGTGTACAGCTCGACGTGAAGCTTGCGGATGTTGATTGACTTCGTTCCACCTTCCCCGACAGGTAGCTAACGACCGATTAGTTGCCATCTACGGGTCGTGAACACGTTGTACGAGATCGATTGTTCGACGGACCAGGCTCCCAACTACATTTCAAACCAACGCTTTGGGTCTTTTTTGAAAGTCGGGTTGGATAGATTGAACTGCTTCTTGATATCTGCTAGCTTCTTGTTAGTTGCCATTGTCTTGGATGAGGTTATACAGTGTTTCTTGTCCAGGTGGGTGTAAGCGTTCGACGCTCCCGTCATTATGCATTTAATGACAACTGGCTTGTTGACATTGAAGCACGGGTCTAGCAAGCAAATGAACCACTCTACCTTATCTTTGTCAATCAGGCGCACGCCGCATTGATTAAGGAAAGACTTCGTCTTTTTGAGATCCTTAAACGTGGTGCCCTTGATGATAGTTGGGAAAATGCCAGGGTTGATGAAGTTTTTAATCCGAATTGCCACGATGTCTCCACGCTCAGCATCGTCAACCTCAAATTGCGCCTCTTCGTCATCGATCTCGACCGGTACGGATGGTGCCACTTCACCTTCAACAGTGATATCAACAACAGTGATGCTTCCGGATTCGATGACATCATCTTCGGACCAAGCCATGATGTGCAGTCCAGCACCAACTTTGTGAAATGAACAAGGGCGGGCTCAGCGGGTGATGGTGGTCTAGCAACGGACGATCAATATCTTCGACAATCATAACAGGAGTTGGATGAATATCCTATTAATTCAATAAAAATAAAATAATCAATAATTGATTGTCTGCTCATAATATTAGATCAGATATGAAGAGCAATACCGTTTGATCAATATCTTTGACAATCATAACAGAAGTTGGATGAATATCATATTGATTCACTAATATATATAAATTAATCAATAATTGATTGCCTATTCATATTAGATCGAATATAAAGAGAAGTATAAATTTATATGAATATCTTTGATATTTTAATAATCAAAGAAATCAATAATATTATTGTATTGTTCAATCTGCCAATAATAATCAACCCAACAAAAAACGAACTTTTAAAACTGACAACACCATGATGGAGTGCGTGACGGACTCCGACACGCACATTCTTCATACTTAAACAATGTAAGTGCAGTAAAAAACGGTGCTTCTCACATGAATCCCGAGGACCAAGGAGGATTCATGATGCATTTGTGAGTGTGGTACTGTGAAGGACATGGATGAACTGATATATGTGTATTAGGTATGCAAAGTCCCAATCCTGCCTGCAGTTAACTACCTATAATGTGTTGGCGCATATATGCACCACTATAGTTAACTAACTATTGTGAGTTCAGTGATCATGCATCACTATAGTTAACTAGCTTCGGCAAAGGATCAATATGGCGCACCACTAGTCACCACTTAGTGTACTTAGCGGTGTTTTAGTGCCAAATGTTTTTTAGTGGTAGAAGGTCTGTAACTTTTCTTATTTATGTCCACATCTATAACAAAAAAGTTAGCACTATGTAGATGATATCTTGGTAGTGCACTAATGTGGTCACAATTGTTCCCCAAAGGCCCATTCCTTTTCCACAACTTTTCATCACTATCAACATTGCCTCCTCGATGGATATTTGTGTATTTCTATTTTTTTTCATTAATGTTGCTATAGAGTTCAATTTTTCATCAATGTCAATGTCACCTCCTCAATGGATCTTTGTGTCTCTCTATTTTTTTCATCGTTATTGCTACAAAGTTCAACTTTTGACAAGCATCGCCTCTTTGAATTTTTAAATTTTGATTTGCATTGTATTTTTTTCTCATCGCTTGTAATCATTTTTTTTCATTATTGTTTTTACTCCTTTAATGTTGCAATTGTTTGTTTATCTTTGTGTTGTCATAAATTCGTGTTGAAGCTTCAAACATTTTAAACAATTTGTGGTTTAAAATTCTTTTTGATGAATTCATTTCATCACCTTGTCACTAGATTCTATGTAACTATTCTCTTCATCATTGTCCCTTGGTGAATGCAAAATTTTTGTTTCCTTCCAAAAATATATACATTTTTATTCTTTTCTTTGCATTCTAATGATGTATTTTTTATATGCATTATGTTCTTTGTCATTGCCATTTGTTTTTTGGGTAGTTCATTTTTGTCATTTTTCACATGTTGTTTGTAGGTCTTTCTTTCCAATTTCAACTCAACATGGACAATGAGCGATTTGTGGTTACAATGGGCACAATTGTTTTCCTCATCATAATCTTGCAACATAGTAGGGAAAGACCCTAATCAATTTCATCAATTTTTTTTCAACTTCCAACCTCAACAATGTGATTATTTTTCAAACTTCGATTACAACTTTTGTTTTGGACCTTTTGTAGTTGTCTTGCAACTTAAATTTAATAGTTTCTTATCTTAATTATTGGGTGAAGCCACATAGCACAATTTGGTTTTTTCAAGAAATTGATAGAGTATGATGACAAACATTAGATTCACAAATTTCAAATGTCAAAAGAAACCTTATTTGACATAACCAACAAGTTGAAACCATTAATTGCCAATTCTTGTGGAAATTAAGGTGAATTGTATGATTTACTATCCTTTTCATGGCTCAAATTTGTTAACCTACAATGAGTTAGTTTCAATAGGCATCAACTATTGGGTTTTAATAAGAAGAACAACAATCAAATTTTGAAGTTTATATCACAATTCAACATAGCCCAATTTGATATGTGCATCAACAATTTTGCAAGTATCATCACTTATCAATTTCCAATTACATTTAAATATCTCTACTATTTGTGCTTTTGTTTATCAATTTTCAATCATATCACATCTTTGCTAAGACCATGAATCTATTTCCATATTTATGTTATGAATTGAAAAAAATTAATCTAAACTTTTTTCCAACTCGATATAACCATCCAATATGTGCATCAACGAAGCTACACTTGTATGATCAACTATCAAACTTCTAATTGCATCATCATATTTCTATTGTTTATGAGTATATTTTATCAAGTTTTAACTATATCATAACTTTGTTGGTCATCTTCAATTTGTTTTGTCAAATTTCAATTGCATTTAATTTCGACATATTTTGTGTGAATGTGAATGCTACAAGGGACAACAAGAAAATTCACATAATGCCACACCACATACAACTAGCAATACACAACAATGAAAACTTGAGCAAGTTGTTTAGGGTGTTACTATTACCAATGGTGGTGTGTTACTCAACATCCACACCATATTGTTGCCCAAAAAATTAAACAAATATAGTAAAGGTGAGATGGGTAGCAACATTTCCCAAAAAAATTAGTCTAATTAAATGCTTAGTTGAATTATTAAAAATAGTGCATTTTTCAAGATGGATTTTTTATTGCATATCATTAGTAGAAAAGCTCATTTTGCAACTTCAAATTGCAATTAAAATCTAGTTGTAAATCATTGATGTAGTTAAATTTTCCAATAATTGCATAAGTTTAATTGCAACCAACATGTAGTTGCAAATATGATATAGTATGACAACACAATGCAGATAGATGAGGTATACAACCAACCATATATTTTTCCAATTAATTATCACAATGTGCAACTTCCATAATAACCAATTACACATTGCTACATGACATATTTTTGCATCTAAAAAATAAATCAAAAGAAATGAAAGTTTTGATCTCCATCATGCATTATGGATGTCTTGATATTGATACACATGGCCAATCAATTTTTGCCACATGGCATAATTTGTGCATTTCCACAAAAAATTTAAAAAATTATGATTGTTCATTTTAATATGATCTTATATTGTGACACATGGCATAATAAATTTTTTGCCATGTGGCATGTCAATTGAATTTTGGAAAACAAAAAGAATTATTCATTTATTTAAGTAGTTAAATACGTTAATGTATAAGCCTAAGTAGGTAGGTTGATAGGTCCTACTCACCTGCTTAGGTTCCTAGGTAAATTTGAATAGGTAAATAAAACTAGATCGATAAGGCATAATTAATTACCTAAGCCACATACCTACCTACCTACACTACCTACCTACTTACTTACGTAGGTAGGTAACTAAGTACAAAGGTTGCCATATAAATTTATTTATTTATTTATGTTTTTTTTAGGGTCAAACATTTTTGAGTTCATCCCAAATTAACACATGCATTTTAATGTAAAAACATAAGAAAATACATTTTATTTATATAGTTTGTGAGATGAAATTCAAGGACAAAGCATATGGGTTAAATTTGTTGATTTCATCTTAGTTACAAATTGGGTTGCAATTAGAAAAAAATTCTTGCACATGGTTTATGTGTTTTTTTGGGGGTAAATCATATAATTAAATAGGCAATTGTTTTTTGAGAATTTTGTATTTTAATTAATTATTGAATTTTAATTATCCAAAAAAATTATTTATTTGAATTAATTATTCTAATTCAAATAATTAATAATATAATCTTTAATTATCTAAAAAATGTTTATTTGGATTAATTATATGTATCAATGACTCTAAATTAGATAATTAATTAGTTACTTAATCAAATAATTAATTATCTAGATTTATTATTTGAATTAATTAGTCGAATTTAGACCATTAGTTAATAACTTAATTATTAATTGTAATTATCAAAAGAAATTGAAATAAATTGAAATAAATTTTAAATGATTAATCATAGGGATTCCCAAACTTTAAAAATATATATTATATAATATTTTATTATCTAAATTATATGATAATCTATTCTTTAAATTAATCAATGGACTAATTATTTGAATTAGACCAATCAAGTCAAATAAATAGTTAATTAATCCATGGTAATCAAGAAAATTAATTATTAATTATTAATTAATTAGTTAGTGACAAATAATTACTTATGAAATATGAAATAAATTATTAAATAAATTACTGAATAAATAATAAATAAATTTCAGTTAATTATTTTTAAAATATTTTTATTAATTAATCAATGTCAATAATCCATCAATAATTATTAATAATTTTACAATTTATGATTAATTTTTTTGAAATAACTAACTAACTAATCAATTATTATATATTGGTTAGAATTAGTTAAAATTTAGTGAACTAATTAAATAACGTTTGTTATGCTATACTTTATACTAGGTAATCAACTAATTGATGGTAATTATTTGTCAAGAATTAATACTTGTTTAATATGATGATCATATCACATCAATATGATTCCACTACTATTATTTAATCATATATTAAATGACATGGTGTATTTTTAAACAAACCATATAAAATCAAATTGAAACATTTTTATTATAATATGAACAATTATATGTTTAATATACCATGAACACAAATTAATTAATTTAACATAAGACGAATACAAGTTAAATATATTTAAAAATGTAATCCACAATATTTTAATGTATATTAAATGTATAAGCACGCCATAAAAAGTAACCAAGTTGTAACTAATTTTGTGATAAAATGAACATAAAGGCCTATTCTTGGATGAAATCCAAGAAGTTAATCAACATGGAAGGATATATGCATAACTTAATAATTACACCATAATCACATGTATTTGCACATTAGATGGCTACATAATAGAAGACTTCTCTTAGCGTATGGCAATACAAGAAAATTTTCATCCTAATTTCCTCCCTCCCAAGATTTAGAGGTGTAGATGAAATGAACTATAAGTTGGAAGGACAAAACTTGATTTTGTGAATCATCTCTATTTTATTTTTTATTTTTTTGTGGAACTTTTGTTGATGGATATGGTGCAAGTGCATTGTGGGTAATAATGAAAATCATGATTTATTATTGATGTCTAATCCTTGCACTCTTACAAAGAGTTTTACAAGTATAATCAAAGGACATTGAAGGCATACTCCAAGGAATTAAAAAGTTCAAACTCTTGTGACTAGGTGTGAACATGTTATAAAATGTATTTTGCTTGGAATTTTAATTTTGTCGAAAGATTATTCAATGTCAAGCCTTGAACTCAAGTATTTTTGGATTCATCAAATTGTTGGCTTGTCTTGGTTCCTTGAGTTCTCTTTGAGTAGTTCTAAATTTTATGGGAGCTTATGAATGTCTTGGACAACATGCTTTTAGTTCCAATTACAAAGTTATGAAGGTAGGTTGAATCTATCATTTCTATCATTTCTAAAGTGTTTTTTTCATAAGCTCACAACCTTGAAGCGTAGGAACTTGGGGAACTTGAAAACTCATGAACTTGGGGATTAATTTTGCAAAAATTGTGTGTTGATGGCAACAATGATGATGTTCATGGCAATGTAATAATCGACAAGCAGTGTGTATGTGTTTCTTCCTTTCTTTCTTTCTTTATGTTTATGTATTTTTATGTCTTTGTGGCTCTATGTGTTTGTGTTTTTAATTTTTTAATTGTTGTTGGTTCTCACATTTATAATCACAATTTTGTTTCGAATTTAACAATTATGTTTCCTTCTTACATGTATTGGAAATTTTTATAATCAAATCATGTTTGTTTGCAACAACAAGTTTTCAATGGCACTAACATTAGCAACAATAAGAGGATTATGTACTCCAATACACCAGTAACAAGAGGAGGATTACCAAGCGGAAAACGATATTTTCTTCTTCACTACCCGTGTAGTGTGCATCAATAAAATCAAATTGTGTTGTTTGATACAATGAGGATTCATTACTAAAACATCAAGAACATCGCCAAAATCTTATTCCAAATCTCAACTCCCAAAAGAGACTCTTGGAAAGAAAAGGATGGTGAAGAAGAAGAAGCAAAGGAAGGAGAGATCAAGGTGCATAATTTTATTTTTTCTTTGTGTAATAATTCTACCTAGGAAGAAGATTGTTGCTACAACACAATAATTTGTGCATAGTATGTATAAGATGTAAAGTGTGTCCTAAAAGATGGGTGTCAAATGAATTTTTTATCTTTGGAAACAATAAACGTTCCATGTCATGCCTTCACACATAAATGGGTCATAAGGATAAAAGATCATGAAAATTTTACATGTTGAAAAAAATTAAACGATTCATTATTGCAAATAATGTGTTCAACAACTTTCAAGTTCTAAAACCACATAAGAAAAGAAAAATTAGACATGACAAACACAAGGTCTATCAATAAAAACACGCGTAATTTATTAAATGGAATCAGACTTTATGATTTTCTTAAAACACATTGATAAAGTATGTTGGGGGTGAAAATCTTATGGATGTTGATCTTGGAATTCCTATAACATTCATTTTGTCTCTCTTTGTTCTCTTTCTCATGGTTGAGCCAATTATACGCCCATGCATAATAAAAAGTCACATATTGCAACAAATAACCTAAAGAAATGGGAGCCTTCATTGCACATTAATACATTGCATTAATTTTACCTTACTAATTTGATTTTGTTAAAAAATAACTCTTGGGATCATTGGAATAATAATTAACAATAAATGGATCGATGAGTTAAGTAATTACATGTTTGTGACAAGAATATTCACATGCCTTAGAAATGTCAACACTACCAATGCAAAATTACTATTTTTAGTAAATGATGATCATGGGTTGTTGCTACAATTGCTAATTGAATTATATTTATGAAGCTCATGGCATCATAATTAGCTAGTACATTTGGTTCATGATCACAATTCATGTGTAACTCATGTGCAATTGGATCAAAATATTATAGTTTAGCTTCACATGAGGTAAAAAAATAAAAATTTGAGTGCATGCAAAACAAATCCACGAACTTGATTGGTTGCAATACCTTTTGTGCATAGATCATTGTCTAATGATTTGCCTATGGGAGTTGTACATGAACATTAGTTGCAATATAATAAGTTTTTGTCACCATGATCACCATGATTGTGATCAATTTTCACCATGGTCAATAACTAACAAATTGTCACAAGGCAATTGGAAACATTGTTCCAAGATGCACTGCTCAAGCATGTTTTACGTGTTACATGTTCTTCATCATGGAACCATGGTTTAGATGATCAAGAATCATGATTTCCATTTTTTCCAAGCCAAAGGTCTTGGGAAAATCTTTGACCCAACATGCTTTTCATGTCAAATTGAATACCTAGTCTTGTGTGGAGTCACTCATGTGTGGAGAGCCTCATAAGTTGATGATTCCAAGGTGCAATTGTGTTATGCTATAAAATTAACCTATAATTAGGGAATAGGTGTACACATCCTTGATGATCTATGTTGAACATTTGAAGATGAAACAACATGATTTAGGTTGGGTGACTTTCATGATCAAAGCTATAGCTAGTAAGCACGTTTGATCAACTTTTGTCATGTTACAACTTGTTTATACACACACACACACACACAATTGCAATGGAAGAGTTATATATTATGCCATCAAAAACTTTAATCTTTATATATTTGTTAATCATCAATTTAGATTATATATATATATATATATATAGTTTGTGTTCTTGTGTTGTTAATTCAATTTTCAATTACATCTTCAGATATTGTCTATGAATGCGCATTGAAAGAATATCTAGGTGGATATAATGTGCATAAGCAAGGTTATACGTATGATCAACTAGTAGTTTCCAATTACTTTAATATTCTATTATTTATGTTCCTATTTTATTGGTTTTGATTGTATTTTCATGTTTAAAACTTTTGTGTTCAATAAGCCTTAATGAATGGGTGTTCACCAAATATGGGATTTTATTTTTTTGCAAATGTTTGACCCATTATCTATGTGAGACCTATAAGTGCATTCACCATAGTTCTTTAGGTTTAGTTTACGTTTACAACTTAGTGTTTAAAGTATTGAAGTTATGTATAAATAATTTCACATTAAAGTTTCTTTCATTTTTCCTCGATCTATAAATTAAAAGAATGAGTTTGGTTTATCAATTCCACAAAGGTTTTTACTTTGCTCCATTACATTCGCCAAACTTTGATGAATGACATAATCTCATCTACAAACTCATGTATTTCCAATTCTTCTTTTCCTTGCATTTGGTGTTCATGTTGAATCATCAAATGGTAGTAGGATTTTTACTTTTACATGACCACTGATGTGACCACTGATGTTGGTTGATCTTGGGGGGTGAAATTAAACTCTTCGACTTTGTTAAAAGGACAATACATTGAAATGTGATGTTGCTTCCTTGTTTGTTGTTGCATCGTTGCCCATTTCAAGTTTGATGGGCTATAAAGTGAAGGTTCATGATGGAAGAATGTAGATTGATGTGCCAATACCTTGGGTGCCATGGAATTGTTCATGTCTATTTGATTCGCACAATTGCTTTTCGCATTATAAAAATTGTAAAAAATCTTTAGAGAAGTGTACAACAAAGGACCAACTTCATCACATGTGGGGGATCCATCTCCGTTTGGTATAACTAGTTCTCAATTATGTACACACCGTCATTTACATCCATGACATCCCAAATGTGTGACAACTATAATATGGGCCTAATGCTCATGAATGCATTTATATTTTCATAAATGGTTTTCTTGAATGCCCTAGGTAAATATAGTGTAATTTTTCCAAAATTCTTCATTATGACATGTCCTAGTGATGTAGTTTTAGATTTCCTTGTAATTACCATACGTGGTTGCCCATTTTTCCTTATGGGCAAGCCCATTTTTCATTTGCACAATGTGGCCAAATCCCATCATAGTTGCAAAGACCTTTTATTTCATGACAACACTCTCAAAACAATCTTTGGACTCTATCACATCTAATGATGCAATGTGTTCATCTCACTTTGCTTGAACTATGGAAATAATCTCTTGATATTCCCAATTAGGTTGCTTAAGTTTTTTTATGGGTTTCATTTCAATGCCAAAATATTTTAACACTCATCATTTCCATTTGCCTTTTAAAAAAAATCTTCCTTGATAGTGCACTATGTTGAAAGGAGTTGTCATTATCAATTTCAATAATGCATGTAAAAGTTGGATTCAATTGTTATCCTTGTAATCGCTTCTACTAGGGCGATATATACATTGCTTATAATGTATTGTTCTATTTGCAACACTTTGCATGTGGAAAATAAGGTACAAAATTAAAAACTAATAATGAAATCATTTTTCATTTTTCAATTCTAGGATAGTTGTGATATTAATATATACAACTACATTGAAGTACCTTGTTTATATGAACAACATATTTGGTTTGCAATCTTCATTCATTTGTTTATAACTATTTCATGTTAAAGGTTTTTCCATGCTAGTTCAATCAAGTGTGGTATGATTTGTGCATTGTACCAACAAGTTTTTAGAAGGATATACATTTGTGTATAAAGTGTGGCAATGCAATTGAACCATTAGATGTTTGAAAAAAGACGCAAAGGTGGAATGAAGATTAATGAAAAATGAAACCCAAGAAACCTCAATTGATGTGATGTTTCATATTGTAAAACTTTAAATTAATTTCGTAATTGAATTTGGTTTCATGATGGTGTATCTTTAAAAGTTTGAGGACCAAAATCTAGGTGGGTAGGTCAAATTAGGTACCTACCTAGCTAGGTATATAAGTAGGTTGGGGAGGTAAGTATTTTTAAAATGCGCCTAATTTGTTTTCTTGTTTTGAGTTAAACCTTTTGATTGGTTCATCCCATGTGCACAAATATTTTAATGTGCAATTGGATGACCACACCCCTTGTTTATATGGTGTTCAAAATAGGAATGGAGAACAAACAATATTGGATAAGTTTTGAAATTACAACTTTTTTCAGAAACTAGGTTGGAACTCCAAAATTTTCTTCATGCATTAGTTTTTTAGTTTTAAAATTTATAATTAACAATGATAAATTTACATATATTTAAACTATAAATTATACACTACAAGTATTAAGTATTCGTTATCAATTATTTAAATAAGTAATAGTTTTAAAATATTTAACAAACTAGTTATTTAGTTATTCACAAGTTGTTAATAAATTAATAATTCATATATAATTCAATAAATAAAAAATTAAAAAAAATTAATTACTTTTTAGAATTTGGTTGAATTATAGATAACATAATTAATGTAAAACTAATTTATTATTATAATTTTTAAATATTTATTTTCAAATTGTAAATAGTGAATTAACAATTGATATTAGAAAGTCAGTTTTTACACCAATTTTTGAGAAAAAAATTCAATTCAATACCTTGTTGTTACAAAATGCATATTTGATTTTCTCCCATTATCACCTCTTTTCCAATGGAGTTTTACCTCGATTTCAATTGGTTTTCCCATTCATTTTGACTATCATCTATGATAATTGATTATTTACAAAGGGTAGCTTGAAGTCAAGTTTTCCAAATTCAATGCAAGAATTTTATAATATTCTTCATAAATTTTTAAACTATTCGTGTAATTTGGATGCATGCATACCATTGGAAATTATGTTTACATTCATTGTCAAATTTTTGGTTGGTTCATCCTCGGCTTTTTTGTTATTTTCTATTTTTCATCCAATTGCCTTATTGTTCCTTGTACACAACACTCAATGATTTCAAGTCATGACTTATTATAAAGAAATGAAATGAAAAATTTGGGATATCACTTGTGTCAAATATCTCAAAATGTGACTCCCGTTTTGAGACTAATAGCCTCATACTTCAACTAACCTATGCATTTTCTTAGTAGATGTTTTCTCCCCAAAATTTTCTATTCAAAGATATTAAACATATTACTCTTTTAACTCAAAAATGCATATCAGTTGAAAAAACATTTTCGTCATACAAAATATATCTTTACATGCATTGTAGCCTTGAAGTTTTATGTCCACACAAAGTTGTTAATTGTCACACATATTTACTCTCCTACTAGACTTTCCAATTGTTGTGAATTGTAGAAATATCTCTAGACTATGTTTTGGACATATTGAGTTAAACCAAGTGCCATTGTTGGGCCATTTAGTTCGTTAGAACCCATTGCGGAATGTGGTGTGTAGTCATTGAGGTGGTGTCCTCCAAATTCATTGTTTCCTCTTTTGGGTCTATCGTTACATCTTTTGGGTATGGTGGGGAGTTCTCATTTTCCACATTACTTTCAGTAATACTATTGGCCGATACTAAAATATCCAACTCTTTATTACAAGCAACTTTTTTTTTGTTTCATATGCATTGTCTTCAACATTTGAAGAGTTCCTTGGCCACTTTTGTAGCAAAATTAATTTTAATTTTCCTCTCAACCTGAAATCCAAACATCTAATCACACTACCTATGAAATTGTGTTCTATACTTTTCATTTGTCAAGTGTGTTGGCCATAAATTATTTCCAAGAGGTTGTAAGTTATTTAAAAACTTTTGGCAAAACATTTTTATCATTGTCCTAGATATCTTGTAATCGTACAATTGGTTCAAAGACGCCCAATACCCAATTTCTACTTGAAATTTTGCATCTATGATTTTTAGATTTTTTCTTTCTACTAATGGGTAAAACTCTCAATCTCGCAACGTTTGACAAGACTGCCTTGGACATGCATATCGTGACATGATGTAGATGAACAATTCAACTCAAAACTCGTTTGCTTTGATTGCTACTTAGAAGTTCACTGAAAGAAACTAAACTTTATTTGTGCAATGTTACAAAGTTGTAAACACCTTCCAAAGTCAAAAAGTTTTATAGGGTCGCTCTTCAATTACTACATTCAATGGCCTCTTGAAACTATCTAGTTTCCTTTGGACCATTTGAATGGGACTAACTACACTAAAACATTTATAATTGGCAAAACATTTATGTTCCCTGCTCATGCAATGCATGATATGTGTAATCAAGTAATTGTGAACACTTGATTGCCCCTTGGGCCTAATGTGGCTTCATGCCATTTATGGTTGTTATTATTATTTACATGCCGTGTGTCCACTTCATGCCCTACGGCGAATAACACTTCATTGCATTTCTACATAGACCTTCATATCAAGTGTGAAACATTTAATACATTTTGCATGCTTCAATTGATTTTTGGATGTACAAGAGGTTAATAATTATGTAGTGAGAATAGTTAAACAATTGTGTGAACAATTTGAACAAGTTTATATTTTAACTAATGTGTATTATAGATCTTGGAACTATAGATTACACATATTGGAGGTATTTTAATTGGTGCATTTTTCACCTTGTGAATGCCACATGGTTAGGTTGATGGCATGGTCCATTTCCATGTTAACATCCTCCATATTTGATCCATTTCCCTAATGTAAATCGGTACCGTTACTTCATACTAATCATCCTTTGCATCCAAATTGTTTCTTGACCAATTCTTTGCTAGGATTGAATTGCTTTTATAAAAAAAATACCAACATGTATTTGCATTGTCAATGAAATGACATTATAAAATTTCAAATTCTTGCTTCATGGATTTCTCTTGATGTTTTTGTGGCAAGTTGTTTAGAAACTTTGTAATAAACATTTTCATCACCATCCCATATATCTTGTAATCCTACAAGCAATTAGAAGATCCCCGATATTCCACCATTGCTTGGATCTTTACATCTACAGTCTTGAACTTTCTTCTTTCTACCATCAACTACATATCCAAATTTGGTGGTGCTCATGAGTGTTTTTAATGATCATTTGTCATATTGTTTATGATCCTTTGTCTCAACATCACATTTGATTTTTTCAACAAGCAATTTCAATGTTCACCTTCAGCCACTATTCATGTTAACACTTCTATTGTTCCAAATTTATTGCAAACAATGGGATTTTTCTTTCTTCTTTAGTTGTTGGCCCATCGTTTCTTTCAACTATTGTACACATCTCATGGTTTCAAGGCTAGCCTTATTGTTTGATGACTCACCATATGTTTTAAAAGTTTATCCTTTAAATCTTGTAACACCCATGTTCACCTACCTATAGTTGCATAATGTCGTATTTAAGGCTTCAAGAATTATGTTGATAATAGGTTCCCAAAGGTTACTAAATCTTATGTCAACAAATCATTGAGTAAGCTTGTGAAAAAATGTTTTAGAATCAGTTTCTTCAAACTTGCATGTTTTTTGAAGAAATCCATGGCATTTGTAAACATTGCCCAATGGTAGCTTTCCATATCCTCTTTCAAAATGTTTACAATTTGTTTTAAAAACACAAGATTTTCTTTGTCTATATTTGCATTGCACATCACCACGCCACCCATTCATTTGTTTTGTTAATTGTTCCTTTCCATTTTATTCCCCGTGTTTTGATTTCTAGCAAATGTTAAAGGGGAGTAAATGAGTGTCATCTTTTGGATATTCCCAAGGGTTTTCTATCATTTCACATATTTTATCCAGTATGCTTGAAATTAATGTATATTCAATCATTGATTCCAAGGTGTTTGGTGTAAAAATTGGTCTTAATTTTCCTCTTGCCATTGTAAAATGAAGGCTTCAAGATTGCAAGCTTGATGTACAGGTAAAATCAATGCAACTAAGCAGTATTGGTGGGAAATACAAATTGTTGTATATATAGATAACACAAATTAGTAATAGAAGAAGATAAATTCAATTTGATTTTGCAAGTAGCAAAAATGGTGTTAGATGTAAGAGGTTGAAAGAGTGAACAAAAATTAAAAATAATTTAAAATTGTGTGGACAATGTAAATTGTCGTGGGTTGTTTCATATTGTCCTTGTTCCTAATGGGCACATGCCTCTTGGTGGTGAACAAGTAGTGTTTGGATTAACACATACCTCTTGGTGGGTCAATGAGATTTAATTTGAAATTCTATATGGTTTAAATGTTGTAGAGCTTAATACATTTCATATTAAGGAAATATGAAGTATGACTTTGAAGTGTGATTCAAAAGCATTTCATGTGTCAAATTGTTTTTGAAATAACCAACATAAATTGTTTCCACCCTTTTTTCCCCTCCAAAAATAGCAATTGTTGCCAACATTTAGAATACAGTTCATTTTGTTTCATTCATACTTTCATCCATAAAGATCATTTATCCATGGCCATGTGGCATAATATTTTTCCACCTCACCAAATATTTTGTCTTACGTGTCAAAGAATATTTTCTTATTATTTTGTCGACATGGACATAATATTTTAAAAAGGATTCGGTCTTGCTCATGCATTCATGTTTGCCTGCTCATGTTCATGCTCGTAAGCTTGTGGATTAGCATCCTTCATCCACAACCAGAGGAGTCAAAAAATGAACATGTCTAGTTTTAGTAAGGACCATGAGGCTAGACCTTGATGCATCATGTAATCAAAATGGTCGCAACCTATTTTCAAATCCAACAACATGTTTATTGGCACCAATCATTGTCAAAGGTGATAAACTTATGACAATGGAGGCCAAACATTTCTTAATTCTAACACATCAACATGTTTCATTAACAAAAAGCTAGTGCAACAATACAAGTTGGCTATAGTGGAAAATAACACATTAGTGTTGATTGAGGTCATTGATGGTCATACTCTTTCATTAGGACCAATCCCACATCAAACCAAGGCATTAAATGTTACCATTGGTTTTCACATCAACAAGGTTGTTTTCAATGTCATTTCATTATATGAAATATTGTCATCATTGGATTGTTTTGGCTTGCTTTATATAAGCTACGAGTGGATTGGCATACAAAAAGTTTTCACTTTGAAACACCAAAGCATGAGGCCGTGGAATGTGAAACCTTTATTAAAAGCATGAATGGCAAAAATCAAGATGGGTATCACTAGGAAAAAAACCGTGGTTTTCAACTATGGTTTTGACTACATTTCAACTACATCTTGAAGTTGAAAACATCATTACTGTAAAATGTTTTTTTCAACTCAAAATGACATTTTCAACTACCTACCAAAATAGTTAACAATGTTTCGTAAAACCCATAACACAATCAAAGCCTACCTACACATGTCAATTTTTCAACCAACATTGAGGTGACAAGATTTTAGTTGAAAGCAATGAACTGTTTTAGTCGATGAAACCTTTTTCAACTTTTGGATTAAGTTCATCTACCTTCGTCTAGATCTCAAAGTTGAACTTTCAACTATTTTCCCAACTTCATGAATTTTCCTACTCAAAGTTATGTCTAAGCAAAGAATCTAAACAATAGTTTGTTGACATGTGTCCCTACCTAAAATAATGCGTAGGCTTAGGTCTAGGTATATAAATCCACCTAGAAATAAGTAGGTAGGTATTTACCTACTAGGCCTACCTATTTATATAGACCTCCTTAACCTAAACCTATGTAGGTAGGTAGGTAGGCCTAGGTAAATAAGTAGACCATAGTGTTATTTAGCCTTAGGGTAAATAAATAGCCTTCAAGTAATCCTCTTTTCACCATGTGGCCTTTTGAGGTCAAACCTTTCTTATTAGTTTGCCCTAAGTGTCAACTTCACCTTTTGAAAACACTTAGTGCACAGAGACTCTGGAGAAGGCACCAGAGAAGCTTACTGGTTTTGGAGTAATGAAGTATTTGATTGAGTTCATGTGACTTGGATCGTCAGTTTGTTTGAGAGGACTTGAGCCCTCATTTTTTGGTTACACACCAACCTCTTTAATTTGACCTATCTACCCACTTTTACCTACTTAAATGGTAGTACTTAACCTAGATAGGTACGCAACTCAAATAGATGGGTAGGTACTTAGTAGTATTAACTTATCTACCTATTTTGATATCTACCTATCTAAATATTAATTTGGGCTTCACATTGTTTTGCACTACCAATGACGATGATTAAAATATTTTGTGTGGACATAATAATTTTAATTTATTGTAATCAATTTTGTTTTTTCAAAAAATAAAGTTTTGTAAATTTCACTATATGTTTTTTTTCCATTAATATTTTTTCACGTTTTTTATTTGGTAGTCACAATGCCAACAAAAGTACGATTTATTTTAAAGAAATTGACAACAAAATACAAATAGATGAAAAAAAAAAAACGTTGAAAGCGTGAGAAAAAGAAAAAGATATAAATAGACAAAAACAATGAAAGGGCACAAGATAGACAACAAGAAACGAAATGGAATTTGAATTATGACAAATTATAATTTGGAATGATTATGAAATTGTCACAATGACGATCACCAAAATACCCATCCTACATAAACCAGTTTTGATGAAACATTGTCATTGGAATTCAAATTTATGTCATTGAAAATTAAATTAATGTTCCACATGACAAATCTCTATTGTGCAACATGTCATTATGTAAGACCATGTAAACATATGAATCTAATGGTTTAGATTGGGTTTCCTTTATTTTTAATTACAAAAAAAAATTGCATTTGTGTCGATATTAGGGAACTATAAGTGGTAAAACATTGGTTGCCATCAAAATAATTGCAAATGGTCACACATATGAAATATTTTATATGTTGGATGAAACCATATAAATAATTTCCATGCGCATCCATGGATTGATGATGTTATCATGATGTCACCGCTACTTGTAATTAATTTGTGCATGCAACTACTTTTAGGTGATTAAAAAAACATTTAATCATAAAACATCGCTTATAACTAAAAAGTAGTTACATAGCCTAGTCACAATTTAAGGTATTTATTCTAATGTCATTAAACTTTCCATTTCATATTTTTAAGATTTTAAATTATTATTAAGATTATTACTTTATATTCAATCATATTTCTCTTTTCTAATGTTATAATTCACACAATTATATGATGTCTGAATATAATTCTTGCATTCAAGATCTCAAATAATATTATAATACACTACACCCAAAATGTGAATTTCCCCCAAAATCATGAAAATTTTGTTTGTTCATAGGTTTGTACATTTTGCACATCGATTATCAAGCATTAAAAACTTGTTTGACATGTGGATAAATGAAGTACGAACTTATGAATGAACAAACTTCATATAATTTCCATTAGTAAATCATTGGATGCAAAGTTTAATTCCACCACATGGGAAAAACTTGAAAATAAAAAATACATTTGAAAATTTTGGTATCCATGAATTATCACAAGCACAAAAATAATTAGACAACAAGATTTCTAAATCGCATGAATGAAAACAAACTTAGTTCTAAATCCAAGTCATGGAATAAAAAAATCAAAAGTTAAAACAAAAACATTATGTGTGCACAATGTGAATGCAAAAGGACTTTATTACAAAAACGTAACAAATTATAACAAGATCATGACAAAAATATGTACCCAAAATTGGTGTTGAACAAATTAAAAGTAATGAGAAAATTTGTTTTTACTTAAAACCATTAGGCAGTTAGTTTTTTTTTTAAAATCAAAAACTTCCAACCTACATGCGGCCCATGTTCACCCATGTGTGAATTATGAAGGAACTAAAACTCAATTAAAAATGAGTTAAGATTCAACTAAAAATGAATTGAGAATTAATTAATAATTAAATAAATGTGAACTAAATTTTAATGAAAAATGATTTGAAAATGAATTAAGAATTAAATATAGTCTAATTAAAACTTAATTAAAAATGAATTAAAACTCAATTAAGAATGAACTAAAATTTAATTAAAAGTTGATTGATAATGAATTTAATTAAATAAAAATTTATGTACAAATTCATTGTAAGTCATGGATGAACATTCGTATGAATAAACTCTATAACATTGACATCTGTAACAAGAACCAAAAAACAATGTAATCAATGAATATAAAATAGAATATACAATTCAATTTTTTTAACATAATATACCTTTGTAGCAATTTCAACAAGTTAACTTAAGACAATGTGAAAACCAATATTTAGCCCATTAAGGTTCGAAAATGCATCCATTAATGTTGTAATATATTTAATTTTGCAAGAACGTGTGTTGCTCCAACCTCTAACCAACCCTAACCCATCGTCACCACCAATTTCTTGAATTCCTTTCCTACATATGATGCCTTGAATCTATGTTTAAAATCAAGTTATCAATCACAACAAACAATTATCAATATCATATTTTCAACATGCACAATATGGTTGCTAATGGTATTGGTTTTCATTGTAATTGATTTTTTCAAGGTTTTTGGAAAACATAGTTGTTTGCAAATATTAAAAAACAAAAAAAATATGTAAAACTTACTCCATGATTCTATATAAACAACTAAAGATCACAAATGTTTATAGATTGTAGATTAACGACCTCCAAAACTCAACAATATTTTTCCTTTGGGATCGTACATAATCTTATTAAAACAATCACCCATGACAACTCAGCTTTGTTATGTTATTGCTCATGTAAATAGATACATTTGCATATAAAAAAATTTGAAAAAAAATTTCCATATAATTTGTGGTTATCAATAATTTCAAATTTGGTAAGAACTTAAAAGTTTACAATAAAATCAAATTAGAAATGCAAAACATTCATAATATCGATTATTATTATTGACACATCTATGAAGAAAGAAAATTTGTGCTGGCTTTAATATCTCTTGATTAAAAGACACAAGTTGTTGCAACAAACCATGCAAAAATTAAAAAAAACAAATTGTTATGATTAGAAATTCAAAATTAAACGATTTTAAATTTGTAACACCAATGGACCTTTTAAAAAATGCAAAAGCAAATGAAACCATTCCATACTTTTTGCCCTATAACATGAAGAACCAAAAAATAACAAAATATTTCAATAGTCAAAGGTCCAAATTTTTTTACTATTCATGGAAAGGGTATGCAACTTAATGTAATTAAATTATTACTTATGTAATTACCTATGGGTTTAGTTTGATAATTAACTTGGTGGTTGGATTTCATAATTTAATTATGTTTTAGTCATAACTTCAATTAATGTTCATGACTTTCACATGATAATTAATGTGGAAAATCTTTGTCAAATTAATGGTTCCCATGTGATGTGTAGACTTTAATTTTATTTATTTTTAGTTTATATAAGTGAATGTTTATGACCTTTGGAAACACCTTCACTTGATGATAACAAGTTGCACAAATGCAAAGCTTTATGGAATATAATTGTGAAGGGAATTGAAATTTTACTATTTAAAAGTTTTGACATAGTTTATGGCTTGAATGACCCAACACCCACCAGTGCACCATCTAAAAAATCTTGTTCTGGGATTTCATGGATGGGGTGAAATTGTCCCCCAGAGGTCAATTTATTTAGTTAATATATATTTTTCTTCTACTTCCTTTTTTCCCAATTAGATTTTTTTCCCTAACTCAATTTTTTTTTTGGTCATCTTCTTTTGGCCCACCCTTTACCCCCAAGTTTTTTTTTGGGAAGCTCCTACCTACCCCAGCCCACCTATTGCCCTTTTTCCTACAAACCCACCTACCTCTCTCATCCTACTAACCCCTTCCCCACCCACCTCCTTTTGTGTTCACTTCCATCACTAGAGCTTCCAACCTAAAGAGAGCTTGAGTAGCTCCAAGCTTTAACGATGTGAAATCCATAAAAGTTTCAAAGGTTGGGAGGTTCAAGAATGCCCCAACAAGAGGAGCTTCAACATGGTGGCATAAGTGGGAGCTTGAACATAAGCTCCTTTTTCCTTTTCCTTTTTTATTTTTTGTTGCGAAGAAGATGACAATGATGTCAATGTTGTCTTTTTTTGTCTTTTTTTGCTATTGTGAAGATGATGACAATGGTGCAATTGTTTTTTTTTTTTTTTTTTTGCTACGAAGAAATGTTATTTTCCCAACATAACACCATTCTACTTAGGCCGGGGAAACGATGGTATTAGCTCCACCAACTTTCCTCCTTGCAATTCCATTTCATCTTACAACAACAAGATTTATTATTGTAAAATCGAAACAAAAGAACTATAGGCAAAAATCTAATCAACAACATGGATTAAAATCTTGTCATCTATTTGTTTTTTTTGTGGTGGAGGGGCTATGTATTTTGTTTTGGAGATGAAGGCATTGAAAGACGATAATGAATGTTTTGAAATTTTCGCACCATGCCACATCTATTCCAAAAAATCAGGTTAGAAATAACAATAAACAAAAACCTTGTGCTACAAAACCTAAATAAAAACCAAGACTTCTTGTTGAAAACTATTATAAATTTTTGTTTTCATTAAAAGTAATTTCTCAATTCCCTCAAGCCATGTCTAATCATGCCAAATGTTGAGGTTTTTTGGAATTTTTGTTTGATCATCTTCGGTGCATGTAAGAGGACTTTGCAAATATTTCAACCCGTCTTGGTATTCAGAATCCATCATCCTTCACACTCCATATGATCCAGCTATGTTCCATGTTGCCTTCAAGAAGGTGATTGATTTCCACCCATTTTTTTCTTGTCTCGTAAACTTTTTAGAGTTTGTTTCTATCTATGTATTTCTCCATCCATGTTATTTAGGATTTGTCACAAGCTTCGAGAACATAAACATGTTTGTGAAATTCATGGAGAGAGTCTAACCGATGTGCCATTTGGAGTGATTTTGTTTAGAGGTTTGGATTCTTCTTTGGTGGTTGCAATGGCTCATGACATCTCAACGACATTAAACTTGCTAATGTCTGGGGTGCCCAATTTTACATTTTTTCTATTGGCCTCAAGGTGATGATAGATATTGATTAGTACTTGAAAGCTTTCAATATGGTTCCTATTCAAGTGTAGTAGTATATAACAAGATAAATGTGTGGATTAAAAGAACGATTTTGTGAATTGGTTTTGTCAAAAAAATTAGAATTCATTGTCATCATGGAGTAAGTTGAAAGTTGGAATTATTTAAGTTGTTGATTTAAATTACTTGAGCAATATTTTGAATTAAGATCTGGGTGGTTTTTTACTATAGTTATAACAATCACTTAATCTATGAGTTACAAAGGAAGTTGCAGATTACCTAAAAATAAACCACCATGAATGCCCACTAGAAGAAAAACATGTATTTGCAACTAGTCTTTGCGACTAAATTTTAGTCGTAGGAGAAATTTTGCAATTAAAATCCTTTTAGTCGCCTAAGACAAGTCGCATGTAATAAACTAGTCACAAATCACAAAGGGTATTGTATGAAAGAAAAAGTCAACAAATACATTTCATCCTTTGACTACATTGTATACGTATTGTCACATGTGACTAAGATGCAACTATTTTGGTCACAATTGATGACAACTGATGTGTTGCCATATGTTTTAATATTTTTATTTTATTAATTATTAATTATTATTATTATTTTGAAATAATCTAAGATGTTGAATTCAAATACTTGGATGACCTTATATTATGACACGTGGCCCAATGTATGTATGCCACATGGCATAACAAAATTAATTTAATAAAAATATTAATATTAAGTTGGTAGGTGCTTAGGTAGGTACATAAATAGGTGCTTACAAACCTAAGCTACATACCAACCTACCTACTTAGGTAAAAAATAAGTAGGTAGGCTTTACCTTCCTAGGTTAAAAACCTATTCATATAGGTAGGTAGGTACATAAGTCAACCTAGGTGGGTAGGTCAAATCAGGTACCTACCTAACTAAGTAAATAAATAGGTTAGGAAGGTAAGTATTTTAGAAATGTGCATAATTTCTTTTTTTTTGTTTTGGGTTGAACCTTTTGATTTGTTCATCCCATGTGCACAATTTTTTTAATGTGAAATTGGATGACCATACCCCCTTGTTTATATAATGTTCAACATAGGAATGACGAACAAACAAATGGGATAAGTTTTGAAGTTGCAACTTCCTCACAAACTAAGTTGAAATTTTCTTCAGGCCTTACTTTTTGAATTTTTAGATTTCTAGACAATTTAAATACTAGATAATTAGATAATCATTTAAATAATAATGATTAAAGCTACATATATTTAAATTATAAATTATACATTACAAATATTCATTATTCATTATCAATTCCTTAAATAAACAATAACTTCTTAATATTTAACAAATTAGGTATATAGTTACTCACAAGTTATTAATACATAACTCATAAATAATTATATAACTAAAATATTTAAAAACATTTTATTACTTTTTAGAATCTGATCGAATTATGTATAATATAATTAATGTAAAACTAATTTAATGACTATAATATAAAGTTCAAATATTTTAAATATTTATGTTAAAATTATAAGTAATAAATTAACAATTGCTAGTAGAAAGTAAATTATTACCCATATTTCTTAAAAATTATTATATAATTAATTACATTACATTATATAACTACATTTATTGTTGTAAAAATTATTATAGGTCAAGTAGTTATTTTCTCTTGGCAATTAATAACTAAAAATATATATTTTTTTAACATAACACTAATTTTCATAATTACTGTAAAATTACTATAAGTATTTATCATAAATGGTTAATCACATAATTAATAATATTATATAATAATTCGTGAACCGAAAATTAGTAAAATAATTATTTTAACTACATTATAATTTTTCCAAAATTTTAATTCAGGTTTGAAGTTATAAATGACAGAGTGTGAATAATAATGATCAATTAGAAAATAATTATGCACATACTAATTAATTCTTATCTGAAATACTGCAATGATTTTAAAGTAATTTCACATTAATTACATTAATTAATATCTTCTAATATAAGAATATAAATTAGATAATATACAAATCTATGTTATAACAATAATTATTTAGTGTAACTTAGATTTAATAAACATAATCATTTATAATTACTTATAAAAGTGATTTATTATGGATAACACTAGTAGAAAAAACCCTTAAAACTGAATCAGTAATTTTTTGAATTAAAATATAAATTTAAGATTTCAAAATAGTAATTCAGAATTCAAGTATCAATTTTTAGATCAAATAAGTTTTTTGAAGTAAATCAAAAATTTCAGAATTGAAATATCAATTTTCAGATTCAAATAATAATATTAAAAATTAAAATGTCCATTTTAAGACTCAGTAAACAATTTTTTGAATTGAAACATTAATTTCAAGAATTCAAAATAATTAATAATTTGGAATTCAAATTTCAACTTTCAAGTCAAATAATTTTTTAAAATCAAAATTTAAAACTTCACAATTCAAATATCAAATTTCAAGTTAAAATCAAAATATTTAAAATCAAAATATCGATGTTTAAACTCAATAATTTTTTTTGAATTGAAATACTAATTTTTAGATTCGAAAATAATAATATAAAATTCAAATATAAAATTTTAGATCAATTTTTTAAAAATTTAAATAACAATTTCCAAAATTCAAATGTCAATTTTCATATTCAAATAACAACATTCAACATTAAAATGTCCATTTTTAGACTCAATTAATAATTTTCAGATTGGAATTGGTAATTTCGAAAATCCAAAATAATAATTTGGAATTGAAATTTCAGGTTCAAATCAAATGATTATTTAAAATTTAAATGCAAAATTTTCAGAGTTGAAATATAAATGTTCATATTCATATAAAAATATTCAAAATTAAAATGTCCATTTTTAATCAATTAATAATTTTCTGAATTGAAATATCAATTATCAGATTTGAATAAAAAATTCAATGTTCAATTTTGAGATTCATTATATGAACAATACACATACATATACATACATATAATTTTAGTAAATACATTAAAATATAGCCCTATGTCATTGTAGAATACCTTTAGGATGCAATTCATTTGGTGACTATTGCGACTAATGGGACATATCAACCTATTAATGGATGAAAATAAATGTAAAATCAATCCAACCAATAGGATGAAATTTCTAATAGTTGCATCATAGTTGTGAGAATGACCAAAATAGTTGAAATTTGGTCTTGTAGTTGCAAATATTCCAAATCTAGTCGCAAACGACTATAAGTTGCATGTAGTCGTAAATGGAATGGTTACATTTTGGTTGATTTCTACTAGCTGCCATACTCTTTTTAGCAATTGTTTAAAGTAGCAATTTATCTTTGAGACAACCACATATCTATCATTATGACATGTTTCCCATTTTAGGATGGGGTTGTTTTGGACTTGGTCATTTTTTTTGCACATTTTTGTAAGACATGTCACCCATTTTTTTTATTCAACTTGGCATTTTACTTTCATTCTATAACATTTTGTGTTAATAGTTAGAAATACATTCTGACATATTCCTATACGTATGTTTGATGAAATTATCAAAAAATTGATTTTATTCTTACACTCAAATTTAAAAAACCTTTCTTTACCCCCAAAAAAACAAATTCAAACCTAAAAGGAAACATGATGGTATTTTATAAACATCATGGATTGAATTAATTTGGTCTAGGCTATTGGAGGGGTATTGCTTGTGCTTAGAATTACTCAATGCACATGCAATACCCTTATTAAGGTATATGAAAATTCCTTTGGCTCCATAACACATCTAAAAAATCTTGGAGGGGTATCATACTTTAACTTAGAAGGAGAACAATACCCTATTTAGGGTTTTTTGGAAACACCATGGGCTTCTAGAAGGGTATGGCATTGCCCAAACAAAACTTATAAAGAATGCAATACCCTCATGAAGGTAATTTGTAAACATTATGGATTGAATTATTTCGGTCCAAGCTATTGGAGGGGTATTACTTGTGCCCAAAATTTCACAATGCATGTGCAACACCTCTCTTAAGGTATATTATAAAAAATTTGGGTTCCATCACATATTTGTTGAAATCTGGAAGGGTATTACATAGCCCTACCAAAATTTAAAAGGAAAACAATACCCTATTTGGGGTAATTTGCAAACATTGGGCTTAATTGTTTTGGTTTGGGCTATCATAAGGGTATTGTTCATGCCCAAAACTACTCAATTCACATGCACTACCCCTCTTAGGATAATTCCTAAAACCTTTGGGTTCCATAACATGTCTTTTGGAATTTGGAAAGGTATTACGTAACCCTAGCAAAACCTCGAAAGCAAGCAATACTTGTATCATTTTGCAATAATATTGTAAACCATGGAATAAAATAATTTTCTTAAAATATTTATTCCATGTTCACTATATGATGCCAAAACATATTGATTCAGGGAAATGAAGGTATTACAAAGTTATTTACATTGATGTTAGAAGGTCCATTTAGACTATGGAATTTAAATGTAATACCTACATCATCTTGGAATATTTGCATTCACTTTGAAACTTGGAAGGGTATTACATAGCCTTACCAAAACCTATAAGCAATATAACACATGCACCATATTGTGACAATATCTTAAACCATGGTACAAATGAGGATATTGTTAAGTTAGTCACATTGATGGTAAAAGGTAATGAAATTATTATTAAAATGAGCTCTTGTTGTAGTTGACAATTCATCTTGTGTTTATGCATGCATCCATATGGTGTGAAAAATGCCCATCTTAATAAATATCCAACATGCCTTTATAACGATTATTTGATCTTCATGCTCACAAAAATTTGATAAAAAATCACAATGTTTTTGAGAATTAGAACTATAACTAAAATTTGCTTATTATTATGGCCATTGATGAGGTTGTTGCCTTAATTTTGTTGTTAAATTTTTTGCAAGGGATATGGTGTGATAATATTTTAATTTTGAATCAATTGATTAAGCAAATGAAACCCTTGTCACAACAACATCCATAATTTTGTCATAAAATATTGTCAAGGTTATTTTTCAATGGTCGGTTCCCTTCATGATTGATGATGAAAACAAGTTTTTCCCAGCAAGTTTTTTAGAGGGATTCATGGGTCAGTTGGTCACTTGAAACAAATTATGTGTTACATGCATGCTTGACATGATTCAAGTAATCAAAATTCAAAACCCCTAAGGGATGCAAAAAATCGAAAGAAATATGATGGGTATTTTCAAAATGGAGTGGAAAACTAGAAAATAAGTGTGTAGGTGGCTGGGTCTTCACCATTTTCTATTGATGATGATCTTCTAGTGGCTTGGGAATTTAAATTGCCATTGTAGAAAAAGGAGGAAACTTTGGAACATTATGGAAGTTAGTTAGGTTTTTTTGTCATGTTTATTTTTGTATTTTTTTCATTTTTTTTCATTTGACAATTACTACATTTTTCAAATAAGGTCCAATAGGAAAAATAACAATATTTTTTATTGCTTGAATTTGTTGCATCACATTATTCATTTTTATTCTTAGCCATTATTGTTGTTGTAGAACATTTGAACTATTGTTGTTGTTGTGATTGCTTTGGAAACAAACCAAGGAAAAAATATGTAGGAAAAATGTTAGCCACCAAGATGTCATACTTTCGATTGTGTAGCTCATGTACCAAATCCTTAAATGCACCATCTTATAAGGTCAATATCACATACATATTTGTGGGTGGTGGATGATCCATGGCCCACAATAACATGTCAACATGACTCATCACCTTCACATTACCAATATTTTCATTTTCATTAAACCTTACAAGTAATCCACCATAATCAGAATGAGCAAGACACATAAATATAGTTTAACTCAACACCATCACACATAATTATTTAAGTACTTCCATGAAGCTTCCAAAGCACGATTGATTTAAAGGCAAAGCTTCAAACTTAGTTGATTTGAATCAATTAGGTTGGTTGGTAATGGATTTGTTTGGAAATTTATTTTTTTTATAGAACTTCAAACTTAGGTTGATTTTATGGAGCTTTACATATTTGAATTGTTCATGAGTTGGATCTACAACTTGTAGTTTCACAAAGATCTTGAAAAAATAAGACATGGGTACCAATTTGCAGAGAACTTAAAAGAGAAGAGTTCTTGAGCAAATAAGATATATGGGAACCCATTTACATAGAACTCGAGAAGAAGTCTCTTGAACAAAAAAAATATGGGTATCCATTTGGAAAAATATTGGGAAAAAAATCTCACAACAAACCAGATTGATGGGTGCAACACACAAGTTATAAATCTTATCAAGCAAAATTAGCTACTAGAAAAAAATTGCTTACTTTTGAGTTCAAATCTTTACCCATCAAACTGACAATGTTAATAATTATTTTTAGAATTTTTAAATTTTCATTAAAAATAAACATCATAAATTTACTTTGCACTATACATAACCATGGGTGTGTATATATATATATATATATATATATATATAATCAATTTTTATCTTATTTCAAATAAATATGAAAATATTACATGTATAAAATGATTCAACAATATAATTCCATAATATAACTAATTATATATTGTATATAATGTGTTACTCAATATGTTACAAATAACAATATATTTAGACCAATATTTAAGCCAATATTATACATCATAAAAAAAATTTACATAAGGATTTATGTCATATATTTATGGAATATAATATATTACTGACCTATCATATAATTATTTTAACTTATAAATTATTCATTATATGTCAGATTAGTTTAAAATAAAATTTGAATCATACATAGGATTAATATATTGGAGAGATCATTTATTTTTATTATGCGAACCATTAAAAAAAAAAATCACACATTTTAATTTTGTTTTAAATAGATATTAAAATTTTATTAAATTATAGACTTTTATGTTTTTGTGTTTTGAAATGAGTTTAAAACTTTAAGAGGGAAGAACTTTAAAATGTACATCACCGAAGAAATGTTAAACATGAACATTAATTTTTGATTTTGACAAACTATGAAATTCTAACATTAAATAGTAAATTTTACATTAAACCCTAAACCCATGTACCATCAATGTGACCAATTTCATTTACATTCATTTTTATATATGTTAAATCATATTGAAAGGTGAACAAATAATTTTGAAAACATGAATTTGATGATGTAATGGTGGGGAATAAAGTATGTAAAAAATATTCTTATGTTTTATGGTTAATGGATTATCACAATATGATACAAGTATTACATTTTAACTCCATAACTTTGTTCAAATGACCTTTTACCATCAATGTGACCAACTTTGCAATACCTTCATTTATTTGAATCAATATGTACAAAATGATATATTCAACATGGAATAATTTTTTTAAAAAAATGTCCTTTTGTTTCATGGTTTAGGATATTATCATAATATGATGCAAGTATTACTTTCCTTTTACATTTTGGCATAGTAATGCAATACCCTTCCAAGTTTCAAGTTTCAAAAAATATGTTATAAAACCCAAAGTGCATTGAGTATTCCTAACAATTAACAATACCCCTTTGATAGTTTAGACCAAAAGAATTTAGCCCATGGTGTTTACAGAATACCCAAACAGGGTATTGCTTTGCTTGTAGGTTTTGGTAGGGCTATGAAATGCCCTTCCAAATTTCAAAAGATATGTTATGGAGCCCAATGTATTTATGGGATAGTTTAAAAGGGGTATTGTAGGTGTATTGAGTAGTTTTGGCCATGAATAATGCCCCCCCCCCTCGACGATGTAAACCCATCCATACACCCATGCCGTTTAATTATAAAATACCATAATGAGAGGTATTAATTTCCTTGTAGGTTTTGGTGTGGTTATGCAATATCCTTCCAAGTGTCAAAAGATATGTTATAGAGTTCAAAGGATTTTTGGGACACCCTATAAGGGGTATCACATGTGTATTGAATATTCCTTCCCATAAGAAATACCTTTTGATAGTTTAGACCAAAATAATTTAACCCATGATGTTTATTGAATGCCCCAAACAAGGTATTACTTTGCTTTTAGGTTTTGGTAGGGCTGTGCAATACCCCTCCAAGTTTCAAAAGATATGTTATGGAACCCAATGTATTTTTGGGATACCTTGCAAAGGGTATTACGTATGTATTGAATAATTTTGGCCATGAACTATACCTCTCCAATAACATAAACCGATGGTGTTTAATTATAGATTACAATTAATGAGGGTATTGGTTTCCTTGTTGGTTTTCATAGGGTTATGCAACACCCTTGTTAAAAAATATGTTATGGAACCCAATGTATTTATGGGATACTCAAAAAGGGGTATTGCATGTTTAGTGAATGCTTATGGGCATGAAATGTACCCCTATAATACCATGGACCAAAATAATTCAGCCCATGGTGTTATAGGTGTAGCCCAATGAAGGGATTGCATTCCTTCAAGGTTTTGTAAGGTTACGCAATACCTCTCCAAATTTCAAAAAATATGATATGGAGCCCAAACTATTTCAAGGTTACCCAAAATGGGGTATTGCATGTTCAACGAGTATTTTGTTTTATGAACTTGAGTACAACATACATTAAATGCATCTAAATTGAATGGAGCTCTGTATTGCTCTGATTATCCACTTGGTTTGCAATACCCTTATATAAGGTGTGTCAAATGCTTTAATCGTCCCATTATTTAGTTGTTTGAGTGAACAAGACCAAGCTCCATGCAATACTTTCATTTTATTCTTTCCTCATTGTTGTTAACCATTAGGGGTCTATTGGAGTAGCAACCATGTAGGTAGGTGTAGCCATGTAGGTGGGGTTTGGTAGGTACCTATTTAAAGTGTTGGTAGGTAGGTGGGTGGAGATGAAAATAACACATTTTAAATTTATAGGTGAATAGGTAAATGGGGAAGAGTCTACTTTTAATTTAAATATATAGGTGAGTAGGTAAATGGGGAAAAATATAATTTTAATTTAAATATATAGGTGAGTAGGTAAATGGGGAAAAATATATTTTTAATTTAAATGTATAAGTGAGTAGGTTGAAAGGGGATAATGGGAAAGGGGTAGGGAGAAAATAAAGTTGCAAAAAAAATTAGAGATTATGGTTGATAATAGGTTGAAAAAAGGCAAAGAAAAACAATCAACCTAAGATGGCATAAGGATAGAAAAGATAATCCTATCAGTGCACCATCCATCCATGATGGTGCACTAGTCGATGCTAATTCATTATGGCCATAGTTTATGATTGTGTGAAATCCATGGTAAAAGAATGATGTGACACAATAGTTACACATAGAAAATAAAAAAGTGAAAAGATATTTGTGTAAACAAGTATATAAATTTCTTTAACTATATAATAAACATAATAATTTTGGTCCTATTTTCACTTGATGGTTTACATGTACATTAGATGGTTTAAATCTTTTGAGATTATGACCAATAATGTGAAAAAAAGGAATTTGAAATGTGACCCAAAAAAATCTCATTCATTTAGACAAGATAATGCATCTATGAATATCATCATTTAATAGTACAAATTTTCACAATGTGAAAAAAAAAACCCCAACGACATAGGTTATCTATCATTTGTAGATGACCTTGGATGAAAATCATCCACAACAAACAAACATTTAAAAAACAACAAATGATTCATTAATGAACAATCTATCATCTTGTATCACGTGGAAATGGTCCATTGGAAGGTTCCAATATTCAAAAATGATGATTGATAATGTGAGGAAAAAAGGAACCCGATAACACAATTAAAAAAAAACTCTCATATGTTTGGACCAAGTAATGTTATCATCCATGGATACCATCATACAAAAGCACAAATTCTCATAATGTGGGAAAAAAACCACATCGGTTATTTATCATTTGTAGCTGAGACCGGATGAAAAATGGTCCATAATCCTCTATCATCCAATGACACGGTACATTGGACGGTTCAGATCTTCCAAGACGACGATTGACGACGCAAGGAAAAAAGGAACCTGATCACACGACAGAAAAATAAAATCATCCGTCTCGACCGGACACCCCATCTACGAATACCATCATCCAAGAGTACAAATTCCCGTGGTGTGTGGGAAAAAAAAACCACGTACTTATCTATCATCCGTGGAGGAGGCTGAATGAGAATCATCTACTGCAGTTCACTTTCTTGCTCGATGATGAGCCCGCTTGCGCGCTTGTTTGTTGTTGCGAGAGTTGTGTGATTTGCTGCGAGATTTGTGTGGAATTTTTCGTTGTTTGCACAGAATTGCGCGAGCAGATCGAGGACAAGAAAGACAGAAACAGAGAGAGAAACAGAGGAAAGTGCCGTATGTGACAGAAAGAGAAGGAGAAATGGATCCAGAAATGGAAATATCGGGTGTAATATCTTCCGGAATTGCACCGGTGATATCGGTGAAGACGTTTCTGCCGGAGACGAGCGTGATGGTAGGAACAGATATGGAGGAAGAGGATCTGTACACACGGCAGAAGCTGTTGCAACGGCAGCTTGAGTTCGTGGACATACAGGAAGAGTACATTAAGGAGGAACAGAAGAATCTGAAGCGGGAGCTTCTGAGAGCGCAAGAGGAGGTCAAGCGTATCCAGTCGGTGCCGTTAGTAATAGGCCAGTTCATAGAGATGGTGGACCAGAATAACGGGATTGTAGGTTCCACTACGGGCTCCAATTACTACGTGCGGATTCTGAGTACTATCAACCGCGAGCTTCTGAAACCGTCCTCTTCTGTAGCGCTTCATCGTCATTCGAATGCGTTAGTGGATATTCTGCCTCCGGAAGCCGATTCCAGCATTTCTCTTCTATCGCAGTCGGAGAAGCCGGATGTGACGTACAGCGTATGTCTCTCCCTCTCTCAAAGCTATACTTTTGTCCAATTGGAATCTCGTGAATTGCTTAGAAAGTAAAGGTTTCGTTTTGCGTCTTTTCAGAGGCCTCAATTGTCAGGATTCTTAATCGTTTCTGCCAATTCCTGAATGTTTCGTGGACTTAGGGTTTCATCGGTGACAAATAGCAAGTAAAGAGCATTGCTTTCTCTCTCCGTGAAAACCATGCAATCCGCTTTGGCCATTAGGTATTCAGCTGTTATCGGGAGCATTAGAGGCTTTGCACGATTTGCAGACCATGCCTTTCCTTTGTGTAGTGGAACTGAATTATTCATACCACTGGCTCTCTCTCTCTCTCTCTCTCTATGCCTGCCTGTATTCTGGCTTCATAGCACTTGGAGTGGATGTGACAATGCTAAATCAGCATGAGAAGCTAGGGTTAGAAGGATCATCTGCTTTGGATATTTTTGGTAAACAGATGCCTTCATCCAACATCTGGGTCTATCATTATAGTATCAGCCATAATTCTCGAACTGTTGGATATGGGAGGGAAACAGGATATTGGAGGCTATGACATTCAAAAGCAAGAGATTCGTGAAGCAGTGGAGTTGCCTCTCACACACCATGAACTCTACAAGCAGATTGGTATTGACCCCCCCCGAGGAGTTTTGTTGTATGGACCTCCAGGAACTGGCAAAACCATGCTTGCCAAGGCTGTTGCTCATCATACAACTGCTGCTTTCATTCGTGTAGTTGGGTCAGAGTTTGTGCAAAAGTATCTTGGAGAGGTCAAATCCCTGTGACCACTGTGTATGCTTTCTCATAGTTCTGCCATTTCTGTCATTCCCATGTTTTGAAATAGAATCTTCATCTGTTAGCATATATCTTTGGAGTCTGTAAGCCAAGTTTTATGCAGCAACTA
Organism: Sphagnum contortum; assembly: GCA_963920785.1. NCBI lineage: Eukaryota > Viridiplantae > Streptophyta > Sphagnopsida > Sphagnales > Sphagnaceae > Sphagnum > Sphagnum contortum. Next base: position 5,885,179 of record OY987281.1, read on the forward strand.
GGGTTCTAAGAACAGGTTGATTCAAGCACAGAGAACTCACTTTTGGTGACATGTGCAGGGACCACGAATGGTGCGGGATGTATTTCGACTTGCAAAAGAGAATGCTCCAGCCATCATTTTCATTGATGAGATTGATGCCATTGCAACAGCTCGATTCGATGCTCAGACTGGGGCTGATCGGGAGGTGCAACGTATATTGATGGAGCTTTTGAACCAGGTACCCCCACCTACATTCACATTGCACATGTCTATGTACAGATCAAGTTGGTAAGATGCCAAATACCCCCCATTGAGCTCTGTCCAGCACCTGACAGTGCAGCCCTGTGGCGGATCTCACTGTTCTTCTGCAAGGTTTTCGTTTTTTTTCATCTTTTGTCTTTTGCTGTTATACAAGTACAAAAAAGTATTATTTCTACTCAGTGCAGTGGTTGGTCCTGATTCTCTCAGGGAAAAGGTCTGAGTTTCAAACTTGGCACCCCACCACAGAACATTGAGTTGAAGAACACATGAAGCTTCATGTTCTTTTTGCAGAACATTGAAAACCATGTTGCATGGTTTCATGCAGAACCTTGCAAGGTGAAAAAGGTGTGCAAGAAGACAATCGAAATATGTGCTGGACAGAGCTCAATAGGGGGTATTTAGCATCTCGCATCAAGTTGTTTGTCAACAGCCTTGTGGGGGGGTTTGAGGTTCACAACTTTTTATCTTCTGACTTTTGGACCTGAATGGATCAAAGGTCTGAAGTCAAGGGTTTTGACAAGGAACTGTTATGACTTAGCAATTTGTATTGTAGGTTAACCCTCTTTGTCTTAGAATTTGGAAGGAAGTTTGTTTATCAGTGTTTTAAGAAGTATTGTCTTGCATGTCCTTCTCAATTTCAGCATCTACATGAATTCAAGAAGCAGAGTCTGATCTAGGATCTGTCTGAGCAGAGGTGCTTGCTTGCTTTCAACAAAAAAAAATTTGTGCTGCATAATAAAGTTGAATGTATCTGGTGTCAGATGGACGGTTTTGATCAGACAGTCAATGTGAAGGTGATAATGGCCACCAACAGAGCAGATACACTTGACCCTGCACTGCTGCGCCCAGGACGTCTGGATCGTAAGATAGAATTTCCACTTCCTGACCGGAGACAAAAGCGCCTTATCTTCCAGGTTTGTTTCCTCACTCCTTCTGTCCTCAAATTTTTCTTTTACTTGTTACTTTCACTGTTACGGACACTATCTTGATGCTTCTCAGAAAAATGTGAAGTTTCTTATTGGGGTTTGATCATAAAGCAATTACGAAGGGAGGTCAATGGAGGTTCTCTGATATTGGCTCAAATATAGTTGCAGCTCAAGATCTTCTGGGAGTATAGTGTGACTGACAGAGTCTTGTGTCTTTTGGAAAGCTTTGCATCTAATTATAGTGAGAGTATTGATGGTGGATAGTTACTGACTGGTGTGAATCACAGGTGTGCACAGCAAAGATGAACTTAAGTGAGGAAGTAGACCTGGAGGATTATGTTTCCAGACCTGATAAAATCAGTGCAGCTGAGGTAGGTTCTGTTCGGATCACCTCATCTATTATTCTCAGCATCACATGCCTCACAGATGACATGTTTTGTAATTACGTTTTGAGTTGCTTTTTTGTCTTGTTTTGAAGCGAGGCGTTTATAGTAGATATCATGACTCACATATTTTGAGCCATGAATGAGACAGAACAGCAGAGGTCAGTGTTTTTCTCATGCCAAGAAGATCATGGTAAAACAATGGTTGCAGATCTCTGCAATATGTCAGGAGGCTGGAATGCAAGCTGTGCGCAAGAACCGTTATGTTATCCTACCAAAAGACTTTGAGAAGGGCTATAGATCCAACGTCAAGAAGTCAGACACAGATTTTGAATTCTACAGGTAGATGAAGTGACCCTTTTCTGGTTACTTGCTGACAAAATTCTTGTGTGGGTTATCTATCTCTCTGTTCTTAAGTCTTTGTCCATGCTAATCAATTTGCATGTCACTGACTAACACATGATGTGTGAAATTTTGCACTGTGATGAATTCTTGAGAAAAAGTAGTGTAAGCCAGAAGAAATCTTGCTCACAATAGGTTAAATTTGAGCAAACCCTTTTTGTGCAGACTGATCAGGCAAGCTTTTTGTTTAAGGTTTGAGTTTTAATGAATTTAGGGTTGCAATTTTAGTTTTAGTTTCAATATAATTTTACATTCAATTATGGTTGCTCAATTGAGGACAATTTTGGCCAAAAGTATATAAGGATACCTACCCCAGTGATATTGAACTGCTGGCGGGTTGGTACATGTTCTCCTGGACCTGAACCCTCTAAAATGCATTTGTTTTACATCCCTGTTGTTTTGAAGTGAAAAGAGGACTCGCTAACTTCTCTAAAGTTTTTGACAAAGCATTTCCTAATCATTGGTTGTTGATGATTTTTTTAATTACCAACTTAGCCCGTTTTGTATTATGTATTTTAGCTGAATTTTTTCTTGTATGTTATTGGCACAGAGTTTCATGAGTCACTTCTTAGTTCATTCAATTTCCTCATTATGAACCTATCCTATCCAACTATTAAACGAAGGTGGTTTGTTTGTTGTTTTGGTACAGTAAGATCTCCCAAATGGTGACAAGTTGTTGTGTATCATACTCAAATGGTACATTACAATTTGTGCTCAATGATGCATGCCACACTATAATTGTTGAAATCATAACAGACATCACAAAGTAATTGCATTGTTCCTTTACAACTATAATACCAAGTTTGTGGAACAAGCATGCAACAAATCTGGCAATTTAACCTTCCCTTGCCCATTTGCAATTTGATTTCTGCTATTTCATAAATTGAAGTACTATATAGCACAAAAACAACAAATTCCATCATTTTACTATGAACCTATGCATTATCAACACTGGAAAATCATCAAAATCATTATGTTCCACTTGTGTTTTGCACCTAACAATACGTTCAAGAAAGCTACTTATTTAAATATGCCCAAGGTTGTTTCATGTTTGGAAATTACATCATGGAATTAATCAAAGACCAAATATATACCAAAAAAAAACCATGTCCATGCTCATAGATTATTTCTACAACCAATTTCCAATTTGACCACATAAGTAAAAATATGCATTAGTTGCTCGAATAATGGCATTAAGAAAATGAATTCCTTAGTCATTCATTGATTCTAATGGACTCAAACTAGATAGCAACCACTTTTGTAATTATTGGTTTTTAATAGCTTGGGCTTTTGCTCATTAGGTTGTATATTTAAATACCATTTTTTGTCAATTTCTAGACATTGGGCTCATCCCACAAAGAAGAGTTTTCATTTTCAAACATTTGAGCTAAAATTAGCATAAGTTACATTGAACTTGATACCATTAGCTTTATGCCCCACTAACATGTGTCACAACATTTCATCTAATGGATAGCATCCTTCAATACAATATGATACTCATATCCATCCATGAACATCTTGTGACTTATGGCATTACCAATTTAATGTGCATCACACACATCTACTTGCGTGACATCTCTTGAAGAAGGTTGGTATTTTTTTCTCATAAAACATAGATATAAAACTACGTTTTGAATTTATGTTATTGGAACAATTGTATTCATGAAGATGTTTTTGATTGATTCATTTATTCTTGATTTCAAAAAGTCCATCTAGTGATTGGTCAATTGATATAATAAAAAATGGCAATATTTTGTTTGAAATGTTCATACTTACCTACAAACCTTCTCAACATCCCCTTCAAACTTACATTCAGACTTTCTAGGCTTAGGGATAATAATGAAAGGTTAGAAAAGAACTTGGACCTATATGCATAGCTATTTATTAATTCTATTTAAACATCTATATCTTGGACTACATATTTAGATATTGCATAGGTATTGCGTTCATGGTGACAAATCATGTCATTTTCAAAAATAATAAATGGCATGATGAACAAACCAATCTTAATTGTAACCAATTACATTTTCCCATTAATCCTTGATGCTCAAATATCTTTCATTTCGTTTATATTATTCTTTCACATGTGCAATTGAGTTCAACCATACAAGTTTCTTAATTCATGGGGCCATGATAAAAAGTACATTGTTTTCCATCTTTTAACAATAACATGTTGAAAATGAAATTTCATTTCTAGGTATATAACCATTATAATTTCAAAACTTATAAATGTCAACCCTATCACTTTATTTCCTCACTTTCAACTCATTCTAGATGTGTAGCATCAAAGGACAACTTACAATGAGTATTGTAGGTAACCTAAATCACTCCCCTTCTATGAGTTAGTCTAATAAATAATATTGCCGATTGAACTTTCACACCCACTTAAACCCCATGCTTCATAATCAAATATTGAACAAGTCTACTTAATATATGTTTTAAAATCATGTTATACATCAACAAATATAATTTATATACCTATGCAAAATAGTTATAATTGCTTGGGCTATTAATTTATCTACATGTTACAATTGAAAACATATGTAAAATGTTTCACATGACGAAAAACACTACTTGCGTTTGAAAACAAGTAGAATTTCACTTGGAAGCTTCCAAAATGAATCTTTTACAACATGTATTGCAATTTTTTGTTTTAAATGTTGAAAATAAGTATTGACACGTTCCACACCAATGTGACCTTCAAGAAGCTCTCCAAAGGCAGACCTCAAAGTATTTGAGATCATGTTACAATACAACTCAGGATTTTCCAAAAATGATTGTCAACCTTGCTCAAACATTTCACTAGCAATAACATTTCTCGCACTTCAAACTTTTGTATCGCAAATACATTTGATTTTTCCATTGCAATATTAATTTCTTTTGCACTTGGATAATATACTGGAAAGTTGAAAGAATCCCATAATTCTTTGGTCATCAAGCCCTACATTCATATTTTGATTTTGTATTAATTATTATGTTAAATGAGGTAATATCAATGGATAGCATAAACCTTGTAAATGTTTATGATATGATCATAGTGTACTTGAAAAAATAGAATATAATTTATGCACAATTTGAATTGTATGTTAAATACATGTAATATTTGCTCCTTATTACAACTTTCAACATTTCATATTCCAAACCCCAAAATGTTTTAGGATCAAGCAATCTTTCTATGTGTTTTTTTGCAATTTTTCCATGACAAGAGTACATCAACCTATGTATACAATTGTTTTATGAAAAATGCACAAATGTCATTTAAGAATTAAAATTGTCACTCATCATCAAATAATTTGTTTTTTTACCATACCTCAAAAATGAAATCTTCCCAAATGGACTCACACATTTCCATAAGGAAATCAACATGTGTGTGGGGTGATTCATTGTTTTTTTTTGTTGTAGGAAGGTCTGTCCAACTATAATTCAATATCAAAACTAGGATTCCACTTGATGCCGTTTCAATTACTCAATGAACAAAAAAACTATTGTAATTTTCTTGGAAAACTTCACAACATGCCTCAAAAGCTTTTGGATTTTGTCCATTTATGTAAGTTTGTCCTTTGTTGTATGCAATTGATGTTTTGTCTTGAATAATTTGGGAAACTATATCACAATCACTTGTTTTAAATTGCAATAGAAAGGTCAAATACAAGGTTAAAAGTAATGAAAAAAAACACTAACTTTTGATTTTGATTATTGATTATGCTTATTAATAATTGTTAAACATGGACTCTTAATGATAACTAGCGTGTACCCATTGCGTTCGCTGCCGAGATAGGCATTGATGTGAAGGATAGTGTGAACCCGGTGGATAATGCACCCGTCGAGCCCCCCCCTGCCTGGTCCTTCCTCGCCCATCCCCCCCCCCCCCGGTGCTGGCCCCAGCAGGCGGCGTTTGAGTCCGTTGCCAACAACATTTTTGTTCTTGTGGGTTGTGTTGGATGGATGACGGGACAAAATTAAGGGTTGCTTCATTTAACATCCCCAAACAGAATTAGGGGTTACTTCATTTCTCATCCCCAAAATGCTTCATATATAGATTAGCATGTACCCGTTGCGTTCGTTGCCAGGATAGGCATTAGTGTGAACCTGGTGCATAATGCACCCGTCGAGCTCCCCCCCCGTCCGGTCCTTCCCCGCCCGTGCCCCCCCCGCCCAGTCCTTCCCCGCCCGTCCCCCCCCCTACTGGAGTCAATTACATCTGGGGAAGTTACATTTTGGGGATGGATGACAAGATGGATGACGGTTCGGGCGGAATCAGGGGTTGCTTCATTTATCATCCCCAAAAGTTTTCATATATAAAACTAGCGTGTACTCGTTGCGTTCACTGCCGGTGCATAATGCACAGGTGTGTTATTTCAACAATGTTTGGTTCATTTTTTGGTTTTTTTTTTAAAAAATCTTTTTAAACAATTGTTGGTCCCCCCCCCCCCTGTTGGCCCCCCCTGCTATCCCCCCCCCCCACCCATGCTGGAGTCAGTTACATCTGGGGAAGTTCCATTTTGGGGATGGATAATGGGGCAGAATCAGGGGTTGCTTCATTTCTCATCCCCAAAACAATTCAAAATGGAATCAGGGGTTGCTTCATTTCTCATCCCCAAAACAATTCAAAATGGAATAGGGGGTTGCTTCATTTCTCATCCCCAAGAGTTTTCATATCTAAAACTAGCGTGTACCTGTTGCGTTTGCTGCCGGTGCATAATGCACAGGTGTGTTATTTCAACAATGTTTGGTTCATGTTTTTGGTTTTTTTTTTTAACTTTTCTTTTCAAACAACCGTTGGTCCCCCCCCACCGCCCCGGTCCTTCGCATTTCCCACCCCCCCTTCCCCCCCGTGCTGGCCACCCCCACCCGTGCTAGAGTTAGTTACATTTGGGGAAGTTACATTTTGGGATGGATGACGGTTTGGGCGGAATCAAGGGTTGTTCCATTTCTCATCCCCAAAACAGTTCAAAACGGAATTAGGGGTTGCTTCATTTCTCATCCCCAAAAGTTTTCATATATAGTGTGTACCCGTTGCGTTCGCTGTCGGGATAGACATTAGTGTAACCCGGTGCATAATGCACCCGTCGAGCTCCCTCCCGTCCGATCCTTCCCCACGCGTCCCCCCTCCCCCGTGTTGGCCCCCTCGCCGCTCCCCCCCGCCCGATCCTTCCCTGCCCGTCCCCCCGCCGCTGCCCCCCCCGCGCCTGTGCTGCCCCCTCATGTTAGAGTCAATTACATCTAAGGAAGTTATATTTTGCGGATGGATGACGAGATGGATGACGGGACAAATGACGATTCGAGCAGAATCAAGATTCGTTGCGTTCGCTGCCGGTGCATACTGCACCCATCACCCCCCCCCCCCCCCACCCATGCTGCCCCCTCCCCCTGCTCCCCCCCCAATTGTAAAGTAACAAATATTTATAAATTTTCATATTCATGTTAGATAGGGTAATAGAATGAGGTAAAAATGGCAAGGTAGTTATAAAATGGACTGAGGTAATTATTATTAGAAAAGGTGTTAGATAGGGTAATAGAGTGAGGTAAAAAGGGCAAAATAGTTATAAAATGGACTGAGGTAGTTATTAAAAAAGGTGGGAAACTGTCCCTCATGCTGAATGGATGATTTAACATCCCCAAAACGGAATTAGGGGTTGCTTCATTTCTTATCCGCAAAACAATTCAAAACGGAATCAGGGGTTGCTTCATTTCTCATCCCCAAGAGTTTTCATATATACTAGTGTGTACCCGTTGCGTTCGTTGCCGGGATAGACATTGATGTGATGAATGTAATCATTTTATTACACTAAATAATACATATACATGCACACACTATAGTCTACCAAATACTTCTTTGTAAACTATGTGCCCCCCCCCCCGACCGTGTTGGAGTCAATTACATCTAGGGAAGTTACATTTTGGGGATGGATGACTGGACGAAATCAGGGGTTGCTTCATTTCTCACCCCCAATTGTAAAGTAACAAATATTTGTAAATTTTCATATTCATGTTAGATAGGGTAATAGAGTGAAATAAAAATGGCAAGGTAGTTATAAAATGGACTGAGGTAATTATTATTAGAAAAGGTGTTAAATAGGGTAATAGAGTGAGGTAAAAATGGCAAGGTAGTTATAAAATGGATTGAGGTAGTTATTATAAAAGGTGGGAAACTGTCCCTCGTGCTGGATGGATGATTTAACATCCCCAAAATCGGGCAGGTTCAAGGGTTGCTTCATTTCTCATCCCCAAAACAGTTCAAAATGGATTCAAGGATTGCTTCATTTCTCATCCCCAAGAGTTTTCATATATAAGAAGATTGCATCATCATGAATAAATTTGTTTTTGCCAATCTTTTCACCTATCCTTTTGAATGGATGTAATCAATCAAAATGGGTGGAAAGATATGGTAAAAGAATTTAACTTACATGGGTAATCTAATGCAATGCATGACATGAAATAATAAGATGAAGACTTGAAGAAGGAAATAGGTGTTCCCAAAATGAACCTAGGACACCTGCAACATAATATAACCTCTTGTTAGTCTCCACCTCCATTTTTTTGTCCCTTTTCCAAAATCGAAAATAAGGTGTTGCAATTGAACAATGGATTCAAAGATATTTGGTTGATTTGACTTCAAAGGAGGTTAAAATGCATCAATGTTTTGATTTCTATCGAGTGTTGGGTCCAAAGGTGGAAGTTGTTGGAAAAGAATATTGAAATCATTTGTTGGAAGATCATTGAAAAAATATTGAATTTCTAATGCACCATTTGTACGAAAGCTACTGGATATGATATTTGCAATATTAAGAGCATTTGCACCATAAGAACATCCAAGATCAACAACACGAATGATGCCATCTTGAGGGAGTTTGAAACAATTAACTACATCTTGTAAGGTTGGGAGTAAACGTTGGATAGCCAAAGCTTGCAACCATGAGTTCAACACATAACTATATCTTCCACTACCAAGTTGCATTCGTTGCACTCCTCCATTTGGCCTATCCATTGATTCATCCATAGCCAACTTCTTTGGTATTTTCTACTCCAAGTGCATTCTACTATGTGTGTTGAAAGACATTTAAAGGTATTGCAAAGTACCCTCCCCATTGCTCCACTTGCTTAAAAGTGAGAAAGACAAAAATCAAATCAAAATAACCTATTTTTATTGCTTCAAAATTATTTAAATTGTTGTTGTGCTTTGATTTTTTGAAGGAATCAACTTTTAAAATCACACCCAACTTTATGCAATTTGTAGCTTTTTGTAAAGGATTTTTTTTGTAAAATCATGTGCGACTTTTTTATTTGAATGCTAGCAATCAACATTAGGCATGACAATAATACCTAAACAAGTATTTGCAATTCCATTTTGAAGTTTAAATTCTTTGCTCACCAATTAGCTTGGCATTGTTTCATGTGTATTCAATGGACTATTTCTCTTCCAAATTATGGTGTTGCATGACAACTTTGTTATGAGTAAATATATTTCTATCCATAAATTGTTCAATTTTTTCAATGTCTCCAAAGTACTTTGTGTTATGTTTTGACATTACCTAAATCAAAAAGGGTATGTTTGGAGTATTATACATGAGCAAGCTTTTGAATTCCCAACCCATTATTACCATTTTTTTAACATCAACATATTTAAGCTAGCCTAAACTTAGTTAAATTTTTATGTTTGCAGTAAATTTTGGTACGTTACATTTATTTCATTTGTTGGTTTTGATTTTAGCCACATGAGGAGTAATAAGAAATTCACAATTTACATATGCTTGTTTATATACTAGAAACAAACAACCATTGAACAAAAACATAGGTTAAAAAAACAACTTTCAAATTCAAAATTGCCAATCTTCACCCATGTGATCTAAGGTTATTTTTTGTAATTATTAATGAGTTGTCAAGCTTTTACCATTTTACAAATCATCTTTGAGCTCCACATTGTTGTGTGCTATCAGTGATGATCAATTATTTTAATTATTTCTTATGTTTTCATATATTTATGTCAATGTTAAATTTAATTTAAATTAATATGAATTTCATGGACATGAAAAGACACATGTTAATTTATTTTTTATATCCATGTTGGTGGATAGGAAAAAGGAGTGAGAGGTAGTTATAAAATAAAGATAGTTATTAGGATAGGTAAGAGATAGTTATTATGAAAGTTAATAAGAAAAGGAAGTAGTTATGAAATAGTTAGGTTTGAAAATGAGGTAGTTAATTTTTAATTGTCTTTGGAATGGTCCTAGGACAACCATATGATTAGAATGGTCATATAGAAGCAATGTACAAGACATTTTGCAAAGAACCCCATATAAACCATTTCCTACATCACTTGAATTATATTTTGTGTGGGGCAAAATTTCTCTTCAAAAGGTTAAGATAATGACTATTGAATGATAACTTATTTAGGTTGTAGGAATTTCAACCATGGTCATGTGCAAGAGAATTATATTCCCATTTCTATTCACAATCCTTAATAACATCTAGTGAACAATTTGCATGAAATTTTCCATGGTAGCCAACATGAGGTGGTTGATATATCCAAGTTTCCATGTTCAACAACACACTTGACAAATTTGTTGCCATCATGTTTTTTACATAATGTTTTAGGCGAAGTTGCTTCTTATCTTCTTTTTCAAATGTGATGCAAAAAGATGTAAGGTGAAACTAATTGAAAAGATAAAAATGAATCATTTAATTAATTTTGAATAGGGTGCTTCAAATTGATCAATCTTAAGCAAGTCTAAAGCAAATAAATGAATTCCATGTGCGTTTTTACATCCAAAATTCCTCCTTTTAGGCCATTTGATAAAAGGGGCGTAGAATCATTATGGTGCACACATCATTTATTTAACAAGATTCTTTAGAAAAATATTTTGATACCATGTAATGAATACCATCAAACTAACAATTCGTTTAGATATGTGTCCTTGGTGATGATGAAAAATTAGCACCCCTCGCCCCTAACACGTCTAGATATGATAGACCCACCACTCTTTTAGATAAAACTTTTGATTAGTACATGTGCTCTCAATCTAAACCAAAATCATGTATTAAATCGGGTCTATTAGTGTGCATCCATATGTCATAATAAATGAAATTTTCAATCACCCCTAGATCATTGAATGTATATTTTTATGAAAACTTGTATACTATTAAATTGTAGTGCAAATTTCTAGAAATTAAAATAAGTTTGAAGGATATTACTACCAAGAACAATCCAAATAGAATTGTTCCAATGTTCCATCATTTATAATCTATCCTAAATTGTTTTTGTGAAGTGTGAATTTCGATAGCAATGTTAACAAAATATTTGCATATATCATGGCTTGAATTGTAGATTTGCAATGGGAGGGTGGCATAATCCATTCTCTATTTTTCCAAATTGTTGTGCTAAAATTATGAACACAATTGGATTGAAAGAGGATTTCACATTATTATTGTGACTTTGAGTTATTCAAATTGAATAACCAAATTCTTACAATTGAATCTTCCCCTTATGTACATGGTAGATCCCTATATTTTCTTAAAGAAATTTATGCTACCTTATATTTAGATTTAAGTATAAGGTAAGGAAGTTTATTGGAAATCTTCCTAGGTTTGCAGGCCATTGTCTCAATACCTTTATTGTGTCCTTAAACCCAAGAAGATTCTCAAAAAAGTTTCCCTTATGTTCCACATAATAGTTAAAATTTGAACTTTACAAAAAGAAGGTTCTTTGAATATATCTTCTACAAATGGAAAGTTGTTCCTAGATTTTTAAAAGAACTAATTTGACTTGTGCCATTGGCGCAAGTGTTAGCACATCCTCAACTGATTTTTCCTTCCAAAACCTGGGTTTTGGGAATTTATTTGAATTTTCAGCAGTAGAAATCACTTAAAAATCAATATCTCCCACATTCTGAATCCAAATCTTACCAAATAAACTCCATTAAATCCTGCTCATCAAGATCTTTCCAACAACACCAAAGGCACATTCCAATTCCTCTGAAAAATTCAGCTATGATTTAATTTATTTTCAGTGAAAAAATCATTCAATATTCAAGAACTTTTGCACCGCAAGTCCAAACGTCATGGAACCAAGCCCATGCACCCCTCCTTGTCAAGAGCTTTCCAAAGACACCAAGAACATGATCTGAAGCATCCAGGTTCAGTGGATCTCATAACTACAAAACAAAACAAAACAAACTACCTTCATAGATAGATTTCTGTGACCAAAAATGAATGAGAAAATTTTCCAAAGTTATTTTTGCAAAGTATTTTAACCCTTACTAAAAATAATATGTAAATGTGATCGAAGCAAATTGTCACATACTTATTTTCGAAGCATGTGATGAAAGCAAACAATCATACACATGTTAAACATGATAAAAAAAACTCGTCCTATGCCTACTAAATGTGATCAAAGCAAAATGTCACCTATTCATAAATCACTTTGGAAAATTCTTGTGTATTCAAACTCTTTAATTCCTCATATCCATGAATAGCCCTCCAAGAAAAGAAGAGGCATATTACACCTACTTTTTAAGAGTAGGGTAAAGCCCCAAGGTGGGGGGCATTCCCAAAAAAAAAAAGGGCTTCAAAACAAGACAATAGTTAAGTTTGGCCCTATATTTTGGGAATGTCCAAAGCTCACCCATGGTCTTTACCCTTTGTAAAACACGAGGCAAACATTATCATAAATTTAAACATATGTAGATTACAATGCATAAGAAGCATAGTGTTCTCACATCTACTCTTTAAGAATGGGAAGAATCTAACACCTATAAATAAGCATAATTCTATCACACTCTTAAGAAATACATGCATAGTATTTTATTTTATTATATAAATTAAAATCCAAGTTTCAAAGCTATTTGAAGGAAAACACATTTGAATTTTTTTAATTTAATAACAATGCACGAAAATAAATTTTCATAAGGAAATATGCTTTGAGAAGTTGCAACCTTTTTTATGTAATGTAGTTTATGGATAACATAAGTAAAATGTAAATATATTGATTTATTTCAATAAATAGTAAATAAAATTGATTACAATATCTCATGTTATAATCTATAATCAATAGTATATTATGTCAACAAAAAAAGTATATTATGTTTTAGTTATATCAATTTGTAATATATTGGTTATTACTTGAAATCATATGCATTTAACATACATACATTCTAAATTATTTTGTACATAAACACAATGAAATATATGGAGTAATTATAAGTTATAAAAATTTATTTAAGATTAAAATAATTATTTGAAATATATTAAAAATTAATCTTAATGAATCATTTTAACAAAAAAAACTCACTAGAGATGGACATGAATGATCAAGATTCACCCAAGGTGAAATGGTGCAAGGGTATGGTGACCTAATTCACTTTTATAGCCCCATAATGAGTTGGGTTAATGAATTACACCCAAATTCTTACTAGTGAAAAAATCTAATTGTTAATCTTCAAGATTTGAAAGGAAGAACTTATAATAAGTGATCAATTTCATTTAAGTGTTAGGTGTAAGATAACACCTTCAATCATGTGCATTGCCAAAATAAGGGCCCATATGAAGCAAAGCCAAGGTGGGCCTAATTTTGGTAATGCCGCAACCAAGGCATGAGATAAAACTTGACAAACTATTTTGTTTAGTTTTTTGTCCCATGATACCTTATGGGTATATGGTGAGTATTATGATAAAAACATTATGTGGGGAATTTCAAATGCTTGCAAGTGCGGCCATTTTGTTTTCCAAAATGTCATGCAAATTTTTACACTTTGCAAGCATTCCTCCAACTACATTACAAATAGGGGCAAAAGTTTTTGTGTAGGAGAAAACATGTTCATTGAGGCCCCTCTAATTTGAGGGTTGTAGTTCCTAGGTGTGAGCCCAAATTTTAAGAAAGGCCATAGCAAGTAATAATGAACAAATGTCTTGGATGGAATCATTAAAAAATTAGGAGTGACAAAGTATGGCATTGCTACACAAGATAAAGCAATGCACTAATGCAATGTTGATCCTAAGAAATACATGCCCAAGATGTTGCCTTGCTAATTAAGATCCTTGATGGTCTTAGAATACACATGAACAATCTATTGAATCTAATAGGTGATCTAGGTGTAGTGTTTAGTAGATTTGGTCTGGGTTAATTAAATGGTTTTGGGTCCAACTTGACTCAACTCCAAGTAGTTAATTCAAATTTGTTTGCTTTAATGCGATTTGAGTTTGTAGTTGTGCAAGATGGGAGAAACATCTCAACCATCACAAAAAAAAAATGGTTGTGGAAAAGTTGAATCATTATGCACCTATTGTTATTGTAGAAAATAAACCTAGTTTCAAGGAGCTAGGTCAAGATGTTGTGGGAGATGAAAACATCTAGATGATTGATTTAGCCTTGTTGGTATTAGGTGGAATATTTCATAATGCAAGGAATGAAATGGAAAAGGATCAACGCTTTCCAACCAATAGAGGGTTAGGTGTTTGTTTGTTAAAGTGGTTAAAACACAATTTTGTATTTCAATGGTTTAATATTCTACAATGTCCAAGACCGGTTTCAAAATGGATGCCCCAAATGGAAAATAAGTAGCTTTAATGGGGTCCCCATAACTTATACCTTATATATTGTCATCAGTTTGGGGGAATGTGACATCTAAAATTCAAAACCTTAGACATGTAGTGCCTCTTATTAACTTTAGTTGGTATTCCATAATATTCATTAAGAAATAAGGCAAATACTGTGCCTAAGCCAATAAATTACCATTTGGTCATTAAAATTTTCATTCAAAAATTGTATGGGGCACCCTTACAAATCTTTTTGAACGCATAAAGGGGTAGACCAATGTCATAGCCCCCAAAAAAATGTTTGTTGTGATATGGAATTTTTTGTGACTTTGTCCATTTGCCCATAAAATTACACGGGTGGACCAAAAATGATGAATCAAAATGTCTTTCCTTAGTGTTTCGACTGAATTGAGCCCAATGAATTGGTTTGACTTTCAAGTTGGTTCAAATGATGTTAACTTTAACAAATTTTTTCCAAATCCAAGTTTGGGCCACTGATTTAGCTCCCTTTCAAATAATTGTATTAAATATTAGTCTTGAAAAATATTGATCTTAATATTTTAAAAATTGTCATTTGAACTTTTCTAAAATTGAATATTATCTTATAGCTTCATAAATAAGATTTTTTTTCTTTTTTTGACCTTAAATGTTATCAGCCTTCAAAGTGTTATGTTGCAAAGTTTTAAAAATATTGTACAAACACAAGTTGTAACATAAAAATCCATATTCAAATTTAGATGGACTAGCATAATTCCTTTGAAAGTCCATATAGGATTCACCATTCATTATTTTGTTGTATTTCTATCGTTCTTGAAAGACTTCATGTGAATTTGAACTAAATGAATCTCATTTTGTGATGTCCAAAAAATATGTAATTCTAAACAAGAATGACAAAAACTATCAATGGGATAGTCTATTTTTAGTGTAGTCTCCAACCGTAGGGCACATCATAATAGGTAGTATATGACTCTATTGTGGCTAAGAAAATTACAAAAGGTTCACATAGGTGTTATTTATCAAAGCCCCAATTTATACACATAATCATTTTTTTAATAGGTAAAATGGCACAATGTGTGGAAATCCATGTTCAATTTTGGACAAATTGGTAATTTGCACATAGAATTATTAAAATACCATGCAAAATTATTTGCATATTTTGATCTTTTGGACTTATATTATATATTTTACGTTGTAGGACATTTTTTATTCAAAACAACCTTATATTCATTTGAATATTCTCCTATGTAATGTTTCCATTCAAAAAATTGTAAAAAGTTGCCATAGACAATATTTTTGGGACATTTTAGCAAATTGATGTTTAAAGGTAAAATAAACCTTATGATGTTTAAGTAGGAATCGTAGAATATTTATTCAAAATGTGTATTGGAATTTGTTACTGAAAAATGTTATTGGAATATGGTACCGGAAATGTGTACCAAAAAATAATTACTATAATTGTGTCACCGAAACCAATGAAATGTATTTTTAGTACCAAAAATTTAGTTAGTTACTACCATTCAATTTAAGCTTCTAGAAGATAAAAAATATTATGTTAAAAAATGTCTTTGAATTCTAAAATTGTTTTTGGGGATTTCCTTAATTTTCTAATGTGCCATTGTTTTAAATTACTTTACAAACATTTCTATTTGGAAACTCGATATATATATATATAATGTAAAATATTTAAAGTTTTTCCTATCCTTGGAGTCATCTTTCGATGTGCATTATTTATTTATTTATTTTGATGTATTTGCTTTGAGGTTTGAAAGATTTGCAAGGAGAAGTTTTTGAAAAGTGTTCATTATTAAATAAATTAGTTTTTTAAATTGGTAATTACAATTTTAAAAAACCCAATTTGAATAGGCATTAAAAAAAACTACTCTATCATTTTGGACAAGTTGATTTTGATATATCTGTTGTGATTGAGGTGGTTTTTTTTAATTACTAGTAGAGGATGGACCATTTGACTAGTCAAATTTTTGCTTATATCAAAAAGAAAATTTGTGGCAAGTAGGTAGGTGGTAGCCTACCCTACCTTACCTTATCCTATTTGGCCTACCTTAACCTAATCTAATAGGTCATATTTAACCTACCTTACCTACCTTAGCCCCTTAAGCATGTACATAGGTTATAAAGTTAGGAATTGGACCTCCCCAATGATAAATCAAATCCTTAACCAATGGACCACACTATCAAAAGATGTTCAACAATTGTCAAATTTTTTATTTCACATGTTTATTTTGAGACATCACTACAAAATTATGAAGTACAAAGGTAGGTAGGTTGTAGGAAATAGGTGGGTGGGTGGGGTAGGTAGGTGGTAGGCGAATAGGTAAATAGGTAAGCAGGTGGGTGGATAAGTAAGTAGGTAGGCGGGTAGGTGGATAGGTAAGTGGGTGGGTAAATAGAAAGGTCCAACCATGCTATTAAGAACCACGTGCCCCCCTTAGACCATTATTTATATAAAAAAAACATTCTTATAATCTTTTTAATACGTTTTTCAATTTTTTTTTAAATAATGTTTTTAAAATACTATTATGTTTAGGTGTATAGTAAAAAATATCCCAAAATATTTCATAAAACAATGTTTTCAAATTGTGTTTTTAGTGTTACTTTTTAGAAAAACAACTTTTAAAGAGTGGTTACAAAGCTTAAAAGTCCTTAAACGTATTTTTCATTCATTAGATTGATTCCAAAATTTTGAAATTTTGGATCGTAAAATAATAATATTTTAATTAATTAATATTTAAATAAAATACTATTGTGAATACATTATGTACATATCATAAAAATTAGAATCAATCTAATGAGTGGAAAATATGTATAAGGACTTTAAACCTCATGTAACCATTATTTTAAAACTACATAATAGTTTTGACACTAAAAGCACAATTTTAAAATATTTTTTAATGACATGTTTTGGGTTTTTTAAAATATACACCTTAGCATAATAATATTTTAAAAAAATTTAAATATATATTTTAAAGACATATTAAAAGGTTTTTAAAATGTTGTGACTCCTGATTGCATGGTCGGACCCCTATTTATTATTATTCCAAAGTTCAAAAAATTAAGCAATGGTTATAATTGCTAATGGTACATGTTAGTATGATTGCACCCATAGGTAAATGGGTGGATATATAGTTGGTAGTATGTATGTAGGTAGGTGGGTGAGAATGTAGTTAGTGCATGTTTGTAAGTAGGTGTGTGGGTAGGTAGTACATTTAGATAGGTGGGTGGATGTGTGGATAGGTAGGTGAATAACTAATATGTAAGTGGGATATAAATGGGTGGATAGGTAAATACATATGTAATACATCTAGGTAGGTAGGTGGGTGGGTGGGTGGGTAATACATGTAGGTAGGTAGGTGAGTAGGTAGGTATTACATCTAAGTACATGGGTGGGTTAATAGGTAGGTCCTACATCTATGTAGGTGGGTGGGTTGTTAGGCAGGTAGGTAGGTTGTATGATTGTAAATGGGAAGTAAAAGGTAGGTATGTAATAAACATAAGATGTCCCATTTGATTAATGAGCATTGGTCATTTTTATTAATGATGTCAATTTCTTATGTTCAATTTAATTAGATATCCTATTTGATTAAAACCCATTTGCCATTTTGACTAAGGTTGTTTAATTTGATTAGAAGTATTGGTCAAATAAGTCATTCTAATCAAGTTGATTGGTAAAAAAAGAATGTTTCGGGCCTTTAGTAAAAATGGACATGTCCATTAATCAAAACAATTAGTCCATTTGAATTGTTTGAAAAACAACCTTTTTTTTAAATAGTGATTGTTATCAGATTAAAGACATTAAATTCCTCACATGTGCCAAAAAATTCATTTTTGGTTTACCCATAGTTGTTTTTATTAAAGGTAGAAATCCCTAAACTAGTTAGTACCATGGGGCATCTTAATAATTATCATCTTTTATGTAAAGGATGACTAATGGGATTAGTTAGCTCATGTAGATGAGTGGTTGGTTGTAATCTACCAATCACCTAGGGGGTTTATAGGAAATATTAGGATAAAGACCTATTTCATGGCAATAATATGGGCCTTGTGTGGTTTTGGGGAAAAAAAGAACTAGAAGGGGGAATAGAGAACTTGAATATCATTTTATTATATTCTAGTTGGAAGCTTGCGCTATGAAATGATTTTTTTGTGAAGGAGGTCTGTGGAACATCAAGGAGAGGAGGAGAGTATGGAATTAAGTCGTATTTTAATTGTTGTAATGGAAAATGGTTGAGATAGTAACATAGTGTTTTGTTGGTACTTTCTTCTACCTGGAACGTGGTAGAAAGTGAAGAAAGGTAGTACATTTGAAGTTTGCATAATATATTATTCTATTTTATGGAGTAATCAATTTTTTATATAAGAGTAATAAAAATGTATTTTTTGTTTTAGTCTTCGGATTAAAAAACATCTTGTTGCCACATGAATGGCAATAAGAATGGGGTAGATTTGAAAGTTGAAGTCCACATGATAAAAGAAGCTTTAGCATAAAATGTGAAAGTAGCAACCGTAAAAGGTTTATAGGGGCTGCAGATGATAGGAGACAACTACAAAAGGTCTACATGAGGTTGTAGATGGTAGGAGATAACTATAGAAGGTTTGTAAATGTTGTAAAAGGAAGATAGTTTATGCTAAAAGCATGTAGACCCACTAAACTTGGTTATTTGTTTTTTAAGGTAGTCTATAAGGTCTAGAAGGTAATTACCCCCCCCCCCCCCCAAACCCCTTATATTGTTTTTATGATAGACTACTTCACCTTGAAATTGGATAGATGACATGTCAAGACAAGGATTGTCTTCTAAAGATGAATGTTTTATTTTATTTCATTACCTTTACCATGAAATGTTACATAAACTGATATTTGAATAGGTGTAGTAGAGTTAACAAATGATAATAGTTCTTTTGAGGTAATAATAACTTGCATTTGTTTTCCCTAACATTGTTTTCATAAGGATGGTAATGTTTGAGGACCATATTTTCACCCTTTTATAGTTCCCGTTCTTGATTTAATGGAAGGAAAATCCATTATGTAGGGAGTTTTTGATGCCCTTGGTCACCTTCCTTATAAGGTTATAAGATTATGGTTATATGAAATAACCATGAATATGGTGTTTTAATGAACTACAAAGGCATGTGTGTTTAAAATCAAGGCAAGAATGTGTGCATATTGTTACTTGCAAATATATTGTTACAATAAGTGTGGAATAATTTTGTAAGAATTTAATCCACATCTACTAGTCAAAAAGTAAAAAAACGATCAATGTTTTTTTTTTTCAAGTTGTAATTCAATGCAACTTGTTTCTTTGTCCTAGGTAGGACCTAAGTCCCATGATGTAAATGACACCATGTGCAAGATTTTCAGCAACAAGTGCAAACAAATGACATCATGAAGAAGTTGTGCACACAAAGCACCTTCCATACTGGCAATTGCCTATCAATGACAAAAAGTCGATTCAAATATTATGATTGATAACTAAAACCAAAAAGCAATATGAATTCCCAGAGAAGAATGCACCTTATAAGAATTTTGATACCAAAACTTTGTGGGTGCAAGAGGGAGCTTACTAATCAAAGACTTATTGGATATTGAACCAAACAACAATTTTTTTGCAAGGGCATTAAATGGAGAATGTTGAAAGCAAGTTGAGGCATTTTTACATCCATGGGAAAGGCTAGGTCTATATGTGACAACTTTTAGTATTTTTATTTTGAAAAAAGAAGAATGAAGTCCCATAAAATCAAATATATTACACTTTTTGTTCTTTTTTGAATAATTTTCTCCAAGTTGTGAACATTTGCCACAAAAAAACCACTCTTTACAAAATCATGGTTTTTAATTGTCAATAAAATCAAGAAAGCACAACAATTTGAATCCCCATCACTAAATAACCTTTTTCAAAATTGTTGATTCAAACTGCAACCTCATAAAAGCCTAGGATGTCAAATAATGTCCAAAAAAATCACAATTTTTTCATGTTTTTTTGGTATATTATTTAAAATTTCCAGTTTGGGAACATACATCACAAAAAAAACCTTAAAGGTGTTTATTTACACATTAATGAGAAATATTAAGACTTATATTAAGAACTATTATTAATACTAACTAATCAATATTTTTTGGTTGTTCCTCAATGAATACCACTATATTTTGTTATTCCCTAGTAAACATTGGACTATTTTTATTTGAATGTCATTAGCTAAAAGTCCCCCTTCCCTTCCATTTCATTTGATTTTCTTTTATAACCACCTATCTCTCCCTTTCTTTCGTTTTCCTTCCCTTTTTTACCTTGAATTGTTCATTAAATGAACACACACCCCCCCCCCCCCCCCCCTCCCACAATCACTCTTAGGTATTCATCAATGATTAACCCCTTTTTGAACACCCCTTCCCATATCTAATGTGTTTGCCAATGAATACCTTGGTTGTCCACCTTTTGATTTTGGAATATGCCAAACAAACATTGTTGTCCCCTTTTTGTATCTCCTTATATTATTATTATTTTCTCTTTCTCCTTTCATATGAACTTCTTATGATTAAACATCTATCTATTACCTTGGGTATATATTTACACCCCCTAGGATCCCTATTGGTATATTTTTAAAAATTACCTCCTAGGCACCCTAAATTTAAAACTCTTAACCTAAACCCAAAGTTTCTATATATAAAAACATGTAGGTACAAAACATAGAGGCACTATTTTTCAAAGAAAGCCCCACTCCAACCTAAAGGGCTTTATTTTAACATGAATAACCTTGCTTCAAGGTTAAGGGCTTAAATTTGACCTTTCATCTTCTTTTCACATCTTCATATCTTAGAAAGGTTCTACTCCAACCTTTTCACATAACAAGTTCCACAAGCAAATATTTTTTCATCCGTCTAACAACCTCAAGATGTGTCATCCATCCAAATCTCCCTATTTGTGGTTAGGAACCATGGGGAACATGATTAATCAAAATTTAAAAAAAATTAAATGTTCTTACCTTCTAAAACTATTTAATTATTTTTTCTTTTTAACTATAGAACATTACTTTCTATCTCAACAAGGTTAACAACTTTTACCCACATGCATGAATTATATGAAAACCTTTAGTTTTTTTCATTGTACTTCTCTTTCCTTCGCTTCAATGAACTCACTTGTCGAGTGAAACATGTTTGGCGAATACAAGATTCTATGATTTTTCAATGTTCTCATTGTGTTGTGTGTGTATGCATGCATATTTCTTTTGCTCTGTTTGCCTTTTGCTTTTGTGCTCTTACTACCATCATCATCTTCCTCTTGTCTTTCATGATCTTTATGATTTTTTTCCTTCCCTTGGTTTTGATGATTTTCATCATTTTGATTTTATCTTCCACTTGAACTTTCATTCTTGAATGCATCTTGTTAACTAGTATTTTTACTACTTTACTTTTATAGTTGGTAATTACTCTTTTACCTTTCTATTATAGTAATTGGCAACTAGCTATATTACCAACTATTACTTATTTGAATTACTTTACTAGCTAGTTAGTTATTTGAATTTAGATTAGTTTACTAGTCACACCATCATTTATCTCTTGTTATTGTTAGGTCATTAATATTAGTTATTGGTAGATCCTAAACATCATATATAGATATTTCTTGTAAAATTTTATTCATTCAATTTTCCATGACATCCACACATGCATTTGAATGATTTTCACTTATCAAATGTTGTTGAAATTTCCACTCAAGACCAAATGTTTAATTCAAACCATCAATTTTTTTCCTTCCCATCTCCTTATACAAATCATCCAACTATTGTATTCCAAATACCAACAATAAAGTTCTCTTTATAGATCACGTGCAATTGTTCACTTGTTGGTTATTAATTTATTTTTATTGATTTACAATACATGTGTTCCATGCCTCTACAGTGCTTTTGATTTAGTTGCATTTCCATTCTTTTTTGAAACTTGGCTATCCCACATAAAGTTCTTGTAGCAACAATGATGCTTGTTCAAATGATGGATTACTTATAACTATGATGCCATTGATTTTTTAAAATTGGCAATAATCATGCAAACTTAACAACTTTTCTTCCTACTAGTGGAGAACCTCTTGCAACAAAAGGGAGTTTACCAAAATGAACATTTTCTGTATGTGATTACTAGCCATTGATACTGTTAGAGTGATGTTTATAATTGCACATGAAAAAGTTTTTTTCCCAATTATTTTCAAATAATCTTAATAGTGCCACCTAGACCTCTTATTACAACATTAATGTTTATTATGTTTGGCACACTTTAGTACCAATTTTTAGTTTGCGGATTAACTTGGACATTTATTGATTCATAAATCAACTAACACCATCAATTTTCAATTGTTGATTTTTTATTAGGCTAATCCCATCCATCCACATGTTGTGGTGATTGATTGATCTTTCCTTGATGTTTTACTTTTCCTAACATATAGTCAAGGTCCGTAATGCGTGTTTAATTGGTTTTCATTGATCTTGTTGATGCCAACCATTTATTTGACAATAAACTATTTCCAATTGATGTTAATTAATAGCCCACCATTTTTTTGCCATTTCACAATTGACCCCCAAATGTTTGACATCAATCTACACCAACCTTTTGTCTTATTGTACTTGTTACATGCACCAATTTTCCAAATTATCATGAAACTAAAACATTTTTAGTTTCTATTTAGGTATAGATTTTGAATAATTCTAAAATATATGATTTAAGTAAAAAAAACATTTCATATTTAAATTTCTAATCCTAATATCATGGTCTACAAAGAATTAACCAATTTAGGGAGAGGATAATGTTCACCAATATTTTTACTATTTTACATTTATAGGTAGTACTCATTCTTTTAACTTTTTAATATAATGATTGGTTATTAACTATATTACTAATAATTTAATTATTTGAATTTGCATTATTTCCCCAGTCACATTAATATTTATGTCTTGTTTTAGTGTTAGATTGTTACTATTATTTACTAGTAAGACCTAAACACTATATATAGATATTTCTTTTAAAATTTTATTTAGTCAATGAAATTACATCAATAGCATGTACATTGAATCCAATGTGTAAAATATCACATTGACACATCTCCATTACAAAATTCCTTCCTTATGAGATGTTTGGTTTTTATTTCATAATACTCATTGCAAACCCCAAAAATACACCTTCTATGATAACCTTTAGACCATTATTTATAAACAAACCTATGTTAGTTCTAAACAAACCTAGTTGGTGTAGGTTTTTTAATTTAATAAATAAATCCTCAATGGATGGGTATAGGGGATGAATAAATAACCTTACATTAGATCTGGAAAGAGAAGGAAAGACAAAAGAATAGGAGGAGATGAGATATGTTTATCCTCCAAAAATGAAGTGAAGAAAAGAGAAGAAAGAAAAAGAGGATTATGACACCTCCAAACAAGAAGTGGAAAAAAAGAGGAAATAAGATGAATAGGAAGAAGAAAAGAAGGTAAATAGGAGGTATTCATTGTAGTGAAGAAAAACCGAAAAAGATGATGCTTGTTGGTGAACACCTTTGAGAAGAAAGAGGAAGAGGATTATCCTTTTTTTTACTTCATTTTTGGAGGTGTTCACTAACAAACACCTCTTATTTCTTCTTCCTCTTACTTTTTGTTCTTCTTTCCTTGCTTCATTTCTCCATGAGGATAATAGAGAAGAAAAGACGAGAAAGAGGATGTTTGGTGGCAAACACCTCCAAACAAGAAGTGAAGAAAACCAAAAAAAAACGATGAATACTAAAAATTAAAAACAAATAATAGGAGGTATTCATTGTAGAACAATTCCAAATGAAGTGAAAAAGAAAAAGAAAAAAAAAAAGAGAGAAAGAGGATGTTGGTTGGTGAACACCTCCAAGAAGAAACAAAGAAATGGAAGAGGACCATTCTTTTCCATTCCATTTTTGGTGATATTAGCCAATGAACACTTCTGTAATCCTATTCTTTTTTCCTCGTTCTCATGTTTTTTTCCCTTTTTTTCTTGAGTCGTTTGTCATCAACACCTTCTATTTCATATTGAGGCTCTTTCTCCATACACTTTACAACAACTAAACCTAAGTCAACATAATGTTTTTCAAAATCAATTTAGCTTTTGATGTTGAGGACCTATAGCCTTATCAACACAAGTCAAAACAAAACCTCCATCAATTTTCATTAAGGAAGATTGATGGTATCAAACTAAGTTATTACCTTTAGATTTGAGGTTCTACATATAGAAAAATAGGTGATTTTGTTCTAGAGGTAGGTTAGAGTCTTCAGGGATGGGTGGAAAATGGACAATGGTTCAATTTGTTGATGATCGAAGCTTTAGGACTAGTTAGATGTAGTAACTAACCCAAACCTTAGGAGAATGCAAAAGTAGAGGAACCTTCCTTTACATAAACAACTCTCTTTTGATTTCCTCGCTTCTTTCCAATTTTCTACAAAGGAAATATTTTCATGGGATCGTGGGAACATATAAAATTGGGGAAGCTCCCTTGGCATAAGGTCCTAGGGTTCTTCTTGGGGGTGGGGGGGATGAATCTCTCAAAATACACACAAGAAATAAAATGAGAGTTGTTTACATTCATCAACAACACTTTACTGCCAAAATAACTTACATAATTTGATGGGCAAGTGCTAAGCCCAATAGAGGTCTCAACCAAATTCAGCCAAGCCCTAAATTTGGTTTCAATAGTTTGTGAATAGATTTCAATCATCACAAAACATCCATGACCAAATTCAAACAACAATTTAGTTCATTTTATGAAGAAAATTCCTAGAGCAACACATGTGTCCTATCCATTTGGTCAATGGCTAAGGTTAGCTAATTTACCTTTTGTGTAGTAGTGGCACCATCCCCCTCCAACAACCATACAAAAAACTTACATTCATCCTAAATAGAGGTGAAGGGGGGGGGGGGGGGGGGGTGCTTCAATGGCCAAACCAATGTGGTTAATAATGCAACATGACTAGAATGCAGCAAAAAACCCTACTTAATGTTGTGCCTAAAAAAGGTTAAGGGAGTTAATGAGGTCCATGATAAGCTCACAACATACATACATGTAATCATTATATTCATGTATGGATTAAAACATCAATTGGCTTCAAATAGTTCCATTTGGTGGCCATTGTATTGGACCAACACATACTATTGACATTTTGCCATGATCAAGTATAACATGGGTATTTGTGTTGGAATGCAAAGTCATGTCATGGTGAAAAACTAGAATTGACAAGGACTGAAAGATTTGAAGGACTAATAGTGGTAAAATGACATGTAGATGAGAAATGTGTGTGTGTGTGTTTTTTTTGGGGGTTCACATATGAAAAATGCCATGCTTGTATATATAATTGTCTACTATATCTTACCCACTAGGTAGATTGTACATCAATATTGTCTCAAATTTAATTGAGAAATTTAAGCTCAATCACCCATTATAACAACCTAGGGTCAATAAAGGATATTAATAATATATTTTAATTTTCTTGGAATTTTGTTTAAAGTTCAAATTACTAGGTACTACTTTGGTTGCGTATCCTTTAAAGCTTATTATTTCTAGTTTTCCATTTTATTTTTATTTTTTGTGTCTTTATCTCCCCCATTAAGTCAATTGGAACTTTAAATCGAAATAATCCGAAATGAAAATAAAGTCCTTTCTCATCTACAAATTGGAACTTAGATAAGAAATTATAATATAATTCAAGTTTCAATTGCTGATTTGGATCTTTACTTTTGAATATATGTATAATGATCT
Organism: Sphagnum contortum; assembly: GCA_963920785.1. Classification (NCBI taxonomy): domain Eukaryota; kingdom Viridiplantae; phylum Streptophyta; class Sphagnopsida; order Sphagnales; family Sphagnaceae; genus Sphagnum; species Sphagnum contortum. Next base: position 5,911,423 of record OY987281.1, read on the forward strand.
CACAATTTAGTGGATTGTTAAATAAGTATATTCCCTTAAGAGTATTTCTGGAAATAAAAAACATACTTTAGTAACTTGATGCATATGTTCCCATAATAGAAATATTTAACCTTAAGATTGACTCAATCCTTTTATACCCTTTCCATGTAAATGTAATGCCAAATTGATGTTACAAGTCTGATCGGCTTGCTTGGAATTAAATCTTGGGAATACAATTATAATGATAATAATGATCAAATTGGATAAACTTAAGAGTAATATTCATGGAATTTAAAACTACACTAGATGACCGGACATCTTTTAGAATCTCCAACATTCGTTACAAATTCACAACATACACATTCATGAGTCATTGTGTTGCTTATTTATCCTCCTTAAGTTTATTCAATTTTTTCGAAGAATTGCAAGATGAAGGGGGGCACAATAAAGACTCTAGGCAACTAAAATTGAGAATTAGCAAACCATATGAGGTACAAAATTATGAATTTTTCAATAGGGTTAAGAAGTTTGCCTAAATAAATCAATGCGATAAAAAGGGGTGAATTTATTTCCATTGGTGATTCGTGCTAAATGGAACAATGCTAGGACAAGGGTAGCTTCAACACATGTATGCTGAATAATGAACTAAATTTGAAAATTCCATGTTGCAAAATGGAATATTTTAAATTTTAGAAAAAAAAATCCTTCACAATTTTTTTATTAAAAAAATCGTGAAAATTTCAACATTTCTACAAACGATTAAATTAGTGTCAAAGCTGTCAAGGTGCTATGATATTCATTATCTTCTTTCAATTGTTGTCATGAAGCCCAAAAAGGTCAACTTAGTTTTAAATCGTCTTTTCATAATCCGTCCCAACTAGTAATTGATGATGATTTGGATTGTCCATTTCCGTTCTTTTAGCAAAAGTTGAGTTGGTGATTTAAGTGATCACTTAAACTTGAAGTTGGTATAACTAAGACAAGTTTAGGGTGCACTACTCACCTGATTTTATTGAAATAGATTTTGGTGATTGGTTTCTATTTTGAATAGAATGGAACAATGTTTTTTTTTGGGGTGATCTTTGTGTGATTCAGTTACATATAAAATGAATTAGTGTCTTGCATTTCAAGAACATTTCAAGAATTTTTATTCTTTTTGTCTTTGTGCAAATAAGAATAATTTATTACATGTTGCACATTGCATTATATAATTATTATCTTTTGACCAAAATTTATTTATTTCAAGGTTATTTCAACATGTTATTTTATTGAAAGTGAACATGTATTGTTTATTTAAGCTTCACATGAATATGCTAACATTCATTTAGCATGTGGAAACAAGCATGATGAAGTTATTTTGATACTTTCATGATATGTAATCTCCTTTTTATTTCTCTTTATTTCTCATTTTTTAATTACAAAATCATGAATTGTACAAAATTGTATGATTTTTTCTAATTATGTGTGGCTTGACAATGGAACTTGCATTGCACACTTATTGAAAGCTTTTGGGACTTCACACCCTTGCAAATTTAGAAGGTACTAAATATGGTGTCATCAAAATACTTGTCTACCATACTTTAATCAAAGTATGCTAGGTATAATCTTCAACATGACTTCAAATGAGATGTGAAAATCACCCAAATTTGAGGTATAATCATAGTTTCCAATTGGATAGGTACTATTTATTGGGGTTGTTAGTTGCATTGATTAATTGTGGGGGTTTTGCACAAGTGATGTGTTCTTTTTTCTTTTGTTGGGGTGATGGGTGAATCTTTTCAATTGGCCTATCACCAAAAGAAACACTCGCATTGTTGACATTCAAAATAGAAGATTTTTTGTCCTTTTATTTTGGTCAAGAACTATATATTTTAAAAGGTAGAACTTTGAACTAATGATTTGCGATAAATTGTGGTGGTATTACTATATTATTAGGAATAGCTTGTGGAACAGATCTATCTATGAAGCAAGATAGTTTGTTTTCTAGTTATGAGATCCACCGAACCAGGATGCTTCAGGTCATGTTCTTGGTGTCTTTTGAAAGCTCTCGACGAGGAGGGGTGCATGGGCTTGGTTCCATGACGTTTGGACTTGCAGAGCAAAAGTTCTTGAATATTGAATGATATTTTCACTGAAAATTAATTTGAATCATAGCTGAAATTTTTGGAGGAACTTGGAATGTGCCTTTGGTGTTGTTGGAAAGATCTTGATGAGCACGATTTAATGGAATTTATTTGGTAAGATTTGGATTCAGAATGTGGGAGATATTGATTTTTAAGTGATTTCTGCTGTTGAAATTTCATTTAAATTCCAAAAAACCAAGTTTTGGAAGGAAAAATCAGTTGAGGACGTGGTAACACTTGGGCCAAGGGCACAGGCCACACTATTTTACTCTATAATGAATCTAAACACAATATCCAGGCAAGGCCAACAAAGACTACATAGGAAGTGGAATTCAGCTATGTTCTTCTGTTTTTGTCAGTACTTTGCAACAAAATGAGTGAAGGTATGTTTGTCATGTTATTAGTTTCCACATGATTGTGTTTTCCAAACATGTGTTCTGTCTAATTTAAGTGTAGATCTGGAGTGCTGGTTTCACATTTTGACACTTTGAGGAGTGAGCAAGGGAGGACTCATCCCTAGCACAAACGAAAAATTCCTAAAACATCTCACTACTCAAGATGGTGAGATTGCATGTTGCATGAGGTGGTGTCGAGATATGACACAATCCCAACTTAAAACCACTTGCAAAGTTTCATCATTTGTGATGAAAGGACAAACTCAAGTTAAAACTTAAAAACCACTTGCAAGTTCTTGAGTGTTTGAAGCTTTGCACTTGGTTTGAAGCTTCTCAGGAAGTTCAATAGCAACAAAGCTCAAGGGATGTTTGGGTACGACCCGTGATGTCACTTGTTCATCAACCTAGGAAGTTTCCGAAATTATGATGTGATCAGCCTGAGATCAAGAGGATGAGATTCTTTGCTACTTTCTAAAGGCTTCTGGAAAGAAAAGAGACAAAAATTGGAAGGTTGCTTTCCTTTGCATGCCTCGTATTTCTAGAATTCAAATACATTCTTGTTTTTAGAATTTAATATTTTCAGAGGGGCCCTGGAATGGAGAGGAAGGGGAAATTATGGATTGAAGTTGGCCCAGATGTGTGATGGCAAAAACCTTAAAACCAAGATGCCAAGCCCACCTGTCAAATTTGTTAATGCAATCATTATACATTTACAAAAGCTAAATGAAATTGGCAAACATTTCCAAAGTTAAATTGTAAATGAAAAATCATCATTCAATTTGCTAAAGGGGAAATTTTGATTAATGACAATAGTCATATATTTATAAAGTTACGCCACTCCTTTTTTCTTCCAATTCTCATATAATTCAAAAGCTAAATAAAATACAAAGTTTGTTGGACACAGAGTCTCATGGACCATGGTGATACTTCAGCATCAGAATTAGATGAATAGGGAGGATAAGACATAAGATTTAAGAGCATCTCCACCGACGCTCAGTATGCAACCCTGCACTGAAATCTTGATGGTTTTGGCCCAGCATATCTGTAGAGAATGCTGAGCTCGGTATCGCAGCTGTGAACCTGCTAGAGAATGTAATAAATATGATCTGACTGCTGCTTGCTGTTTCTCATTGGTCGATCATAATGATTGGTCCAGATGGTTTGCTATTACTAGTCCCCCACCCATTGCAGTCTCAAATCAGTTTCATGTGTGGGGTTTGCAAACAAGTAGATATCTAACGTTGGATGTGAGAAATATTTTTGCAGGGTCGCATACTGAGCACAGCTAGGGATGCTCTAGCAGGTGTTAACAAAGAGCAAGTCAAGTTGCAAATCTAGGAAATGTCCCCTCAATTGTGATAAGGGTACCATCTTCAAGTGTGGAAATATACAGTAATTTGGTGGGATATAAGTGAATCAAATATGCTCTTCATAATACATGAAATGTAAAGCCACAAACAAACAAGTAAATTAATGGAGGTCAAATAAGGGTTATAGAAACATTTAGACCATTGATTAAATCAATCTATGTGCTTCAGCAATTCAGAACTTATGAATTGGGGACAAAACCCTTGGTGCAAATCAAAAGAAATAGATTGATCAAATGATCATGGAACATACTTGTGAATATTATTTATCTTAACTTATTTTCTAAAAATAAATATACTTACGTGGTGACCCCGATGGTCAATCCTGAGCTTAGATGTTTGATGCACAAAAGCTTCACAAACTTCCTTAATGCAATTGACCTCCATGTTTCATTGAGCAAATCAATTTTTTTTTTGTGTTGTGCATATTCGTATTCAAGAATGAATCACACACTCTGATTTTGCATTTTGACATGGGATTTGTGCATGATCCCATTAGGTTTGACCTTTGAAAATTATCTCAATATTTTGAAAAGATGAACATCTTTTCATTCTAACTAAATAAATAATACATACCTATTTTTTAGTCCAAAATAGGGGATACGATAGTGGGTATCTAAACCCTACCCATTTATTAGAAGCTGCAATTCTTTTAAATGCAAACATTATCATAATAGGAAAAAAATAATATTGATATACCCCTTACTTGATGGGTAAGCCCATTGAAAAATACATACCTTTACACAAGGATATATCAAAAACAATATACCCACACAACATTGGCTAACGCCTCTTTAACATTGTGTATTCACAATTAGACAAACACTAGATCATGAGTCCATAACGCAAAGAGGTTTTCTAAAATCCCTTTTTAACCAACATCCATGGTGGCCATTGTTGTATAATCACATTTGATTATTTCATCGATGTTTAATTACAACAAAAGTTTCAAATCCAATTTAGTTATTCACAAAATGTGAAATCCAAGTTTGGTTCAAACCATTGTTGGGAGGTTCTTTAATTTTAGTTCCAAAAACAATAATTAGAACAATTTCGTTTTGGTTTCACACATAAATGGGATCAGTCATAATAACCATATCTAACCAAACACTATTGATATAACCTAACTTAATGGGATAACCTTCCATAAACAAATAATGCATGTATGACCATATCAACCAAACATTATCAAAATAACCCCATGTAAGCAGATATTATTTATATAACCTAACAAATTGAACATTATCGATATACTTCATTTTGACGTCCTTTTTATTCAGATATATTTTTGGAGTGAATTAAAAGACCTTATGAAATGAATTATTGAAAGTAACATGCTATTACCAAATCTAAAACATTAATTATTAGTTGATTACAAGCCAAAATGATCTCTTTCCAATGGAAGTTGCATGCTCTCCATTGCTTTCAAGGTTTTGAACAACAAAATCAAGTTTAACAACTATGAATTATGTTACACTAGTTCATCCTAATATAATGTCATGAGCATATCTTTTAAAATCCACATAGTGGAATGTCACCAATGGTGCCCAATATTCAGTCATGAAAATTGACAGATTATATTTGGGAATATCACCACCAACAAATCCTAAGAACATATTTTGCATTTGCTAGCTATTCCTTAACCAATGATTGTTTGCCCAAAATACTAATAATAGTAATATTTGAGGTTATGGAATATAATAATAGTGTGAAAAATTCCATAATAAGTAATCCAAAGCAAATTGCATCAACAACAAACTTGGCTTTTATTGCAAGGATTTAAGCCTTTGGCCTTTTGGGAGGGGGGGGGGGAGGATTTTGCCAAATTTCAACCTGAAAAATATGACTACAACCTATACGAAAATTTTCTATGGAAAAAATGACCCAAATTCATCAAATTTCGAACAAAAAATTCCTCCAAAATTGCCAGATTTTTATGATAAGTTCCAATAGGTAACTAATAATATGAAAAGATTTTGGTTTTTTAAAAAACTTTCATATCTAGTATGTAGCTGAATTTGATTATATTATCTTATATACTATTCAACTACATCACAATATTGAAAAAAAAACCCTGTCTTTAGGGTTAAGGTTTAATCTTTTAGGATTTATGATTTAAGCAAGAAGGATACATTATCAGGTCTAGCTCAAGAATCACGTACATTGCATTCTAGGACATCTAAGTGTCATTGGAAAGGATCCAATGTTTGCATTGTGAAGGCAAACAATTTTCCACACTATAACCTTGTTGCCTAGGATCATGAACAAAAATTAGGGTACATGGTTGTATGATGGGTTGCATGATGACTTTTTACTTAATTATAATATTTTCTTAGTTTGTAGCCTAGTGTAATGATAAGTTAATGGTGACAAACTTTTTTTTATGCCTTTGGTTGTGTCCTGAGTTAGATTTAATAGGTTTGACACTTGTTTATTTCATGCAATTTTGAAGAGCAATGGACATTTAGCAATTTAAAATTGGAATTCTAGATGTGTATTATAAGGTATGTTTCTTTTTTGATCCTTGCATTCTTGTCTTGTTTTGGGGTTCAGGGTTCCATCATAGATTTAAGATTCATGGGTTTTATCATTTATAGGACTCATGGGTTTCATTGTCTTATGGAGCAATGAAAGCCGGTTTCAATTTTTTTGAGTTCATTTCAACAATGTATAGTTGGTGATGGTCAACACTCATCAAAATTCTCCTTGTCTTTCAACAGAAACATCCTTTTGAACACCACCATTATTTGTAGAACATCAAATGTTTGCATCTTTTTATCAGGTGAGGAAAAAATTAGGAGCTCATTTTCATCTTTTTTGTTCTATGCAGAGAAAGTTCAATTTGGTGGCTTGCTTTAAATATATATTTTGCCTTAGTTTTCATGATATCAAAAGCTTATGGCATTATTCACCCTGTCTAAGTTCATGCATGCAATTGCTCAGGTTTTAAGTCTAATTATAGAAATTGCCATTTAGTATGTTTTCCTACTACACTTGTGAGCTAATTTATATGTAACCATGTGAATGTCTCTTGGTTCCAATATATGATCTATAGAACATAGGTGTATGTCAACCCTACTATTGGGTGAGGAGGTTTAGGTTCTAACTTGTGCATAATATATTCTAGGAATGATGATTCATCAAAGCTAGTTTAGATAGAATGCCTATAAGGTCCCATAGTATTTTATCCTACCAAATTCCACCTCAAAATTTGTTTAATCCATTCAAATAAAGAGACTTGGAACTCCATTTTTTTTGGATCTATGTACAATTTTTATTTTTATTTTCAACACCATAATTATGAGTAAATTTTCAACATCTTCTCCATCAATTGGCATCTCATCTTTTTTAATTGAATCTTAATCCAATTATTGAATTAAAATTTAATCAAATTTCAATCAATGTAGTTGAATTCAATTCAATTTACATGCAATGTCATTTGAATAGAACTTTAATTTGCACAAAATCAATTCAATTTTTGTCAATTGATTAGTCAATTGTCACTAATAATGCATTGCAACTTAGAGCCCAAGTTTGATAATTATGGAATCATAGGTATCCATCTGAAATAACCTCTACAACAAATTTAAACATCATCAAGTAAACACTCATTTCATTTGGTGTTAAACCCAATGTTACTCAATCAATTAATTCTCCGAGCAATGCTAAACATGGTTTTTGGTTAGTCCTTTAGAGCAATTGAAATTTTGATTGAAATCCTAAAATATATTGAAGAAAGACTCATGTTTATAACTTGCCACCATGTCTAACATACAACCCATAAAAATCAATAAACTTTCCTTATTATTGCTTCCCATTCCTTCTATTAAGCAGCACCTTTTTGTGTTTCTATGCTTGTTTAGGCTAACATAGATTGATCTGACAACTTTTAATCCAGTTTTCAGGAACCCCCAAAAAGAAAAACCCATGTATTAAGTTTACCATATGCAGTATTTTACGATTAAGTCCACTTATTAGAGAATGAACCATGTAAGATTCCAGAATTTTATCCAAATATAAAAACTTCAGGTTCAAAATTCCACATTCAATGATGATATCAAATTCAACAATCAACCATAACTTCAATACATATAATGTGAGATATGATTCCCACTATTGGATTACAGAAATGTTTGGAATTCAAACTTCTACATTAAATGATGATTATAAATCCAAAAGAAATTAAGCTTGATATCTACAATAATCCACAAGTTCAAAATGTATAACATGAGGTTCAATTCTCAATATCCAATTACATAATAATATGAATTCAAAAACTCTACATTCAACGGCAATATTAAATCAGCAAAAAATTAAGCTTAAAATATGCAAGGACATCACTACACCTTCAATCATGGACTCGAACAAAGCCAAGGCCAATTTTAAGGCTGAAAAGACCAAGTATACACTAAAAACATACACAAATATAGCAGGAAAAACAAACCTAAATTCTGTTTCATGTCACTGCAATTATATTATGAGCATCTGAAAAGGAGTAGATATGCAGATTGACAGCACCCATAGATGCATTCTAACAATCTGCAATGGTTTCCATTCAAGAATGTCTTTTGATAACTGCCAAGAGTCTTCATTTCTTCGGGAGATTGAAGTTTTTTTACCCATTTCACCAGTTTTGCCACAACAGATTTCAACATTCAACACACACACACAACTCTTTGAGACCTGCTCAAAAATACCTTACGAAGCAGAGAAACTGAGACACACAATCATTTACGGTCTACTGAGTTATTAAGAGAAAAGAGGGGGGAAAACAAAACTCTCGCATATCATTTTTTTATGCAGACAAAACGCATATTTACAAATTTCTTACTCTGACAGGAAAAGAAACCACCTTCCCAGAGATCCCCATGGGGCTTATGCAAGGCTCTACACTTGAACATGAGATGCACCTCAGCATCTCATGTTCACTGTGATACAATATAATTGGCAAAATAAAAATGTGCATTATAGAATACATACAGTTGCACATCTGTGCCTGGGAAGTGCACATTTGAGTCCAAGTGAAAAGTGGCTGACAAATACATCTGAACTGAATTGGAGAGTCGTTGGGGGACACAAGTTGTATCTAATAAGGTCATCATGGCAGCAGATACTTGGACCCTGCACAACAAGACAATTGAATCAAAAATTGCAAATCACCCACAAAATGAAAAATCCATCTCAACACTCAATAACACAATTTACAATTGTTACAAAATGCTCAAAATTGATTGCAATGCAGATGTTTGATAATCCAGCTGAAGAAATTACACCAGGCATGAATGGGCATTTTTGATTGGCAGAAGTAAGCAAGAGTCAGTCAGACTGCTACGAAATTGCAGAGAACAGAAATCTCCACAGCAATGACTGATAAACCACCCTATGCCGGTCATAACCTTTTGAGAGCCAAGCTAATAATGTGTCAGGCCATCACCTTCATCATGATGAATAGCAGTGAAAGACCATGTGTCTGTTGAAAATGGATTTTACTTTAAATTGTGAGACTGCCACCTCAGACCTTATTATTGTCATGGAGTGGCCTTGCACTTGCCCATTATGTTGGGTAAGGCACCAGGTGAGCCCTACGTTGGGCATGTCACCTAGCTTGTCCTAATGGGCTCACCTGATGCCTTACCCAACATAATGGGCTAGGGAGATTGATCATTCCATAGTACATTATCAAGATCATACACGAAATATGCAGTCTGCATTTATGAAGGGCAGGGGGTGGTGTATGGGGGGTACCTGCTGGCATTGATATGTTTGACCCGTCAAATGACTAAAAAAACTGGAGTCTAGGAGAGTGTCACAAAGGGCGAGCTTTGCCAATGCCTGATTTTGCAAGCCCTCGTAGCAATGTTTGTACTTCTGAACAAAGGCTTAGACTACCCCCACTAAGACTCTTTCCAGCAGCTTGGTCTTTGTTTTTCTCCAAGTGCATCCACGAATCCTCACTGGCTGTAGAATCTGGGACACTTGCTGTAGGTCGCGGTGAGTAGGTTGTGCACCATGATCGTCCATTTGAACCAGCCAAAGCCATAATAGCTTGTGCCTGCAATCCACATTTCCAAAACTGACATGTAGAACCGATAGATAGGAGGATTTTTTGCAGAAAGTAATGATGAAACTATTAGTACAAACCCAGTGAACAAGTCCCTCTTCACTCTCCACAGGACCATACATGTATGTAGCTCTCATGAGAAGGTGTATTACAAGAAGTCGCCAAAGAAGCACAATGTAGGAGGATTGTGTGTGGGTGCTCACCTTCTCAGGAGGGATATCATCATACACATGTGCTTGGCCTCCATAGAATATTGTGAGCTGACGGCTTGTTGGAGATGCAACTTGGTGCCTGTCAGAAAAAACATACTGCCAGATGCATCAGTTTCTGATGATGACCCTCCAACATTTCACAAGGCTGCTGCTATTCAATGCAAACAAACACTCTCCATACCCATGGCACTTCTGACAACAAACAAAGCCGACTTGTGGTAGTAGTTACCTACCCTGATGGTAGCATGGAGCCTCCACTGCGACTGGATGCCTTCAGTCGCTGGGGTGTCGAAGGAGGTGGTCCACTTGATCCAGTTGCCGCAGCAGCAGCAGCAGGAGCAGCTGAGTCATGGAGAAGTCCTGCACTACTGAGGAGGCCAACAAGAGATGACCTTGTTTTCAGTCCTGTACGAGAACCCTCATCTTCAGCTACTACTTGGTGCCCAATCTGAGGACTGTTTTCCTTGGGAGGAGGAGGAGGAGGTGTGGCAACTGCTGTTACAGTTTCTGTAAATGCACTTCCATGGCCTATACCTCCTCTCATGGGGAGAAGCCCTGGGCTACTACTGAAAGGTGGTTTTGAGCATTCTGTTTTCTTGCGCTGCTGCTGAGGCCGGTTGGAAACATCTAGTTTCAAGTTTTGCTGATACCAAGTAGGACTTTTTGAAGGATGTCGTGGGGGTTGCATAGAGAGATGCAAATCATTTGCAGATGGTGGACTCTCTCTATGGTCAACAACCTTCTCGTTCTTTTGCTTGTCAATCCGAGCTGTCTGTCAAAACAATGCACATATTAGAAAAAAGCCCAAACTCCAGCATGCCACTCTGAAACAGAAGATAGGTAAAAAAGAACTGAATATATCTTCAGAAGTACCAAGAATTGTAGCCTGAAAAAATGTTAGTAGCATTCCATTGATTACCTTTTGACAGCGAGAACTCTCAAGAGCTTCCACTAGGCGATCCTGCAGTGACTCTCTGCCACCAGGAGACTCTCTCTTTTTGGCCAATTTGCTGCCATCCAAAGCTGGCTTGTAGAATGCACTCTTGATCCCATGGTGCTGAAGTGCTCCTGCCTTGCTCTGCTGCCAACGCACTGCAGGGGGGGGCAAGAAAAATCAGCCATGCCCAGAATTAGTCTTTTGCCTCCAAAGTCAAAATAGTGAACTAGGAAATGCGCAACGCCCTGAATCACAGGAAGCAAAAATAGAGGGAAATTGTTGCACCTTGTTCTGAGGAGCTAGGAAGCGCCAAGCCAAAAGGAGCAGAGACAAAGTCAGGAGAATGTCTGGTCTCTGACGGACCCAATTTTCCACGAGAAGCTGTGGGGGGTGCAGCAGCAGAGGTTTCAGGATCAACTTCAACCTTGAGACTGGGACCACCACCACTAGAAGAAACTCTTAACACATCTGAAGATGGAAACTCTGCTGCTGGTGGTTGGGCCTCACCCATATGATGATTAAGGCCAAGGAAATCCCGAAACATGGGTTGTTGGTCTTTTTCAGCCATGAGCAGAGTCATTGTGGACAGCAGCTAGGCGATGATTTAAACAAGCTCATTGTGCATCTCTTATTCATACCTGATGACACAAAAATCACAAAGCAGGAAAAGATGGTGAGTTGAGATGCTGGTGGGCACAATGACACACAGAAAGGACAGGGATTACCACATTGTGCATGCTCAGAAATGTGTAGCTTCAGACAGATAGCACCAGCAACAGGTAAAAGCAGAAAGATGGGAGAAAACTTGCTCCTGAATTATGTAAGGAACCCGTTCTCTCTATCTCAAAATTTGGTTGCCATGACCATTGCCAAAGGGGGTGCAACAACAACACTCCTGACCCAAAATTCTCATCCAGCATAAGAGTCTGAGAAAGATTTAGGAACCTGGAACTCCCATCTCTTCTACTCAGATCTCAAAAGCTTTGCAACACATTTGCATGATGATGTTGTTCTCCTCTCAAAGCATGAACAGAGCTGCAGCTGCTGCTTCTCATTCATCTCTTCTCAAGCTGTTTTTGACTCACTGCATTTTCCAATGGCTGAAGTGTCTCCAAAGACCTTGCCTCTGTGCCAAACAAACCAACAAGCTTTTCAAAACATTGAGAGATATTTTCCTTCTGGAAACTTTCTTTGCAGAAACACATTACATTCCCATAACCCCCTTGCGCCACCAACCAACCAAGGACCTCTCCACTTCGTCATGGATAACAGCAAAAGACTAGGGAGACCTAGAGACTTCATGCAACAAAAGCTTTTTTGTGCAAAAAGAATAAATGAATTTGTTTTCATCTCCAGCAACATAGAAAATACTTCTTATATATCTCGAGAGAGCGCACTTCAGCTTTCAATCCTGTTGTAGAAAGATATCTCTTGCTTGACCCCAGCTTCTGAGGACCATGGGGGGCTACTACACCGGCGGATCTTCAATCCATTAAGAATCAGAAAAAAGCTGGAAACAAGTATGGAAATTCTTGTGTTGAAGCTCTAGTCGTTCAAGGGATGTATCTATCGGGCTTACTTGGATCAGGCGATGTAGGTATACAGAAGAAACCCTCGTCCACGATGGAGTCGACCCTAGAACATATCCAACATGGACTAGTACTTGATCACAGTTCCCGTAGTCAGATGGAAACACTTCCCGGCCTGGCCGCTTCTCTGGATTTCCTTCCAAGTTATCACCAGACTTCTTCGCAAAACCCGAGACGCACTTGTTTCAGAAGATTTAGGAGGGAGGTCAAGCTACAAAGGTGCAAATCGCTGAACCTCGGATGCAACACACAGGAAAGAAAACAAATGACGGGGATATTTTTTCTCAACAAAATCAGCTTCGCAAGCCTTACAACCTGCCTGAGCTTTATATACCACAGAACCTTTCGATAGCGGAATCACACACGCACACTCACACAAACATATAAACCAGCAAGACGCCAGAAACAAAACTACGATGTCACACAGATCGCAAAACAAAAGTCTGTTGGAAAAAAGGTACTCGGCAAACAGAAGCTCAAAACTGCTTCAAAAACTCAAAAACTAAACAGACGAGAAGAGTCCGAGGAGGAACACAGAGCTAGCAGCGCAAGAAGGAGGAAAAACAAAACAAAAGAACAAAATATCAAACTAAACTAAACTAAATGAAAAAATAGAAAGACACGAAGACAAATCCCTTCGTTCGTTGGCTCGTAGCGAAGAAAGTCCCGGTGGCAACAAAAGGAAATGAATGGAATCGAATTTCCGGCCAAATCAACAACGCTGGTTTTCACGGCCGTGCAGGCGATTCAATTTGTTCAGTTGCGGCCGGAGAAGGAGCTGCAAAGGTGGTCGCAACTTGCAACGGAACAAAAGGGGAACAGGAAGCTTCCAAAACCACCTCTTCCGATGAGCCTCAAAACAGCACCCGAAGAAAAAACACGCCACCCTAATAGTGCCAAAAACACTCACTCGCAAACGCGAAGACAAACGAGGGAGGGACGCGCGAGGAGGGGAGAGGAGAGGAGAGAGAGAGAGAGAGGGCAGAAGGAATGCAGAGGATGAGGAGGAAAAGGCGAGACGGAGGTGACAACGGGCGAAGAAACACCGGCCGTCATGTCACAGGCCGTTATACTATAGGCTTTTGACTACCATCACATTACACAAAGCCCCATGGATGGACGAATACATACATCCTCCACCATCCCCATTTTTAAAAATTTCCTGTATTTCCTGTTTTCCATTCGATTGTACTACACCATTTGTTTATTAAAAAAAGACTAACGAGAGGCCACGCTGAGACACAAAAACCCCAAAGGCATCTCCTATAAAAGAAAGGAAAACGGCCCAAAAAAAAACCTAAAAAACTAAAAAAAACCAAAGTGAAAAACCTACTAAACCAAATGAGGTTCAAATTAAGATGGTTGAAAAGGATTGGATGAATGAAGGAGCGAAAGGATGGATGGATGGATGGATGGAGGCATTTTGTTGAATTTTGTATTGATTAAATATATTATTATTTCATTGGATTATTATTATTATTATTATTATTATTTGCCATTTCTCAGAGTTTCCAGACTGAAGTGGCGGATGCACAGACCCCATGTGCAACAAACATTAAGTGTGTAAAAGTTTGGCAGAAGAAGAAGGAGGGTGGGGGTGGGGGATGCGCTTACATTCATAACAATTATTATTACACACCACAATCCCCAAAATATAAATAATAGCAGTTGACAAATTTTCTGACCTATAATTAGCTGTCCACTTGTGTGATAAATAATTCCCAAGCTCCCAATTATGGCCTCCTCCTCCTCCTCTAGGTATATATTATATATATGTATTATGGAAATGCACATAAGGGGTGTGAAGGACCCAACGAAAAAGGAGGAAAATAAAATTTTAATAATAATAATAAGTATTGTTATTATTATTTATTAATTAATTAAAAAAAGTTGTTGGTAGGTATTGTTGTTACCCTATGCTTCTTCACAAAGCAAGTGTGATTAAATAATAACTTCTTGGCCGTCTTGACAACCTAGGGTTGCCTCCTAGTGCGTGGGGGTTGCCTTGGGTGGGTGGGTTGGTGAAAGGGGGGAGGGGGTGGTGGGAGGAGGAGGAGGGGCCACCCCTCAAGCACTCACCCACCACTACCCTTCTTCACAGAGCCCCCACCCTTGAAGATGTTTTGTTTCGCGAGAAGTTTCTCAATGGAAATTTCGTAACTAGTTTCTAGTACGTAAACGAACGAAATCAATGAATGAATGACGGATCAGATACTCTCACCTCAAAAACTCCATAAATTGTGGGTCAACTTGGTAACATTAGGAAGGTCCATATGTAAGGGGTGAATTGGTCAACCCAATCTCTATTATTTTTCTATTAAAAATGTGATTTTTTGTAGAAAGGTATGTAGCAAGCTGGCAAAAGGGGAGGGGGTCACTTTATCTATTTACCCCAAATTTTGTCTTTTCATAAGAGGAAAGCATATGAGAGAGAGAAAGAGAGAATTCTCTCCACTTCCCAAGTCTTTTTTGGGGGCAATTTCTCATATATATTTGAACTAATAAAAATTAGTTTGTCACTTTTATGAACTCAAAAACTCCCGTAACAAAGCACCTGTGGAGTAACTACTAGTATACTAGCTTCATTTTGGACATGGCCACTTTTTTTTTTTCCCTTGGTTTTCTTTCTTTGGAGACGAGGAAAGGGAAACGTCCCAAAATCAGGTTGGGTCAGGTGGGCCACTATTTCTTCTTGTTGAACAAATTGGCATAAGGCGGTGTGAATGTTTCCATATTATTTTAGGTATTGCAGTTCATTTCTAATGTGAAACCTAAATTAAAGTAAGAGAGGAAAAGACCCAAAAAACAATGAAAAAGAAAAAAAGAAAAAGAGAGACCCCACAAAAAGAGTGGCAAGCCAAGTGCACACGCACTCAAACAACGAGAGCCCACATCGTTAAACAAAATAATTCCCAGACAAAACAAAACAAAACAGAGCCAACTCGAAAGAGAGCTCAGCTTTATTTGGAAAACATGACGGATGGCAATTCATATTTGACTCCCTTGAGAGCGAATGAAAGCCAAGCCAATCCGGAACCACCCACTACTGCATCAAACAAACTTAAGCAAGTTGGTGACGAGTGTCAGCCTACCCTCTCCAAGTTGCCAATCCCTTCCTTCCTCGGCCGATACAACACGGAACAAGTTTTACTTTTATTGGGGATTTTTATATAATTGTACCCCTGGTTTGACCATAACTTTTCCGGTCATGACCGAGTTTCTAAGGAAGCTTCAGCAGTTCACACTTGGAAGGTGCAGCTTTGTTGGTGGCCGCCATCCCATGTAGTTTCCGAACACATTCTAAAAACAAAAAAATTATTTTTATTTTCGCCATTTGGTTTTTTTTGTCATCCTTGATTGGGGGGGGGGGGGCGGTCCAAAGTGAATATTGATACCATTTCTTCTAGATTCCCATAGGAAGAATAGATGAATAGCTTGATGGATGGATGGATGGAAAATTTATGTGGATGGGAGTATTGTTAGTTCAGGACTTGCAAGTGTGACAAGTTCCCCTCTTCAGAAAAATTATTGGGATGCAATTTAATCCAAAGTATCTATCTATCCCATTCTTCTAATGATGGATGACCAACAAAAAGAATGGATGGATGGATGGATGAAAAAAGTTACATGGATGGCAGTGTTGTCAGTTCACAACTTGCTAGTGTGACAAGACCCTCTTTTTAAAAACTACTTGTATGCAATATTTAATCCAAAGTATCTATCTAACCCATGAGCTCCCTTCTTCTAATGTATTTCTGGGGTACTTATTCTGTTTCATATTAATTAGTTTGGCGGTGCCTCACAAGTTCAACTTTTTTTTTTTTGTTTTCGCAATGAGCCAATTTGATTGGCCCATTCCCAAAAAAAAGTTGAAACTATGGAGGCTCCCCAAAATAGAAGATTCTATGGAAAGATGGAGTGCCTCCCCCTTTGGCCCACCTATATAGGTGAGAGGGGAGGACCTTGGGCAAAACATCTGGGATTAAAGTGAGGTGCTATTGGGAACTTAGGGAATATACTAAGAACTTGATGACAAACCAATAGGAACTTGAAGGGAACATGTTGGGAACAAAGGAAAAAAGAGAAAAAATCCTCTCCACCCCCCCTCTTCCAAAACCCACCAACCCACTCAAAACCTTAAAAGAAAACAAATCAAGGCACTTTGAGTGCATGCTGAGCCTTCTGCATGAAATTTCTATTTCCAAAACTGTTCATCACCATTTTTTGCCTGGGTTAATACCCCCATTATAAATTGGGGGTACTTATTTATAATGATGAATGACCAACAAAAGAATAAATTATTATTGGGATGCAATTTAATCAAGAGCGTCTATCTCATGAGCTGAGCTTCTTCTAGTGATGAACATGACCCCCCCCCCTCCCAAAAAGAAAAAAGGCTGTAAGTAACAAACCAGACTCTTTGAATGGTCTTAAGTTAATTATGCATATGTATAGGTTTTTCTTCAAGATTTGCTGATGTTAATTAACAAACAAACAAATGCCGAGGGTTTTGGGGTTGATGGGTGGGTCTCTTTGTCGTGTAGGAAAAGCAAAAGAAATGAAAGTGAGATTCTCTTAGCTCAGAATGCAACAGAAATTTATCTATTGCCCACTTTATTACCTATTGGCCTAATTAGCCGTATTTTGTCATTTTGGTGTGTTAAATAACATGGTTCTATCATCCTACAATTTGTTATATAATTCCAGGATGTGGTAACATTGCACATTAAAAAGTGGTGAATTGAACCCACAGTTCAATTCCAAACTGACCATTCAAGTCCTAGTCTTTGCTAATGGTTTGTTGTTGACACTTGGGTGATTTTACTGTGGCAATAATCTTGGTCATGTCAAAATGGCAGTTTAGCATATAATTGCAAAATTTGGATGCTCAAATCACAGTTTCCCACTACAACTGGATTACTCCTTGTGATGACTTCTTAATTTTGTTGGATGATGGTGTTCTCTGATACAAGTATATGTTCCATGATCATTTGATCAATCTATCTCTTTTCATTTGCACTCAAATGTTTTGTCCCCAATTCAAAACTTCTGAATTGTGGGAGCAAATAGATTGATTTTAATCAATGGTTGAAATGTTATTCACTTTGTAACCCTTTTTTTGTCCTCCATTGATTTACTTGTTCATTTGTGGGTGCACCCACCCAGAATTTACATTCATGTATTATGAAGACTGTATTTGATTCACTTATCCCACCAAATTACTGCATATTTTCCACACTCGAAGATGGTAGTGTAGTTAAAGCGATAATAGTTCCTCTTAAGGGATGAAAAGGGTAGTCTTCTCACAGGTGACAGAGAACTGCACCTTGACTTGCTCTTTGTTAACATCCCCAGCTGTGCTCAGTATGTGACCATGTAAAATATTTCTCACCTCGAACTTTAGTTATTTACTTTTTTGCAACCCCACACATGAAACTGATTTGAGACTGCAATAGGCGGGGGGACTACTAATAGCAAACCACCTGGACTAATCAGTAAGATTGGCGAATCAGAAGCAGGGAGAAGTAGTGAGATCAGATTTATTACGTTCTCTATCAGGTTCACAGCTGTGATGCATCTCTTACCAGGCTTAGCATTTTGTGCAAATATGCTGGGCCAAAACCATTTTCTTGAGCCATACTGGCATGTTTTGACTTTTCTTCATCCAATTTTAATGTGCAAGTCACACACCGGTCACTGCTGGGATGCTCTTAGTGCATCTCCACCAACGCTCAGTTTGTGACCCTGCAAAATTTATTTCTCACGTTTTTAATTACTAAGTTTTTTCCTACCCCACCCATAAAACTGAAACTGGGACTGCAAGTAGGTATCAGACTACTAAGAGCAACCCACTTGGATCAATCAAACTATCTAACCAATCAGAAACAGGAAGCAGTCAAATATGATTGGACTGTCTCTGCAGTTTTTCAGGCTCCCAGCAGCCTTCCAAGGAGAATTCACTCCATTCAACTGATGAACCTCATCCCAAATTTCCAGTGCAGGGTCCCGATACTGAGCATTAGTGGAGATGCTCTTAGATCGTATGTCTTATCCTCCCTAATCATCTAATTCTGATGCTCAAGTATCACCACGGTCCATGAGAGACTCTGTGTCCAACAAACTTTGTATTTTATTTAGCTTTTGAAATATATGACAATTGGAAGAAAAAAAAAGGAGGGCCGTAACTTTATAAAATATATGAGTATTGTCATCAATCAAAAAAATTACCTTTGGGAAATTGTATGATGATTTTTCATTTACACATTAGCTTTGGAAATGTATATTGCCAACTTCAATGAGCTTCCAAAAAATATGACAATTCCATCAACAATTTAGCTTTGGAAATGTTTGCCAATTTCATTTAGCTTTTGTAAATGTATGATGATGATTGCATTAACAAATTTAACAGGTGCTCTTGGCATCTTGGTTTTTAAGGTTTTGGCCATCACACATCTAGACCAACATCAATCCATAATTTCCACTTCCTCTCCATCCCCGGGCCCTCGTCCTCTTCCCTCTCTTTTTCCTTTTAAATTGACTTTTGAAAATATTAAATTCTAAAAATAAGATTTTATTTGGATTCTAGAAATAAGAGGCATGCAAAGGAAAACAACCTGCCAATTGTTTTCTATTTTTTTTCCAAAATATTTTTTAAAGTAGCGAAGAATCTCATCGTCTTGATCTCAAGCTGATCACATCATAATTTTGGAAACTTCCTAGGTTGATGAACGAGTGACATCACGGGTCGTACCCAAAAATCCCTTGAGCTTTGTTGCCATTGAACTTCCTGAGAAGCTTCAAACCAAGTGCAAAGCTTCAAATACTCAAGAACTTGTAAGTGGTTTGAAGTTGGGATTGTGTTGTATTTTGACGTCACCTCATGCAACATGCAATCTCACCATCTAGAGTAGTGAGATGTTTTAGGAATTTTTATTTTGTGCTAGGTATGGGTCCTCCCTCACTCCTCACATGGCATTTTCAAAGTGTCCAAATCTGCACCCAACACTCCAATTCTACACTCAAGAACACAATCTTGTGGAAACTAATAACAATGTGATAAACATACATACCTTCACTCATTTTGTTGCAAAGTATTGACAAAAAAAACAGAAGAACATAGCTGAATTCCACTTCCTACATTGTTGGCCTGGCCTACCAAGGCAAGGATATTGTGTTTAGATTCATTATAGAGCCTATAGTAGCCTAAGGGATTTTTATAAGCCCCTAGGTAATGGGTCTATTTTTATATGAGGATTTTTGAAAGATGATATTTTTGGCTTGTATTGAAACTTGAGATTAGTTATAAGAGCTATAATATCTTAAAGGATTTTGGTTTCTTTTAGAGGATTTTTTGAAGATTATATTTTTGCATGGTGAAATATTTGAGTTTCCATAATTCTTCTTCTGCCTTAAGATTTGTAAATGGCAAGGCCACAATGTGATACACCCCTTGTTTTTGGGTAGCTATAAAGTATTAGAGAGTGGATTGTATATGGTGGATTCTGCCAGGTTATCATGCCCTGGATGAGCCTACTATGATGTGCTCACTTGGCAGAATTCATTGTATACAGCTTGCTCTTTTGGTATTTAAAGGTAAGGAACACCCTGGGAACAAGGGGACCTAGTAAGGGAACGTGGCATAATTTGCCAGCTGCTTGATCAGAAGGGGGGCTGATTCTGCAGAATTCAAGAGTCTAAAACACGACAGAATAATCCTCAATGTTGCTCTTTCTTAACTCATAGTTTTGGACAAGAAATTGGGCACAAGCCCAAAAAAAAAAAAAAAAAAAGACTAAAAAAAGGAAAAGCAAGAATTGCCCAAAGTCAGTCAATGAGAACAACCTATGAGACAATTTGGTGGCAAAACTAGTAGTAAAATGGCCACCATCATTGGCATAGCAACTATGACCAACTTGAGTGTATGATCAATATTATTAAATGCAGTATTTTCTCTTCAATTTCTGATTTGGCAAAAGTGGCAAAATTATGCCCCACCCCAAAATTAAACATTGGAACAAATTACACACATTTTGCAATTTTTCGTAGATCCAAAACCCTAAACCCGAAAATTCACCACAACAAAATCAATAGTATTTACAATTTATATTTTGAACTACCATTGATTTTGAGGAATGCATTTAAATATCCTTGGGCTATGGAGCCACACCCAATGAATTGGCTCTAGTACATAAGCACAATTTCCAAAAATTGGAAAAGCAAAACAAACAAATAACAACTAGTTTTTTTTCTCATCTTTTTCCAATAACTGAAATTTGAACTAATTGAAACATAATCCACAATATCAAACACTTGCCCAACAATATAAAATACGATACAAATATCAAGTATATCTAGAATGTTCATTCATGGGAATCGAAAGCAAAAACACTTCATATTATAGAGCAATTGAAGAAATATCCTAGTGTATTTGAAGGGTGCCTTGTATTGATGAATATCTCTCTTATAAAAGAGGAGGGATTTCATGGCTACTCCTTTAAAATGAGAGGGTACTTATGCCTATTTAAGTTGAAATTATAAAATAATGTCTAATATTTTAGAATTTGAACTTTAATTTATTATCATTTACTAAAATTTGAGCAATTTTGTAACCCAGTTTTTTCTTTTTATTTTTACAATAAATTAAAAACCCCCTAAACTTGATTTTCATAAATTTGAAAAAAAAAAAGATAACAAAAAATTTCAAGATTTGTATTATTCTTAGCTACCACCAAAATAATTTTCGCTTGTTTGTGCATTTTTTTCAAGTTATTTTTTTAGTAGGCAAACATTGGTCAATTTTTTAATTAAAAACACACATGTTACACTTTCGGGGAAAAGTTTTGCTACTTGGTGAAAAAAGTAGGCAACACAAATCTTACAAAAGATTTTTTTGAATTTTTTTTTTGAAATTGCCATATTTAGACCATAAGTTCTAGAATGTAATAGGTTCATCCTAAGTTTTTGTAATCTCCTCATTAACCTATAGCCAAATTTGGTTAAGTCCTTTTGTAGATGATTGCCAACTTGCTTCACAAAATGGAACACCATGTTTGTGTGGGTATTAAAAATGTCACCAAACCCATTATAGTTATCAATAACAAATTTTAATCTCATAACCACTCTTTTCAAAAACTCAAATAACTAGTTTTTATTTACAAATGTTATTTTTCAAAGATGCAACTTCCCATGTAATGGCTTTGCCTTTTATTTTAAGGTCAAGCAAATTCATCAGAGATGATGAAATCATCTGACATGCATAATTCATTTATTTATCATTTGTCCAACAAAATTATTTTTTTCTTATTCAAATTTTTCCCCTTGTTATGCATTTTTCAAATAGATTCTTTCACCAAACTTGGGTCAACTAATAATTTTTCTAATGTATATACAATTACATTTGAAGAACAACTTTGAAAAAAAACATTAACAAAAAGGAATTAAGCATTGAGCAAATGATTGAAATAGTTATCTATAGCTTATATAATATAAACCATCAAAATTCTTGAAAGGAATTCATAAACTCAGTTATGAGTTGCAAAAATATTTGTAACAACATTTTTAGAATAACAAACAATGTGGGAAAATGCAACAATGACTTCCAATAATTATCTATGATTACAATTAAACTCATAAGCAAAAGAAGGACAAAGAAATCCAACAAGCTGCCTATGAATCCTAACAAGTGACCAAATTAGCAACACATGAAAAATAAAAGGAATTACATGAATTGTTAATAGAAATATGATGATATGCAATAAAAGAGATTGGAAATATGACTCAACTTTAAAACTAAACTAAATGAATTAAACTGAAATGTATTGAAAGTATGAAAATTCAATGTGTAAAAGCTTAATATTTAAATTTTTAGTATTAAAAACTTAATGTTTAGAAACTCAATGTTCAAAATTGTTTGGCAATGAGACATTCATTGCAACTAACTATCACCTACAAAATGTTGTTTATTTTGCCATAGGTCCTCCAATGTCTAATGCTTTAGATCACTTGGTTGATGTGTGAACACCCACTACCATAACTAGATTAAGGTTTTCCCCTTTTTGACCTACCTTCTTTTATGATGTGCCTCTTTTTTTAAAAATTCACCCAAATAACACAAGCCAAATTGGTATGCTTAAAATTACATCCATCCAAAATGACATTACACAAGACCACATGTCAATTCAAATTAGTTATGAAATGAGCAAAAAAACTTATTCCCAAATCTTGTACAAATGCATGATCTTTTCTTCATAGGCATAATGAATAAACAAAAAAAGCCACCTAGAAATTGGTGGTTCTTTGTGGGTTATTTCATGACAATCACAAGCACCTTAAATTTTTTAAATAATAACCAAAACTATAATTTTTTGCTTCCAATTTTTTTTCCAAACACACATAACCAATGGTTATTGGATCTTAAACTTTTTTTAAATGAGAAACATGGGCTATTAACAAACCAAACACTTGCACAACATTGGGAAGTGCCATTATTTAGGTAATTATTATTTTTAGAAAAATATAAAGTGATTTTTCCAAAGGGTCAAAAGAACCAACCTTCCTTTGAAAAAAAAATTCAAAATCTTAGCTATTCACCAAAAATATATAATTTCCCCAATTTTATTTTAAGGTGGTATTCATAGAGTTAGTTCTCACATTTTTCATAATAATTAATTACCACATACTTCTTTTTAAAGTGACAAATTCTTATCAAAATTTTGATAAATTATTAAATTATTAGATAAATGAAATTTAAATATTATGGGATAAAGTTACACTACTAAATATAAATACAACCAAATAAAAACATTGCATAAACATATAATAAATAATCATGTCTCCATTATTTCATCCCTTTTAAATGAATTTTCAAAAAAAATTAGTTCTATTTTAAACTCACGTCAATTTCCATTAACTTCATTAGGTTAAAATGAATGATTTACAATCAATATTATAATCATTTAACCAAATTATTCTCACAAATATCATAGCACCTTTTTAGATTTGGCACTCGAGTGTCGAATAATTTTTATAAAAAAAATCAACTTGAGTAATAAAAAAATAATTTATCAAATTTCAACAATAAATATAAGAATAAGAATTTTTTTCAGTAAGTTTTTTGGATTTTGATCCTTTATCATAATGGGACCTTTTAGAAAATTGTCCCTTCTTTGTAATTTCCTTGAAATTTGACATTTTAAGCAAATACTTTTTAGGAAAATTGGAATTAAAAAAAGAATTATTGCTAAACATGAATAGGTATTAAGATAATTTAAATTCAAATTTATCTAATTGGAGGTGAAATTTGCTTAAATTAACGAATATTTCAATAAGGGAATTTTTTTTTAGTTTCAATTTCAGATCTCACCATTCTTATTATGTGACAATTGGTGAAAGCAATTATAAGCCATATAGACTTGTGTTTAACCCATGAATGCAAAAGGAAACTTAATGTCTTTCACTTCCACATGATATCATTTAAAATTCTCAAATTTTTTTTTGACAAGCTTTATCTCAAAAAAATCTACATTGTAATCCCCACCATTTTGTCCATTTATAACATCACTCCTACATTGAGATAATGGACACAAATGGTGATAACATTTAACCAACATAGGAAGAAATGATTTCCTATCATACTCATATATTGTTGCCACACCTTGTTCACAACTAATGCATGAAAACATTATATGAAAGCTTTTACATTTAGGATCCAATGTTAATACTTATTTCAAATGGAAAGGAAAGAATTAAGGACACAACACATTTCTCTCATGATGTTACAACCTAAGAGGTATTAAATTAATATTAATTTTTGAGTTAGTATTCGTCATATTTCTTCTTCAAGGTGGAAGGTTCATTTCCCTCAATTTCAGGTTCATCATTATGATTTGCGAAGGACATTTAGTGTAAAGTTTGGGATTTATGTGCATCAAACTTTTTGGGGGGTATTAAATAATTGTCGAACCTATTTTTTATCACCCTATATATATATATATATATATATATATATATCAAAGCCACCTTATATTAATTATAAACCATTAGTTTAAATTATTACGTATCCTATATTAAAATTAAATTGATTATTTGAATAAAATGTACCTTATTTTAAAACTAATTAACTTATTATTTTTACCCAACAACTGATATATTGCACCCTATATTTTTACTCACATATTTTCTTTTTTTTTTACTAGTGTCCCCCCCCCCCCCCATGGCATTATGATAGAATGCAACATATCATTTAACAACCAATGCCCATGAGATTGGTTCAAGACACAAGTTGACACAATAAGAGAAACAAAATCCACAATAATTTGAGAAATATGCCATGTGAAAAGGAGCAACACACGTTCATGAATTTTGACAACAATTTTTCTAATGTAACATAAGGCAATGACTTCTTGAAATTGATCAATGTTTGCCTTGTGTTACTAGACTTGTGACTACTAAACTAAAAATTACAAGGCATATGTAGTTCAAGTAAACATAACATGCATTTTGTAATTTTATTTACTTCATAACGTCAAAATTGTAAAAAACTAGTGATTATTGTCTATCTCTTATGGTTTGTCCTTTTGTCCATAGCGTTTTTTTTTTTAAAATTATTCTTTTTATTCTTTTTGTAACATCCACAAAAATACGTTTGCATTTTGCACACCACTTGTGGGCATATATCACAAGGTTGTATATAAACAAACTAATGTAGCAATTAAGAAATTGGAACAAAAGATGATATTTATAGGTGAATCTTGGAGAAGAAGTTTTAACACATTTTATCATACATGCATAGCCATAAAAAAATACTAAATAATATGATAATTCAAGAATATTGCAATTTCAATGTTGAGAAAAAAAAAACTATAACTGAAAATCAACCTATACATCGACCTTGGAATTGTCTAACATAAGAACTTGAAACTAACCCTTTACTTTAAACCAATGAACAACACAAAACTTAAAGTTGTTAATTTGGGGAACTATTATACTACCTAAGTGGGTTCGACACACAAGTGCTAGATAATTTATTTATTTTAAACTTTAGGATTTTCCATGTGAGTTTTTAATTTTGGACTTTTCGACATATAAGGACTTACATATTAAATTTTAATTCAACTTCAAAGTTCCCTTATTATCCTTGTGGTCATTGTGTTCATACATAGTGCACTTATTTATATCAGGCCACCGTTTGATTTTAAATTTTTGTAAATTAAATTATTGGAATTTTCAAGAATGGGCTTAAATATTTTTCAAAAACAATTGCAAAATAAAAATTAATTTAATTTATGCCAAAGCCACCCATGTATTATGATAGTAGCTTATAAATTTGAATTCAACCTCAAAACTAATATGCTTTAATTGTTGAGAATATTTTTAGATTTGGACTTGTTGTGCATTCTTATGTCAACATGTACAACTTGTATCCTCTACTAACAGGGACCTAACAAACAACTAAACTAACACACATGATAGACCCAATGGGTCATCCATTTTAAATAAGAAATAGATCGAAACTTGATGGTTCCTTGAAATACCTCCAACTCGACCAATAATGGCATTGATGAATTTTCTTGGGCATAGACTTGAATCAATACAAGCTCCAATCCACTTTTTTTTTCTTGAAATATTTGGCGAAATTATACAATTATGCAAATCTACCTATATAAATTTTATAAAAACATAGATTTCAAACCTTGTAAACCTTATCATGTATTATTGCATATTAACAAGTTTTTAAAAATGCATGTCCAACATAAAATTTTCCTCTAAACCTAAGACTTCACAATTCAAAACACATTTCAAAGTTGTAGTTAGAGTGTTTACCTTTTGAGTTGTCATCCTTTACCTAGATGTGCAATTATTTTTTTCTTCGATCCATATTGATCCAACAAATATGTCAAATTTGTGGCAAATGTTTCTCCTATAACTTTAAATGCTTCAAACAATCCAATGGTGACATGTTTGGGCTACCACTCAACTCCTAAAAAATTGATAACAAAGTGAAAAAATCACGTGCCCCCGTAAACATCTATAAATCAATGTTGATAGTTGCAAATTAAATTTTGTTAAAAATATCAAAATATATAATTGTTCTATGTTTTAGACCAAGTAAGGTAACGACTCATAAACATTTTGTCTTCACCAAAGAAAAACATTATTAGGACACAAATTTTTCGTAAACTAAAAAACAAGTTGTTTTGTTAATGTAAATAAGCCTTCCTGCAAAAATTCTTTTTGGTGTACATATTTTTTGAATGGCTATATCACATCAAAGAAATCTAAAATTGTAGATGAAAGCATATTTGACCTTTTTTTTGTTGATTATCTTTTGATTGTTTCTTTCCATGGACCATTTTTTTTCTTCTTGAAACATATTTTACAATTGATGTGTGTTTTGCATCCACATTTTTTTTTCAAAGTTTCATTAAAATATTACTTTTGTTCTAGGGTTGGATGGATTGATTTCATTGTTATAAAAGAATATAGAATGCATTATTTTGTCACATTCACTTCAAAATTATCATTGTTATTTATGTATGTAATTTTTGAAGGATTAATTGTTCCCCATTTTTTTACTATAAACTAAGGATTGTTCAAACCTTTTTTCTACAAATCCTTCTTATGTTGCCTTTTCATTATATTTTCATTTCCATTTGATTGCTCCATGTTATTTGTTTGATTGTATTATTGGATAAAGGTCAAAAAATCATTGAAATAAATTTATATTTGTCTAAATATATTATTATTTAAGGTTTTTAACAATTACAATCAAAACATTTATAAAGAAAAAAAATGATATGTTTGTTCAACAATCATTCATTTGTTTCTCCTAATTAATGTTAATGAGAGTTTGTACCAAGTGTGCCTTCTCTTCATAGAAATTTGTAATCTCAAACATTTTTGCATTAACTTTGTCATGCTCAACATGTGATCCTTTGCCTTCAAAGCATAATTTGGTCAATTGTCTTTTTCTTTTTTTCTCTACATTCACAAAAAAATGATTACATAGATCCAATACATTGGGGTACTAGGTATGTAAATATTCAAAATATATGAAACACGTTTGGTATCATAAATTGTTTTAGATTGCAGAGAAATTAACAAGGACATTTTTTTAAAATCATAATTTTTATCGTTGAAAGAACTTATCTAATGTATTGAAAACATTGATTACATAAAAGAATGAATAGTCAATGAGCAGTGAGAGTAAAAAATATACAAAGAATGGAAAGTGCCTCCACTTTGATTGTGATGTGATTTTCATAACCCCAATGTAAATCATTAACATTCTCAATACTTTGACCCTTTTTCGTTATTGATTGTAGCTCTTTATCATGGTCTCTAGACTACACCCTAATTCTAGATCCCCTTTAAAATAAAAGGCAAAAGTCAAGGTGTACAAAAATATTTTATTCACTTTTAGAGTACACAAAATCAATAGGGAATATACATTATTAAAATCTTCCCACCCAAAATGTAAAAAAATTATTAATTTTAACAAGTCATTAGTGTCAAAAGGAAGCATGGTGGGTTATTTGTGTATCTAGGAAAATCTCTTGCATATTTTCATTTTCAATCTTGAGTATTGATTCTTATTTATGAACACCTAGACCCCGACTTCAAGGTGTTGTAGCTCGTCATCCAATTCGTTGATACATTCTTTGATGTTGATTAATGACAAAAGATTTTGCCAAAATGTGATGAAATTACCCAACTCCCCACTCTTGCCTTCAAATTGAGGCTATATGCAAACTCACAACTTAACAAAGTCACCTACTGATCAAATGGATGGAACTTCTTCCAAAGTAGCACAATCACTGTCTAGTTGCATATCCAATGCCAATGTTTACACTTTGGAATTCTTTTGTTCCTTTTCACATCAACAACACTCATTCACATTACCCATTTAGATCAATGCCTAAAAAATGTTGAAACTTCAAAAAACCTTTAAAAATTCCCTAATCATCATCCAAATGCAACATTCACTCACATCTCCACATTCACAAGAATGCAATTAACTTTCCAAACATAGATGTGAAACACAAAACATATAGTAGATGAAATGTTCGTTTTCTTAATATTCTACAAATGCATCCTCCACGAACTCTCCTATTTACCTCCAACTGTTGGTGCATTGCAAAGTGCTCTTTGATGGCCTACATTGTTCTCCAAATTGAATCTCATTATTATTGTGCTTCTGCTCACAATGTTGATATATGGTATTTGATGCCTTCAAAGAATGATAATTGAAATACTCAAACTTGAGAAAGATTGTTTGTGTACATAATAAGTCCATAGGAATTTGTTGATGTTAATTGTGATACCCTTGGTCACCAAGACTTCACTTTGCTAATGGTAAGATGATTTGAGCGAAAGAGTGCACACACAACCTTTTCTTCATAAAGATAAATGTATATATAGTAGCCCTCAATTGATTCCTCTTCTTCAAATGTGGTAGAAAAACGTTTTAATGCCAACCCTCTCAATTGCCATTCTACATGTAGAGGTGCTACATTCATCTCAATCACAAAGAAGATCAAAATAGAAGTCTAGTGTTGATACACTAGACATAGTTTTTCAAAGAAAAATTCATGGGGCATTTGAAACCCACCATCACTACATTTTTCTTTCCAAAGATAGAGAACAAAGGTTTTGGTTACCCAATAGTCAAAAAATCCAAAACCCTCCCCATGAAATTGCATAGAGATTTCTAAAAAATCTTTTTATCAACCATCACATTCACCTAAAGCTTGGAGTTTACAAAGCAAAAAACAACACACATCATGTGGATGATCTTATGGATTTATCTCTTTGTAAATCATTCATTGTTTGTTTCTCAACACACATTGAAGCATTCCAATTTCTTTTCAATTTTGCAGAATAGACTCTCTTGTGTATTAGAGTAAGAAAAAGCTTTGAAAGTAGAAGAGTTTCTTGAATTGGTGATAAGAATTTTCTGAAATAATGTCAAGGAAGATTTGACAAAATGAAAGGGGGATTGATTATTCCTCATACATGTTGTAATGTGAATGTCTCAAGACCATCCACATTGAACATAAATTCCTCTGTGATGAAGCAAAATGCCTTAGACAATGATATTAATCAATCAATCATAACATCAAAAGGATTTTTTATATTTGACTTTGCTTTTACGTTCCTTTTGTTGAAACCTCAATTTGCATTCAATTGCCCATTTATACTCACTCATACCTTGTTGTTTTGTTATCCTCCTATTTTCAACTTGAGTTTTTTTTCAGCTCTAGGCACCATGCTTACATCTTGGCTCTCCTTTTATTAGTCTAATTCTCCTCTTGTGCTATTTGCACTTTGCACTTTCTTGCTTTTGTACAAGTGTGAAGTGCAAGTTTTTCTTACTTTTGAGCTCCAACTTGGTTAAGTTTTCTTGTTTCAAGTCATTGTATTTCTTATTTGATTATGTTGTTTTGTTTCATAATTGGAGTGAATTGGCTTTTATTCATTCATTATATAACTACCAATTGTGTTGTTTGTTTTTTTTTTGTTCACACCAAATAAACATTAACATCCATTATCCAAGATTACTCATGACATGCATTTGTCATATTTTTGAATTACATGTATTTACATTGTGATTAGATTGCAATATGCATTAAACAATTGCATTAATGACCAATTATCCATGGCGACTCTCATTTAGTTTTTTTGTGTGGCTACTGCAACACTTAAACATGTACTATGAAATTGTTCAATTGAAAATGTTACAAATAAACTTGATAATTCTTCAGTCCCAATTGCATCCAGCATATGAAATGAAAGAACAAAAGCTTGTGAACTCCACATATTGTTTCATGCATGCGTAGTTTTCAATGTCAAATATGGGTTTGATTTTGGGTCAATGTTTTTGTGACTTTCAAGATATAACTTTCGCACTTATACTTTTTTTAGTGAAGGTTAGGTGCTAACTTTTTAAGGTGATAGATGGATTTGCAGCAAATTGACTATAATCTTTAGTTTTACAAACATGGAATTCCCTTTCTTTCACTTTCAATAGTAAATAAACATTACTGGAATAAATGTATCAAAGGACTATGTGCATTTACTGTTATGTATTTATGGTCTTTTATGACTACAAAGGTTTCTTGTTGGATGCATTATTTTCAAATTATTCATTGAACACTTATGCATGATCAAATGTCAATAATTATTGGATTTTAACTTTAGTTAAATAGGAAATAATTGCAATCTAGATAGTTTTTAGAGGCACGTGAAATCATCTACCCCTTTTGAATTCCCTTTGCAAAGTGTAGTGTGATTGGGGTTTTTGTAGGGCTTTGCGAGCTTTTTAGGCTACGTGGAATGTAGATGTATTATTCATTTTGTATCCATGCACCCACTCTTGATGCAAACATGATACACAAGCTCATGTTGGATTAATGCAATTTGGCCTTAAAATGTGACTTCACCATTTTTGCTCAAAAATAACTATCCGCTATATGACTTTATTGTCAATATTCATGTCCTAACTTTGGACCTAACATGACCACTTTAGTGTGCAAAAAATCACCACATGTCCCCTTGCTGATATGAATTAAAACCATAATTCTACTCAAAACCATTAAATTTCTTTATTCAAATCCTATAAGATGTTGGAGTCCTTCCAATTGTAGATAATTTTTCATCTCACAACGAGGAAAAACATTTGGCTTTAAATTAGTTTCAATGCCAATAATGAAAGACTGAAGGATGATATAATGACCTCCAAGGCTCCATTTATCAATACCCCACCCTTCAAGCCCCATAATGAGGTTTTTCAAAAAAGTTTACTTGGGCAACATATAATCTGGTGGAGTTGCTTTCAATACCAAACCTTTATACGGCCTCCTTGTATATAGACATGAGGATTGCCCCCAACACGCAAAATACTATGCCAAAAATTTCGACTTGCCCATTTCATTGCTAATATCTAACCTCTTCTATTTTGAAAAATGTACAATGACCCTATAAATCCTATGCACTTTGTGAGTTCTCCTACTCATTCGTTGGGATGGAAAAATTAAATATCAATATGAAATCTAACATTTGTAGAAAAGAACAATTGCAGACAATTCTACACAAGATAATTTAACAAGATCTTGGAACAAGACAAAGTTGATGAAGACTACAACTTGATACTAATTGGCAAGAGAAATCCAACTGTAAAAGTTGAGTTCATCATGAACATGTCATTAGAAAACCTAAATCACTTGATGTTTGGAACATTAAAAAAAAGTAATTAACCTTGACTTGTTCCTTGTGTGCCTCTCTACTACAACTTTCCTAATTTACACACACATTGCATTATGCACATTGATAACATTTGTTTCTCATGACATTGACTTTATTGAATTCAAGGACCATCTTCCAACACATGCATTATAAGCTCCCAATTTCTTATGTGATCATCTATGTATTAAGCATAAAGAGGCCCACAAATATCAATAAGTTAGTCTTACAAGAATTACCCTTTAGCATCGCACTTCACATAGAAAAACATTTTGAGGTTTTGAGTTTGAATTAGAACAAACACTAACCTTTTTCATTGCATCATCATTGATAACTATTATGTGAATACGAATTTATTCACCATAATTATACTAACTAAAATTTGCAATTATTCAAACAATTGAAAAAAAAATTGTTTGATACAAATGTTTGCATCATGCATCATGCATTACCCATATACAAATATATAGTTTATTTTTAAAAAATCAAAGGAAAATCAAATGCAAATGGAATCATTATTTTTAATTGTGAGATTCTTGAATTGACAATAAATAACCTTGGATTAATTGAAAGTTTGTTTTCCCAGTTATGAGGTTCTAGTAAGAAATTTAGATACAACCTTACTTAATTTGTTAATAATTCTAGATTGGCAAATGTGAAAACACAATAATTGTTGCATCCACATGTCTTGAAGTCAAAACACCTAGAACTTGTAATTACATGAAATTTCAGAAATCTCCATATAGAAGTGATTTCACAAATACTATAAAATAAAATAAAATAAACATATGTATATATATAGTATGAAATTCTAAATACCAAAAAAATAAAATAACAGAACACTTGGAGCCATAGCACACTTGGTCATTAATCCTACAATCTCATCGTCTTAAAAAATTAATAATAATAATAATAACTCTAAATATTAGTGTGTCAAATGTGAAAACCGGGACCGGGGGTTCTCTTCAAAACGAAGAACCGGCCAATACTGGTCTGTTCCTATTTCTGATAACCGTCCAAACACTGGGAAAGAAGAAGAACCCCGCCCCTTTCTCCCAAATCCATTTTGGGGCGATTTCATTGTTTTGTTGGTTCTCCGTCAGTGTCGCGCGCCTCGGCCTACATCCCTGCGCAGACTTTCTCGCTCCGTCTCTGCGCTGCGCATAGCGCTGCGCGCAGGGGTACGTACGTCTCAAATCGCGCTTTCTATCTCCGCTTGTTACTCATGTCATTGCACGCCTTCCCCCCCTCTCTTTCTTCATCATGTTATCGCATGTCAATCCCAGCAGCAGTTTGAATGCGGTTCATTTTTGGGTTCATCGCTCTTCTTCTTCTTGTCGCTCACCTTTTACTGCCAGCGCTTTTAGCTAGGGTTTCTGTTTTCGACTGCAGTTTGTTTGTTTGTTTTCTTTTCTTCGCTTTGGCGGATGTCTATTATTGTTATGTATTGTCGGGGTTAATTTTTTTTTTAAATTAAAAAAAAATTGGTGTAGAGGAATGTCTTTCTTTTCTTGGTGCTTTTGGTGATGCACGAACGACACGCGGCAATGAGGGTTTTTAGATACCCTGATGCCCGGGGAGAGAAGGCGGGGGGGGGAGAGAGGAGGAGAGGTTTTCGGTTTGGTGTCGTTGTCTCCGGGGTTTTTTGTATCCCTGGCAACTAGGGTTTATCGATAGACTCTGCTGTATTGGTGATTTCTGCTGGAGTTTTTTTTGGATTGCTGTCTGCGGGTAGTGAGCGAGACTAATGCGTTTTGGCTATGTGTAGGAAGCATGATGGATAAAGGCAAGAAGGCGAAGCTGGATGACGAAGAAGGTTCTGAACTGGACACAGAGTTGGTGATGGCCATTGAGAAGCTACAAGAAGTTCAGGATGAACTGGAACGGGTCAGTTTCTTTTCTCTAATCTTCAGCCCCTCCTCCTTCATCATGGATACAAAAGGAAACTGTTGTACAAATTTTAGGAATTACAACATACTTGTCAACGCCACCAGGATCTATGGCTTTTCTCTTGGTTTTGGCAAGGCCTACTCCATTCCAATGTAAAACCCTGGTAACCCTTATGTCATTGTTGAGGTACTATAGTGAAAGTTTTGTGGGGTTGCAATTGTGTATGTTCCCATGCAAGTCTTTTGGAGACTTTCTAGTGAGAATTTGAAAGCTTGATTTCAAATTGCACATGGCATTCCTCTTTCTACATGAAGGCACCGTACAAGTTAAGAGAAAAAAAATGCAAGATGGGTCTTTAGAGCCCAGTCAAAGAGACCAGCACTGATTGTGAGAGTCCAATGGCTGGCTACTGGAGCGAATGGGCTCTGAGTAAGGTGTGCTCTAGTGTAGCTGTTTTTCCTCTCTCTTGTTTTGTTGTGACAAGCATTTAGCAGAGAGGAGGTTGCCTGCTCAGGCTAGCTCCATTCAGTTCTTAATTGATTTACTCTCATGTCTAACTCTAGAGTATTCTTGCACTCTAATGTGTGTTCTGAACATCCAGGGGCTGTTCAGATAGAGCTTGATGAACAATGTAATGGTTAATAGGTGAATGAGGAGGCCAGCGACAAGGTTTTGGAGGTGGAGCAGAAGTACAATGAAATACGGCGGCCTGTTTACAACAAACGAAATGACATCATCCGCAGCATTCCTGATTTCTGGCTAACTGCGGTATGCTTGCTGTTGTTTCTTAAACCTCCAGAAATATTGTTCAAACCACAGAGTTGTTAGAGATAGCAATTGGTTTGGTGTTATTTTGTGCTGATGTATTGCAGTAGGGTTAAGTTCAGTGTCAAACACCAAAAGTTTGGGAAAGCATCTTGGTGCACTACTGCTCTAGAGCAATGGCTGTTGATTTTTTCATGGTCTATTGTCATGTGCAGTTTTTGAGCCATCCAGTGCTTAGTGATCTCTTGACAGATGAGGACCAAAAGGCAGGTTTCTTTTCATTGTTCTTTCCAATCTTTCTGCAGTTGAAAAGATGTGAATATGTGGAAATGCTTGAGAAAGTCATGTGACATTCATTAGCTGACCTACATGCAAGCAGCAAATAAAGTGGAATTTATATTTGCTGTTAGATGGATTGTAATATTTGCAGTCTTGGTGTTTGCTTTTATGCACTTAGAAATATGTCTCTAGCTTGAAGTGTGCAGCTAATGAGTGTTGGGTGTCCTCTGTTCCAGGTGTTCAAGTACCTGGACTCACTTGATGTAGAGGACTTCAAGGATGTGAAGTCTGGGTACAGCATTAACTTTGTGAGTGTGTTCTTCCTAATATACTGTCACATGATTTGACTGATGCTCAGATCCTTTAGTAGCAGATGTCAATTTGACATTCCCATAACATGCAAGCCTGCTTGTTTGTTGGCTGGTAAAATTGCACACATGGAAAATTTGATAATCAGGACAGAAGTATGACAATAGCTGCTCTTTGTAAATGCTACTGCAGGCTCTTTGGTTGTGACATTATTCTCACCCCCTTGCTAATTCCTAGCCCATCTTGAACTGTGCTGGAAGGCTCATTTGATGAAATTGCAAGGTGTTTTGTGTCAATGGAATTGCATCTTGTCCTGGTTATGCCAGCTTAACATCTGGCATTTTTTCACAAAGGTTGCTATTATGTGAAATGAGGCTCATATAAGTGTGCTGGTTTGCAGATATTTAGTTCCAACCCTTACTTTGAAGATACAAAACTGACAAAAGTATTTCGATTTTCGGATGAGGGTACTACATCAGTGTCTGGAACCCAGCCACGGTGGAAGGATGGCATGGTAATATTTCTATTCACATGCGTTGAAAGGTTTTCATGCTGATTAATGATCATCATGCTGATTTTGATTTCTGGCCATTTCTGAGTACTTGACCACCTCTGGATTTGTACTTTAAGGAGAAATCACATTGCAAGGCTTCTTTTTACGTTGTGTAAACCATGTAACAGCATTGTGAAGAAAAATAAAAGGTGGATGTGATCAGCAATATCTTGACATGTTTGCAATGTTGTGATGGAGCCTCTTCATTTTAATACTCTGAGAACTTTATTAGTGTAGAGTGGTGATTCACACATTAGGGAGTATCCACATGCAGTCAAGGTGAAATAATCCTCCCAGTACAGGATCCAGATGTGGCCAATGCTGCTGTTGGTCATTGGCAACAAAGTCCAGTGCTATGCACTTTTCACAGTTAACGTGGGACCTTCACTTTATGGCTGTTGCTTTGTTGTTGATATGTGGGGCATACTGAGAAATCATTCCAGCTGTGTCAGGGCTTGGGTTGGAACATTGAGTGGGTGGTTAGACATTTATGATTAGGTATAAAACATCTATTTGGTAAGGTGCTTGGCTAGAATGGCACAAGACTCACAATGCGGGGATTGGCAGGATTTGACGAATGGTGTAATACAAGATAAAGAAGGCCACAAGCGGTCCCATGTTGAGGATAGGTTTGTGCTGTAGAATTGCTGTCTTTCTTATTGCAAACTCTGTTTGATGTGTATGTGTGTGCCTTTCTGTTGCATCAAAGCCACTTGCTGTGGTCTAGTATTGGTGAATCAGGCCTTGTTCTGCCAGGAGGATGGAGGACTTCTTTTGTGTATGGCTCATCACTAAATTGCAGACAATGCAAGAAATTAGGGACTGATTCTTCAAAATATAAGTCGGTTTGTTCAAGGGTCTGAAAGCATGTCCATTCTGTGTATTTCCACAGTTCTTTGTGATGGTGCAGTCGATGAGTCTAATGAGGTGGGTTTATTGCAGTTTTTTCAAGTGGTTCTATGATACACAACAGAAGGAGGCAATGGATTCCCTTCAAGATGAGGTTCAACTTGTCTTGCTCTTCTTTTCTGTGTGGTTCTGGACTTGTATCTGCTATTGTTGCATGTCCTTTCAGTTCTCTGTTTTCACTGAGGTGATAGGCAATGAGACGCATTGGTTTCACATGTTGCTGGATGATGGTATCAGGCATGGTGGAACATAGGCTATGAGACACCTATATGTGGTCCTTGTTTATAACAGAAATAGCGAGGGAGATGGAAGCAGAATTGCAGGCTCTGACATTTTCTTGGATTGCAGTTTGCAGAGGTGATCAAGGATGATCTGTGGCCCAACCCCCTTAAGTATTTCAACAATGTAAGTCCCTGCATGAACCCACTATGCTTGTAAAAGGTCTTTGCTGCTTTGTCCTTGATAGTGCATGGCCTATTGTTTTTGTTTGGTAGGTGCTGAAGTTGAAGTATTTCTCTTAATGCAGGAGCAGGA
Source organism: Sphagnum contortum (assembly GCA_963920785.1). Lineage (NCBI taxonomy): Eukaryota > Viridiplantae > Streptophyta > Sphagnopsida > Sphagnales > Sphagnaceae > Sphagnum > Sphagnum contortum. The sequence goes on from OY987281.1 coordinate 5,948,564, forward strand.
TGAGGATGAATATGAAGATGATGTTGAGGAGGATGAAGAAGATGCAGTAAGTGCTACCATCATCTCTCTATGTTTTAGCGTTTTACTTGTGAAGGTTTGGAGATTTTGTACTGGGTTAACTGAAAAGTTTGTTTCAGCTTTCAACATCAGTAGGGTTTTGTGGTGAACAGGCATCTTTGTATCTGGGTTTCACAGTTTTGTGGATTTCCTCTGACATTTTGCAGGGAAAGGGTGCCGGAGGCCTTGATGATGATGATGAAGAGCCTGATGAAGATGAAGAGGAAGAGGAGCCTTGAGTCAATAGATGACTGTCACTGTTGTGTTATTTTGTTATTCACAACAGCAACTGAGTTTTTTGCCAGATTAGGGGAGTTAGTACATGATACCCTTGTTGGAGGGCACATGTTTTTGTAGATGCAGACTCCAGGATCCTGCAATGGATGCATTTCTAGCTGTTAAAGCAGGTGCACAGGGATCAATTTTCTGCCTAGTTCTTTAACTGGGCAATGGCCATCATTATGAGCACTCTGCACCAGGAAGGTAGGCAGTTTGTATTGGTGCATTACGTTTTTTCTGGATTGTGCGGTTTCTGAGAAAGAGCAGCAACACCTTACTAGAGATGGATGTGGTTACACATGTATTGTCCCCATAGCAGTTGGAAAGTACCATGTAGTTTTGCTGTGATATGGGTATGAGAGTGCAAGTTCTGTTAATTCCTGGATTTGAAATTTTGACTATCACTGATTTTAGCCTTTTTATATTTCCTACTTCTGTTATTTTGAGCAAAGGATCATAAATGAAATCTGTGTATGTTGGAGAAGGGTTATAATAGGGCCATAATGGAATTTAACACATGTTGATGTAGAGGCCATTCTGAGGTAATTGAGCATTACTGATTTTTGTTAGTCCCAGCCATTACAATAAATCATATGACAATCTTTTGGAATTGACAAAACAAGTGTTCAAGGAAATAGTATTGCAGAATGCAATAACTTCATCCCACTTGATGCTATTGCACTGTTGATTTTCTCCACTGGGACTTGATAGTAATCTTCATGCTGCCGTGCTATCAGAACACGTGTATCTTAAACTTTGCCGCATTAGTTTTAGGATACAAAAGGGTCCATATATTGAGAAGCAAAAGATTGCATAATGCCAAAAAAATCAGGTAATACCACAAAGACGTGTGACAGGAAAAATTGAAGTTGATACTCAATATTGTTGTGCATTACAATATCAAATATCTCTCTTCACTCCAAGAGCAATGTAATTTACACTAGTATCTTCTGACAAGGACCATTTCTGGCTGAAAGGATTATACACCATGCCTGCCATCTCCTCAACCTGTAAACACACCACCATGCATAGCTATTTATTTCACAAGCTAAATCTTCACCAATTGCACATCTTCTGTTTGCAAAGATGTGATAATCTTGTCAGAGCCAATTGCAAGAGGACAAGATAAAGATGTCATTTTACCGAGAGCGAAGCCTTTCCCATGAGAAGAGCAAGCTCCTCTGGCGTCACAAACTTTGACCAATTATGTGTCCCTTGAGGTAACTGCAAAATCTCAACAGCAAAAGATCTCACAAATCTGATAAACCCTCAAATCACTTTCCCATGTCCTTAGGGATCATATTTTGCCTCTTTCCTACTCAAAATAAGTATTCTAAGTTTTAAGCCTTCTAGATTGTCTGACGTGCCATTTTCTGCAATTATTTGGTGTCAATATACTCTTGTGCCTGCAGTCTCACTAAGCAAAGGAGCATACAACTCCCAGTAAAACTGCCTGCTAATTTCAATTCAGATCTCAGTCCTGCTGTCCAGAATTATAATCTCATACAAACAGCATCAGAATATCAGTATTTCAATGTTCAGGATTAGGCATAAGCACTAATAAGGATGAAAACAAATTTGATGTCACAAATGAAACCAAACTTGCAAAAAGCACTATTGCACTCACTATCTGGAGAATACAGAAGCTAAGAGAATGATAAATTCAACAATGAAGATTATGGTAAGACAACTCATCTGCCACTGTTGTAACAGCAGTAAGACCAGTTATGCTTAGATTCAAAGGAGATTTACTGAGGAAGAGAAAACATACCCATCCAAGGACATACTCAGCAGCAACAATTGCCAGGCCAAATGACTGTATTGAGCGATTGAGAGTGGATATGAACACTATCCCATTCTTCTTTGTTAGTGCTGCAAGAGACTTGCAAAACTCCATTGGATCTGCAACATGTTCTATCACCTAGAATGCCCCATCCCATGACCTTGCCTTGAGCTTCTCAGCCATCGTGTAACAACTTCACCAAGCCTCTCTATTTACCTGCAGTCAGGAGGACTCCATTCTTTTGGGATGGTCCCTAACATGCTTTGCTGTTTATGAGCAAGAGCAGTCTATGCTTTTGCTCATGGCAACAAAGCATGTTAAGCACAACCTCAAAAGTGCAATCCTACAGAAAGACACTTAACTGTGCAGTGCTCAAGGCAGTGTGCAACAATGTAAGAGTTCTCTGCAGTGTCATTCAGCATACCAAGGCAAACCAAGATTCTGAGATCAGGAGGCAAACCTCAAGAGCAATAACAACATCAAATTTCTCCTGTTCATGCACCATCTGCTCTGCAAGCAACAGCTCTCCTCATTACAGGGGTTCAGACATTTACACAACATGCAGCTGCACCCCAACTCCATCAATTTCTCAGATGTCCATCCTTCTCTAAATACACAAGAGGACAAGAAAGGATGTATGAAAGCCCTTGGAGGAGAAAAGCAGAGAGTAAAACATACCAGCTGTGGTACACACATACTTGATTGAAGCTGTTGCTGGATCCCGTGCCTGTGTCCACCCCAAAACAAACCCAATGATCAGGAAGTTACCATAAGTACATGTATGCTACAATATCATGATTCTTTGCTGACCGGAGACAGAAATTTCCCCAATAACTGCCAAAGCACACCACATCAGAAAGTTTGAAATGAGCACTGGGGAAGAGAGAGAGACAGAGAGAGACACCGCATGCAAGGATGCTACACCAAGGTTCTTCTCAACGGCATCAATGCCTGTTATTAGCCCTCCCATTCTTGCAAGTGGCTGCACAAACCAATTTCAACATATACACAATCAATGAACAAAATTGTGTAATAGGATTTAAAAGCAAACATGAGTTAAGTCAATGTTTCATATCTCATTTCAATCCATCTGATAGTAGGAAAATAAATTCAAGAAATACTAAAGCAGTCTATAATGGAAAACATTCCCAGAAGTATGTCAGTACTACATCTCTAGGAAAAGCTCAAAACCTCAACACAGGAATAGTGAGACGAATACTTACTTCACAGAGAAGTCCACCCCCACAACCCACATCAACAATCTGCAGGCCCTCCAATGGCCGTGCAGAATTTGCATCCTTTCTGCAGATGAATATTTTCCAAGGAGAATCATTAGAAAACCAAAAGCTCCAAAACCACGTACACACAAATAATCTGATTGTCCCCACATCTAGATGAAGAAGTTGCACTGCTACAGAGTTCTTCAGAAAAACAATAGCTGGTAATTATGCAAATTAACTGTACATTCATGCATGAGGCAATTGTTTTCAAACCTGAAATGGCGGCAGATAGCAGAGCGGATGAAGGAAATTCGGATCTGGTTCATGATATGCAGTGGCTTAAAAGGTCCTTGGTAATCCCACCTGCCAAGAGGCACACAACAATATTCAGCATAACACCTCCCCACTAAAAAAGCCATCTCTTTTCTTACGAGGAAGTCAAAAGAAATTGGAGAGAAATTGAGAGAGAGAGAGAGAGAGAGAGAGAGAGAGAGAGTGCCTGCATACCAAGTGGCTGCAATTGCAGCAAACTTCGCTGTCTCTGCCGCATCCACAGAACTCCTGTGATAGCCTTCTATTGGTGCTGATGTAGATGCAGGCTCCACAGGAACCTGCTCTGAGCTTTCTGGAAGTGCTGGAGGCTGTTCACGATGATGATGAAGAGGAGGAGGAGAAGGCTCGAGAGAAATTGCTCCAAATGACTTGCCACTTGACCACTGCACCGACCTGAATCTTTCATCATCTACTCTCACTAACATCAAGTTAGGGTTAGGGTTGGAAGCAACAACATACTGAGAATCCCAAACAGTAGTTGATACTTTGTTCCTGGTGAAAAATCTTGTATGCTGCTGCAACACCAACACCAACCCGGGAGCACAAAATTCCTCCAGCCTGTCATTAGCGATCTGTCGGGAACTGGCAACAATTCTCATGGCAACATGTCGCAAACCCATCGCACAAACAAAACAAATCTGGCAAGAATGTCTTTCGAGGGCAGCAAGAAAAATCAAACCTCCGCGAGATCGTGCAAGATGGTGTCTATCTTCTTCAACAAAATGAAAAATGTGATGAAATTAAAAATGGAAAATCCAATCATCAGACTGAAAACATGCAGCTAAGAAATCCCTCAAATCACATTGAAATGCACAGCAAAAACTTCAAAGCACCCAATATTATTCCCAAATTATAAAACAACAACAACATTTTCATGCAAATGCAATTTGACCTAATTCCAGTGCCAGCAAGGAGATGATGATTATTCAAAACTGGATGGTCGCATGGGACTTTACATTTTGATGGCAGCGGAGCCTTCCAAGTTCAATCTTACGGCTTAGATGTGCCTCGAATATGGACCGTGCGATGCGAGAGATCGATGGCGTAGGAAGGTAGACGGATTAGGGTTAGGTCTCCGGCACAAAGTAAGCCGCGGGTTCTCTCCTTCGTTTCTCCTCCTTTCCATCCGCATCCTGTCGCGTACGTGTTTTGTGTTTTGCAGCGGCGTCTTCTCTGCCCTCGTTACTTGTGTGGGCGTTGGCTTGTCGGCACCATGGTACTCTCCCGACTCTCCTATCAACTAGAAGCTATTAGATTTCTCACTTACTGATGCAAGCTTTGTGAATTTAAGGCTTTCTTTCCCTCATGGGTCAAGTTTTAAGATGTTCAGGCCTGTCTTTACTCACGAGTTAAGTTAAAGATGTTCAGGCCTATCTTTTCTCATGAGTTAAGTTAAAGATGTTCAGGCCTGTCTTCGCTCATGAATTAGGGTTGAGAGGTTTGTGCTTTTATCCTTGGCAAGTTTGGAACCTACGGCACTATCCGTTTTCTCAGCAGTTTTAGTTTGAAGCTGGTGGGAGGGTTTCATGGTTGGGGGTATGTGTTTTTGTTCCTTCTCCTCGAGTCTCTCGTTAAGAGTGTTTTGCTTTACTATTTTTATTATGATCTTTAATGTGTTTGACGATCCCTTCATGCCGCTAGCTAGGAAAGAAAGGAAGAAAGACGATTTCAGGATACTTGGGGATTTATCTCACGCGTTGATATGAGTTTACACTGTTGTATCATCTTTACTTAGAAGTATGATTTGATTTGTATTACATCTGTGGTCTATTTTTCATTGTAGCCTTCTCAGAAAACATTCAGGATTAAGAAGAAGCTGGCAAAGAAGCAGAAGCAGAATCGCCCCATTCCGCACTGGATCAGGATGCGAACTGATAATACCATCAGGTATTTCTCCAGCTTTGTAAAACTCTCGTTGCGTTTTCCTGGAACACGCCCACGCACACACACGTGCTTTGATAGATTGGCTAAGATGTCTCAATCCTATTCTCTTTTAGTCACAAAATTGAACTAGTTCCAAGAACTTAGATGTTTAGAGTGATTTTGACATATCAGCACATGCCTCGCTTGGAATATCAGGGTGCCTTTCTTTTCCTATAAGTCGGAAATTAGGTTATGCACTTTTGCATTCATTGAAGTCTTTCCTTGATCTCAGCAATCCTCAGGGGTACTATTTTTATCTCTCACTGGCAGGTACAATGCGAAACGTAGGCATTGGCGCAGAACAAAGCTTGGACTCTAGGATTGATGAGTGGAGGAGGAATGAGAATGTGAATTCAACATTCAGCTGCAATGTGGTGCCCATTGCAGCTTGTCTTTAGACCAGTACTGGAGTAACAGACTTCCATCTTTCCAATCTTCATGTACTTGCCAGATTGCCTTTGATGCTCACTGGTACATTTGCAGCAATGACTATTGTAAAGATGGTTTTCTGAACTGCCTCACAGTTTTGTTGATTGCTATTGGCCCTGATTGCTATTTTACCTTATATTGGCAAATTCTTGTCGTCTGTACTCAAGTGTTGTATGTGCATGTCTCACTAGTGAGAAAGTTGCAAGTGATTGTAGACCTTTGTTGGTTGTCTTGCTAATCCTCCTTATCTGTTTCTTGTTCTGTCTCATGACCATGTTGTGTTAGAACTCTGGCAGCTGCAATGTGGGTCAAGACTTTGTTTTAGAGAACAGATGTTTTTGGAGGGTAAACAAAGAAGACTGATGCTTTAAAGGTGCCAGCTGAACTTTCTGTGCCCCATCTGTGTTGCATCAGATATTCTCAAACTTGAATACCTCAGTGTAGGGCATGAAACTGTGTATACCAGTATGTGGAGGATGCAGATTTTGACAAATGGTTTGAGTCAAATTTTAGTGTATTGTTATCTTCTTATCTATGGCCATGGTCAGGAGTTGATGTCATCGGGTTATAACTTCACCAGTTCATGATTGCACTCATTGTCATCAACAATTTTCACAATTCTTACAAGTGAGGTGTGCTTTCTGATGCTATCTACTTTTGGAGTTAGGTTGCTTGGACCTAAAGGTATGTGTGGGGTGTCAAGAAGCCCTTATGTATGGAAAAACACAGCATGTGTATATCCTTCAAACCATTATGATATCATTGAATAGTAAGCTCCCTCCCATCTTTTGATTATTGGTTGCTAATGGGGTATGCTCAGATGTAATTGTTATGAAAATTGTTAAGGTAGAAGGATCTAAAATAGTCAAAATAAGCATAGTGAGTAAATTAGATTTCAATTTTTATCCACACATTTTTTTCTTAAATACACAACAATTTGGAATTCAACCCAAGTTGAAGTTGAGTATTTTCCTATTTTAATTGTGGGTGTAATACCTCAAATCTCTGAAGGAGGGCTTTTAATACTGTCAACCACAAATCAGTGAAGAGTGCTCGGTAAACTCATGATGTCAAAAAATTTGTCACTCAGAAGCCAAGCGTGTCATTTGCAACAAGTTTCTCCTCACTACAACCATTATATGGACTGCATGATACATAATTGTTAAGTGGTTGCATGTTCTACATAGTGGGAGTTGTGTTTTGTTGCAAGTAATTGGAAAAATGTGTTTGTGGTGTAAATGTGGATGCAACCATCGTGCTTGGAGTGCATCTATTTTCAAACATGTCCACTTCGAGCATTGAAGTGTACTGAATCCCGAACACCAAAATCATTGCGCCTCTGCCCCATGATTTGATGTGGCAAGCATTATGCAAGTCGAAGTTGCATTCTCTTACTTCATATGGGGTTTTTAATATTGTTTTTTCCACATGTATAGTGTAGGTGTTTTAAGCACATGCATGGATGCAAATATTGTCATTCCCTCAAAAATCCTCAATCCTCAATTCATATGAATCTTCATTACAACTGCTCATGTATAACTTCATCACCTAGTCTTGAGAAAAACCCTTGATTTGTTACATTTTAACCTAATACAAAATCTCTAGAGAAAAATGTATGCAAGCTTTTCTTCTTCTTCCTCTATGTATATGTGATATCCTGTGATTTGTATTAATTATTTTGAGGGGATAACTTTGGCATTTTATTTTTTCTTTTGGTGATAGGCCTTTCTGATTGGTCATTATCCAAAACAAAATAAAATCTACACTTGACACACTAACACACTTTTAACATAAAAATTATCTGCATAGCTCTCTTGGAACTGATGTAAGTGAAAAATTTAAAACTTTTTGTAAATCTCCATGCAAAAAACAAGTAATAAGATAAGAAAGAAGAACAAAATGACATGATAGGAAAGCAATGAATTTATGAAAAAACTTGATAAAATTAGAAAGCTAAAAAAGAACCTCTAGTTTTTTTAACATGACGCACCCATTTTTAAAATATTAATTTATTAATTTATGTGTAATTATCTATGTTGAGGTAGATTATATCATATCATCCATGATATCATTAATATTTGAAGGCCTTAAAACAAATAACTATTTAAAACCTCCTAAGTTTACCATAAACATTGTTAAAACAATTTACAACTTTTTCATCTTTTTTGTCATGAACACAAAAACTACAATTAATAATAATAATAATAATAATAAATTATATATATATGCACAAGGGCTAATACAAAGTACAATAAATCAATCCTAAACCTCAATATAATTTTACACGAGAGATAACTTTGGGCAATGATTAAAAAATATGCCAAAAAAATATCAAAATGAAATCTTAATTCAATAAGATGATAGAATATTAACATGAATTAAAATGAAGAATTTTATGGTACAAGGTTGTACTTTAAGACTTCAAGGGATTGTCTTTACTCATACTTGTTTGAAAAGGCAAGTCCAAAACATTTTTAAAGGAACTACCATATAGTTTGCCATCTAGTTTTTTTTTTAACACCTTCTTTAATAAATGTTATGGATGACAAATGACAATGATGGATGAAGTGGACAATGCTAGTTGAATTTCATGTGAATGTTCATCAAGTTCATCCATGATCTATGAATTAAATTATATGAAATTATTTTTTGTTTTATTAACTATTTAAATCTTAATGCATGTTTGCCTACATTAGGTCAATCATTATATGTCATTTGTTTGGCACTTTGTGCATATGTGACATTGAACAATGCGTGAATCTTATAATTAAAAATAATAATTTTATGATGTTCCCAAAAAATGTGGTAATTATGTTACTTGTAAATGAGGCCCTATATTTTAGAAATTAAGGTTTAGGGCTCTAATTAGGGTTTAGAACAAGTTTTTTGATTTTTATTATGATTTTTTAGAATTGAAACTAATGGATTTTACAAATTTAAAATATTAAAAACCCAAAATTGACAATTATTAACACAATCAAATACCCAACCAACATTATCCCAATCCTTGATTCCAACAAGTAGGGTTTAGGGCTTAATAACATTGTTCATTCCATTGTGTCTTTTTATTGTCCATTTGTGAAGGATTTTTGCAAGGTATAAGAACTACAATGCTCTTGGGCAAAATTCTCCCCTAATCACATAAAATCATGAACATAAGTTTTCCATATTGCACCATTGTGGCATTGGATCCTTCCTCTTTTTCATATGTTTCTATCTTTCATCTCTATGATGTCTATAGGTAACTCACCTTTTTTTGTTTCTTGTATCTTTGTTAAGAATCCAACCCTTCATTGCAATCAATCGTTTTCTATTTTTAAATCTATTGCTACTACATATGACCCCCTACCATGACAATTTATATGGTTTGCACGAGTTGGCCTCATTATTTTCTGTGTTGTGGATGTTTGCTTCTTTGCTTCATTGTTGAACTTTTCAAATTCATGCTTAAAAGGTTGTTATATTCTAGATTTTAGATTTCGATACATATATGTAAACTAATTTTATGATTCATATTTGATCTTGAAATAGTTGAACATGCTGATTTTTCTTTTGTTTAGGTTGAAATTTGTTGAAATAAATGATAATGTGCGTGGTCATCTTTCAAGGGATTGTGGTACCTTTGTTAACCAAAGATGGTACCAAGCACATTGTGTCATCATTTACTCATTCTCATATTAGAACTTTAAAAAAACATACAAGTTTAGTGTATTATTGCATTTGTCAGCAATGATTTTCATGACTTTTACTATTGGACATCACATTCAATTTCACATGGAAATATTTTGTCCACTATAGTTATCAAGTGTTGTAACATGTGAGCAAATTTTGTCGAAAGAAAATTTTAACTATGGCAAAGATGTGGATAAATGTTGAAACCCCTACAATCGATGTAGGTTATGATGGAAAAATCAAAACATTCCAACAATTAAACACTTGTATCGATTACTTGTATGTTTTCTTAGATTGGTTCCTTTGAATCTCTTCAACCTTAAAGTTGAACTCTTCAAAACCCAAATGTTTTTTCATGAATTAAACTTGCAAGCTTCCCAATGCTTACAAAGCTCACATATCTTTGATAACAAATTTTAATTGTTGGTCGTGTAGAATAGTCAAGGTTTGTAAATTTCTTCAATTTTATTTTTGGAACACAAATTATTGAACCCAACACTTAAGGTACTCATCCGAAAACCTACCTTAACCATAAGTTATAATCCTAAGAATTGGGATCATAAACCCCAAAAAAATAAAATTATGTTGCCATTCTAAAGTATCTTTCAATGACTTCAACATAGGTTGTTACTCTTGTCATAGATGGAATGAAAATCACTATGATATGGTTAGGGGTTGGAACTGAAATGGCTGATTTGACATGTCTTTTTCAAATACATATTATTTTGTATAAGCTAAATTTGTTCATGTAGTTCATATCCATTTATAATAGTCAATTAACTAGTAGTTTATAATTCAAATGTAACTCCTCGTTTCGCAAAAGTGGCTTGGCCCTTTTAAAAATACATGGGCATGAATGATTTAAGATGATTAATTACATGTGTTAATGTTTGACAACAATGATATCAAAATGAGTTGTAGGTCTTGTTAAGAGGCATGACAAGTTAACACAATGTTGATCATGGATCTAGATATATAAACAAAGGATAATGTGATGGTGGTCATGGCTTTTAATCAAGTTGTTCAAAACTTATGGGCTATCCTACCAAGGAGTTTTTGACTTCTTGGCATCTCATGATTTTGCTAGTAAGAAAAATGAAATGAGGTGATTGATTAGGTTGTCATTTGTAGGATTTCAATACTCTAGTAGGAGCTATTTTATGAAGTTATGTTGTTATGGTGTAGTTGAAACAACTAGCAAGTTGTTGGAAGGTGAGATATGTGCTATGGTTTTGTGACCTGCAAAGGGGGTTTATGCTCAATATTTGTGTGTTGTTTCCATAACCTCCCTCTCTTGTTCATTTCAACCTATCATGGCTATCCTTCACAAACTTTACACATATGGAATGTCCATCCTCAACCATGAAGTCCACATTTAAATCTTCACAATATATATTAACATTTTCTTTGGGAATGGTTGTGCAAAACTAATGCGCATTTGTGTGATAAAGTATGATCAACATGTAAGATCCCTTATACCATCAACTTTCATCCATGGATTTTGAGCTTAGCTAGGAGTTTTTTTCATAATTATAAGGATATGTTTGAATGAGACATTTCTTAATGCTTCATAAGTCTAAATAACATTCAAGGTTCAACTTTTTAAACCAAATGGAACCATGGTGAACATAATCATATTGACATTAATGAATGAAGAAATTATTACCTTAAATGGAGGACCAATTGGACTAACTTCAACAAAAAAATATGCACTTCATCTCCCTTTGACAATTGGCTTGAAGTCTCAAGTCTTATGAAATGTTCCTCTTGTTTTGCAATATTGTAAGATGAAAACAGGGGAAAATAGTTCACCTAAGAAAATTTTCTAATAAAACTTAAGTTATTGTGAAAAGCTATCGGGCAAAAATCCATTAAGGTGTACCATTCGTAATGAAAAGGACCAAATCCTTAACAAAGTCCTTTTTTCCCTTATATTTGGATCCCCAACAATGTTAATAAATAAAAAAATGTTAAATATTTTACAATACAAAATCTTAGAACATCACAATTCTAGATTCCATCAATATGATTCATTTTGTGTCTTGAATATGATAAAATAGGACTAGGTAAAAGAGTACAAAAAATGGTGACATTGTGATAGAAATTTGGTACACCTTAAAAAATTTGGACCCAACTACTCATGGAATTATTGCAAGAAAAAGTTGTTGCTAAAACTATTATTGCTAAGGATGTTATTATTGTTGCCATAACTCCTACTAATGCAATAAGTTTTTGTTGTTACTAGAATTGTTGATGCTATGCATGGGAATTTATTGTTGTTGGGAAAACTACTAGTGGAACAATAACACTATAGTTGTTGTGAAAAACTACTATTGTTATGAGAAGTTTCTATGAAGCTACTACTATAAGAACTTTGTGGCACAAGTCCAAATGTCATGGAACCAAGCCCATGCACCCCTTCTAATCGAGAGCTTTCCAAAGACACCAAGAACACAATTTGAAGCATCCCAGTTCGTGGATCTCATAATCCCAGTTCGGTGCCAAAAGTGTAAGGTAAAAACCCAAGGGATTGGGATGTTAGCCTACATATCCTAAAGATCATAAGGGTTTTTTCAAAATAGGGGCAAAGTTTGGAAAAAATGAAATGTTCCTTGGCAAAACATGATAACTTCTCCAAAATCAAATGTTTGCTCACTATGTGGAGTAACAATTATGCCACATACTAGGGCCTTTATTAATTTATATAATAAAAAATTAATGTTCATATGTCTCATCAAAATTTATTTTAAAAAAATGGATATTAACCATTTACACTGAATGTAAATCTCAAATAGTTTACATGCACAACTTTGGTTCAAAATTTCAAATTTGTTTTTTAAGTTGATGGGCTAGGTGACCTAGGTTAACCTAGGTTCTTAGATGCCTAGCCTACATTCCTATATATTTAACATAGCCTAAATGAATACTAAGTGCTTAGTCTAAGTTTTTAACCTAGTCTAACTATGAACCAAGATGCTAGTTAATGAATTATATGTTAATGAATTTGATTAACTATTAGTAATTTATTAATTAATGAATTCAACTAATTATTAGTGAATTAACTTGTTCCTAGCAATTGATTTTTGGTTTTTTTAGTAAGGGATTGATGACTTTTATCATGAAAAAATTGTCCAATTTTATTCAAATTTTAATAAAATATAGAATGAACTAGAATAGATATTGATGTAGTGAGAAAATAATTTTTTTCAAGAAGCAACCATTTAAATATCCTCCAAGTCTTTATCTTCTGAATGGAAGATACTAGTGTCAACAATGTTCATCATAAGTCTTTCGATTCTCAAAAGATCAGGTTCAACCTCTAAGGTAAGTGACAAGGATGGTGTCCTCTTTTTGAATGCCAACCCTGAAACTTCTTTGTGCCCAAGTGTTTGAATAGTTGTGATCATGTGAAATCCAATACCATAATAGTGAAAGCCAAAATTTTCCCAATCATTCTAACCTTCAAATGGATTTTCAAGGACCATTTTAAGAAGTTTAACTTCATCAAATTCATACATCACATCAACTAAATCTTGGATAAAATGACCTTCATGATTTAGTGGGTTATTCCAATTATGTTTCATTAGAAAGAACCTCATTGTGGGATTGTTGATCAACTTTCATTGTTGCGCATGGAAAGTTGATCCATGCGCAACAATGAAAGTTTATCTCACCAAGGGCATTATACTTGTACTGCATACCGTGCAGAGCAGCTTGAGAGCACTTGATCTACTTTCTATACCTAATAGCCACCACCATTGCTGATAGTATAGAGAAACACTCATATGTAATTTCAGCGGAGTATCTACAAACAATTTGTTAACTTCAGTTCCCTGCATGATTTTATGAACAAGAAACACATGTGAGAAATTGGAACTCATTTGATAAAATGCAACAAGAACTGGAGAAATCACCATCTGGTTACTGTTGCAGGCACTGCGGTTCTGAATCTGTTTTCGGGTGTAGCAGCAATTGAACAGGACAGATGTGTTCTTGAACAGACTTTTCAGGACTGGGTTCGAGTCTCATGACTTAACAAGTAGTAGCCTCATGTGGGAGTACTGAGGATTACCAAACAAATGTTCAAAAGGATGGCTGGATGCAAACCTAGCTGCAAGACAACAAGCCCTAGATTGGCCAAAGGACAGACTCTACATCTAACAAAAAACAAGACATGACCGAGACAGTTATTTAGAACAAACTCAGAGGATCAGGTTGAGTTTTCTCTAGAAAAAGTGGCAAACTGCCTCTAAATCTCCACAATTTGCTAAGAAGACCATGATGTCAGCTGCTATTGCTTTTTCATTGAATATCACAAATGACTCAAAGCTCCAGTCCAAAACAAGACCCCAATGAGAGTCCCTAAACATGGGCAAACTAATTCTTTACATGAAATCAAAATCATTATCTGCATCATAAGTTGCAGCCGCAAAACTGTCTTCATCAGGCTTGTCCACAATGAGCTGCTTTTTCTTTGCACCTGTGGACAAATTACCAAGATTAGTTCCTTGTGAGAGAGCCCACCGAGGTATCTAGAATGAAAATCTGGCAGACCTACTCTAATACATGTGTATCACTAATGCTATCCAACAGAACACATACACTTCTCAGCAGGTTACCAAGTTCCAACTCATAATATCCCAGGCATCTCATTTGTGCAGAAGTTAGAAATGATCCCATCATACATACACTTTAATATGAGTTTGGTTTGCAAGTTTTCCTTTGACCAATGGTTTCATTACATGTTTTAACACATCTAACAGTTTCATACTCCACACCATGCAGACTGCCAAACTGTCACTAAAGCTTACTTGTCTTCTTCTTCCCTGCTGTTGCATCCTTCTCAGCTTTAAGCTTTTCATTGGCAATAACAGTCATGCTTGACGCCACCTCTTTTGCATCAGCAGCTTTCAAAGATGAGACTGCATGTCTCATCAAAGCCCGAAGTAGGGTCATGTAATGAAAACTTTTCTGCATGGCAAAGCATAACAAGGCCAAACATATTTTGCCATGTTAAAGAGTAATACTAGTGTAGTCCTCAGATCAAATGTTAAAAGAACATTCTATCTTAAATGGGAATGGAATCAATTCACAACCACAGTAGTAATGGATGCAATTGTGCAAACAACAAGTTCATCTCCTCATTTATTTCTCCACTTATGAACATTTTCTGCTGGAATGATTCATGTGTGGATCATCAAAAGAGACACCATTCAAACAAAAGTATACTCTCCTGTTATTGCTGGGCCAAAAACAAGCCTCAGCAAATGAAGAAGCAGTAGGAGAAGAACTCTCATGAGCATCAAGAATTCTCCATACTCATGATAAAGAAAGCCAGTAAGAGAACTACAAAAGATAATGGCTGCACAGTACTCTGATATAAACATGGCTTGTGATTGGTAACAGTGGAAGTCTCACCTCAAAAGGCCTTAACTTTTGTGCAAGAAGCTCAGCATACTCCAGGAAATCAGCTTC
Source organism: Sphagnum contortum (assembly GCA_963920785.1). Taxonomy (NCBI): domain Eukaryota; kingdom Viridiplantae; phylum Streptophyta; class Sphagnopsida; order Sphagnales; family Sphagnaceae; genus Sphagnum; species Sphagnum contortum. The sequence goes on from OY987281.1 coordinate 5,963,735, forward strand.
AGACTTGGGAATAAAACCATCTAGACTTGGGCCACCACCAGACTTTTTCTCACCAAAAAGCTCTGTTGTGTGTTGATAGTCAGCCTCCTCTACAAGCCTGTTTCATACCACATATATAAGAAAGCAAGCCCTGTATTGTCACTTTGGCCTTGTGGCACAAAATCAGATGCATCCAACAGTTCTTGCACCACAAGTTCTTGCAAAAAAGAAAGAAAACTACCCAGATCATGCATCCAACAGTGGTCAAAATTTGTGAGAACTGAGAATGAATTTACCTCTGTTGACGTAGCTTCTCAGCCAGGGGATCAGCAAGCCTGTCATCTTGAATAGATGATTTTGCAGCCTTTGTATCAACTGCCTTTTTTTTCTCTGTCTTTGGCTTTACCACAGCTGGCACCTGTGCAGCAACAGAAACAAAAGAGAACCTATTAGTAGCCACCCTCAGGGTTCATCTCACTGAGAAATTGGCCACCAGTTACCTTGAAAAAAAGGAGATAACCTCACATAAAACAGGTATGTGCACTAACTGAAGAACTGTGAGCTAAACAAAAAGACTCCCTTGCACAAAACTGGCTGCATCAGACCATATTCAACAAGAGTAGACTGACCCTGAGACGATCTATACTGCGCATAGGGCACTTACAAGCACTTACAGGCTTGGGCTTGTCCTCCTCTTCCCAGGACTGCTTCACTTCCTCCTCTTCCACATCTTCATCATCCCACTGATTCTTTGGCGCTTCCTTGGCAAGCACTGGCGGCACAGGCACGAAATCTTCCGACTCTGCAGCTCCGAACAAAAAACTTTTGAGTTATGTGAGAAACCCTAAATCGGATCCTTCATAGTGGAAGGACTCTTTCATCTTTCTCCTTAACAGCAGCAGCAGCGATTAGTTCATTATACAACAACAAAAGGAAATTCATTACTTCCTTGAGAAAAGCTCCGCAATACCCTTCCATGCAAAAAGAAAAAAAAAAAGAAAAAACTTCTTGCTTGAAGCTGGAGATCATATCCATATCGCAAGGAAGGACATGAATCTAGCCGTGATCAAACTAACTACAGGTCTAGCAAGCAGTCTAACACTCCTCAAAACAGAAAAAAAACAAACAAAAGAAAGAATCTCAGGAGAACTACAAAAGCAGATCCAACGAAGAACACATACCCCAGTCATCGTCCATGTTGCTGCTCTGCCTCACGGCTTCTTCACCCCGGAATTCAATACTACTGCACAGGAAGGGGGCGGGGGGGTGGGAAAAACACAGGCAGAGAACAAGGTCAAGCTCTGAGGCTATTGAAGCCCTTCACAGAAAGAGAGACAGACAGACAGAAGAAATGCTCCTTTGCCAAAAAAGAAAAAGAAAAGGGAAAGCGCTGCTACGTCTCTCTCTCTGCGGCGTCTGCTGCTGTGGTGTGTTGCTGGTTTTCGTAGCAGCTGCGCGTAGGTGATGATCCTCCTCTTCTGTGTTGTGTGTGCAACGAAGGAGTGGGGGCGGGCGAAAAACACCTAAGCTTTCTGAGAATGCTGCAACACACCAGCAAACAATGCACTCTTTGTTTCTTCCCATTATGAACTGAGCTTGGACCCCTACATGGATGAAATATAGACTAAGAGTGAGTGTTCTCATCCAGGGATCCAACGCCACGCCCTAAGTTCGTTAGGTACCTCTTCTATTTTTGTCACAATTTAAGCAGAAATTTATTAAAGAAAAAAAAGGCAAAGAAAACAAAGGTTTGCTTCAATTATGAGCCAAGCTCTATCCCCTCATGGATGAAATATAGACCAACAGTCAGTATTCTCATCCATGGATCCAACAGCTTAGCTTAGTTACTTTCTGCCTAAGTTATCTCACAATTTAGAAAGAAATTTATTTTTTAAAAAAAAGGGACTTTAAAAAATTTGCTTCAATTATGAGCCAAGCACTTATCCCCTAATGGATGAAAATTTGACGAAGAATTTTATCATCCATGGATCCGACACCCTAAGTTAGTTATTCCCTGCCTAAGTTAGCCTATACCACAATTTAAGAAGAAATTTAGGGGCAAAAAAAAAGGCAAACGAAAAAAGGGACTTATTAAGTTATGGATGAAGGTTTGCTTCAATTATGAGCCAATCACATATCCCCTCGTGGATGAAATGTAGACGAACAGACTTCTCATCCATGTACCCAATAACCCTAAGTTCCTCTGTGCTCAAGTTATGTCACAATTTTGACAAGAACTTATTATAAAAAAAGGAAAAAAGATTTGGACGGTCTGCCCGGATGTCCGGGCAGACTGACTTAGTCAAGGTGGATTTAAAAAGAGGTATTGACAAATCCAGTGTTGACCGGTTCTTTGATTTTGTTATAACCGCTGGTTGGGGGGTTTTTTTGGGGGGGCACAAAAAATTCAAATCAAGAACTGTTTTGGGTGGGTTATATGGAAACTGCATATACCTCCTTACCCGCCGGTTCCTTCTTTGACGGTATAGAGAACCACACCACACTGGTATACTGGGATACTAGAGGTCAGTTCGACATTAATTAATTATTTGCAAAATTTTCAAAAAATAAAAATAAATAAATAAAGATTAGGTATGTTGAATTTTTATTTTTAAAATATTAATTTTTATTTTATCATTGTATTTTTTTTCTCCCATTTAATGGGTCTTGTTTATTATTTTCACAAAGAAATGAAGTGATTGTCTAATATGTGTGCATACATGAGGAAGTCGACGATTTGAGAGAAAAAAATAATGATTTTTTTAATTGCTCTAAAAAGTAGAGTATTCAATGGTCTTAACTTCATGAAAGTGAAATTGATGTTCATTTCTAATTAATTAATTAATTAATTAATTAATATTCAACCTTTATTGATATGTTAAATTAATATCTCGACTTTTGTCAAATGTAAAATATAATTAAAAAGGGTGTTGAATTGAGTCTTTGAAAACTAATTACATCATACTTGACACTCGGTTGTGGAATTAGCCAAGATACTAACTATGGTTTTAACCAGTGTTGTGTGTGTAAATGGTTTGGGACTTACACTTTGTGTAAGTGTAAAAATAAATATATTTATATGATTTTACATGGCTATGAAAAAAATGTAAATGTATATAACAATGTTAAAAAATGTGATTTTTATTTTTGAGGAGGGGAAATTTCATAATGTTTTTGAAGATAAGCCAGCTAAATGACCCATTGCCAAAAAAAAAAACCATCAAAATATACACTCACAACTAATTCATATGACTTTGGAAGAAGGTCTGGTCATTAAAGATATATAAATAAAATTATCCATAAAGTAAGGAAAACAACACTAGAACCTTGAGTTTGATCATAAATGGGGTGAGATTCAAAAAAAAAAAAAAAAAAAAACATTAGCATTCAAGGGTGGGGGCGGGACCTCAGTTTTTGTCGTGAATTGAGTTTCACCCTGTCTTTCCTTTTTCTTTAGCGCCTCCACTGTTGCTACATATATTTTCACTGCTCCTACTTGTCGTAAAGCTACTATAATTAGTCTCGAACCTTGTGCATTAAAATGCTGATTTTCAGCATTTCATTCCCAGATTTAATAAAATTTCCTTGCTTTATAGATAGATACCCTTGAAAGAAGGGTTTTGGTGAAAGGAGGCCCAAAGATAGGGTGACTTTACAAATAATTTTAGTATTGGTGATCATCTAATTTAGCCAAATTTGGCTATATAATAGATATGAAAGTAGAAAAAAAAAAAGAGATTTTTTTGTATTGTTGATTAGCGACTGGAACTTATCATAAAAATCAGGCAATTTTAATTGTTTTTTTTTTGGGGAATTTGACAAATTTGGGCCATTTTTTCCATGAAAAATCCTTTCAATATGTTGAAATTGTGTTATTCAAGTCAAAATTTGATGAAAGGTTTGTGATGAAAAGTTGAAGAAAGATTAAATCCTAGGTGGGTGAAATAACACCATCAATTGTCAGAATTTGTAGGTGACAAAGTTCTGATAGTTGATGGTGATGCGTGGGATGTTGTTGTTTGCATTGTTTTTGTGTTGGTGTTTTTTGTTTTTGTGCAAGTAATTTTGTGGTGGCTTGATTCTTATTGTGATAGTGCTTGACATTTGGAATTTGGCTAATGCTTTTCATTGTGGTGAAAAGCTGGCGATCTTGATGGGGGTTTTTGGTAGTTGGGAACAATGGAGCTTTGGAAGAACAATTGTTTAAGAAGTGTAATGATGCTTCTTGTGGCAACTAAGTATCACATTTTGATTTGTGTGAAATAGGTAGTATGATAGAAGAGTTGTGTGTGTCGTGAGGTGAAATTGAAGAAGAATGTCTAAATGGAAACATGTTTTTCCTTCTTATGCATATAAAATTCCATTGCACATATGTTTTAAGAGAGGGAATGTAGGTGTAGAAGTAGATTTCAGGGGTCAATTTAAGGAAGTGATGATGATTTCTATGGGTTTCAGAAATGATTCTTGTGGCAATGTTGGGTGTGGTTTGTGTTTTTGTTGTTGGAAGTGATATATGTGTTTGTGTTGCTAGGAAAAGGAATACCTATACCTTGAGAGCTTAGAAGATTTGAACTTTGTTTTGATTGAAGTTTGTTCATGTGAAGCATATGAAGTGGATGTGATTTTCCTGCACAATAGCAAGAAGAAAATGCAAAGAGCAATAGGGGAGAGGATGGGGAAGAGAAAGAACAAGTTGGATAACACGTTTTTCCCCATCAATGGAAGAATAAAAACAAACATAGTTCCAATCAAAGCAGTTACATATGCCAAACTTTCACACCAAAGACAAGGCAAATTGCAAATGTTTTGATACTAATTAAATGCAAGAAAATGGAGCACCTTGTTGTAGAAGGATTAGTTGATCCAAGTTCTCAAATGCTTCTCACAACATAGAAATGGGAGATCATCAAAGAACTACACAAGATCACAATTTAACAAGAATTTTTCACGTCGGCAAAATGTGTAAAGATAAAAGGAACAATTTAAATTGTGATTACAAGAAAGTTTCATATAGATATTGATCACCATAATTGATTGTATGATTTGATGATTAAAGAGTGCAATAAACATCATCTTCCAAAAAAATTCAATACAAAATTCTATGAGGTTGTCAAATCATTCTAGGGATGTTTTACAATAAATACACTTTTGGTTATGAAAGATGTTCATGCTAAGGGAGATGGGCTTTACACTTCATCACATGAATAGGATACTATGGATTCTATCACCCCTCAATTTTAATGTCACAAGAGCTTTCATGAGGTGACCGTGTTCTTAAATTTTGTCCATTGTAATGTGAAACCACTTTTCATAAAACTAGGTTATGAGATCGTTGTACACATTTTCCCATGATGTTATTGTCTTCATAATGCATATATCTATAAAAAATCAAAATTTGCAAGAGTATATTGTGCCCACCCACCTTGATATGTTATAGAACACTTTGATTGAAAATATTTCAATCAAAAGCAAAATTGTCACATTGAAAATAACTTTATCAAATTCTATCAAATTTTCACTTCCAAGAAATACCTAAATGTGTATTGTCACTTGCACTAACACCTTTAGTAAAGATTTTGGTTTCCATTTTAATCATACAATTTGTAATAATATTAATTTTAGGGGTCTATTTATAATTCTAAGAGAATTGCAACACAAGTTGTTCCACACATTGGAAAGTCCTCTCTAAACTCTAAAATAATCATATGGTTTTTAAATTTTTATATTACCTTTTTAAGGCTATAAATAATTCCTATGAATCCTTCTTTATCCATTTCCTTACTAATTAGAATTAAAAGACATTATAAGAATATCTCCACCAACATTTGATATGTGACCCTGCAAAGAGAAATCAAAGTTTTAGTTATTAATTTTTTTCCAACCCCACTCACAAAACTAAAACCCAAATTGTAAATAAATGGAAGACTATTAATAACAACCCACATGGACCATTCAAACTATTATTTAGCTAATTAGAAATAAGGAACAATCAAACAAATATGATTTGATTGTGTTTATTAGACTTTTTCTAGGGTTTTGAAAGTTGTGTACTTTTTTAGGGTCTTAGGAGTCTTCTAGTGGATTTATTCATTGGATTAATGAACCTCATCCAAGATTTTTATTACATGGTCACAAGAAAAAACATTGGTGGAGATGCTCTAATATTTAGAGGTTCAACATTTTTGCATTGTGAGATGTATAAAAGGACAATGTAGTGTGGAATTATCTAGAGGGACGACTAGTTACAAATGGAGCATTAAAGAGTTAATTACATATTGTAAATTTAGACGATTATTAAAAGTTCATTTGTTATCAACGAATGTTGTCAATATTGTGAACATTCTATCATAAATAGTGCCTACAAATCAACTAATATGACCTATAACACTTGAGAACACATGTATTAAGTGCAAGAACATAAATGTTTCTCCCAAACCATTGAGGTTTAAGAAAAGACATAATAAAAAACATAAATGTCACATAACTTGAAATTGAAAAGTGTTGCAACGAAGTCCAAAAGCAAACAATGAAGGGCAAACTACAATATTTGAAATCTAAAAATAAGAAAATTAATCACACAAGCAAGAATAGGGTGAATGTCTAGCAAACTTGATTCAATAATGTGTCATGCTTTTATTCAATATAGAATTGAAATGCTTCTACCAATCACCAACTTTCAAATTCATCAAAAAATAAAAATAAAGAAGCCAACTTCATGTGGTTGGTGATGCTGAAGTTAATTGGAAGTTCAAGAATAACAAGAGTAGTTAATTTTTAATTTTTGACATTAAATTTCATACTTTCAAATTTAGTTTTAAATTCTAAACTTTCAATTTTGAACCTTAGTTTCTAGTCTTGAACATTATTCAGGTACATTTTTATTTATTTTAGTGAGCATAAAACCACGAGTTAGAATATGCATTGCCAAACCCATGGCCCATGATTTTCAAGATATTATTTTAATTGTGTTCATTGTGTTATCTAGAGATTTCATTAGCATGCAAAGGAAAATGTTAACTATCAAAGTTATTACCTACTTCTATTGGATTTTTTTGTTCATGCTTCCTCTTTGCAACATGGTTCATTTACTTTTAATGAAATCATTAATGATTTTATATTTTCATCTTTCTTGTTGAAAATAAAATTATGCAACAAACAATAACACACCATGACATTAGTTAACAAAATGATATATATGTTGGTCTTCACCAAAAACTCCTTGAATTTTTTTTCAATACGTTGAAAGAGTTCCTAAACACATTCTTGTCACAACACAACTTTTAATCATACATGATTTCAAAAACTGCGTGACATAATTTTGATTACTTATATAATAACATCAACCAAAGTAGTAGGGGATAACCCCTATCTTTCGAATGGAAGATCATAATATTACCTTCATGTCCATTGTTGATAACAAAATTCCTTTTATGACCTTATGGTCCAAAGAAGAAAGTTTGAAGACTTGTGCATCATTGACAAAACTAGGGATTTCAACAAACACATTTCAAAACCTCTTTTGATTGTTCACTAATAGATGCATTTGAATGTTGTAGCCTTTTAATTTGAACGAATAATACCTAAACTACAAAAGTTTTGGCCTTCAAATGATTATAAACATAAAAATTTGCACCACTTATAATGCCGATAGGCCATAGAAGTCCCTAAATTTGTCCATAATTTCAACCAAGTCATTCCCATTTTACTATTTGAGTTTATTTTTTATAATTAAGTTGTTAACACAAACAAATTCATGGAAAACCAAATGGACACTTGACTTCCCAATAGTAAATAATTCATAATAATGGAAATACTTAAATGCATGCACGAATTTATACAAATTACAAGGTACAAACATACTCACCTTCCCAATAGTAAATAATTCATAATAATGGAAATACTTAAATGCATGCACGAATTTATACAAATTACAAGGTACAAACATACTCACCTTCCCAATAGTAAATAATTCATAATAATGGAAATACTTAAATGCATGCACTAATTTATACAAATTACAAGGTACAAACATACTCACCTTCCCAATAGTAAATAATTCGTAATAATGGAAATATTTAAATGCATGCACTAATTTATACAAATTACAAGGTACAAACATACTCACAAAGATAATATATTTCACGTTCGTTTTCATTATAGATTTTGATTTTGTATTAAATGTTGTACAAAATTTCTATTGACATGAAAGAAATTGATTCATTTGTAATCATTGTATTACATGATGGAAAAATGGGAATATAAGGGGTATATCAAGTTTTGATTGAGTCCTTAACTTTTTTGTTAGTTAGTAGTTAATACACCATGGGATTTGACAGTAGTGCAAAATGAAAACATTATCCATTTAAAAAAAAAAAAAAAAACCATGCATCATCACCTTGAGAAGATGTGAGAAATTTGTTCAATTTAGTTGTTTCATAGTCATACATAGTCAATTCATGTTTGCAAAACTAGATGAAAGAACTTAACTAAAATAATGACTTCCCATGGATGAAAAATGCATTGCAAAACACAATGTTTACAAAGTTACAAATATCAATGTAAAGTGGAGTGTGAAAAAAAAATGGTTAACCAAAATGCAAAAGACAATGAGACAAAGATGCATTTGCATATTCGAAAGGATGATAGGCATATATTAAACATAAAGGTTACAAAAATCATTGCAAAGTGAAAAACTATGAACAAAAACTTTAGTGATCAAGGATTGTGGACGATGGTGAAGCAAAAATGCACATAAAGTTAAAAGAGATGATAAGCATTAAAAAAAAACAATTATGAAGACTAATGCAAAGATAGAAAAGTGAGAAAAATATGTGCTAAAAAGGGGAACAAAAGACTTGAAGATGCAAACACATTTGAAAGAATGATGGGCTTCTTGGAAAACCATGAACTTACCTTGCTATGAATATTTCTTGCCACCTTTGAATATTGATATGTACTACACCAATTGTTATATCCTGTCTACATATGAGCATTTAACATGACATCTATGAATAATTTTAGTATATCAATGATAGCTATTGTTGAATAAGCTACTAAATAATCTTATTAATTTAAACTTGTTACATTTTATATAAAACTTTCAATAATTTACCTTTACATAAGGTTTCTTTTAAGGATTTTGTGATGTAGCCAAAGTGACGATCATTCGTAAAATAATTTAGCTAAATTTGGCTACATACTAGATGTGAAAATATAAATTAATTTAAAAAAATATATATATTTGGCTACCTATCGACATTTTGAAAATTTGATGATTTGAAAAAAAAAGATTTCAAATTTGACAAATTTGGGTCATTTTCTTCATGAAAACTCCTTTGTACAGATCAAAATCGTATTTTTAAAATCAAAATTTGGTGAAAATTTGCCAATAGAAAAAACACTACCTTTAAAGGTGGAATAATAATCATTCATGACAAGAAGGCAAGTCCATGAACTTTTGATTAATATATTGATAATCCATATAAATAACATTTTTGTGATTCATTTGCGACAACAACACATTTTAAAATATTCGGCACAATATTCAAAATTCAAAATGTAATTGGAAGGCACCTTATATTCATGAATACCCTCTTGAAATAGAGCAAGGATCTTATGCCTAGTTAGTTAAAGGTGTAAAGAGAGACAAACTCAAGTATCACTTGTAGGGCTCTTCTTTTAGGAAGGCCCCTACATTGGGGGCTTTGCATTATGCATGAAACATTCAAAGACATTTCCTCGTGTATCCAATGACACCTTATTTGTGAATTATCCCTCCTTGAAAAGATGAGAGAGAGAGAGGAGGGATATTATGGCAACTCCCTATGGGTGGAGATAGGATCCCTTTCAAGCTTACATGCGTAAAAAGATCCTCGCACTCTTAACGAGCAGGTGTAAGAACACTCCCTCACCTATACCTCACAATCCTTGCATGTTTAGCTTCATGATAAGCTTCGCCTCATGTTTTATGATGGGTAAAGCTCGTAGTATGATCTATGCATGTTTAGGTTCATGATGAGCTTCACCTCATGTTTTAGGATGGGTAAAGACCGTAGTATGATGTTATGCATGTTTAGGTTCATCATAATCTTCACCTCATCTTTTAGGATGGGTAAAGACCGTAGTATGATGTTATGCATGTTTAGGTTCATCATAATCTTCGCCTCATCTTTTAGGATGGGTAAAGCCTGTAGTATGATCTATGCATGTTTAAGTTCATCATAAGCTTCGCCTCATGTTTTATGATAGGTAAAGCCTGTAGTATGATCTATGTATTGTTTAGGTTCATCATAACCTTTGCCTCATGTTTGATGATGGGTAAAGCCCTTAGTAGGACAGAGAACAGCCCCTAAAATTATGTCAGAATTGTTTATTGTCTCGGGAACATTCCCTAAATGGGATGCCAGAATTTGAAATGTGCCCACCCTGGGGGCCTTTACCCTTGAGTTTCAGACTGACATTTATTACAATGCTGGAAATTCTCAGTCCTTGGAGAAGAAGTCTGAAGTGCTAGAAGTCCATGTGAGGGAGAGGGGAGAGAGAACTGATAAACATGGTGTTTTCTGTGCTTTCCTTTCTCTTATACCTTTCTCTTGAGCTGGGTTGACATCCGTGAGTGTTAAGCGTGAGTTGCTGCTGATGCTTTGAAGGTACCCACAAAAATCAGTTGCAAAAACAAGGGTGTGGTAATGCATCCTCACGCTTCTCCACACCCATCTTCTCATCATGCGCACAACTTGGGTCTTGTGATTAGTTTGCCTGCAAATAGTATTGTTGTTACAAGCAGCTTGTGCAAGTTTGCGGAACTGAAGAAGAAGGATAAAAAGAAGGGGTTTCCAACAAACATTGCAGCAACGAGAGAGAATCGTAGCTCACCAACTTCGTCCTTGGTTGCAGCAGCAGGAAGAAGAAAGATTTTCATCATCAGCAGACCAAACCCTAGGAGTTTGAGTTTTTTGCACATGAGTGTTTCTCCCAGTGCAAAAGACATGCAGATCCAACCAAACGAGGCTGAGAAGACAATGAAGCCAAAGGTGTTGACTCTTGTGATCATTGAGAAAGAGGGTAAAGTTCTATTGGGTATGAAGAAACGTGGGTAAGTACTAAACCCTAAAAAGTGTTTGCATGATATTTCGTATCATCCTTTTATGCTTTCAAGAGGAAATTCGTGAGACAAAAAAATCAGGTGGTTTTTTGGTGGTGAACTTTGTGGTGGGCAGATTTGGACAAGGCTACTACAATGGGTTTGGAGGCAAAGTTGAAACTGGTGAAACTGTGGAGGAAGCAGCTGCTCGTGAGGTGCGTTGGTTTTGAACTTCAACACTGTTTTCAGTATTTGATGTTCCTTTTCTGTCCCAATTCACTCCACGTCACATTTGACACATACCACATTGAGCTTCCTGATGGGTTTGAATGTGCAATTTGCATTTGTCTTTTGGCAGCTATGACAATGAGGATTTATTCATAAAGAGTGAGGTGTATGGCTAATGGTAGGTAGAATCATCCACAAGCTCTCTGTAATTTCCACTGACACAGTCATGGTTTTGTTCTGTTTCTGTAATTGTGCAGCTTGAAGAGGAGGCAGGGGTGGTGGCTGTGTCAATGGAGAAGCGGGGCATTCTGACCTTCCATTTTGATGACAACCCACAACCCTGGGAGGTGAGGACTGATATGCTTCTGCTACTAGGTGACATTCATGTGGTCTTTTGGAAATCTAAACAGAGTAGAAATTGTGTATATTCCTTCAGGGATTGCAAATGTTTTGATGCTTTGGAAACCTTTTGCAGGTGCATGTCTACCATGTGCCTGATTTTGTTGGTGAACCTTGCGAGTCTGAGGAGATGGCTCCTGTATGGTTCTCTTATGCTGACATACCATATGGTACGTATTATCACCAGGCTTGTTTCACACCATTGTGGCAAATACTGTTCTGCATAGCAGACTGTATTATAATATGGAATGTGTTGGATACAGGCCGCTGTGCCCATGAGGTGCCTGCTAGGAATTTGGGCGAGCCAAAATTTCTGAACGGGCAGTGAAATGGGCACAATGGCCTGTACCCAGCACATTCCATAACATAATGGTTTTCATGATTTGCACAATGGGCATGTGGAGCTACAAAATGGGCATGTGAATTTACAGAATGGCCATGTGGATTTTAAACAATACTTAGGTAAGGTAGACCCAAGAAGACCTGTCCATTGTGTCTTGTAAGGGAACTAAAAAGAGGCAGAAAAGGCCACATGAAAACCATTACGTTACAGGAGGGTTGTGGCTCATGATGCAGATCGAATGTGGCAAGATGATCAATTTTGGTACCCAGAGTTCTTGCAAGGTGAATACTTTTCCTTCTACAACACTAGTGCGATGCCCAAATCTTGCACACTCATACAGAATATGTGAGTGACTATTAGTTTTTGCTACCTATTTATTTCAGCTGCTACAAGCTAGAACTGTGATCACATCACTCTCTGCAGTTGTGATTGACCTGCAACTCAATACATGAAAGAGCTTCCCTTGTAGATATGTTAAGGCTATGCTCAGGTGTGTTGTTGCTGTGTATTGTATTTTGGGTGGAACCATGAAAAAGTTTCAAATTATCATAGATAAGTGTAGGCTATGCACAGATGTCTGGTTGCTGTGTGTTGTAGTGTGGGATGGAAAATTGAGGTGAATGTGCTCAACATGATTTGCAAATGGAAAGAACTACTTTGGGTTTTGACTTGGCACATGACATGTGTGTTGTACTGCTGATGCAGGGAGACTATTTTGCGGGGAATTTTACTTTCACAACACACACACATTGGTTTCCCACTCTCTACAATCTGTGCCCGAGTTGTAAGCCCCATCATCTGTACTTGGTTACAAACTAGTGACAGAGTGTTGGCTACTCTTAGCTCCAAGATCTTTCCAGTTAAGATCTTTTGCATTTTTTGCAACTGATGAACAGAGTCCTTGACATTTGGTACCAAGAAGAGACTGGATCCCCTCAACTGGACAACCGTTTCTTATGGAAAGACCAGCAAATGGAAAGGGCAACACCTAAATTTTCATGTTTGGTTGCATTGCAATTGCTACACATGACTTTTTCTACACATTAATTTAGCATATATGTAGCCTTTTTGCACAAGATAATTTTGGCCTCTGCTATTGACCAATTATCAGTTTGCCCCATTTTGACATCAATTGATTTGTTACTAAGTAATCCATTTCCCAATCAACCAATTGGACATAGATGGATGAGTAGTTTGCCGCAAAGTTACTCTTAACTCAGTCATTCAACATTGTTTCATTTTGGCCCATCTCCCAGAGTTGTCAGAAATTCAAATTATGGAAGAGTCAATTTGCAATAATCTATGGAAACCCAATTTTACTTGTAACTGTTGCAATGTTGAAGGCTATGCTTTGCATGGAAATGTACACATCAAGAGGTGAAATTCTTCTGTCTATTCCCACCATATCCCAATTTAGTCTTTTCCAATGTGGGATTATGATTTGATCAAGGTTAAAAAACAACCTTCAACAAGGTGAATCTTCACAAAACTTAAAAATGGTGAAATCTGTAGTTTGCCAATGGGGAATGATAATATCACATGTGGCATCTTATGTGGTTCTTGCTTCCTTCCAAAGGCAGTTGTATTCCAAGTGTTGTAAGAGGAATGTACTTGCCTGACCTCAGTACCTACACGTTTCTCCAAATGCCAGTGTTAAACCCAAGTGGCAAATTGAAGCCATGCCCAGTTGCAAGGTGATCATCAATTGCAAGCACTTGCAATTTCAATTTGATAATGGTTCCAATTTCACAAGGTACGATGGGGAGGCAGCGACACAGTGGCAAAGAGGTGACTAGAAGCAATTTCAAAGAGAAGACAGATTGCAATTCCTTTTGCCATCCTATTCTTAAAGGCTATTGTGCTAGCCTCCTTCCTTATTAGTCATAATTTATCCTCCTAATTTCAACCTCCTTCATGTCACTATTGTGTACAACATCCATCAACCCATCATAAATCATAAAAACATCTATAGAAGGTTAAATGTTTATGGTAAAATTTACAAATTATTTCAGATAATAACTTATCCAGCTTAATTCATTGATGAATTTCCTTCATGAAAGATAAGCACTCCAAATAGCTATGAATACATGTGCAACCCATTACTACTAGTCTAATGGTTAGCCTCCTTCCCTGTTCTTTCACTCTATCAGGTTTGTGAGAACTGTTCAGTGGGATGCACTTGTGAACGCATTTTACAGTTATTTGCTGAAGATTGATGGGGCCCATATCCATCTACACAACGCAGGTTTGTCAATTTGTCATGCTCACTTAATACTTTGCTATACATACTTTACTGTGAGTGGAGAAAGTGTGTGCCATCTACTTAATTAGACTTCAGGATGTTTTTTCAAGATTATTCTTTTTGCAACTTGGGATGACCATAACAGCAGAGGTCTGGGTTTAGGGTTTTAGGTTCTAGGGTTAAGGGTTTAGAACAGCAGAGGTCCAGGTTTCTTCTTCACTGCAACTTCATGCATTAATGGATTAGAGAGAGATTCATTGGGAGTATTGGATGATCTGCATAGCGGGCATTGTTGAAGCATTGTGGCCTAAGGGATTTTCTTACACTGGATGCTGGAAATTGACTTGAGAAAAATTGCTCATTTCTAGGATGGGATTACTAATCAGCAGGAATTGTCAAAAGTGCTTGGCAGGGACCTCAATATGTTTGCTGCACAAACTTTTCAATATTTTTCCTGAACAACACAATGCAATGGGTGTGCCATAAGTGCCTCTCATGCCCATTTTGCCTATTTGCCATCATGTGTTTTCTGTTAGGAAAAATATTACTTCTTTCGTATTTACACTCTTGAGTAGCTGTTCAAAGTCATTGCTCAAGCAAAGGGAGCACAGAGGGCCTACTTTCTGTTTCAATGTTTTGTGAATATGGTGCTGCACTACCCATTACTAATCTAGATTCCTTATGTCAATTTCTAATTGATCTTATCATAACAATGGGTTTGTCTGTTCAGTTGGCGAGTAGATTCAACCATGCTAGTTGGTGAAATTGCTAGAGTAGATTCATGAGGAATGGTCTCATTGCCAGTTACACAAGAAAGAATGCTACTTTGCTGAAAGGAGGAGTTATTATCAAAGGAATGCAGAATTGGCCTTAACCTAGTTGTAGCCATCAACGATGCCTGAGTGAAAAAAGGCAGGTTAAGGTGGTAATCTGTGGCTTGCATTGCAGTTGGGGGAGTTCATGCATCGGTTAAAGTCTTAATTCAAGGGCCAATCTCACAGTCTGCAACTAAAAACTGTAATTTTCAAGCATATGTGGCAATGAAGTACGCGGCAAAATTTGATGGGTGTTGGCTTCATAGGTCTGGTGATATGCATCTCTATACATCCTCTATCCATGCCACCGTACCAATTCCCTTGCAAAATCAAGGTTATAACATCTTGCAAATTTCTGGAGTCCTAATATGCTAGATGGTTATCTTGTAGATCACTCCACAAGATTGGTTGGATTAAACAACTGATGTTTGGAAGCAAATTTCCTCCTCATTTTGTCTTGTGAAATTGAATCTGGCCATGTTGCTGATTATGTAAATGTGTGAGATGTTCTGCAGGCATCTTGGGGGCTGATGTGTTTATTACTAATGATTTTGTTGCAACTTTGCAGGAGGATACACATATTCCAACAGAGTTGGCTGAAGCTCAAAACATCTTTCATGTAGTTTGCACAAGTAATAATTAGGCATGATGATGACACAGACAATTGTGACTTTTTGAGGAGTGTACTCATCTGTTCAAGTTGCTGGCATGGCAAAAAAGGAAGGGGCCACGATAGCTGCAACCGTGGGCTTTGTGTTCATGTGCAGATTTTGCAGCAAGTTGAAGTCACGTGAGGCCTAAGTATGACTCTTTGTTATGCTATTTGAATGCTCCTTATGTTGTGATATGAATTATAGACATGAACTTCTGTTAATATGTGCATGGCTTTCAATACTGGCAGACCATTGTTGCCCTGCTCCACTGAGCTGAGCACTATATGAAGGTTGTTCAAGTTTGTTTTGGGTTTGCAATGACCATCCTTTCTCCCACCCTTAACAACACGTTCAACAACTTCACTAACTTTGATGCATGGCGATGGGTCCCTTCTTGGAAGAGTGGGACATCAAGATGAGTGTTGATGCACTATGTCCTTTGTTGTGAATTGATTTGGTATGGGAGAAAATTGGGCCAAGAGTAGTTTTAGGATTTGAGGTAGATGGGATGGTTTGATAAGAGAGTTGAAATTTGTTTCAACATGATGGAAAGATGAGATCCATGTGATGGATGAATCATAAGCGATGTTTAGATTGTGAGAGGATTGTGATGAAGAGTGGTTGTGTATTCATGAGTGGTGTAAAGGACTTAGTGATATGGAATGGGAATGTTGGTTGTTGTAGGAGATTTGTATAAACGTTTTTGTTTGATCATGCCATTATGGCTTTTGTTGTGTCTTGTTGATGTTTGTTGCAAAACTAAGATTACAACCTTTGATTGTGTGGTCAAATGTTGACAATTGTTAGCCAACTTCCGAAGTGTTTGCAAGAGTGTGTCATCTTGTGTAGTAGAGGTGTTCAAAATTTTTGTGGAGTGATTTGCTTGATATAGAGATGCCTATAAGGCCTATAGGATGTTTGGTAGTATCCTTTAATAAAATGTGGATCCTTGGAAAAATCCTTTCAATGACACCAAAATCATTCAAATTAGACTTGTTTTACCTTTTCAAATATCATTATGAGTGTTTGAGACTCTCTAGGAACTTCAATTTTCAAAATAGGGATGAATATTTAGAGTTTGAAGAATTGTTCTCTTTCACTCCCAGGCATTCTTCACTTTGTTTCGTTATGTGTTTCACTTCTATTGATTCATGCCATGTTTTGGAGTTGCTTTAACTTGTGTGCCTTTTGTTTGGCTTAAACCTTGGATGGAAGCTCAAGCGTAAATCATGAGATAATTGGTTTAGAATATTTCTAACTTGTTTGAAATAAATGTGTACATTACGACCTTTTTTATGGGCACAAATTCCTCTAGAAGATGAACTTTGTTGATTTACTTTAAACCTCATACTTCTCATTTAGATATTACTAGCATCTATGTGGATGAGATTTTTTTTACAAATGAATCAATATTGTTTTTGAATCATAGATTGATAATAGATAATGTTTTTATTTGGATTTTTCTTTCCATGATATGAATCATTGTATTTATGTAAAGAATGTTCATCATTTTGAATGACTAGACACCATAATTAGAATTTCCTTCAATATCATTTTAACTTTGGCATTGAGATATTGATGCTTTGTAACAAGCCATGACCTATGTTTTGCTTTGAAAGGTAAGGCAAGGTTACTTGTATTTTTGAAAAAAATTCCTTTTCAATTTGCCATAATGCTTCAATATATGGTGTATGTGCTCCTCCAATCACAATTTGAGTAATTCCTCCCTAAATTAGCCATATTTGGTTTTTTTGACGTTCTTCACTCTTTCAAATCCCTTAGATTTGACTAAACTCAATTTAGCTATTAGACTTTCTCACACTTTTCAAACTATTTGTAATTTGACATCATGTTGAATGATAATACATATTACCTAGAAGAAGTCTAAGGAAGTGGTAACCTAGGTTGAGATGCCTAAACATGAAGCTTAACTTAAAAAAAATAAAAATGATTTGAACTTAATCAATTGAGTAATAGATGGTCTAAGTTTAAAAATTGCAACTTGATCATATGCATTCAATCATATTATAGTTGGGAAGGAAGAGGGAAGAGGAACTAATCTTACAAATCAATGTTTTAAACTGGATCATATTAAGGTTGTCAAGAAAAGAAAGGATGAACTAATCTTATGAATCAACATTTTAGGCCTGCATACCAAATCAACCATATCAACATCTTTGTAGCCTTTGACTTCAAGTACATGATGAGGTCCTTGAATTCTAAAAATGAACTCAAATTGCATCTATGTAATGACTTTTAAACTTGCATAGCTACATTGGCTAACAATGTTCTTTTGGATGTAAACTTTGCTATGGGTTGCAAATGTTTCATAAGTGTCTATGTTCTTTCTTTGAGAGTAGTCCTTTGCCGTCAATATTACAAGTTTTGTATAGGCTAAACCAATATACCCCTTAGCTTTCCTTCTCATTTTTTTGATTTTTTTTGTATGCATCTTTTTTGTATATGCAAATACTTTCTTTCCTTAACAAGGCTTGGCTAGTTACCATGTTGTGGTTTCTCCATAAGTTCAACTAGTAAGGCCATGGTTGTTTTATAGTTGCAACACAAGACCATTTCGTCAATTCAATTCACTCCTTAACATTGTAACAAATGTTTAAGGTTGTTGGTTGTTTTTCAATTACAACACAGAAGTAATCAACCAATTTCAACTGAGAATTCCTTATTCTTAATCAATGTAATTCACCATAAACATTCTTGCTCATCCTCTTTGGGTCTTGCACTCACTCTAGTCATTGGTAGTTAGATGTCCAAAATTATTGTAATTGCTTTCATGTGTAACACATGCACAACCGTGAACTTTACAATCGCTAGTTTTTGACAATCAACATGTACCTAGTTGCCAAGCTTTTATTTGAACTTGATGGTGGCGAACTTTTACTTCAAAACTTCTTCATAATTTATTTATTTTGATTAGCCATTGAGCTCAAATATTCATTCTATGTTTCATCAAAACCAAAAATCCATGCTTTGGGTCATGAGTTCAATTTAGGTTTTGTTTGTCTAGTTATATGTTTATGAGCCATAAATTACATTGAAAAAAAAATGTAAAAACCATGTTCCCGTTCTTTTGATTATGAATTCAACTATGTTGATTCATTATGCTTATTATAATTCATAATTTACATGAATTCATATCAATTTTTTTGGGGTTATAAAACAAGAATTATGTTTTCCATTATTTAAATGTATAATATAACTCAAATGAGTCTTTTTTTTTTGATGATGACCACTTTCTGAAAATAATGGGTAAAAAAAAAAGGTTTATTTTCATTATTGGCATGGGTTTGAAGCTCATATGCCAAAAATCCAAAATCGGTAAGATTTTTTTATGGTGAAAAGTAATTTAATTTTGAAACAAATTTAATGTATTGATTTTCCCCCTCGCCAACATCAAATAGATTCCAAATTGAAAAGAATTTGATTTTGATATGAAAAAATAAATCAAAGCCTTTGTTAAAATGCCATACATATGTGGATGTAGGA
This sequence comes from Sphagnum contortum, assembly GCA_963920785.1. Lineage (NCBI taxonomy): Eukaryota > Viridiplantae > Streptophyta > Sphagnopsida > Sphagnales > Sphagnaceae > Sphagnum > Sphagnum contortum. The sequence continues at coordinate 5,982,981 of OY987281.1, forward strand.
TTACCCATTTTGCACTTTTTATTTCACATTTTGTTTCATAGGACATGGACCATACTAGACTAGGCTAAAAAATATATGGCCTACAACTATTTAGGTTCAACCTTACTTTGGGACCTTGGTTAAGGCCTTCAGGCTCATGTATCAAGTGTTAACCCTATTTTTATTGATTGAAGTATTGAGTTGTGTTTTTCCCATTGACCAAATTTAGTGGCAACCAAAATTTTGGGTTATATGAAGATTTAGCCCTTGATTTTAAAAAAATCAGCTTTCACTTATTGTTAGCTAGTCATAGAATTTGTTAGAATTTGAAGTTCTTCATCAATAGTGGGGGGTTTCTTTTGGGGGACAAATTTTTTCATTTAAAAAAAAAGAAGAGAAAGGGAATTTTTTTTCTAGTGTAAATTTGACTAAAATTTCTTTTTTGGGGCTTGCAAAAGATAAAATATATTTTTGCAATTGGTTGATCATAATGATTGGCCATGGTAGTGACATTTTAACTAGTCTCTCACATTAAACCCTAAACCCTAAACCCTAAACAAGATCTCACATTAAACCATAAACCCTAAACAATTGGAATTGATGTGTTGGAAGTTGGTATTAAGTAGGTACTTATGTTTTTGTTGGTAGTATTACTTATGTTTTTGAAATTGAACCCATTATGATCTATCTATCTATCTATCTATCTATCAAGTTTCAACAAATCCCAAAACATTAATAAATAACTGTACTGCAAGTCTGGAAGTTCCACTTCTGAAAGTCATGAATGGTGATAGAACACTAAAGAGAGAGAGAGAGAGAGAGAGAGAGATAATAGATATTAGAATCTAGATAGATACTTCTTCTGTCACCTGTGGTGTTTAAAAAACTATAATGGCACAATTTATGTGCAAAACTCCTGAGAGAATCCCAAAACACATATATTATTAATGAGTCTCTAAATTGTTGTCATGAATGATCACAAGAAGCACAAGCCCCAATGCAAATTTTTGCTTCAAAACCATCTTACCAACTCTAAATGGAGGAGGAGGAGGAGGAGGAGGAGGAGGAGGTGGTGGTGGAGACTCCAGCCTCATCAAGGGAGAGTCAGGCAAGTAAGTAAGTGATCAAACTGATAATGCAGAATATACAGTTCTTCAGTGCATAGTTCAGCGTTTTCTTTAAAGACTGTGTTGTGACAAGTACCTGCTGCTGTGTGTGTGCCTCAGTTGGCAGCTGAAAACACATGCCAGGACACTTCTACTGGTTTTTAGATACCTCTACATATACATACACATTTAAGGTCTGGGGGTGGCAGATTATGTCATTTTCTTTGACCACATTATGCATGACTTAATCTTCTGGTGGTGATGATCACACACTTTGTTGTAATTGTGACTGAAATGTGTCTGTTTAAACATGTTCATATTTTTTCTAAATCGTTGAATCTGTCACCCCGGACTTTAACGTCATGAAATGGCTTCACCCTTGCCTGTTATGCTGGGTGTGTCCCTATAGTAGGGCCCGAAATGTGTTTGTTGAAGATGAATGCAGTTTTGTAATAGTGGGCCCACAATGTGTTTGTTGAAGATGAATGCTGTTTTGTGATAGTGGGCCCAAAATGTGTTTGTTGAACACGAATGCAGTTTTGTAATAGTGGGCCCGGAATGTGTTTGTTGAAGATGAATGCTGTTTTGTAATAGTGGGCCCAAAATATGTTTGTTGAAGATGAATGCAGTTTTTGTAATAGTGGGCCCAGAATGTGTTTGTTGAAGATCAATGCTGTTTTGTAATAGTGGGCCCAAAATTTGTTTGTTGAAGATGAATGTTGTTGAATCTGCCAACTAAGATCATAATGTCATGGAATAGCTTGGTGCATTGCCTAGCTCGTCCTAACAGGCTCACCTGGCACCTTACCCAACATAATGGGCAAGAAGGGCTTGAACATTCTGTAGTACAAAGAGTGTTACACATCTAGTGATTTTGCCTATTCAAAAAAACCCACAATGTTTGGGTGTAAATGATAGCTGGCACACCCCATTTCATGGAAGAAAATTTGGCCAGAGTTCAGCATTACAAAATACATTGATACTGTTGGATCAATCTGCAGCCAGCCAAAATCTCCAACATTCTATGCTAAGTTACTGTGTCTCTTGCACAAAGTCTGAACTATTGTAGTGGAAAAGCCAAAGCAAAAAACACTGTGACAAGAAAATGGACACCCAACCCAATGTGTCAACCACTAGGTGACTTAATGATCTCACTGAATTAGATACAACTGTGGATGATGCAAATCTTCATTTCTTCCTGATGAGTTCTGGGACTAAAATCCCAGTTACCTGTTCTTCCTAGCTCATTGGGGATAAAGCAGCTCCATGTGCATATTACATGGGGATACAAGTTATAAAATGCACAGCATAACATTTAACTCCAATTAAGAAGGGAGTTTCTGAAACCCAGTCCCTCCTGCATCAGAAAATCATAAATTACAAAAACCAAACTGAATCAGTCTGCTGAGATTCTTGGATGCTGTAAATTGTAGAAAGTATAAACTGTGGCTGCTGCTGGGATGGGAAGTGGGAACCCAGACCACATACAATCTTTACAACAATTTTTGGATTGATGAAATGTTAGAGTTGCAACTTTCACCAGTAGGGGAAAAAAAGCAAAGATTCTAGAATGGGTATTGTTTTAAAAAGAACCTGTAACATCTGGAGGTGTGTCTCCGCTGATATCTCTTCCATGGCCTAGACCAGGTAGTCTAATAATGAGAAGCTCACACCTGTTGCACACAATTTACAACTAATCTACCCCATAATATATATATACCTCAACCCAAAACCCTGAGCTCATAAGGAGTTCAGCAAACCTAAACAGGAAGTCCTGTAGACATCATCTATGGAGAACAGTAAGTAACAAAGAGACGCCTTCAACCAAATTCGTCAATCAATCAATCAATCAATCAATCAAGAAGACAAGTCCCATGTAACAGGATCAGTAAAGTTCCATACTAAATTAGCAAAATTGTAAATTATAGTAAAGAAACTGGAAGTCTACTGATTGATGCACACCTGGCAAACACAACAGGATTCAGATTCAATTTTTGACTTTCAACTCAGTGGGTTTCCAAAACTTGGAAGCAGCTGATCCAGCTCTTCCTGACAGACCAGGGGCGGGAAAAAAAAAAACATTCCTGAGGTTAAAAGATTCCAAAATTTTCTAAACAAACCCTTCCCAAGCTCTATAAATCATGGCCCCAGGGGTTGGGAAGTGGTAAGAATCTAGAAGAGAATCAGTTAGTTCACTTTCAGAGTCAGATAAACACTGAAGTTCTATAACCCTGTCCAGAGCTGATGACGATGAAGTGCTGAACAGGCCTGCTAAAAGAAGCTGCTGGCAATGATTCTCTCAAGATGACTGATCAAGAGATCGTCTCAGGGAGCTAGC